>CM024759.1:40171710-40771710 GCA_014218235.1 Colocasia esculenta
CGCCCATCCCTGGGAAACCCTTGATCCTGTATCTGTCGACCATTGAGGACTCCCTAGGAGCTGTCCTTGCTCAACATGATGAATCTGGTAAAGAAAGGGCAGTCTATTACCTATCTAGGCTCTTTAATCCTTCCGAGCTCAAACTCACTACAATGGAGAAAACATGTGCAACGCTAGTTTGGGTAGTGCAGAAATTGAAGCACTACTTCCTAGCTCATAAGGTGAGTTTGATTTCTAGAATGGACCCTATTAGGTATCTCCTGGAGAAGCCAGTCCTCGCCGAAAGATTGGCACGCTGGCAAAACTTCCTCTCTCAATTCGACATCACCTTTATAGTTCAGAAAGCTATAAAAGGGTATGCCATTGATGAGCACCTTGCTCACCTTCCTCTCCCTCACAGTGACACGGTTCAAGAGGAATTCCCCGATGAAAACCTGTCACTCGTCTCTCACAATCCCTTCTGGTCGCTCCACTTCGATGGAACTCTCAATTCTAGGGGACGGGGCATAGGTGCTATTTTGCTCACCCCAGAAGGGATCACCATTCCTCTAGCCTATCAGCTCCAATTCTATGCCACCAACAACATCTCCGAGTGTGAAGCCCTCCTTGCCGGTCTTAAGCTTGCCTACCTCTTAGGCGCGTGTCATCTCAAGATCATAGGAGACTCTCAACTCGTCCTTCGGCAAGTCCTTTCTACTTACCGCACGCGTGACCCTAAACTCAAGCCCTATCAAGATCTGGTCACACTCCTAGCCAAGCAATTCCATCAACTCATCTACATTCATACTCCTCGCTCTCAAAATATCCTGGCCGATGCCCTCGCATCCCTGGCCTCCTCTCTCTCCTTCCCTCTCAGCCGCAGCACTGAGACAATCACCGTTCAAAGGTTAGAGGCTCCCTCCACTCAGGATCCTTAGTTCGTTAACCTTAGGAGCTCTCTAGTTTTGAAGGCAGAGAGGAAGGAAGCCAAGGAGTTAATGCTTGTGGAACTAGGAGAAATGATGGAAGAAGAAAGGCTATGGTACCATGAGATTGAGCAGTATTGCAGAGACGGTACCTTCCCAGAAGAAGCTGAAGTAGAAGACAGGCGAGCTATCCTAAGAGCTGCGTTAAAATATACCCTCATGGGTGGAGTGCTGTACAGACGCGCTCTAAATGGGATGCTCCTCCGATGTTTGTCGAACGAAGAAGCCTGGAAGGTAGTGGAAGGATCCCATTCCAGTGAGTGCGGAGTGCATGTTAATAGCCAGATGTTGGCTAAGAAAATTCTTAGGCAGGGCTACTACTGGCCGACCCTAGAAGAAGACTGTGCCACCTACATTCGTAGGTGTGTCAAATGCCAGATCTATGCCGACAAAATCCATGCTCCGTCCTCCTCTTTACATCCACTATCTTCCTCTTGGCCTTTCTCCATGTGGGCCTTTGATATCATCGGGCCCCTTGGTGATCCTAATGCTCAGGTAAAATAAAAATCCTTCATTCATACTGCTACTGAGTACCTCACCAAGTGGGCCGAAGCTGAAGCATTTGCAGAAATCAAAGGTTCAACCGTGTGCAAATTCATCATGAGGAACATCATCACGCGGTTCAGAGTGCCAAGCAGCCTCGTCACCGATAATGGACCACAGTTCATATCTCAAGAGCTTCAGGACCTATGTAAGAAATTCAACATTTCCTTGCATCATTCATCTCCGTACTATCCGCAGGGCAACGGCCAGGCCGAAGCCACAAAAAAAATGCTTTTGAAAATTCTAAAGAAAACTTGTGAGTCTAATAAATTTGCTGATTTGCCAGAAAAGCTAGTTGAGGCTCTGTGGGCCTACCGCACCTCCGTCCGCACGCCCACTGGGCAAACTCCGTTCTCACTTACATATGGGATGGAGGCGGTATGTCCACACGAGATCTTCATTCCTTCGCTAAGGGTTCAACTAGACAAGGAACTTAATCCCGATGAACGTCGGGAGGCGTTGCTTACGCAGCTAGAACTCTTAGACGAACGACGTCTAGCCGCGGTCGATCATGTGCTTACATATCAAAACAGACTCTCAAGGTCTTTTCAAAAGAAAGTGATTGAGCATAAATTTCAAGAAGGAGACATGGTTTTGAAGCGCATTTTTATAAAACCTGGAGGTCCAAGGTCCAAATTGTCAGCAAACTGGGAAGGGCCGTATGTCGTTAAGGAAGTGTACCCCGAAAATGCGTATAGGCTAGTTAATGCCGAAGGTGAGGAGCTCTCTCACCCGTGGAATGGGTTGTACCTTAAAAGATTCTACCCCTAGTATTGATAACAACGTCAATTTGAGAATGTTGTTGGCCATGTGCCTCACTCCCCCTCATTGTGGTGAATGATCTCTATGTCCGGCCACACACACAACACGGCGACCTAAGGTCAATTCCCTTTTGTTTATGGTGTTTCCACTCAGCCCTCATGTAGAGAACCTGAGGTCAATTCTCTTCTCACTCGGACAAGCTCCAGGGGCAAAGGGAAAGCTAGCATGTTGATCAGCAAAGCGGTATGTATCATGTGTATGAAGTCTGAAAGAGGGACAGTCAATTCAAAAAGAAAAGCAAAAGGGAAAGGAAATGAAAAGTGAAGGAAAAATGGTAAGAAAATAGGGGCATGTCAAAGAGTGGCAGTACAGTTCCCCGCGGGACGCCCTTGAGCCCGGTCGTACGCATGCCCCCAATTCAAAAAAAAAAAAAAAAGAGCAATGACCTTAAAGTCCCTGGACAACAGGCGGATTGCACATGTGACATACCCATTGCAAATATTACAAGCCAGTAAACCCGACCCCAAGACTAAGTCTTGTCTCATTGCTCATCTTCCTATTCTCCCTAAAAGACCAAAGGACCCCCACACCTGGTCTGTGTTGGAACATCAATATTTAAGGGGCAAGAAGACTTAGTAAGCCAAGGATAAATGCACGCCGCACATAGATGTTATCCACCAAAAGATGGGTATGAGACCCATGGCTAATTACTCGAAAAAAAAGCAAGAAGTGTTGTTATCAAAAATCAGAAATCTCAAAAATCCAAAAAATTAGAAATCTCAAAAAAATAAAAAAAATTAGAAATCTAAAAAAATCTAAAAAAATCAGAAATTTTAAAAAACCCAAAAAATTTAGAAATCTCGAAAATCCAAAAATCAGAAATCTCAAAAGTCCAAAAAAATCAGAAATCTAAAAAATCTAAAAAATCAGGAAATCTCAAAAATTAAAAAAAATCTGAAAATCTCAAAAATCCAAAAAGAATGTGTGTACATACCGCTTTCCTTTAGCATGCATTGTTTATTTTCCTTTCCGTCTATTTAATAAGGCTCAGCCCCTTGACAATTATAAAGTCACATTCATGTTTATTTAAGCGCAAGGGGCTGAGTCAAAGAGCAGATCTAACCTGTTTTTCTGAGTGTGCAGGAACAGGTAATTCTAAGGGACACGCACGGTGCTCAGTATTCTCCGTCTCTCTCTCCCCTGTTTGAATCTCATCTCACACTCGTGCCAATTGCAAATCATTCATTCATTCCATAAGAGTTGACATGAAATAAAATTCCACTAAAAGATGAACCATATGTACAAAGTTGGGGGAGGTGGCTCACAAGTCTCCTCAGTGTCCACCACCACTCTCCTCGGATCGCTCCTGTCGGTCTGGTGGTGGCGGCATCTCGCCGCCATCCCTACCGCTCTGGGCACTCGTCTCGCATCGGCGGTGCCTCTCCTCCTCATTCCTCCGCCGACTGGAGGAACTTGCCAAATACTGCCCTACGGAGGCGCCGGTCGCCCTGCTGACACTCCCTATGCTCCTGCTCCTGCTGCGTGAACGGACTATGTCCGTCACGATCTGCTGGAGGCTCTGCGACACAGCCTCCTGCGCCCATAGCTCAGTGCGCACTCGCTCCAACTCCTCCCGGTCCACCGGCGATCTCTGCACCCGCAATGCCTCCAACTCCTTCGTCGCCTCTGCGACCTGCGCCTCAGCTGCCTCCGCCCGGATGCGCAGCTGGTCCCTCTCACTCTGGGTAGTCTGGATCTCCCGCTGGAGCTGGTCCCTCTGGCTCTAAAGATCTATGGCATGCTCCGTGGTAAGCCACAAATCTCTCTCCTGCATCAGAGCAATCAGTCAATAATCGATTGTTAAAATAATCAATCAGAAATTCGGTTGTACTTACTCGCTCCTCCAGATGCCTCTGAGCCCCTCGGCCCTCAGCAGCAATAGAGACCCCTCTGCAGCTCGTGAAGAGGAAGCACCGCCTGCTCCGGTGCTCCTCACTCTCTCCAGCTCCCTCCGTTGCGCGCAAAAGCACATGTCAGTGTTCAAAATCAGCCTAAAATTGTTGAGTGTTGAAGTAAGTGCTTACCAGCTCCGCGGTCTGCCTCTGTGCTGCCTCCCGATCCTGCACCGCCGAGTAAAGTAAGGCTCGGAGCGATGCAACCTCACCAGCTACATCTATCTGCAACACATTTCAAATCATTAACCCAATTCTATAAAATCAAAATTCACAGGGTTGTGGTTTAGGATCATTACATGGTGTCGGGCGCTGCCTGGAGGTACGCATCATCGGTGGTAGTGTCTGACTTTACAGCCTTTCCTCGGTGCTCCCAGTTGTCGATCTGCTCCTTCGCCCGCTCGCGCCAATCGGTAGTGTCATGAAGTCCCCGGAAACTCCGACCCGGTCTGTGAAATCGGTCTCGGACGGGAAACTCCACGGCACTCTGCCGAAGGCCGAGTGAGCGCTGGCTGAGGTATAGGTGTAGAGGTAGCACAAGGTTAAGTGCATGCAACCACATTGACCTACCGAAGTAGGGGCGGGCCTGCACCAACCAGGGCTGTCCCTCATCACCCTTCCTCAGGTATGGCTGCCAAACCACCTGCAAAGCAAAGAGTCAGTCAATTGTCGAACAGTGAAATCAAGCAATCAGTCAAAGGAAAAGGTTAGAACACTTACATCTAGGTAGGGGTAGCTGTCAATGGCCTCCTGAAGTCGCTCCAGCTGGTCCCCGAGATTGCGTGAATCGCGGAGAGGATCCCAACGGCGGGCAATGGGCACAAGGCCTGGTCGTGTGAGATCCCCTCTCCCCAAGGCTGGGAGGTGTAGATAGGCCCAGACCTACAGAGGGAGAAGCAAGTTAGGTGGCAGTTTAGGAAGAATGCAATTCAATTCAAAGGGTTAAAGTTAAGATGTGTACCTGAAGAAAAGGGAAGAACCCGGTCGTCGAGGTCTGTCGCTTCGAGGCGCCCAGGCTGTCGAACTGGTGTGCTAGAAAGGCTGCTCCCCAAGTGTACCCCCCTACCTCACTCAGGTCCTCCAGCAAGGGCAGGAAACGGCAGTGGACTGCATCGCCCCTCGTGGCAAACAGAAGTCTACCTAGGAAAAGGACGAGGAAACGACGCAAGTCCAGGTCCGCCTGTGCCCCGTGCTCGCTCGCTAGCTCCCTGTGGCTAACCCGAGTCAACCTATCTAGGTGCTCGTCCTCACTCTCTCCTGCTATCTTCCCCACTTCAAACAACCCTAGGCTCTCCTGGAGGGGTACCCTAGGAACTTGGGAAGACCTACGCTCTACGGGTAGCTCTAGAAGTCGCTGGGCTAAGTCGTGGTAGTAGGGGTAGGTGTATCCGCTCACCGCCTCCCATAGATTCTGAGCCCTGTGATCCGGCTCACATCCTCGAGGCTGGGTATCATGTGTCCCCATGGAAATACGAAGGCGGTCGCCTCCGCATCCCACCTGATCCGCAGAGCCTGAGTGAGGGCCGGATCCGCCCTCATCCTCTCCATCCTAAAGATCTCACCAAACCCCATCTCCTCTACCCTCTCTCTCTGGAGGGGGGGGGGGGGGAACGCCAGGAAAATAGCCAGCACTACTATCCAGGACACTCGGGCCCTCATCTCACCCGGCAGACACATTCCATTTGTTAAGCCAGTCAAGTTTTTGGGTGTTCGGTCGGAGTCGCGACAGCCAGGGAGGTCGCGACCTTGTCGCGACAGTGCAGTGCACCGCGACCTTGTCGCGACGCCTTCCTAGGCCGGGATAAGGTCGCGTCCACCAGTGTCATCGCGACATGGTCGCGTCGCCCATGACCGCCGCGACACCCTGTCGCGATGGGTCGGGCTGACGTGTTATCAGACCAGACCGGCCGGAGCCTCCTTTGCCTGATCCGCTTTCCCATGGGCATCACGCCCTACAATGCCCTCTGGGGGGCTCGTTTACTATTTCTACTCATTCATTCAGAGAATTGGGGGCGATTTACTTCTCGATTTCATTGCTTTAGCCCTTTTCTTCCTCTCCTCTTCCACGTTCATCACCGGAGCCTCCACTTCTTCCTCCATCTCCATCTCGACGTCTGCTATCCCCTCCTCAACCGGAGGCGCCTCCACCCGGCGTCGGGAGCTCCTCCGCTCCGCTTGCCATTTCCTCTGGGATGAACCTTCGCCAGCATCCTTTCTTCCCTCCATCTCAATTTTGGGGTGATGAAGTAGAATTGGGAAGAAGATGGCGTGAAGAGGAACCAAGTTGTAAGAAGACAGAAAAGGGGGGTTTGAAGATTTGAGTTCGGGAAGTTTGAAATCCAGAAAGGGGGAAGAAGAAGGGCCGTTTGCATTTTGAAAGAGTCGGTTCATGTCACGCTTTCCTAAGCCGTCGTGACCATGTCGCGACGCCTCGCTGGGACGCGACATTAAGGCGACGCCCCCGCTTGTCGCGTCATCAGCAGAGCCCATTGTGTTTACCGAAAATTCAGTTTTATTCATTCAAATTCAAATCATTGCATGCTCTAATTCTATCAATCAAACAAATGCTAGAATTCTTTTCCTAACTACCATCTCATTCCTTGCCTACAATCAAATTAATTGAATTTCAAATAATCCCCGGTGCCGGTTGAATCTTCTGCAAAGCTTCAATGTATTCCTTCATCACATCCTCGTCCTCTTCTACCTCGGCTTGGACAACGCTCATCGTGCATCCTTCCCAATGGACAAGGGCGCTACGCACGTCGCGCTCGTCCTGCTCGTCATCCATCTTCCGCTTTTGAATGGGCGGGTAATGTGATAAGATAGGGACAACCGTGCGAGATCCGCCGCATTGTAGATAGCAATGGTCCGGGTTGTATAACACCAATGCTTCATTCCCCAACAGCCTTAGCGCCAACCCGGTGCGCTGAGGGAGGTGAATCACCCGGTTGTGCAGAAATCGCGGGCGCATGTCGAACTCGGCTACGCTTATCTTTCTGAAATAGTCTCGCCATGCTTTCAACCCTTTCAGCTGTGCTGTCTTGCACCACGCCTTGGTGCTCATGTGGAGAGGGCTGCCCACGAATGCCAACGGATGGTTGAGTATTGTTTTGCATTCCGTGGCCAGATTGTTCATCGCTCGAAATTGGATGTGCATGCCCATCCAAAGCTCAAGAGCAATGACGGATCCGAAGAGAGGACCCCCGGTCGCTGCAGAAGTCAAGCCCGCGTATAGATACCCCAAAACCGCCTGGCCGATGCTCATACTCTCAGAAATAGAGTCAATGACGCTCAAGTTCGCGAAGGAGATGGCGCCGTCCGATGACGGAAAGAGTATGACGTCGCAGATGCAAATAGCGGCTGCTTTGGTGATAGTCGTGTAGTTCTTGGTCTGGCGCTTGCACTGAGAAGTGATCCACTGAGCAATTGGAAGAAGATGAACATACATAGCGCTCGTCATGGAATACAAATCTGTCTTCCTCGTAGTAATATCCGCCAGGATGCTCCAAGAATTGATGGGCGCCACAGTGTATGAAATCTCAAGTTCTTCGCCCCTCTGGTACCGTGGGAGGCCGAGCATAATCTCTAGCTCCTCCAACAGGACCGTAGCTTCAAAATCGGGGAAGACGAACATGTGCGTTTGCGGATGCCATATTTCCGTTAGTGCTATGATACTCTCCCACACATGCACCATCTTGTCATGATTCTTCGCCAATACAAGTATAGTGGACAATCCCCACTCTTTCAAACGGCTAATGGACGCCGGCGGTAGCAACTTGAGCATGGGCGCTAGCCATGGCATCCGGGAGAACCACCTATGGCCGGGTAAGATCTGAAAAGAAGTAGAAAAGGTGGATTGAGAACATAGGAGAAGAAGAGCAGAAAAAAAAATAGGGGAAAATAGAGAAAAGTTCAGAAATTCATAACAAAGGCACTTACTTGGAGCTCCGGACGCATGCATATGTGTCCCGGGATGGCGGAGAGTGGCTGGAGCTTGACATAGAACTCCTTAGCTGCCTTGAGACCGGAGTATGGAGGGATCTCTTCTTGGAAAATAGAATAGCTCCTCTTCATAGTGGCAAAGGAGGAGAAACTTGAAGAAAATTGAAGAAGAAAGGGAGCAGAAAGTTAGCTGCGGGATTAGCCCCTAAACCCTCCTATTTATAGAGTCTTAAGAGGTGCACTCCTACTCTAATCCCGTAACTAGGTGTTAGGATAAGATTAGAAGAGATTTAGGAGTCCTAGTGTTAGTCTAGATGTCTTAGGATAAGGATAAACTTCGGTTTCCTGATCTTTCTGAGTTCGGTCCGAGTCGCGACGCCGCGATCTGACTCGACCAGGTCACGACAGGGCGGTGTGCAGCGACTATGTCGCGGTCATCCATAGCGTCGCCTCTCTACCTGAAGGGTCATTTTCAGGTCTGTGCCTTGTATGTGTGTTTTTTTTAATACAATTGTGAATATATATTGTCAGTTTGTGCTTATTATGTTTTTTTTTGTCAACAACAAAAATACAAAAAAAATCACAAAACCAGAAAATTACAAAAAAAGGTCGCCGCAGGTAAGTTAGGTAAGTATTTCTTCTCTTACTCCCTGCATTACTATATGATATTCTACTTATTATATCATTTCAAGGACCGGCTGGTTCGCAATGTGCTCTGGGATTTGAGTTCCCCTTTACCAAAAACAGTGATAATCTAGGTGCACATTGCTAATCGTTGGACAGGCCGTTGAGTTGTTTAAGTACGGGAACGATGGATTCAGGCCTGCACTGCGGTTGTGGGTAGTCTCTTGACCCGTCCTTATCTGGCTTAGCAATATTATCCTTATTGTATTTTCTATTTTCTCCTTTTCTTTGCATTCGTTTTGATGATTTCTTTTATTTTAGCCCAGTATGCATCATGTAGGACTTTGAGCTTTCCTGACTCACTCCTGACTTTTGATGAGCCCTTGTTGAGTGCCCAATCATCCTTCATATTCCAAACCAAGAAATCCAATTCCACTCCGAATCAGAAGGTTTTCCTCCGAGTGAGTTGTTCCCGTCAGTTTGACAAGAATTTCCCTGTCTGGATTCTCTATCCAATTTTTCCTTTTCCTTTGATCCATTTTGGTTGCGAACCGCTTCGAGGACAGAGTCATGAGTTACCTTCCTGGCACGCATATGTCCCTCCAAAACGAAACCTGTAGGCCAATCGGCTAGGGTACCTCTCAATCGAGGGGTTGATCGTCCTTTTCTTTCTCCTTTTCGTCCAGACTTGTGCTTTTCTTTGCATTCTGCTCGACCAGCTAACGCGGGGCTTTCACGAAGATTCCAATTGCTCATTAGTCAGATCGGGTGTCTCTTTACCTTGGCTCCCACTTTTCAGTTCACTCCGCATCACTTCCGCTCCGCCACCACTTCGTGACACCTCCGCGATATCCATGCACGTGGACAATTCTGTTGCGACGCTTCGCCCTGTCGCGTCTTCATGTCGCGGCCCTACGATACGTCGCGACAGCAGCTGCGTATGCAGGCCTCCGCAACCACCTCCTATTATCCTCTCATGGCTTTATCTTTATCCCTGGGAATATCTCAACCCTTAGGCGAGATTTGGGCCCTAGGGACCTCTCCTTGAGGACCCCAAGCTCTCCATCCGAATTTGGGTAAGGATTATCTCCCATTTTAATTAATTCCTCATCCTAAGGAGACATTCTCTCTCAAGGGCCTATAAAAGCAAGCCTCTCCTCAAGGACGAGGGGAGCCTCATTTTATCACCCCGAAGGGCTGCCGACATCCCCCCTCACCAACACTTAGCCTCGCAGCCATCCATTTCCCCATTCTTCTTCACATTCCACTCCACAAAACCTTCTCATCTCATCATCAATGGAGCACGGGATGTGAAGAGGGCGCTCAGCCTCCTCCTGAAGCCTTTGCACACCATTGGGACTACATCCGCGCCAGGGAGTCGCCCTAATGGGGCTCACCTTCTTCCCGTCTTTCTCCTTCATTTTCTACATGCATTTGTATGTTATTCATAGATAGAGCATACTCACACTTTCCCATATTTCCCCCACCCCACATGGGTTTTAAAACCACCCAGGTGCGTTTCCACCATGATTCACTATTTTTTTTATTTTTGAATAGATACTATGCTTAACGTGAGATCCTACTAGAAGCTCTTCCTCTTTGGCCGGCTGAAGAGGAGGAAGAAGGTCCCATCCACTATCTCCCGCATGCAGAGAACACGACGGCGGAGGGCGACGCGACAGAGACACGTCATGGTAAGGCGACGCATTATCAGCTCCATCGCGGAAGCCAAGGCTGCCGTGACATCAGGTCTGCCTCCTTTCTCTTCAATTTCCTAGTCTAAGTTAGCCATTATCATCTTATGTTCATAGGGCAACTTGCTAGGTGGCGATCACAATCCATATTTCCACACTACTAGTTTTAGTACATGTTTGTGTATCGAGGGGAAGTACAATCGCTGTGATTACAACGTCGTGGATGTCCGATGCGATAGTCATCCTGTTGCGATGCAGGTGTGCGTCGCATTCTTGTCACACCTGGTTTGCCTGTTGCGTTCTTGTCGTGACCGGTCAACAGGTCATGACAGTGTTGTCGTGTTCCACTGTGCGGTCGTCTGAAGCCTATTAGAGTGGCAGGTCTGTCAGTACGGCCTGTCGTGTTGTCGTGGCGTCCGTGGGGGATGCGTTCATGTTGCGGTCTATTGACTCGTCGCGTTCTGGGTACCGAAGGCTAAAAGCCTTGGCCGACTACCCCTTTCCCCTCTCTCTCCTCTTCTTCCCTTTCCCCTCTTCTCCAGTGATGGGGAGGTTCCCCTCCGGTGATCAGGGCATGGTGGCGCCGGCGGGCTCGTGCGGAGTGGTGGAGTGGCATCGTGGAGCGAGGACGAGGTGACCGAGCATCATGAAGGCCCTTCATGGGTTCGGTTCTTCGTGAAAGGTAGGGATTACTGGAACTCTTTTCGATCCGGGTGGATTGGGAGCTTCTCATGGTTTATAGTTAGCATTTACTACTTTCCCCATGCTCCCCTCCCCTGTGTGGAATGCTTGTATAGTGTGGGCGGCCCGAGATTGAGGATCCTGCTGGTCTGCCTCTCCACTGATGTCGCGACGACTCGACGCGTCACGACATCAGAAGAGGCGTTGGCCCGGTCGTGCGCGACCTTATCGCGACACGGTTGGCGGTCGCGATAAGGGTCGCTGTCGCGACGCGTTTCCTGGTTGCGACGCTTCGCCCGGTCGTGACAAGGCTATCGCGGTGCCCTTCCCTGTCGCGAAGGTGTCGCGACGGCCTTGGGGGTCAGTTTAGTACCTGTGTTGCCTCGGGTGCTTCCGTAGGCCCAGTTGGTGTGTCGGTGTGTGCCGCAGGGCAGGTTTTGCCCTTAGGACCTTCTGGAAGGGATCACAGCTAGTTACCTCCCTGCGTTCAGCGACAAAGGTGACACCTTCGTGGCCATGTTCTGGCGGGTGCCAGAGGGTCACGTCTATCTAATAATCGACTGATGGCGGTCAATCGATTATTAGCAGAGCGACGGGATTCCGTACTGTCCAGTGGTGTCTGTGGTTCTAGCCATTCATTGCATGCCTTGGTTGGCCGATGGCCCTTTTCAGGGTCCGTGCGTGCCTCTCGCTTGCTGAGCTTGTCGTGTGTCATAAGCCAACAGTCTGGTTCGGTCCTATTGTGCTTGCCCCACCTTCCGCCCGGTGCTTGGCACTTGAGGGCTTGTCCCATTGAGGTTGTCTCCGTTGCCTGGGACCCCCATCCTCGGGAGCCTGTTGAGAGAGTGCTCCGAGCTACGAGCGTGCTCGAGTTGGCAACCGACTGGGCAGACTCTGGAGCTGAGGGGAAAATGAGGTTGGACAGCGGCGTTGAGTCGTTTGTAGAGCTCTCTTGTCTAGGGCAGGACTCCGAGGTCGTTAAGGTGGTTCTCTTCCGGCGCGGCCCCAGGAGTCCCTTTGTCTCACTGCCTAGCTCTACGTTGGTTCCGGAGCCGCGTAGGGAGGTCAGATGTGAGCCATAGCTTGGCCAGGCTGCGTGTTGTGTGCGTTGGTGTGTTTCTATGGCGGCTCTGTCTCACCCTTCCGTGGGGGCGGAGGCAGGAGCTAGGCTAGCGAGCAAAGTGTGCAGACTACGGGTCCCCCTCTTGGATACTAGCGGCGGTGGCTTGGTTGCTGTTGTTGTGACGACGCTTCCTCGCGAAGTTTCCAAGTGTTATCCCTTGCCCTAACTTGCACGGCGGTTATAGCCTAGCTGTGCCTTGTTTTCATGGGCATCGTTGGTCTGGCCTTGTGTAGACCAGTGCTTCTGGTGGTTTCCGCTTCAGTGTTCTCTTGGTTCCGTGGTCTCGTTCTTGGGTTCCAGTCAGTGGTGGCACCGGCGTGTGTGGCTTCCTGACCTTGTGGCATGTCCACAGTCCGGGGTGGTTCTGCTTGTGGGCCCTCGACCTTGTGGATGTTTGAGGTGGCCATGCTTGCAGTGAGACATCGTTCTCACCTGGTTTTTGCGTGGTCTCGGCGAGTGTGCCGAGGGTTGCTTCCGCTGTGTGCCTGACTCCGTTGGTTTCTGCGGGAGTCATGTGTGTGGCCCGACCTCGGTTGGTGGTCGTGGCGTTGCACTGTTCTCTTCCGCTGCTTAGTAGTACCCTGCTGTAGGTGTTCCTCGCTTTACAGCTTTCTAGGGTAGTTTCCTGTTTTCAGAGTTCCTGTTGCTCTGGCCGGTAAGGGACTGGTAATCCCTACTAGGCCTTGTTCGCGAGGCTCACCCCCCTACTTCCTTCAGCTAGGGGCTTGTCGTCGCGGGAGCTCAGTGTCGGACGAGTTGCGGAGGCGGTTGTGGCGCCGTGTGTTGTCAGCAACAGTGAGAGCTGAGTGTTGTGAGCTCTTGTAGCCGAGTGAGCTGAGAGTTGTGCTTTGCAATTTCTCGGGGTATGCCCCTTAAGGACTACACCTTTCTTCTTGTACCTGTGCTTTTGCTTGGGACACATTGTACAGACCTTCGTATGTTGTACATATTGTTATAGTTATTTAAATTCAGTACATATCTCACTAGACTATTTCTTCTAACCCTTCTGGATCCTCGGATCCGTAGGTGGCGATGCGACCTTCGGGGTCCCTGGCGGGGGTCCGAGAGGTCAGGTCGCTACATTGGGACATGCTGATACCATTAATTTTCACATTCAGGCATAATGCATATCTTTGATATTCCATGGGAGCTAGTTCATCTTCATGGAACTCTATTGCCGGGTGCTACCTTGTGAGGGTCAGTACTGCACTAATCTGATGCACGGAAGGTCTTCATTCACCATCACTTTCTGTAGTAGTGCATGAGTGCTTCTTGGTGCATCGACGACTTCTTGATCAACTCTAAAATAGATATCTTGGCCGGTGTCTTGTCCAAGTGTTTGAGCAAGTCATATTGAGGGATGGACTCCTCAGCTGGGGCTTCTATCTTCTGAGGTAGGGATTCTTGGTCTTGCTGCTAGGGAAATATCCGATTGAAAATACGCCCACTCGGAGCACCATTGTTTCCTCGGTCTTGTCTCCTGCTACATTTCACGGCCGCAGAACGGAAGAGGAGGGGAGGTAGGGGTTGAGGGTTGAATATTGGTGTGGCAGTTGAATACTTGCCGCACTCGGGAATGAATGGGAGTACGTAAGAAGGCAGCTTGGGGGTTGGGAGTAATGAGGGGTTTTGTTGGTGGTGTGTGAGGAGAGGTGGGTTGGATGATGGTGGAAGGTGGTGGGTGGTGTGCGTATGAGGGGGCGGTTGATTTGCGGTGGTATGGTGGTGGTATTGTGTAGAAAGGGTGCTTGGGGATGGGATGGTTGTGTCATGGGAGCTACGGGTGGTTGTAGATGAGGGGTGGGTCATGTGGTTGGCTAGAGGGTGGAGGGTGGTGTGTGGCTGTTGTGGGGATGTGTAGAAAGGAAGGCAGTGGGTGTACGAATGAATGGGGGTAGAGTAAAGGAGGATTGGGGGGTAGAGGTAGAGGTGGAGGATACTTCCATTGGCCTGCTGGGTATGCTTTCAGTGTGGGGAGACACCCTGAGGGCATTTACTTGTTGATTTGGAACCTGGTGCTCCGAGAGTGGGTTCTGAACTATGCCCATGTTGGGCTGTTGCTGTAGGGGTGCCTGGGGTTGCTGCTATTGTTGTTGTTGCTGCTGCTGATCTTGCCTAGGTGGTCTCCTTGCTTTCATCTCGGCAATATACTTCCTCATCTCCTCCCAGTCTATACCTCCATTGTCATTCAAATCATAAATGTAATATTTGAAATGGAAGCATGCCTCCAGAGTATGACCCAGCCCCTGGTGGAAAGCACAATACCACGAGGTATCAACATTGGGAGGCCATTGTAGTCGTTCCCTTGCCAAAGTGAGTGCATTGGAAGCCATAAGGGCATTGAAGATGTCGGGTAAAGTCTCCGGCAGGGGAGGGTAATGGGCTCTTCTTGGGCCAGGGGGACATCTGGGCTGTTGGGGATCATAGGTGCCTGGAGGAGGTACCTGGTTATACGTGGGAGGTTGTTGGGGAGGTGTTGGGTTGCTGTTGATATGGGGAAAGGAGGTTGACGATACTAAGGCTGTGGTGCCTGGCGGTACTGAGGGGGTGGGGTGGAGGAGCTTGATGGTATAGGTTGGGAGGAGGAGCTGGTTGATATTGAGGTTGTTGGGGATGTTAAGGCAGTTGGGGTGGTGCCCTAAATACTGGAGGATTGTTTGGCCTGAATTGGGGTTGTTGCAGTTGTTGAGGCCTCGGGTTGGGGTTAGGACAGTAGGTGGAGGAGCTGGGGTGCCCATAGCACTCACCTGCTCATTCTGCATAACACCCTCAGTTGTGGGACCACCAGTAGGGGGAGTACCATTACTCTTTTTGAATGTCCTAGCCTTCAGTTAAATATAGCCATAATTGGAGAATCCTTCAGCTGAGTTTGAATATAACGAGCTCTCTCGTACAACTCCTCCATGGTTGTTAGCTTGTTCATTGCCAGAATGTGTCTGAATTGGGTGTGGCATTCGCAGTGATCATCTTCACCTGCTCTAGCTTAGAAAATGGATCCCTCAGCCTCTTAGCCAATGCTCTCCATCTATCTACATATTGCAAGAAATCCTCATCTGCTTCATCCTCTCGGCCATTAGATTAGTGATTGACAATGCAGGACCAACCCGGCCCCTATCCATCTGCAGAAACTTTCTTTGGACTGCTTCAAAATCCTCGGCGTCTGCAGGCTCCAAGGAATAAAACCACTCAAGGGCGGAACCATCCAAAGATCGACAGAAGAGAAAATGTAGCAACCCGATTTTTTCAAAAATTAAATAAAATGAAAAATTTAAAGAAAAAGGAATTAATTAAACCCCATTAAACGAAAAAGAGGTGATGGGCTTTGTTAGATGGGCCATGTAAAAGTTATTGGGTCAACATTGGGATTTTTAAAAAGTTGAATAATAGAAAAATATCCTAAATTCATATCTTAAATATTTCCTAAAAAGAAAAGGGCTATTAAATCATTAAAATAACTAATATGTGTTGGAATTGGACTCCTAACACTACCCAAATTGGCTAGGTACGAAATTGCAACCCAACCTAACCCAATTAGGAGGTGGAAAGCTAGGAAGGTTGAAAGAAATAAGGAACTCAAAATTAAATAGGAATTAGAGTCATAATAGAAAATAGAAACAAAGGAAGCTTAAATACCCCCCAATTTCTCTATGGCCGGCCCTAATGCATTGCTGAGGCTTGCTGGATGTGGAGGAGAGGCCAAAGGAAGGGAGAATTCGTTGGGAGAAGGATTGCTCAAGACCCAACCTTGTTCTTCGAGTTCAAAGCCCTAGGAGACAAATCGACCCAAATGTAGGCATTCTCACAAGCTAAACTCAATTAAATTTGTTTGTAGGATGTTCCAACCATCAGGAACAAAAGCCCTCTTGTTGCTCTATTTTTCATCGACCCTATCTTTTGATTTTTATTTTTGAAGCTCTGCTATCGTCTTGACCCCGAATCCTCATATTAAATCTAGATCTTCATGTACACTCAATCTCATGCCCTGAAAATTTATTGGAGATATTGCTTGATGTCAGGAAACTTTTGCACCGAAATCCCCAATTTTCACCTAGTATACTACTCGAATCAATTCTTTTACCGTCACTGTACACTATTCTGTGTTCTTCGTTATAAGATCATGTTTAAAACTTATCAGACCATGATGCTTTTCAAATTCCTATTTACTGTGTATACTCTTGCATGTCTAGATTCGTTTAAAAGTGGTTTTGCGAATTTTAATCAACTGCACAACGAGATGTCAATTTTTAACGACCCTGTATCAAAACCTGGAAAGCTTGGACCGCAATCCATGGCAATTCCTTTCCGCTCGGACTCAGGCGCAGGACCTGAGAACGTGACGGCCCTATAGGCCGCGTTCTCAGGGCTGATCGCGACCAGTAACCTATCGCGTTCTGAACGCGACAGGCCCTGGCGTTGCGTTCTGGCTGCCTGTCTTGACCGACATGTCGCGTTCTGTGAACGACCCTATCGCGTTCTGGTTGTACCCTGTCGCGATCTTTACAAAGGTTCGTCGCCTTCTGGTCTTTTGCATGAAAACCCTATATTTTTGCAAATCTTGACTTTCTACAGTCACCACATACCATGTTAACTATCTTAAACACAATAAACGAAGCTGTTAAACTTGGATATGTAATAGTTAATTAAAAGACATTCGCATGATCTTTCATGTCCATGATTCTTTTCATCGCATGCACTTCCTTGTAGCCATCCAATAATGACTTGACTTGGCAAGAAAATGCTTCATAATATATCTAGTAAATTACTTTAATGATGTATTTAAATTGCCCTGTTTTTTATGGACTTGTCTTCGTTTCTCGCATTCTTTTGGGAATACCGTTACCGACGCTTCACTATTCCAGAATTCCTTTGGAACGTCGAGCACTTGTTTCTATATACACTTTCTCTTGACTTGGACAAACTCTTCGCTAGATATTCCTTCTGTCGGACTAGTGAATCCTTGTTCAAGGCCTCCGTAAGACTCCTCTGTCCATGGATTCCCACATGGTCGACGAGTTGGTTGTACCCTGACACCTATGATACCCTTTAGGGATCAGTTAGATCCAAATGTCCTTAGATTGCTCTCGCTCTTATCTTGAATCACGCTGGACCTCTAAACCTGTGCATAACATGGCTAGTGGAAGGGAAGTGAATTCCTCCTGACTACCAACACCATCACGCGTGTTGTGTAACTAGTACTATCACCCGTTACTCGACGTTTCATGTGCAATGACCTATAGTTCTCATCTATACTCTCTACTCGCTCATCTATTCACACTCTCTCTACTATCTCGTCTATTCATCTAGTACTCTCATCTATTTCTTGGTACTCTCTAATAGCCATTGACTGATTGTCTAAAGATAAACAATATAATTAATGCCTGGCAATATATAAAGGCCCGATCTGGTTCTGGGAGGTGCGCCCAAAGTTCTAGTGCCCGCGAGAGTTAATTAACCAGAGTGTTTGGCATTACACTCGAGTGATATCTATCTCGACTATCTAATGACCATCAAAGTGCTATACTATTCGTTGTGCTATTGTTATACATTGTGCTATTTATGCTATGGCCATCCTGCTCTATGCTATAATTAGACACTTAGGCTATTTCAATCACATGCTATCGTGCTATCTCGTACGTTACTTGGCTCTCTCGCTCTATCATGTAGTGACTCTGCACTTTAATACATTAATCATTTAAAGCATGCTGATCATGAGATTTAAGTCCTACTGGGCGTTATCACTCACCCTGTGTATTCGTTATGTGTTCTCAAGTGAGACTGAGGATGATACTTACACTCAAGAGGACGGAATGACCAGGAGTGAAGTCAAGAGTACCCTGGCATCTTAGTATTATGTTAGAGTCTTAGTTTAGTCTTTTACTTTTATTCATTATTATTGGGCCCTATAGAATGGCTCTGATGTTAGTGGTTGTAATAGACATTTGAGTAATTGTTAATGAGATGCATTTGCTTTAGTATTTAATCTTGTCCAATGGTTGATGTCTATTATACGCTCTGTACCCGTTTACTTGCATTTGCCTCACGTTCTGATATCCCGCGTCGCGACGTGACAGGAAAGCAAGGGCACGACTGTCATTCTGCCAGAAGGAGGATTCGTACATGAATTCCTTGATATGCACAAATGGGTTGCCGGTGCCACTGTAGCGGCGGTAGATCGGCAGTTCAGAAGGGGGAAGGTGGAAGACTGGCGTAGAAGGGAGAGCCAGCTCAACAGAATCTTTGGGTGCGGACACCCTCTTCAGATCTTGCTTCAGGCGACTCACCTTTTCCAAGAGGGCTTGGGTGAGTTGATTGGAGGATGGTTTGGGAGGCACCCCAGACGAATGAGGTTGGGGTGCACTCACTTGACAAGAATTGTATCGGGGAGGTGCGCCAGCGGGCGCAGAAGTGTGGGCCGGAACCCGAAGATAAGTGGGCCTTGCCGCGGTGGGGCTTGGCCGGACAAGAGAAGGCCTCCCAACAGGGCTGTGGAGGCGAGAATGAGTGACAGAGTTAGCCCGCGAGGGGGCAGGAGAGGCTCGGACTGTCGGGTCGCAAGTGGGTTCATAAAAAGCACCCATGTTTGGGTGGAGAGTTTGTGTGAGACCCTGAATTTCCTGTCATTTTATATTGTGCATGCGACAATTATCTATTATAAGTATAGTGCCCGTATTAAAATTTTGCATACTATAATTATTGAATTGTTTATGTGCATATGCGGGTATGTATATTTTTTTCGTGAATTTTATGGAATTAGCTAATTTTGTATAAGATGTACTTATTTAAATACTATGCATGTTGTATTTAAGTAATGTTGCGCTTATAATATGAAGTACTACCATACATCTTGTAAGTGTATGTGAGTTTACTTCTGTACATCTATTATATTTAAGTGTGTATGTATTATCTAATGGTTGAGATGCATATTGTATTTGTATATAATCCATGCATATTTTACGTAACTGTGATGCATAAAAGTAAATATGTATATGCTTATCTTGTGTAAATGACATTTGTCTATTCTTGGTATGTTAAATTGTTTATGATGTATATGGTATTTAAATAATACAGTGCATATATAATATATCAAAATATTATAAGCATGCTATATCTATGTAAGTCCATGCATGTTATTGAAGGGTTGCGGAATTCCCTATATGGTAATCTAGAAGGGGGGTTGAATAGATTACTGCCGATTTAAAAACGTTTATCACCTTCTTTTCTTTAAAACATAGATTATAACGATATGAACAGAGTTTCACCATGTGTGGATGTGTGTGACTTGATGACAATTGGATTGATGAACTATCAAGTGTGTGCAAATACAACGTGCCTATCAAACATCTAACGTGAAAGCATTCAAACCACGAGACACACAGATTTACGTGGTTCGGAGTACACAACTCGTGTATCCTACATCCACAGGCCACACACACACGCAGAACAATCTGCTTATGAGCTAGTTCACAAACTACAACTCACACACACGTGTTATCTGATATGCAACCACGATCAGATCAACACCCACACACGTGTATCAAGCACAAGGACTGCTTGAAACACAACACACACACACACAGATATGAAAAAGTAGAAACAGAGAAGAGTTTGAGAGTTGAAGAACAAATCCAAATTTGTGAACTCTTCTAGTGAACGTCTGTCTGGACTTCAAGCTTCATCTTGATGATCACAAGTTGATGGAGACACTTGAATCCACGACGTTCAGGCTTCACCTTCCGCTGGAGAGACTTCTCTTCTTGGTTCTGGGCGGTAGGTTGAAGCAGAGTAGCAGAGAAAGACTTCTCTGGAGAACTTTTTAGGGTTCTTGCTTGGAGGCTGCTTGTGTAAGTGATTAACTTCAGAAAGTTGCTTATATAGTGGTGTTTACATATGGAGAGACGTGGTAGTAGGAAACACCAAGTTTAGTAACATTGAAACTTTCCAGTTCTGAAGATTCTGTACGTCTGTCGACAGGTCATATACCTGCTGTCGACAGGGATCAACAGTGTGCCAAGTTCTAGAAGTCTGGAAATTCTGTTGAAGCTCTCACTGTGTGCATCTGTCGACAGGTGCCTTGGTGCTGTCGACAGGCACATGTTTTCCAGAACTGTGAATTTCTGACTGTATGTTTCTGTCGACAGGAGGCTTTGTTGCTGTCGACAGGTCTTTTTTTCCAGAACATGTATGTTGCTGACGGTTGGTATCTGTCGACAGGGTCTTGATGGCTGTTGACAGGTAACATTGTCTTTTGGCTTTGCTTGACCTTTCAAACTTGATTTTGGCACATGTCTTGCATAGTATATCTCCTACATTAGTAAACATAGTTAGTGAGACATTATGAACATATATAATGGAGCATTGTACCAAGTTATTGTGACAAGTCATTTGTATAAAGATCTCATGCATTAAACTCAATTCACATTGTTCACATTTGTTTACATTGTGCATCATTATTCATCATAAAAAAAACATGTTGTATTTATTATTTAGAGTGTGAACCCAACATTCTCCCCCTTTTTGATGATGACAAAACTAATTAATTAAGTAAGTGCACAATTGAGTTTTCTCCCCCTTTTGACAACATCCAAAAGCACACACCATATACACATGTACTAGACAAAGAGCAAGGATTTGCATTGATATTTCATGAGTCAGACATAGTACATGACATGCGAATGGGAAAAACAGAGAAGGGAAAGACATTGCTTGACAATCATCTAACAACAACATGACTGAAGGCATAACAAGACACAGGTGAACTAGATAATAGGACTTGACGCTATCCTAGACACCTAAGCTAAGTAAGCATCATCATCAGCTGGCGGTGTAGGAGCCCGATGCGCAGTAGCAATGCTATCCAGGCGGGTGTCAAGTGTGTCCATTCTGGCATTAAGTCTCTCAAAGCCTATTGCCATTTGGATCTGGAGCTGAGCAAGTAAATCCTGAATTGAGGGCTCAGCAACATCAGCAGGAGCATCTCCCGGAGCATCTAAGGGCTCATCTTGGGAGTTTTCATCTTCAGCACCATTGTCATCTTCATCTTCTTCATCATCACCATCATCAGCAGCTGCCCCTTTGCCTTTGAAGTCTCTTGTGACGATGCTATCTACCATTTTGTAGCCCATCCTGTGTGTAGCAGTGAGGTCATAGGAGCTACGGGATTTGAGAATGATCATCTTCTCCTTTGGGATTTGAATGCCAATGAAGAGGAAGAGAGAAGTGAGTTGGCAGGCATATGGCATAGATTGCTTGGCACTGCGAACGCATATGCGAAAGATAGAGACCATAAGAAGTGGTAGGTTGATAGGTTCAACATTGAGGAATTGATGAAGTAGAGACTTGTGAAGGGAGGTTACAAGTTCTCGGCTACCATCCTTTGGAGCGATGAGGGTGGTGAATATGTGGTGGATGAGACGATGAAGGGGAGGGAAAGTGTTGGCATTCATTTGCTTACGATCAGTAGGGTCATAAGGCTGCAGAGTAATGAGAGTTTGGTACTCCTCTGGAGTTGGATGATGGGTCATATGTTCACTTCGGTATTTGGGATTTGCAGGGCAGTGGATAGAAGGTTTGGAGTAATGAATAACGGAGTATCCTTCACCTTGGTGTACAACGCACCACTGCTTGACAGTCGGAGGTTGGTGTAGAAATCGGTCACGGTGGTTGGGGAGTACCGCTTGTGATTGGAGCAAAAGGGAGCCCAGCCCTGGACATCAAAGAGAGACTGGAGTTCGGGAAACATGTCCTCCAATGAGACAAAGTCGATGTAGCGTGGCTGCACGACCTTTGTGAAGGTTCCATGGACATCGAGGAGGGAAAGAGTAGACGGGATGACAAGCTCCGGCAGGCGATCTTCCCGGTGCTTCGTCCGACGCTCGGCGTGTGCCCTGGAGCCCTGACCGGCTTCGGGAGACCGAGGACGACGACGGGATGCCATCTTCTTGGCCGATGGAGCCATCAGAGGTTGTTGCTTGATGTGGATGGTAACTGGAGAGACGAAGGAGACAGAGAGAGGAAGAGAGGGCAGAAGATGTAGGGATCTCTTCTGGTGCCCTGGAGAAGGGTGTTTTTTGGAGAGAGGGAGGAAAGGGGGTGTTTTGGAAGTATGAAAGGGTGGAAGGGGCATGGGAACCTTTTAAAGAAGGTTTTGAGAGTTTGAAAGGTTGGGTCCCACAAAATCCAGCCTTAAACCCTTATCGTTTAGGCTTCCAAACGAAGTCTGGCCGCCGGCTGTCGACAGGGCCCCTGATGCCTGTCGACAGGGATATACAGTAAATACCAGTTGGCTGTTTTGGTGGATTTTGAGAATTGGAATTTTGTAGTAGTGGTTCCCAAGTGTTTGTTTAAGGTGTATAAGAGGTGAACACATATTTTAACCAATCATATACAAAGGTATAAAAAGCCAATTCATTTTCCTTAATGGTTTCAACATAATACCCAAGGAGGTTTAAGTTAGAGCATTAAGAAAACACCTACTAATAATGAAGAACAATGCACTCTCACCCTTCGTTGTATAAATGCAGTGTAAGACAACACAATCCCCATTTTGTTGATAGGCAAAAGATGCATGAAATGAATATCTATATGTCAAGACAATCATAAAACCAATGACCCTGGGATTTACAACTCAGTGGAGGCTTCACACTATTTCATTGTTCTTTATTTGCAATTCAAAAAGGCAATGGGAAAAAGTGGTACTTAAGAGGACTTCACACGTTTTGACGTGAGGATAGACATTACAAGTGCCCATACCCCCAGCTACTCAGTGGAAGTGTCTAGAATACTGTTGTACAGAGTTGATGAGTGAGCCTTTTGACGCGAGGGCAGACATTTCTGATGCCCATCACCCCGGTTACTCAGCAAAACACAGCATTGCTCTATATTTATCCCAATTTGAAGTTGACTTTATTTTTCTTATGTGAATGCTATTTTTCAGAAATAGGTAGTTGTTCTCCAAGTATTGCTTTAAAAGCTCAAGATCAAGTAGTTTATATGATTAGCTATCAATATTAGACTTACGGTTCCATGACCAAAAGACTGTTCAAGTAAATTGAGAACGATGTTTGCCTACAAAGAAATTATTTAGAGGAGTGAGATGTATATCCTTGAGAGTTGTGAAATGTTTTCAAAATGATAGAACATAAACCCAAACATGAGTAGTATGTGAAAACCATAGTGGTATAAAGAATAGCTTAAATATCATTAGTACATGGTGTGGTCAAATATGCATTAACACCTTATAGACACCTTATTTGATAAACATGAAGCTGCTCACTTAATGTGTGAAGAAATGGGCTTGAAGTTCCAACTTTCAGTGTGTCTGTCGACAGAGAGAAATGGCCTATCGACAGGGTCACACAGACAAAAGATTAAGGGTTCTGGGAGGCAGAGACTGTACATATCTGTCGACAGAGGGAACTGCACCTGTCGACAGATGTACACAGTGTGCAGAATGAGTGTTCTGTGTGGCCTGCTCTGTCGACAGGGTTCTTGTTGGCTGTCGACAGAGATCTGTTTAGAGCCAGTATAAGGTCAGAATGAAGTATGGAATGAGCAAAGCATGTGAGGGAATTGTAGAAGCACAAAAGGTGAGTGATTTTCTTCTCAGTGACATCCATCTAACCTTAATTTGCTCCCCCATAGTGTGTGCTATTGTGTACACATACATTCAAGTACAACAAGACACATTTGCACAATTTGACCAAGCAACTAAAAACACCAAAGCAAGTATGTATTGTTTTCATGAAGATGTTCAATCTTTGACAATGAATAGTGAGTGGGCAAAATATAAAGAAACTGAATCCTCATAGAAAGTCAATGACCCTTTCATGCAACATAACTATGGATACTTGGCGGAGAATGTTTTCTCACGCATAATGAAAGTTTCCAAAACAAGCATGACTTGTTCTTCCACAAATCACCATTTGATATACCTCATAGTTAGTTCACACAAGGAACATATACTGAGTATTTAGGTTAAGTTTCATTGTAATTTGCACAAACCCAATTCTCATCTCAATGTTGTGAAGCTATCTTCAGCCAGAGGTTTGGTAAAGATGTCTGCCAGTTGATTTTCAGTGGGTATGAAACTTATCTCCAATGTTTTATTGGCTACCTCATCTCTCAAGAATTGATGATGATGTTCTATGTGTTTTGTCCTAGAATGTTGAATGGGATTCTTGGATAGATTGATTGCACTAGTGTTGTCACATAGGATAGGTGTGCATCCAATGTCAATGTTGTAGTCGCACAACTGACTTTTTATCCACAACACTTGTGCTGCACAACTCCCTGCAGCAACATATTCTGCCTCTGCAGTGGAGAGTGCAACCGAGTGTTGCTTCTTGGATGCCCATGAAACCATGCAACCACCAAGAATTTGGCAATAGCCACTAGTGCTTTTCCTGTCAATTTTACATCCAGCATAGTCAGCATCAGAATATGAAACCAAGTTAAAGCTACTACCTGCTGGATACCAAAGACCCAAGTCATGCGTACCTGAGAGATATCTGAATATTCTCTTAACTACAATTAAATGGCTTTCCTTTGGACTAGATTGGTATCTAGCACAAAGGCAAACACTGAATTGTATGTCCGGTCTACTTGCAGTAAGATAAAGGAGTGAGCCAATCATACCTCGGAATTGTTTGGCATCTACCGATTTACCTTTCTCATCACTTTCTAGCTTAATGCTTGTGCTCATTGGTGTTGATGCATGTTTAGCTTGTTCAAACTGAAACTTTTTCAGTAGCTCTTTAACATATTTTTCTTGGTTAATGAAGAATCCGTCTTCAAATTGTTTGACCTGCAAACCAAGAAAAAATTGAAGCTCCCCCATAAGACTCATCTCAAATTCACTGTGCATATGTTTAGAGAATTCTTCACACATGGAAGGATTAGTAGAACCAAAGATAATGTCGTCCACATAGACTTGAACAACAATTATGTGATTGCGAACTTTCTTTGTAAAGAGAGTTTGGTCTACCTTACCTCTTGAGTAGTTTTTGCTTACCAGACAGGTGCTTAGCCTGTCGTACCAAGCTCGGGGTGCCTATTTCAAACCATAAAGAGCTTTGTGCAATTTAAATACATGGTTTGGTTTGTCATGATCCTCAAAGCTAGGTGGTTGAGAAACATAGACTTCCTCTTTTATGTAGCCATTCAAGAAAGCAATTTTAACATCCATTTGAAATAGTTTAAACTTGTTTGAACATGCATATGCTAACAAGATCCTAACTGCTTCTAGTCTAGCTACAGGTGCAAAGGATTCTTCAAAGTCCACACCAAATTCCTGATTGTATCCTTTTGCAACCAGTCTAGCCTTGTTTCTCACCACTTTACCCTCTTCATTTAGTTTATTCCTAAAAACCCATCTTGTCCCTATGACAGAAATTTCAGGGGTTCTAGGAACTAAACTCCAGACATTATTTCTTTGAAATTGCCCAAGCTCCTCATGCATAGCATCAATCCATGAGTTTTTCTTTAATGCTTCTTCAACATTTTTAGGTTCCACTTGAGATACAAAAGCTAAATGATCCTGTTCAACTATTTGATTAACCTGTGACCTAGTTTGAACTGAGTCATTTATGTCTCCTATTACATTCTCAAGTGGGTGAGCTTTAGAGTACCTCACATTAGAGACTATTGAAGGTCCGGGTTGATCCTGCATTTGAGGATGAAGTTTTGGAGGAGGGGTGGCTGGAGGACTTTCAGCTTGAGGTTGATCTTGTTGTTGTGGATCTTGTGCAGGTACTTCTTCTTCATTTCTGAATAGATGACTGTCATCTTTATCATCATACCTGCGAAGATATCCACTTTTAGAGATTGCATTTGGTTTTCTTTGTAGTTCTCCAAGTGTTGTATCTTCAGTTTCATCTGCAAACCTGTAAAGATTAGAACTGTTAGGCTTGGTTTGAGATTCATCAAATACAACATGTGGAGTTTCTTCCACTTTTCTAGTTTTCAGATTAAACACCCTATAAGCTCTAGAGTGTTCTGAGTATCCAAGAAAAATACCTTGATCGCTTTTGGCTTCAAACTTGTCCAAATCATTTTTATCATTGTTATGTATGAACACTTTTGAACCAAAACTTTGAAATACCCAATGGTGGGTTTCTTACCTTTCAGAAGTTCGTAGGGAGTTTTCTTGAATACTGGTCTTACCATGGCTCTGTTAAGAATGTAGCATGACGTGTTTACAGCTTTTGCCCAAAAGGTTCTTGCAAGTTGATTCTCGACCAGAAGCGTGCGAGCCATCTCCACCAAGGTTCTATTCTTCCTCTCCACAACCCCATTTTGTTCTGGAGTTCTTGGGGAGGAGAACAAGTGTTCTATACCTTGGGTCCTGCAAAAATCAGTGAAGGAGTTGTTGTCAAATTCTCCCCCGTGATCAGTGCGGATGGAGCATATCTTGTTGACATTTCCATGCTCAATTTTATTGAAAAATTCTTCAAAAACATTCAGTGCTTCATTCTTGTGAGCCAGAAATTTCACCCAAGTGAACCTAGAGAAATCATCTACAATGACAAAACCATATCGTTTGCCATTGAGACTTAGTGTTCTAGTAGGTCCAAATAGGTCCATGTGCAACAGTTCATAAGCTTTAGAAGTACTCACCGGTGCTTTTGATTTGAAGGATTTCCGGGTTTGTTTTCCCTGTGCACATGCATCACAAAAATTTTCATTTTTATTGAAAGGAATTTCAGGAAGTCCACTTACTAGTTTGAGCCTCATGATCTTGTGCAACACATTATAACTAGCATGACCAAGCCTACGATGCCACAATGTAAGCTCGTCCTGTTTGTTTTCTACAAGACACAAATCATTATTTTCTGGATCATCTAAGTCGACCATATAGATGTTATTTATCCTTTTTCCAGAAAACTTCAGACTTCCTGTTTCCTTATCAAGAATTTGACATGAATCAGACTCAAAGACAATTTTATGACCCTTATCACACAATTGACTTATGCTAAGCAAGTTGTGATGAAGGCCATCAACAAGTAAAACATTGTCTATGGAGTTAGAGGCAAACTTACCAACCTTACCTGAGCCGATGATCTGGCCTTTGTTGTTACCTCCAAAAATCACTTGACCTCCGTCTTTTTCCATGAGCAAACAAAATTTTCCTTTGTCGCCCATCATATGCCTCGAGCAGCCACTATCCAGGTACCATTTGTTTTGATTGTGGGCTGCTAGGCATTCCTGCACATGTGGATCAGACAAGAGGTTTTGGTACCCAAATTACTTTGGGTCCCGTTGTATCATTCATGCCAAATAACAAGTGCTTAGGAATCCAAACTTGTTTGATTTTCATTTGGTTTGGGCTATTCCAGCATTGTTTTTCATTGTGCCCAATTTTCTTACATATTTTGCATGATGATGATTTTTGAACAACAGTGTGCTTTACCTTTTTAGGAGCATGCATAGGCATTTTACCCTTTTGTTGCCTTGTTAGTTTAGCTTTAGGAGGTTGCTGTTTGTCCTGTCTTGGGCTTGTTGCAAATTCCTTAGATTGACTGGGACTAGACTTGATCATTTTAGGTTCTTGTTTCTTACCCTTTGAAGGATTTTTCTTATTCTTTGAAGGGGTTTGTTTACTTGAACTTGGGCTGGAATCAATGAAAACTGTTAAGATATTTTTGCCAATTACTTTTGGCCTTGCATTTTGAAACCCAATCCCATGTCTTACAACAAAAACCTTTGAACCTAAAATTGCATCCAGATTCTGTTTACTTTTGACAAAACTAGATAAATCCTTAGACTTACCTTTTATGTCTTTTTCAGCTTTTTCCAGTTTCTCCTTTAGCTTTTCATGCTCACTTTGAAGATTTTCAAGAGAGTTCATTAGATCATCTCTTTCCTTTTGAACTTCTTGAAGTTTAAGTTTCATGCTATCCAATTCATCACTATTTGTTTGTTCATCAATCTTCATCATTTCAATTACCTTATTCAAGGATTCAATTTTTTCATTATTGTTTGATTTATGAACAAGGGAATTGACTTTCTTCTTGAGTGCTTTATTTTCAGACTAGAATTCACAGAAATTTTCAAATAGAACAGTATAAGCTTCTTCCCATTCAGTATTAGAATATGTTTCAAAGGAAGAATTTACCTCGTTGGAGTCATCACTCCTTGCCATGAGACACTGAATCTCATCATCTCCTGAGGTAGCTTGACTGTTCTCGTCTTCATTTTCATCACTCCAAGTGGCCGCCATTGCCTTGGCCTTCTTGAAAGTGAATTTGTCCTTCTTCAGCTTCTTTTTGAGCTCAGGGCACTCTCCTCTCATGTGCCCTTGCTTCTTGCACTCATAACAGACAACTTCAGATCTTTTGTTAGAAGAATCAAGTCTGTTGGTACCCTTTTGGAAAGGTTTTGAGTTTCTGAACATCTTCTTTTGAATTTCAGAAACTTCTTAAACTGTCTAGTGAGCATGGCCATCTCGTCATTCTCACTATCACTAGAGGTTTCAGACTCAATACCTTCCTGTTGGGCATTCTTTTTAGAATCTGAAGAGATTTTCTTGGAAGCTTTCAAGGCAATTGACTTCCTTGGATTCTCTTCAGTTTCTTTTCTTTTGACATTCAGTTCATAAGTGATTAGAGAACCAATCAATTCATCTACTTTCAGTTTTGAGAGGTCCTTGGAATCCTCAATGACGGTGGCTTTGGTGTTCCATGAGGATGGAAGAGACCGAAGTAACTTCCTCACCAAGTCACTCTATGAGTATTCCTTTTTAAGACCTTTCAATCCATTTATAATTATCATGAATCTAGCAAACATGTCAGAGATGGTTTCATCATTATTCATTTTGAACATTTCATATTCTGAAACCAACATGCTTACCTTTGATTCTCTTACCTCAGACGTACCTTCATAGATCAGCTCAAACTTGTCCCACATCTCCTTTGTTGAGGTGCATGTGGAGACTCTTGAGTACTCCTTTGGGTGGACTGCGCACTGCATCATGTTAAGGGCGCTCCAGTTGAGTGTCCCCTTGGCGATCTAGTCCTTAGTCCAGGTATCCTCGTCCTGAGGCAGTTCATATGCTCCTTTTCTGACTATTTTCCATAGTTCAAAGTTTTGAGCTCTCAAGAATACCTGCATCAGATTTTTCCAATACGGGTAGTCAGTGCCATTAAAGAAGGGTGGCCTGGTCACTGAGTGTCCCTCGGCCATATACCTCTTGTTAGATTCCATTAGACCGTGAATCTCCTGATCGTAAGATCAAACAGATAAGGCAGTAAATCAGAGAAACTCGGCTCTGATACCAATTGAAGGGTTGCGGAATTCCCTATATGGTAATCTAGAAGGGGGGTTGAATAGATTACTGCCGATTTAAAAACGTTTATCACCTTCTTTTCTTTAAAACACAGATTATAACGATAAGAACAGAGTTTCACTATGTGTGGATGTGTGTGACTTGATGACAATTGGATTGATGAACTATCAAGTGTGTGCAAATACAGCGTGCCTATCAAATATCTAACGTGAAAGCGTTCAAACCACGAGACACACAGATTTACGTGGTTCGGAGTACACAACTCGTGTATCCTACATCCACGGGCCACACACACATGCAGAACAATCTGCTTATGAGCTAGTTCACAAACTACAACTCACACACACGTGTTATCTGATGTGCAACCATGATCAGATCACACCCCACACACGTGTATCAAGCACAAGGACTGCTTGAAACACACACACACACACAGATATGAAAAAGTAGAAACAGAGAAGAGTTTGAGAGTTGAAGAACAAATCCAATTTGTAAACTCTTCTGGTGAACGTCTGTCTGGACTTCAAGCTTCGTCTTGATGATCACAAGTTGATGGAGACACTTGAATCCACGACGTTCAGGCTTCACCTTCCGCTGGAGAGACTTCTCTTCTTGGTTCTGGGCGGTAGGTTGAAGCAGAGCAACAAAGCAAGACTTCTCTGGAGAACTTTTTAGGGTTCTTGCTTGGAGGCTGCTTGTGTACGTGATTAACTTCAGAAAGTTGCTTATATAGTGGTGTTTACATATGGAGAGACGTGGTAGTAGGAAACACCAAGTTTAGTAACTTTGAAACTTTTCGGTTCTGAAGATTCTGTACGTCTGTCGACAGGTCATACACCTGCTGTCGATAGGGATCAACAGTGTGCCAAGTTCCAGAAGTCTGGAAGTTCTATTGAAGCTCTCACTGTGTGCATCTGTCGACAGGTGCCTTGGTGCTGTCGACAGGCACATGTTTTCCAGAACTGTGAATTTCTGACTATATGTTTCTGTCGACAGGAGGCTTTGTTGTTGTCGACAGGTCTTGTTTTCCAGAACATGTATGTTGCTGACTGTTGGTATCTGTCGACAGGGTCTTGATGGCTGTCGACAGGTACATTATCTTTTGGCTTTGCTTGACCTTTCAAACTTGATTTTGGCACATGTCTTGCATAGTATATCTCCTACATTAGTAAACATAGTTAGTGAGATATTATGAACATATATAATGAAGCATTGTACCAAGTTATTGTGACACGTCATTTGTATAAAGATCTCATGCATTAAACTCAATTCACATTGTTCACATTTGTTTACATTGTGCATCATTGTTCATCATCAAAAAACCATGTTGTATTTATTATTTAGAGTGTGAACCCAACAGTTATGAGTAATTATGCTTTGTACGCGGATAGATGTATATGTTTAACCTTGTGCATGTATAATTATAATTCCTCACGTGTGTATATATATATATAATCTTCTGTGGATAAACGTACTTAGTTAATAATGTACATCATAGAGTTTATTTAAATCCTACGTATATTGAAATTAGGAAATGGGGTGCATATAGTATGTAGTTGTGCTACACATCCTATGGATATCTATACGAGTTTATTTACGTGTGTTTAGGTGTGCATGTAGTGTCTAACTAAGGATGTGCATGTTATTTATATATTCAAGCATGATGCAAGTAATTATGTAGTGTGTATACATATATGTATATGTTAATGTTATTTGTGCATAATATCATTAATTGAGATTAGTATAATTTCTATTTAAATAAATAATATATAATGCATGTAATTTAAATAGTGAATGTAAATATATTATTTATGTACACACTTCGTTGTTGGATCATAATTGTATGTAGATTGGATGCAAATCTGTGTGGTGGGGACTGTCTGGGTTGGCGTCCACCACTGTGCCGCTGACCCCTTGCCTGAGATTGTTGTCCAGATTGATGGACGCCAATCAGCAGGTAGGCGGCCACATGTCTGGACGCCAACCCATGGTCAACTACAATAGATGTTGACGTTAATATCCCTTCTGTGTAACGGTTTCAAATTTGGTAACGCCTGCGTTATGCCCAGTTCTAGTTTAGGAAACCCATCCTAAACCATAGGCAACCTACCCTAATGCGTGCCCAACCTACCCAGCCTTATAAAAACACCAAATTCTGGCCGAGCCAAGCTTTTTGGTGATTGTGAAACCCTAGTATTTCCTGTGAGAAAAGTTGAAGTTTAAAGACTTCAATCCGATGACTGGAGGAGTTTCTTGGGGATCTACAATGACTGGAGTGTAGTCCAACCATCAAGGAAGCATTCCCAACTGCGAGGATCAACCCACATCGGCTGGAGAACCAGATTTAAGGAGTTTCTGAGCACCCTCTTGGTTGGCCGAGAAGGGCTTCAACAGCAAGATTTGATCTTCAACAATTTTATTAGAGGCAAGTAACCTATGGACATCAACCCTATACATGTCCCCTAAGTCCTAGATTTTTTCTGGATTTTTCCTCGAGTCTTGGACCCTCCAATTTCTCCGTACATATGAGTGCTGGCGGTGTAGTTTGCTGTGTGGAGGTTGGCGGCAACATCCTCTGCCGCCAAGCTCTTGTGTTGGCGGCAAGGGATGTTGTAGTTAACCCAGTAGGTGCCCAGCACTGTGTAGTTAAGTTCTTCAGTGTTCTGAAAACTGCTGATTGATCTTCTTGATATATTTAAATGAATTCCGGGTATGTGAGCATGCTGTAACTTTTATGTGGGGTCAAGGGTGATCAGTAGGTCATGTCATGAGGTTTTCATGAATTTTCATGAGTTGTGTAAATTATTAAAACTAGGATAATTGGACTGTGAGCATATTATGACCATGTTTAATCTGTATAAATAGGTTAGATGTGAGTTAGGGTTTCATGAATTTTTTGAAATCATGTGATGACTATATCTACGCATTTATACTGTTAGATTTGACTGTTGTACTGAAATTTATACTTAAGAGAAATTAGTGAGAAATGCCCCTGTGATTTGATTTGATTGTTATAAATATATTTTCTATTCAAAAAAATCTGTAAATTTGAGTATATGTTATGGTTACTATTCTTAACCTGTGATAAAAAATTCATGATATTTTGATGGCATTAGGTATTATTATGGTTTTAAATGTGAAAATAGCCTTGTTGTGCATGTTAGAGTTAATTGTGTATAAATCAAAAGTTAGCAGCAATTTAATGTCTTATTTTAAGTTGTTTATCACTGTTAAACAGTAAGGTGAATTTTTATAAATGGAAATGTGCAAACTATGCAAAGTGAATGTAAAAATGGGATGAAAGTATGTGTATGAGCATGCGTAAAAATGTGATAAGAATGATAATGTGATTAATGAAAAAATGTGCCATGTGTGACACTGCTACCATAGGGGTCTGAGAGCTGTACCATAGGAAAGTCCCTATAGAAGGCTCAACGTCGTGTATAAATCCTAAGGGCATTGGGATGAAATCCTGGAGGTGGACAAGTACCACTGGTTTGGGTGGAGAGAGCTTCTCCCGGTCTGCGCAGTATCCAAGGTTTGTCACTAGCTTGCCCAGGTGACAAATATGTGAAAGTGAGTGCTAAGTGCTAAGTGATAAGCACTAAGTGCTAAAGTGAAGGTTTTTCCTCTACTTGGTAGTTAGGACTATGTGTCACGGCAACTTAAGAGATTAAATGTGATTGAAAGTGCAAAATGATAAGTGAATATGTCACGTGATAAGTGCAATTGTTGTGATAAGTGGTAAACGTGAATGCAAGAGTAAATGAAATGGAATGAATGTAAATTGACATGTAAGAGAGAGTAAATGATAAAGAGAGTACAATTGCATGTGAAAACCAAGGTAAAATGCATGTATATATATTCATGTTATTCATGTGCTAACATCATGATTGTAATACTATGTTTAATACCATGTTTAATATTACGTGATATAGTTTAATAATATCCATATGGTAGTGTATATGAATATGTGAATGTAAATATGTAATGGAATGCAGTGTGAAAAAATGAGCATATAAGAATTGACAAATGAACAAAATGGCATGAGAATAAGTATAAATCCACATAATTAAGTTTAATTCATGTCAAAACAGAAAGCTAAATGAGATTATGATTATGATAAATACATGAAATAAAGTCTAAGTTCCATGATAGAATTTCTATTCATTTAGTACATAGTTTCATGCTTAAATTGTAGATAATTGCCATCCGATGTGAGTATGTTCTAGACCTTCAATCTATGTTTGATAAAGGTGATACCATTGTGATTTATTCATATTAAAACAGCAAATGAGATGTGTAAACAAATGAGAAAAATGCATGTGAAATATGAATAGAGATCATGTTAAGTTGCTATCTACTTTATGCTTAATTCCATGTTCTAATTGTTAGAATCATTCCATGATATGGATAATGTTTAGAGAAATAAATCATGTTACATGATAGGTGTTTAAGAGTACATATGTTTATGTCATGTATGTATTAATATGATTATGCTTAATTATGATGGAATGTATAATAACATGATACGTAGTTTATTAAAAAACATGTGCAAGTATCAAAAGAGTATGATGAATTATACATTAAAACAGCAAGTTAATTGTATGATAAAATGATATAATTGGATGAGAAATTGGCTAGATACCATGCTAGGAGTTTTCATTTTCATGTACGTAATCTTGTGTTTTAAATTGATTTAAATTGCGCAATGATATGATAAAGATTTGAATCATGTATCATAGGATATATCATGTGTAGAGAACTTGTGTAGGTGTACGTTATCTTTCATGATTAATATGAACATATGTTAATTAGATATATGTTTGGGTGAGTTACGTGTTGTCAACAATAAGAAACATGTGCTATGTGAATTATTGTGGTTAGAATGATAACATGTGCTTTCTTATTGTTGGTAGCTTAGTGTGTATGTGATATGTATAAGTTTGATGCTTTAGAATACTTGCTGAGTCATGTAAGACTCATTCTTGCTTCGGTGTACAGGTGTGACAGGTTATCTTGTAGCTGAGGAGAGAATAGTGAAGATTGACACTGCATACAAGAAGTAGTACTTGAGGAAATTTTCTTTTTTGATAGTTGCTTTATTTTATAGCTTGAATAATGTTATTCATATGGACAATGTAATGGACAATGTAGTTCTTTTCAAGCTGTAATAATGTGGACTCTAGTACTTTCTTTTACTATATAGGCTGTGGGATGTGTGATGATGATGGAATGAAGTAAATCATTTTTTTTTATTCCGCTGTACTCTTTCAATATTCATGGACATATCAACCTTATCGTTTAGTGTTGGGTTACTATCCCACTGTGACGACGCTCTTTATACCGATGTAGATTGGTATAATCGTACCGATATGAGGAGGGTCGTTACAGAGATGGTATCAGAGAAACCAAGGTTGAGACTGTACATGAATAAACCATCATGTCTCAATATTGCAAAGTCTTTATAGGAATTTGTCCATATGTGAAGAAAGTAATAATAATGAATGAAAGATAGTTAAGAAAATAGATAGGATTTAGTAACTTAGATCCTAACTGGATTGAATTGTTTTGCAGACAATGGCAGGCCATGGTAAGAGTGGTGATAGGGCTAGGGAGTATGCGTAGAGTCGCAAGGTAGAGAAATTTATAATGAAGCTCAAACCATCGCTAAGAGCCAAACTTTTGGAAACTGACCCTGACACATTGGAAGAGGCTCTTATGCGGGTGATGCGGCAAACGTCACGACGGATATGTGTGCTGGTTGAGGGAAGGAAGGCGCCTTAAGTGTGGCAGTACAGACCATCGGATTAAAGAATGTCCGAAACTTAAGGAGATCGATCCACGAGGTGTCGCAGCAACTGCAACAAAGGAGCTAGAAACACCAGCTAAGAAGAACGAAGATTGCATTCTATTTCCGAAGATGGCATAGACGACGTCACCACAGGTACGCGATGCGATCTTCGAGGATGAAGATCTTTTTCTAGGGGGGGGGGGGGGAGTGTGAGACCCCAAATTTCGTGTCATTTTATATTGTGCATGCGACAATTATCTATTATAAGTATAGTGCGCGTATTAAAATTTTTGCATACTATAATTATTGAATTGTTCATGTGCATATGCGGGTATGTATATTTTTTTCATGAATTTTATGGAATTAGCTAATTTTGTATATGATGTACTTATTTAAATACTATGCATGTTGTATTTAAGTAATGCTGCGCTTATAATATGAAGTACTAACATACATCTTGTAAGTATATGTGAGTTTACTTCTGTACATGTATTATATTTAAATGTGTATGTATTATCTAATGGTTGAGATGCATATTGTACTTGTATATAATCCATGCATATTTTACGTAACTATGATGCATAAAAGTAAATATGTATATGCTTATCTTGTGTAAATGACATTTGTCTATTCTTGGTATGTTAAATTGTTTATGGTGTATATGGTATTTAATTAATACAATGCATATATAATATATCAAAATATTATAAGCATGCTATATCTATGTAAGTTCGTGCCTGTTATGAGTAATTATGCTTTGTACGCGGATAGATGTATATGTTTAACCTTGTGCATGTATAATTATAATTCCTCACGTGTATATATATATATATATACATATATATATATATATATTATCTTCTGTGGATATACGTGCTTAGTTAATAATGTACATCATAGAGTTTATTTAAATCCTACGTATATTGAAATTAGGAAATGGGGTGCATATAGTATGTAGTTGTGCTATACATCCTATGGATATCTATACAAGTTTATTTATGTGTGTTTAGGTGTGCATGTAGTGTCTAATTAAGGATGTGCATGTTATATTTTAATATTCAAGCATGATGCATGTAATTATGTAGTGTGTATACATATATGTATATGTGTTTGTTATTTGTGCATAATATCATTAATTGAGATTAGTACAATTTCTATTTAAATAAATAATATATAATGCATGTAATTTAAATAGTGAATGTAAATATATTATTTATGCACACACTTCGTTGTTGGATCATAATTGTATGTAGATTGGATGCAAATCTGTGTTGTGGGGACTGTCTGGCACAATTGGCATCCACCACTGTGCCGCTGACACCTTGCCTGAGATTGGCGTCCAGATCGATGGACGCCAATCAGCAGGTAGGCGGCCACATGTCTGGACGCCAACCCATGGTCAACTACAATAGATGTTGACGTTAATATCCCTCCTGCGTAACAGTTTAAAATTTGGTATCGCCTGCGTTATGCCTGGTTCTAGTTTAGGAAACTCATCCTAAACCATAGGCAACCTACCCTAATGCGTGCCCAACCTACCCAGCCTTATAAAAACACCATATTCTGGCCGCGCCAAGCATTTTGGTGATTGTGAAACCCTAGTATTTCCTGTGAGAAAAGTTGAAGTTTAAAGACTTCAATCCGACGACTGGAGGAGTTTCTTGGGGATCTACAACGACTGGAGTGTAGTCCAACCATCAACGAAGCATTCCCAACTGCGAGGATCAACCCACATCGGCTGGAGAACCAGATTTAAGGAGTTTCTGAGCACCCTCTTGGTTGGCCGAGAAGGGCTTCAACAGCAAGATTTGATCTTCAACGATTTTATTAGAGGCAAGTAACCTATGGACATCAACCCTATACATGTCCCCTAAGTCCTAGAATTTTTCTAGATTTTTCCTCGAGTCCTGGACCCTCCAATTTCCCCGTACATGTGAGTGCTGGCTGTGCAGTTTGCTGTGTGGAGGTTGGGAGCAACATCCTCTGCCACCAAGCTCTTGTGTTGGCGGAAAGGGATGTTGTGGTTAACCGAGTAGGCGGCCAGCACTGTGTAGTTAAGTTCTTTATTGTTCTGAAAATTGCTGATTGATCTTCTTGATATATTTAAATGAATTCCAGGTATGTGTGCATGCTGTAACTTTTATGTGGGGTCAAGGGTGATCAGTAGGTCATGTCATGAGGTTTTCATGAATTTTCATGATTTGTGTAAATTATTAAAACTAGGATAATTGGACTGTGAGCATATTATGACCATGTTTAATCTGTATAAATAGGTTAGATGTGAGTTAGGGTTTCATGAATTTTCTGAAATCATGTGATGACTATATCTACGCATTTATACTGTTAGATTTGACTGTTGTACTGAAATTTATACTTAAGAGAAATTAGTGAGAAATGCCCCTGTGATTTGATTTGATTGTTATAAATATATTTTATGTGTAGAAAAATTTGTAAAATTGAGTATATGTTATGGTTACTGTTCTTAACATGTGATAAAAATTTCATGATATTTTGATGGCATTAGGTATTATTATGGTTTTAAATGTGAAAATAGCCATGTTGTGCATGTTAGAGTTAATTGTGTATAAATCAAAAGTTAGCAGCAAGTTAATGTCTTATTTTAAGTTGTTTATTATTGTTAAACAATAAGGTGAATTTCTATAAATGGAAATGTGCAAACTATGCAAAGTGAATGTAAAAATGGGATGAAAGTATGTGTATGAGTATGAGTAAAAATGTGATAAGAATGATAATGTGATTATTGAAAAATTGTGCCATGTGTGACACTGCTACCATAGGGGTCTGAGAGCTGTACCATAGAAAAGTCCCTATGGAAGGCTCAACGTCGTGTATAAATCCTAAGGGCATTGGGATGAAATCCTGGAGGTGGACAAGTACCACTGGTTAGGGTGGAGAGAGCTTCTCCTGATCTGCGCAGTATCCAATGTTTATCACTAGCTTGCCGAGGTGACAAATATGTGAAAGTGAGTGCTAAGTGCTAAGTGATAAGCACTAAGTGCTAAAGTGAAGGTTTTTCCTCTCCTTGGTAGTTAGGACTATGTGTCATGGAAACTTAAGAGATTAAATGTGATTGAAAGTGCAAAATGATAAGTGAATATGGCACGTGATAAGTGCAATTGTTGTGATAAGTGGTAAACGTGAATGCAAGAGTAAATGAAATGGAATGAGTGTAAGTTGACATGTAAGAGAGAGTAAATGATAAAGAGAGTACAATTGCATGTGAAAACCAAGGTAAAATGTATGTAGATATATTCATGTTATTTATGTGCTAACATCATGATTGTAATACTATGTTTAATAACATGTTTAACATTACGTGATATAGTTTAATAATATCCATATGGTAGTGTATATGAATATGTGCATGTAAATATGTAAAGGAATGCAGTGTGAAAAAATGAGCATATAAGAATTGACAAATGAACAAAATGGCATGAGAATAAGTATAAATCCACGTAAGTAAGTTTAATTCATGTCAAAACAGCAAGCTAAATGAGATTATGATTATGATAAATACATGAAATAAAGTCTAAGTTCCATGATAGAATTTCTATTTATTTAGTACATAGTTTCATGCTTAAATTGTAGATAATTGCCATCCGATGTGAGTATGTTCTAGACCTTCAATCTATGTTTGATAAAGGTGATACCATTGTGATTTATTCATATTAAAACAGCAAATGAGATGTGTAAACAAATGAGAAAAATGCATGTGAAATATGAATAGAGATCATGTTAAGTTGCTATCTACTTTATGCTTAATTTCATGTTCTAATTGTTAGAATGATTTGATTATATCAATAATATTTAGAGAAATAAATCATGTTACATGATAGGTGTTTAAGAGTACATATGTTTATGTCAAGTATGTATTAATATGATTAAGTTTAATTATGATGGAATGTATAATAACATGATACGTAGTTTATTAAAAAGCATGTGCAAGTATCAAAAGAGTATGATGAATTATACATTAAAACTGCATGTTAATTGTATGATAAAATGATATATTTGGATGAGAAATTGGCTAGATACCATGCTAGGAGTTTTCATTATCATGTACGTAATCTTGTGTTTTAAATTGATTAAATTGTCCAATGATATGATAAAGATTTGAACTATGTATCATAGGATATATCATGTGTAGAGAACTTGTGTAGGTGTACATTATCTTTCATGATTAATATGAACATATGTTAATTAGATATATGTTTGGGTGAGTTACGTGTAGTCAACAATAAGAAACATGTTCTATGTGAATTATTGTGGTTAGAATGATAACGTGTGTTTTCTTATTGTTGGTAGCTTAGTGTGTATGTGATATGTATAAGTTTGATGCTTTAGATTACTTACTGAGTCATGTAAGACTCATTCTTGCTTCGGCGTATAGGTGTGACAGGTTATCTTGTAGCTGAGGAGAGAATAGTGAAGATTGACGACGCATACAAGAAGTAGTAGTTGAGGAAATTTTCTTTTTGATAGTTGCTTTATTTCATAGCTTGAATAATGTTATTCATATGGACAATGTAATGGACAATGTAGTTCTTTTCAAACTATAATAAGGTAGACTCTAGTACTTTCTTTTACTATATAGACTATGGGATGTGTGATGATGATGGAATGAAGTAAAGCATTTTTTTTATTCCGCTGTACTCTTTCAATATTCATGGACATATCAACCTTATCGTTTAGTGTTGGGTTACTATCCCACTGTGACGACGCTCTTTATACCGATGGGGATGGGTATAATCGTACCGGTATGAGGAGGGTCGTTACAGAGATGGTATTAGAGAAACCAAGGTTGAGACTGTACATGAATAAACCATCATGTCTCAATATTGCAGTGTCTTTATAGGAATTTGTCCATATGTGAAGAAAGTAATAATAATGAATGAAAGATAGTTAAGAAAATAGATAGGATTTAGTAACTTAGATCCTAACTGGATTGAATTGTTTTGCAGACAATGGCAGGCCATGGAAAGCGTGGTGATAGGGCTAGGGAGTATGCGCAGAGTCGCAAGGTAGAGAAATTTATATTGAAGCTCAAACCATCGCTAAGAGCCAAACTTTTGGAAACTGACCCTGACGCATTGGAAGAGGCTCTTAGAATAGTAAGCAAGCAAAAGGGTAAAGTGGAATCGCATCAAGGAGGGGCGCCTGAGTGCGGGCGATGTGGCAAACGTCACGACGGATATGTGTGCTGGTTAAGGGAAGGAAGGCGCCTTAAGTGTGGCAGTACAGACCATCGGATTAAAGAATGTCTGAAACTTAAGGAGATCGATCCATGAGGTGTCGCAGCAACTGCAACAAAGGAGCTAGAAACACCAGCTAAGAAGAAAGAAGATTACATTCTATTTCTGGAGATGGGATAGACGACATCACCGCAGGTACGCGATGCGATCTTCGAGGACGAAGATCTTTTTCTGGGGGGGGAGAGTGTGAGACTCCGAATTTCCTGTCATTTTATATTGTGCATGCGACAATTATCTATTATAAGTATAGTGCACGTATTAAAATTTTGCATACTATAATTATTGAATTGTTCATGTGCATATGCGGGTATGTATATTATTTTCGTGAATTTTATGGAATTAGCTAATTTTGTATATGATGTACTTATTTAAATACTATGCATGTTGTATTTAAGTAATGCTGCGCTTATAATATGAAGTACTACCATACATCTTGTAAGTATATGTGAGTTTACTTCTGTACATGTATTATATTTAAATGTGTATGTATTATCTAATGGTTGAGATGTATATTGTACTGGTATATAATCCATGAATATTTTACGTAACTATGATGCATAAATGTAAATATGTATATGCTTATCTTGTGTAAATGACATTTGTCTATTCTTGGTATGTTAAATTGTTTATGGTGTATATGGTATTTAAATAATACAGTGCATATATAATATATAAAAATATTATAAGCATGCTATATCTATGTAAGTCCATGCATGTTATGAGGAATTATGCTTTGTACGCGGATAGATGTATATGTTTAACCTTGTGCATGTATAATTATAATTCCTCACGTATATATATATATATATATATATATATATATATTATCTTCTGTGGATATACATGCTTAGTTAATAATGTACATCATAGAGTTTATTTAAATCCTACGTATATTGAAATTAGGAAATGGGGTGCATATAGTATGTAGTTGTGCTATACATCCTATATATATCTTTACGAGTTTATTTATGTGTGTTTAGGTGTGTATGTAGTGTCTAATTAAGGATGTGCATGTTATATTTATATATTCAAGCATGATGCATGTAATTATGTAGTGTGTATACATATATGTATATGTGTTTGTTATTTGTGCATAATATCATTAATTGAGATTAGGACAATTTCTATTTAAATAAATAATATATAATGCATGTAATTTAAATAGTGAATGTAAATATATTATTTATGCACACACTTCGTTGTTGGATCATAATTGTATGTAGATTGGATGCAAATCTGTGTTGTGGGGACTGTCTGGCACAATTGGCGTCCACCACTGTGCCGCTGACCCCTTGCCTGAGATTGGCGTCCAGATCGATGGACGCCAATCAGCAGGTAGGCGGCCACATGTCTGGACGCCAACCCATGGTCAACTACAACAGATGTTGACGTTAATATCCCTCTTGCGTAACGGTTTCAGATTTGGTAACGCCTGCGTTATGCCCGGTTCCAGTTTAGTAAACCCATCCTAAACCATAGGCAACCTACCCTAATGCGTGCCCAACCTACCCAGCCTTATAAAAGCACCATATTCTGGCCGCGCCAAGCATTTTGGTGATTGTGAAACCCTAGTATTTCCTATGAGAAAAGATGAAGTTTAAAGACTTCGATCCGGCGACTGGAGGAGTTTCTTGGGGATCTACAACGACTGGAGTGTAGTCCAACCATCAAGGAAGCATTCCCAACTGCGAGGATCAACCTACATCGGCTGGAGAACCAGAGTTAAGGAGTTTCTGGGCACCCTCTTGGTTGGCCGAGAAGGGCTTCAACAGCAAGTTTGATCTTCAAGGATTTTATTAGAGACAAGTAACTTATGGACATCAACCCTATACATGTCCCCTAAGTCCTAGAATTTTTCTGGATTTTTCCTCGAGTCCTGGACCCTCCAATTTCCCCGTACATGTGAGTGCTAGCTGTGCAGTTTGTTGTGTGGAGGTTGGCAACAACATCCTCTGTCGCCAAGCTGTTGTGTTGGTGGCAAGGGATGTTGTAGTTAACCCAGTAGGTGGCCATTGCTGTGTAGTTAAGTTCTTCAGTGTTCTGAAAAATGTTGATTGATTTTCTTGATATATCTAAATGAATTTTGGGTATGTGTGCATGCTGTAACTTTTATGTGGGGTCAAGGGTGATCAGTAGGTCATGTCATGAGGCTTTCATGAATTTTCATGATTTGTGTAAATTATTAAAACTAGGATAATTGGACTGTGAGCATATTATGACCATGTTTAATTTGTATAAATAGGTTAGATGTGAGTTAGGGTTTCATGAATTTTCTGAAATAATGTGATGACTATATCTACGCATTTATACTATTAGATTTGAATGTTGTACTGAAATTTCTACTTAAGAGAAATTAGTGAGAAATGCCCCTGTGATTTGATTTGATTGTTATAAATATATTTTATGTTCAGAAAAATCTATAAAATGGAGTATATGTTATGGTTACTGTTCTTAACCTGTGATGAAAATTTCATGATATTTTGATGACATTAGGTATTATTATGGTTTTAAATGTGAAAATAGCCATGTTGTGCATGTTAGAGTTAATTGTGTATAAATCAAAAGTTAGCAGCATGTTAATGTCTTATTTTAAGTTGTTTATCACTCTTAAATAGTAAGGTGAATTTCTATAAATGGAAATGTGCACACTATGCAAAGTGAATGTAAAAATGGGATGAAAGTATGTGTATGAGCATGAGTAAAAATGTGATAAGAATGGTAATGTGATTAATGAAAAATTGTGCCATGTGAGACATTGCTACCATAGGGGTCTGAGAGCTGTACCATAGAAAAGTCCCTATGGAAGGCTCAACGTCGTGTATAAATCCTAAGGGCATTGGGATAAAATTGTAGAGGTGGACAAGTACCACTGGGTTAGGGTGGAGAGAGCTTCTCCCGGTCTACGCAGTATCCAAGGTTTGTCACTGGCTTGCCCAGGTGACAAATATGTGAAAGTGAGTGCTAAGTGCTAAGTGATAAGCACTAAGTGGTAAAGTGAAGGTTTTTCCTCTACTTGGTAGTTAGGACTATGTGTCACGGCAACTTAAAAGATTAAATGTGATTGAAAGTGCAAAATGATAAGTGAATATGGCACGTGATAAGTGCAATTGTTGTGATAAGTGGTAAATGTGAATGCAAGAGTAAATGAAATGGAATGATAGTAAATTGACATGTAAGAGAGAGTAAATGATAAAGAGAGTACAATTGCATGTGAAAACCAAGGTAAAATGCATGTATATATATTCATGTTATTCATGTGCTAACATCATGATTGTAATACTATGTTTAATACCATGTTTAATAATACGTGATATAGTTTAATAATGTCCATATGGTAGTGTATATGAATATGTGTATGTAAATATGTAAAGGAATGCAGTGTGAAAAAATGAGCATATAAGAATTGACAAATGAACAAAATGGCATGGGAATAAGTATAAATCCACGTAATGAAGTTTAATTCATGTCAAAACAGCAAGCTAAATGAGATTATGATTATGATAAATACATGAAATAAAGTTTAAGTTCCATGATAGAATTTCTATTCATTTAGTACATAGTTTCATGCTTAAATTGTAGATAATTGCCATCCGATATGAGTTTGTTCTAGACCTTCAATCTATGTTTGATAAAGGTGATACCATTGTGATTTATTCATATTAAAACAGCAAATGAGATGTGTAAACAAATGAGAAAAATGAATGTGAAATATGAATAGAGATCATGTTAAGTTGCTATCTACTTTATGCTTAATTCCATGTTCTAATTGTTAGAATGATTCCATGATATGGATAATGTTTAGAAAAATAAATCATATGACATGATAGGTGTTTAAGAGTACATATGTTTATGTCATGTATGTATTAATATGATTAAGCTTAACTATGATGGAATGTATAATAACATTATACGTAATTTATTAAAAAGCATGTGCAAGTATCAAAAGAGTATGATGAATTATACATTAAAACAACAAGTTAATTGTATGATAAAATGATATAATTGCATGAAAAATTGGCTAGATACCATGCTAGGAGTGTTCATTATCATGTACGTAATCTTGTGTTTTAAATTGATTAAATTGTCCAATGATATGATAAAGATTTGAACCATGTATCATAGGATATATCATGTGTAGAGAACTTGTGTAGGTGTACGTTATCTTTCATGATTAATATGAACATATGTTAATTAGATATATGTTTGGGTGAGTTACGTGTTGTCAACAATAAGAAACATGTGCTATGTGGATTATTGTGGTTAGAATGATAACGTGTGTTTTCTTATTGTTGGTAGCTTAGTGTGTATGTGATATGTATAAGTTTGATGCTTTAGATTACTTGCTGAGTCTTGTAAGACTCATTCTTGCTTCGGCGTACAAGTGTGACAGGTTATCTTGTAGCTGAGGAGAGAATAGTGAAGATTGACGCCGCATACAAGAAGTAGTAGTTGAGGAAATTTTCTTTTTTGATAGTTGCTTTATTTCATAGATTGAATAATGTTATTCATATGGACAATGTAGTTCTTTTCAAGCTGTAATAATGTGGACTCTAGTACCTTCTTTTACTATATAGACTATGGGATGTGTGATGATGATGGAATGAAGTAAAGCATTTTTTTTATTCCGCTGTACTCTTTCAATATTCATGGACATATCAACCTTATCGTTTAGTGTTGGGTCACTATCCCACTGTGACGACGCTCTTTATACCGATGGGCATTGGTATAATCATACCGGTATGAGGAGGGTTGTTACAGTTTGGATGGGTTCGGGGATGGATTTCCCCTTCAAAGCACCCTGAACGTCCTGAAGTTGGGAAGGTTGAAGGTTCTAGAGGAGGTCCATGAGTTGGAACAGATCAATAGAAGTAGAGGCATTTCCAGTAGCATGCCTCGGGGAAAGGTGAGGTGACTGAGAACCCATCGCATGGACATGCGAGGTGGACGGGCCATCATGGGGTTGATTATGGAGATGCGGAAGGGGTTCCATGGAATCATACACCTCATCATACACATCTTCTTGGTAACTCATATTCTCATACTCGACCATTCTGAGAGATTGGCCTGAACGAAGCAACATAAAACTTAAACACACAAGTGGATTAGCAGACAATTAACAAACAACTACTCAAACAAGTTTGAGAGAAGAAGTTAATGGCTTTTAATCAAACACTTAAGGATGCTTATGTCCAATTAATTGCTTCAATATGATTCAATGTGGATTTTATTTGAAATGTGTCACTCCAAAGTGGGTATGGGCCTAGATGGGTAAGATGAGAACTCCGGGCTCACTAAACAGACTCCCTCACAACAATAGGTATACTAACATGGGTCTCTGGTGTGGTACAACCTGCTCAGTCCACCGTGAGGGAATCCATGGGGTACGGAGACTTACAGAGGTCCCGGTGAGGATTCTCTTGTCCAATGAGACAGAATGCCCAATGGGGAGATAGCCCTTACCGAGAGAGGTGTTTGGATCCTAGTGTAAGGAGGGAAGGAGGTCCCTCAGCTAAAGTATGCCCTGCAGGATGCAAATAACGCAAGAGATGATAGAAAACCCCAGATCTCTATGAACAGACTGAATCGCGACGAGTTCAGTCATCGCGGTTCAATGCAAATCACGTCCGTTTAGGTGGCCGCGGATCTAACAGCTCGCAGAAGCTGTGAGAGCCGCGACAACTCCCTCCGGCATCTGTCACAGAATTGCGACTGGGTAAACCATCGCACAACAACACAAAACACAACGTCTAAACATGTCACAAATCAAAAGGCACCCGAGAGTTACTTGAAACAGTAAATCAACAAAGCATGCTTTTCAACCAATCCAATGATGAGAATAGAAGTCAAATTAAGATGCTCTCTTCAGGTGAAAGTAAGTAAACAGAGAGGGAATCCAGATGAACTTAATAGAGAGAGAGAGAAAAATAAACAGTAACACAACTTGGCAATGACGTAGGATTTCAAGGAGTACTGCGTGGGGTACGAGAGGAGGGGAGGTGTACCGCGTGGGGTACGAAAGGGTGGCTACACATGGGTGTCGAAGGAGGGGCACGCGTGGGTGCCGAAGGAGTGGTAACCAAAAGTTAAAATAAAAGAAGTCCCACCGTGATCGCCAATTTATGAACGTGCTTTTTCAAACACTCCACAAAGAGTAATTAAAAAATATTTTAAAAAATAAATATAAGTGGTGAAAGAAAGGGGGAAGAAAGAGTGTGTGTGTGCACGAGAGGTAAATGTGATCGCCAGGTACACGAGGGTATCGAAGGAGATGGGCGAGAGGTGTAGACCACTTACCTTCACCCAAAGATCATGGGAGTCGTGGTTGTGGGTTGACTTTGACTCCTTCCACTGGCCTTCTAGCGAAGAAGACTTTAGCTCTATTGGTTACCTTGCAAGAAATGAAGACAAGCAAACAAGTGAAAAGATGGTTAGACTATGAGGTGAAGTACCGAAGTCGAAGAAGTAAATGAAAAAGACAATCGCATGGGTTTGAACACACCTCGTGGGAGTGGTGTTAAACCCCTAAAAATAGGTGTGATGAAATGAATTGTGGGTGTGTGAAAGTTGCGAAATGATGAATGAACAAAGTAATGAAGTAAAAACAAAAATGGAGGGAGGGAGAAAGGATGGCGAAGTGAGCCCGCTGCTGTGCTTGGGTGGAGTGGAAGAAGCCCCCGCCTCTCTCTAATGGAATGGGATGAAGAGGAACCAAGCTCCGAGGTGCGAACAATTAAAGTAGCTTGGAAATGGGGTTCTCCTTAGCTCGGAAGTTGAATCTTCAGCGCGGCAGGGCTTCGCCATAATACTCGGGTTATCCCTAAAATAGTGGCCTCGGGGTTCTTTTTATAGAGGAAAAATTCAAGAATCGCGTCAGACACAAAGGACGCTAATTCATGTGAATCGCGACCAACCAAAGCGCCGCGTTTTCCAAGATTGACTTGCTCTGATTAAGCATTTCCAAACATTAATTATAGAAAGTTTAAGAATCACGTCGGCATTAACCACCGTGTTTCAAACACTTCCGATTTCAATTGATTCTTTCCAAATATCATAAATATAAATATTGAATCGTGACGACATGAGTAGCCGCGTATTGGAGCTGAATCAATCTTCTGAAGAGAGTCGATTTTCATATGGTGGAAGGTTAAAAACGTGACAGACCATATGGATGCGATTATAAATAGCAAGAAAATCTTTCCGAAAACAATTTTGGAATTGCCATAATTCAAAAATGGAAACTCTTAAACGTGACCACCCTGATGAACGTGATTCAAAATGCGGTAAGCGCCAGAAAAGGAAGTGTAATACGCGTCAATTTTATCCGCCATGGATCAAACACCCTAAACCACGTCCATTGTGTCTGACACAAATCACATGTGCCCAACAGACCTCTTCAGACCCCTAGAAAAATTCCAAAAAATTCTAGAAAAATCTGGAGAAATAGGAAAATCACTCCAGAGGTTAATTGAAGAGAACCACTTTGAGGCATTGCGGTATAACATGAAATTTACTCGATATGTTGCCAAAATGGCGTGTCTACAAACACCACCACAAAATTTTCCAAGTAGGGCTGAAAAATTCTATTCGTCAGATCCATGAAAACTATTGATGCATTAGTTAACCCGAAGGGCATCACAAGGAATTCATAGTGTCCATAATGGGTTCTAAACACATTCTTGGGTTTGTCCTCCCCCCTAGTTCTGAGCTGATGGTAATCGAACCTCAAATCTATTTGGAGAGCACAACAGTAGATTGAAGTTGGTCGAACAGGTCATGAATTCTAGGTAGTGGGTATTTTTTTTTCATAGTTACTTGATTTAATTTTCTATAATCTATACACAACCTAAGTGATCCATCTTTATTCCTAACAAACAAAACTGGGGCTCCCTAAGGTGACACACTAGGTCTAATCTAACCCAAGTCTATTAACTCTTGCAATTGCTTCTTTAATTCAGCAATCAACTGGTGCCAATCTATAGGGAGCTACAGACATTGGCAAGGTACCCGGTATGAGTTCAATGGAGAAGTCAATCTCCCGATGGGGGAGGAGGCCTACCAAAATATCAGGGAAAACATCAGGAAACTCATTACAACTTTTATGCCCCTGACAGACTGTTGGTTAACCTCAGAGGGAATTGAAAGCACACAAGCCAGGTACCCCCGATGCCTAGTTCTTAACCATTTCATGGCCTTGAGGACTGATATAAAATTCTTGGGGATGCAACTCTTAGGACACTAGTAGCAAAACCTTTTTACTCCTGGCTTCTCAATGGTTAGAGTCCTATTTCGACAATCTAGCACTGCAAAATGATTAGCTAACCAGTCCATTCCCAGAATCACATCATAGTCTTGCATATCAAGTATACACACATAAGCAGGGAGCTCATGATTCCCGAGTTTTATACTTACACTGTGAATGGCTGAGGAGAGGATAGCTATCAGGCCAGTGGGGCAGTCAAGAGTCATACCCTCATCTAATACAACTAATTCCTTTTTCAATAAGTTGGCAAATTTTTGAGATATAAAAGAATGATTGAATCCTTGATCAAACAAGATTTTAGCATGCATTCCTTCAGTTAGAAGAATGCTTTCATCTACAATGTGTCCCTCGCCTCGTCCTTGGTCAAGGAAAAAACGCTGGCCTGACCTTTGGGTTGCTGCCTTAGGGCTTCCTACTGTTGAGGCTGGGGACAGTCCTTAACCATGTGTTCTGTCTGGCCACAAGCAAAGCACCGCACAGAGGACTTCCAACATTCAGTCTTTAGGTGTCTTTTTTTGCACTGAGCACAAACTGGCCATCGCTTACTGCCTCCTCTATCAGGGTGTTTTGTGAAAGGCTTCTTATTCTTCTCCCTCTTGTCTTTCTCAGGCAAGCTTCTCTTCTTCTCAGGTCTGGCACCTTTGTCCTTGACATACTCCTCATATTCCTCTTCAAGTATAAAATCTATGCTCAAAGTAGTGGCCATAGTTTGAGGATCCATGGGTGCCACCCTACTGCGCACACCCATCTTCAAACCCCTCACAAATTTCTTTACTCTCCTAACTTCATCACTGCATATATGGGGTCTCCAAGTGGGTAAACATAGCTTCATAATCGGATATGCTCAAACCCTTCTGCTCTAGCTGCAGGAACTCTAGCTCCTTCTTGTCCTCGATGTGCGAGGGGTGTATTTCTCATAGAACACTTGAAAAATTTCTCCTAAAAAATATCATCAGTTTGTCCTTTGAAGGTATTTCTCATCATACATTGCCACTAATCATCAGCCCTATCTTGGAGCATGTAGGTGGCCAGGGTCACTTTATCCTCCTCTGCACATCTAATAGCCTTAAAAATCTTTTCCATTTCTCTGATCCAAACTTCTACCTAGAAGGTTGGCTGGTTCCAATAAAAGTTGGGGGTCCCATTCACTTGAATTTCTCCATCAATGATATCCCTGCTCCCCAATCCTGTTGGGGAGTACTAGGGTTCTTCATCAAAGTCTGCACGAACCTCTGAAATGACTACATAAATGTTGCAAAGTTGGAGGCGGCAGAAGCTCCTTGGGCACCACATGTTGGGGTGTCTTGTGCTTCCTCAGAGGATCCTCAAACATCAGTGGGCTCCTCCGGCCTGGGAGTATACAAGCCTTTTCCTCTTTTATCCATTCTTCTGAATCAATACCACCTAGTTAGGGCTGGCATCTCCAAGCAAAACTTTCTAACCTCCTAGTTCTTAAGAACAGAAGGGTAATAATACTCAAAGTACACAGACTCAAATTCTTATTAATATTTTATTTATTAAATGAATGGTCATTCGTAGTTTAGCCCCATCCCATAATCAGGGCTCTAATAACATTTGTAGTGCCTTAGTACCCCTCCCAGTCAGTTAAGAGGTGACACACACTCTTACCAAACGGAAGCATCTTACACATTGCTATGGGAAGGTCTTCTGTGTTGCATGTGATAATATAGCAAACCAAACACAAGAGTTGTACATGGTAAAAATACATATTTCGGTTTGCTGCACCAAACACCTGTGCAGAGCACAATATATATATATATATATATATATATCTGTTCAAAGTTATAAGCCAAAAATTATGAATTACAAAAGGTGGCACAACCATGATTTAAAAAATTTGAGGCTCTTGAGGTCACCCAGTCTAAAGCAATTACATAGCAAGAGAGGGTTGGCTTAAGGAGAGAACCATGTCAAGATGAAGAGTCTGAAATGGGTTCAAACAAAGGCATGAGTTCTAAAGGAACTCAGTAGTAAAACCAACAAAATGTAAAGCATAAGAGAATGGAACATAGCACAGTTTATGATGTTACAGAAACATAGAAATTTCACAAGGAGTACATCTCAAGGAAGACTTAATAGACTGCATGTATCATATTTCAAAGATATGATTGCTTAGCAGGGATTCAAATTCGTACAAATGGCATCAACAAAGCTCTCATGGGGATGAATAACATATAGCTAACCACCTACCAAAACAGGATGTTACATATACATACGTACTCAAATTTTCCCAACTTAGTGAGTCTAACCACCCACGTTTAATATGTTGGATGAAACCGTCATCACAGCTGACCCCTCATGAATGATGCCAACCATGAGGAGTCCTAACCACCCCAGAGAGAACGATCAAAGTGCCTTGCCAAGACAATCGGGCATAGGGTTCTCAAAGATTACCCAGAAGGGTTAGCGAAGGGACCAGTTCTACCTACCTTAGTGTGGGGAAACCAGCCGAAGATCTAAAGTGAACAGGGAGGCCAAATCCACTAGGAAGCTGCAACGTCTCCAAGCCTAAGCCTTCAGTTTCCCAGCAGTAGAAGACAGAGAAGTCCGTTGGGAGGGTGGTCACCAAGGCTATATAATGGTTAAGGTTTAAAGTGGGGTGATACTAACAAGTGGATCCAAACATCTGGCCAACATGCAGTGTCACGCCCCGATATTTAGCAGCGGAATAAATACCGGGGGACGTGAACGATACAAACAGGCGTATCACAGTTGAATAATACAAAGTCACAATTGAATATAATAACACATCCGAGACTATAATATGGTCACCAAAAGTATACACTTTATTCCATTCCATTCAACTAGATACAACCTCACATAAGAAGAACTCACTGAAAAGTGTTTATTAATCAAATAACAAGGTTTCTCTAATACATTGACTACTCAATTGTCTATTTCTAAACTGTCATCTATTTCTAGGATGGGTGCTCGTCACTCTTGCCCAGTCCCATCTGACTCCACGGGTTCTTCATCACTACCTGAAAAAGGGCAGGATGATAGGGGTGAGTGAACTAGCTTAGTAGGATTTACATCTCAATAACGTGCGGGCACTAATATACATGATTAACATTTTAAATAGGCAGATATGCATGTGAATATGCTGACAATGCATGCTTTTCTAATAAGTTGAATAGCAAAGTAGAACGGATATCATGTCAGATCAAATGTCGAGTTCCATATACAATGGACAGATAATTCAAGAATAAAATCATGTCAGAAGAGATTGGCCATATTCAAATAGATCTCATGTGTTCACAAGAACAAACATATCATATCATGTCAAGTCAAACTTATCACGTCAAACATGAGGCACATTTTCACAATCTTGCATGTCAGTGTGCTATGCCAAGCACCAAGAGTCCATACTCCTGCGGTTAACAAGTACGTTGGGGCGCTCCTCCCCAGGACCGGACAGGGCCCCTATTGCACAGACATTGGATCAAGTTTTGGACTGGAGTCCCACGTTGTGCCGAACAAACATATTCATATTATGGCCACAGAGTTTCAATGGCAAGATCATAGTAAAAAGAAACATGATCATTCATAGAGTCAAGGAATGACAAACAGCTCAAGAGAACAAGGCAGGATAACAACATATCTTATGTTTCATAGTTCATTAATGTCTTGACATGAGGATGTTTCTAAAGACAGATCGTATGTAGAACATGTGCTTTCCTAACATGTATGCATATGACAAATGATTAATGGAACACCGGAAAACATGTAACCATGAAACTCATATGCAAATCATAACATTAACACCACTAACATGTCCATACTAACATGTATTCATCCCCACATTCATATCATATTCTTATTTTATCAATTGACAATAAGCAAGATCACAAGATAATCCAGTGGACATAAGATCAATCACAATTACGCATTTGAATCATATTCATATCAATAACTATTTTTTCAATGGATTGATTTATTTTAGGTCCATGCATACTATATAACATCATGCACAAGCTAGTAGACATCATGAGATGATTAGACCTAAATTATGTAAATTTCTTGTAAGGTGGTGTCGACACTAGATCAAGTGGTGTCGACACCATGCTCCAAACACAAGACAAAATCATGTAAAACTGGTCAGATAGTGTCGACACTAGTTTAGGTAGTGTCGACATAGTGCATCAAATAAAAGGCAAAAATGTCAGGTAGTGTCGACACTAGTCCAGGTAGTGTCGACACTAGAGACAGCTCCCAGAACACCTTCTGGCCAATCTGGGACAGTGTGTCGACACTAGCCCAAGTAGTGTCGACACTAGAGGCCTTCCCAGAACACCTTCTGGGCTGTTTTGAGACAATGTGTCGACACTAGCCCAAGTAGTGTCGACACTAGTGCCCTTCTAGAACAAAACTTATAAGTCATGTGGAACCCGAAAACACATCTCATGTAGTGATTCACTTCCAACTCATATAGATCTCTAATGAATGACAGTTGGACAAAACGTTCAACACGAAAGATGAATAAGAAAACTAGGGGAAGAACTTTGATGTTGAGGGTTTGATCTAATTCGGCCTCGAATCCTAATAAAACAAGTGAAGAACAAAAAGTCAAGTGTAGCCCGAAATCGTTGTATCATGTAGTGACTCTCTTACAAAGCTTATAACTCCCTAACGAAAGACTTTTGGACAAAACATCCAACATACAAGATGATCGTGACTTCATGTAGAAGAACTTTCATGAAGGAAGTTTATTCAAATTCAGTCTCAAATATCGTGCATAAAAAGACGAACGGGAATAAGCCCTAATTGGACACGACTTAGAGAAAACGACCAATACTCCATGCATACTCCATGAAAATTGGGAAAATCATGTGCAAATGATCATAGACACGATGATCTACATGATGGTATAGGTTTTCTTTAATCTTGGCCCGAGAACATCTACCTTTACGAAGATCTAAGTCCAATCGATATTCTGGATGCAACAGAAGATGCAGGGGATGAAGCTTCAGGTTCCCAGCCTTTCTCCTGCTTCTCAGAAGTTCTAGCCTGCCTCCAAATGACCCCAATTCGTTGTTAAACCTTCCCCAAGAGTTTGAGGATGAGTTCTTATAGATTTAGGTTGTAGTTAAGAGTCCTAACGATACTAGGAAAGGGGCTGCGAATCTGCTCCCTGTTTTTCCCAGAATCTGGGACTCTTTCCTCCAAAAGAGGTAGTAGTGGTTTAGGAAACCTCCTCTTAGGGTTGGGTCCGGTTTTGGCTTTCCATACATGACTAATCACCTTTATTTTAACCCTAAATTTCCCTTTCTAATTATGGCATAATTACCTACACGAATTTTTGGGTAATTCCCTGTCCCAGTTCATTCATATCCTTGGGCCAAATGTGTTCTATTGGCCCAATCTTGTTAATGGATCATTTTTACATGGTTTTGGAAGTCTCTCCCATATGTTTAATTAATTTATCCCCCTTTTATTTCTGAAAATTTTAAATTGCTAAATTTCCGGGGTGTTACATCCTCCCCCACTTAAGAAATTTGGTCCCCAAATTTACGCATAAGGGTGTGGTTCGTACCTGAGAATAGTTCTGGGTGGTTTTTCTTCATTCTTTCCTCTGTTTCCCAGGTAGCATTAGTAACTCCGTCTCGACTCCATTGGACCTTCACCATAGGTAAGGTACGATTCCTGAGTCGCTGAATCTTCCGATCTGACAGTTTGATCGGCTTCTCTTCATAAGTCAGGTCCTCCCGAATCTCCAAGTCCTCGTGGTCAATTACATGGTCGGCATTGAATAAGTACTTCCGCAGCATGGATATGTGGAACACATTATGCACGTTGGCTAGTTGCGGAGGTAGTGCAAGTCTATATGCCACCTGACCAATCCTTTCCAGGATTTCAAATGGCCCTATGAATCTGGGACTTAGTTTTCCTTTGATCCCAAATCTTTGTATTCCCCTTGAAGGTGAGACCTTCAAGAAAACATGTTCGCCAACCTGAAATTCCAGTTCTCTCCTTCTCTTGTTTGCATAACTCTTCTGTCTGGATTGTGCTATCTTCAGACCCTGACAATCTGAACCTTCCGGACAGTTGCCTCAATTAAGTCGGGTCCAACCCATTGGTTCTCCCCAACCTCTTCCCAACAAAGGGGTGATCTGCAACTCCTGCCATATAAGGCTTCAAATGGAGCCATCTTGATACTGGCCTGATAACTGTTGTTATATGCGAACTCCATTAGGTACAACTGATCATCCCATCGCCCTTTGAAATCTAACACCAGAGCACAAAGCATATCCTCCACAATTTGATTGGTCCTTTCAGTTTGTCCATCAGTCTGAGGGTGAAAGGCAGTACTAAAATTTAATTTAGTACCGATTGCTGCTTGTAAACCCTTCCAGAAGTGTGAAGTAAATCTAGGGTCCCGATCCGATATTATATTAGATGGAACCCCATGCAATCTGACTACTTCCTTAACATATAGTGCAGCCAATACATCCACTGACCATGTACTCTTGATCGGCAAGAAATGAGCCGACTTAGTCAAACGATCAACTATTACCCAAATTGCATCCATACCACCTCTAGTCTTGGGCAATCCCATGATAAAGTCCATACCGATACTATCCCACTTCCATTCTGGGATTTCCAGTGGTAGCAGTCCACCAGCTATACGAAAATGCTCGGCCTTGACTTTCATGCATGTTAAACAGTATGCCACATGATTGGCCACATCCCTCTTCATGTTTGGCCACCAGTACGACCTTTTTAAGTCTTGGTACATCTTTGTTGATCCTGGATGAATCGTATATTTGGACTGGTGAGCTTCATTCAGTAACCTCTTCTTGAGTTCTCCGTGATCAGGGACACATGTTCTACCTCGGAATAATAATCTTCCTTCTGCTGATAGAGTAAATTCAGGCCTTTGCTCTAGCTTCTCCTTGATCTCAACTAAGAATGGATCCTCTCCCTGTTTCTCCTTGATTTCAGTCAGTAGGTCAGATTGCACCTGGAGGTTTGACATCATTATTTGCTTTTCCTTCTTTCCCACGTCTATGTTCAGACTTGCAAATTGCTCCAGTAACTTTCATTCGCCCAACATCAAACTAGCTAGCATAGCTCCTGGTTGTCTACTTAGAGCGTCTGCCACTACATTGGCTTTCCCGGGGTGATACTGAATGGAAAAGTCAAAGTCCTTAAGGTACTCTAACCACCTTCTTTGTCTCATGTTCAGCTCCTTCTGTGAGAACAGGTATTTCAAACTCTTGTAGTCAGAAAAGACCTTAAATTGCTCACCATAGATGTAATGCCTCCAAATCTTTAGGGCGAATACTACAGCTGCCAACTCCAGGTCATGAACCAGATAGTTCACTTCGTGGATCTTCAACTGTCTGGAAGCATAAGCTATTACCTTCCCTTGTTGCATTAGGACACATCCCAGTCCAGTACCAGAAGCATCTGAATAAATTTCAAATCCTCCCTCTTCAGTGGGTAAGGCGAGGACATGAGTAGTAGTCACACTTCTTCAAGTGTTGAAACTTTCCTCACATTCATTGGTCCACACGAATGGTTTTCCTTTCGGGTCATTTTGGTCAATGGTACCGCAATCTTTGAGAATCCTTATAAACCTTCGATAATACCCCAGCTAATCCTAGAAAACTCCTAATCTCTGTGACGCTTGTCGGTCTTTCCCATTTCGACACAGCCTCAACCTTTGATGGATCAACAACGATACCATCTTTGGTTACCACATGCCCTAGAAAGGATACCTCTAGCCAGAATTCACATTTACTTAACTTGGCATAGTTTGTTCTCCCTTAAAATCTGCAATGCAATCCTCAAATGCTCCTCATACTCTTCCTTGTCTTGGAATAGATCAATATATCATCGAATATATCATCGATGAATACCGCCACAAACTTGAAGGATCGAGGAAAAGGTGTGGATAAGATCTAGAAGGGGGGGATGAATAGATCTATGCCACTTTATGCGGAAGCTTAAGCAATTTAAAAATACTTTTAGAATCAGAGGCAATTTTAACAGTGAAAAACACAGATCTGATGAGATGTTAAGTGAGTTGATAAAATAGATGTGAAAACCAGTTGATTAAGTGAATCTTAAGCGATCCTATGCAAGCATCTAACGGATAATAGAATCAAACCACAAATAGACAAGTGCACAGTGATTTTTAGGTGGTTCGGAAATCACCCATGTGATTCCTACATCCACCCCTCACACCCAGTGAGGATTCACTAAACAACCTGGGTAACACACCCACTGGAGCCAGACAACTCCAACACCTGAGTTTACAACTCACACAACTCTAGAGTAAGACTACTCTAGATCCTTGAGCAAGACTGCTCAACAAACACTTGAGTTCGACGACTCAAACTTAGCACAATGGCTCACAAACGACTTTGCTAGACACCAACACAAGACATAGATCTTCTAGCAGCAGATCATGTCGAACATGAGAACATTCATGAGAATTATGCAGAAGCACTTGCACAATCTCAAAATGTCTCAGAAGAACAGAAGTACAGTAAGAATTGTATGAAAAGACTTTGTTCTTCAATTGTACTCCCTTGTAGAAGCTCAGATTGGGAAGAAGCTTGGATTCTTGAAGTCCCAAACGATGCTCTGCACTTTTGAACTTGGGATCTTCCTTGAAATCTTCTCCAACGGATGCTTCTACTTGATCTGCTTCCTTGAGGCGCTTCAATTGCTTCTTCAAGGATCACACTCCAATTCTCACACTTGAATTGATGAGAATTGGTCTTCAGAAGACACCAGGAGAGCAGAGGAGGGAGATGAGCTCTTCTAGCCGCCAAAGGAAACTTTCGGGAGGCTCCAAGAGTTCGTTGGGTCTCTTGATGTGATGGATGGCCAATTGGGGCTTTTTATACCCAAAGATTCCAAAGTTACGAGGGCACACGATCCTAGGTTGATACACCATCGCCCTAGGATGACACGTGGCAATCATCCATTTTAAGTTGCAATCTTTCCGTAGTGTGTTGACCTGCCCTTGTGGTGGTGTCGACACACTGGCCCAAATATGAAAACAGGCTGTTCTGGGAAGTGATCCAGTGTCGACCTGCCCTCATCCTCCGTCGACCTCCTGTCCCATTCTGCAAACAGACTATTCTGGGAATGAGGTCCAGTGTCGACCTGAGTAGTCTAATTCCTGGAATTTGCGACTCGTGTCGACCTACTTTTTGACCCGTGTCGACACAGTCTCAAAATTTCTTCAGCTTTTTGCCTTGGGGTCTGAGGTGTTGTGTCGACACCATTGTGGGGTGTGTCGACACCACCTTTGCAAAAAGTATTTGTACCTAAAAATTAAACACATATATCATTAGTTAAATATTTTATTATGAGTACAAATGATAAGTGTGCTTTGAAACATGCTTTTTGAATATAAATTTCAGGTGAAATGTGTTTATCATGTTTCAATTAGTTTGCATTAAAATCACATTTGTCATCATCAAAATAAGAGGGGAAATGATATGAAATTACACTCAACCCAACAATCTCCCCCTTTTGATGATGGCAACATTAAATCCATATGACAATGAGGTTTTGATGAGATGTGATTTTAAGCAATTTTTGTTATTCAAAGTCCTTAATTTTCTTTTTGTTCATGCTTGTCAAAGACCTTTAAATATAACTCAGTCACAATTGGTGGTTGTACTAGTGAAGTACAATGTTACTTGAAGTAAGTTAGTTGCATAAAGAGGTCAAGCAACTTGACAAGCATTCATACATTCACATTCACATAACAATTTTCAATCACATTGAAGACACAAATGATGAAGTTCATTCAAGCTAAGCAAAAATCATTTCATTTTAGTCAAGAGTAAACATTACAATCTTTCCAAAACATTACAATCATTTCTTGTTCTCTTTCTTTCTTCTCCCCCTTTGACATCATCAAAAAAATTACATTATGTAGAAGGTGGAGGAGGAGGAGGAGGAATGGGAAGTAAGATTGTCTCAATGTCTGACAATCTTTTCTCCATGAAAGTCAAGCTGGACTTCATTTGATCTTGAATGGTTGTGAGTCTTGTATGCAAGTAATGCTCCATTCTGTCTAAGTTTTCTATCAAAGTAGCTTGAATTCTGTCTAGATCAGCTGATATGGGTTGTGAAGAGGAAGATGATCCAGCTGACCAACCAGGCCTTTGCATGATTTTGAATTCCATTTTCAAATCAGTGATCTGTGTGTCAATGTGAGCATTGAATTTCCTCATGCTCTCCAAATCATCCACTAGATGTGCAAAAAAAAGTCTTATTTTGGAGAGCTGAGCAAGTGTCTCCTTTGTGTTGACACATCAGCTTGAGAGTTTGCTAAAATCCCCTTAAGAACCTTCTCTAGTTTGTCTTGATGTTCTTTAAGCTAAACTGAAGCATCTGCCATTGTACCAATTAATCTATTGAATCTTTGAGCTGCATAGTCTGAGGCAGCTTTTTGCTCTATGAACTTGGCAGACACAGTGTTCTCCAACCTTTGAATCCTCAACTCAAAAGCTTGTGACATGGTTTGAATAGAGGTGTTCAAGGTTTCAAATTTATCATTTAAAAAGGAGAACAACTCTGGTGGAACAGAAGGTCCACCAGAGGATGTGGATGCTTGAAATGTGGGTTGTGGAGAGACATGTGGAATGTCAAATTCAGTGTGCATGGAGGAGGGTTGAAACTGAGGTGAGAGTGGGGCATGAAATAGTATATCACCTTCAGTTGAGACTTGAGGCTGATCCTCATTCAAAGGTCCACCAGAGGATGTGGATGCTTGAAATGTGGGTTGTGGAGAGACATGTGGAATGTCAAATTCAGTGTGCATGGAGGAGGGTTGAAACTGAGGTGAGAGTGGGGCATGAAATGGTATATCACCTTCAGTTGAGACTTGAGGCTGATCCTCATTCAAAGGAGGCTGATCCTCTTGACCTTGGGGCTGGTCCCCTTGAGCTTGAGGCTGTTCCTCTTGTCCCTGGGGCTGGTCCCCTTGACCTTGAGGTTGTTCCTCTTGACCCTGGGGCTGGTCCCCTTGACCTTGAGGCTATTCCTCTTGACCTTGAGGCTGGTCCCCTTGACCTTGAGGCTGTTCCTCTTGAACTTGAGGGGCCTCAACTACAATTGGCCCTCTCCTAACTTGATTACCCTCCAGTCTGAATCCCATGAATTTCTGAATATTCTTGAAGCGATAGATGTTGGACTTAGGGATAGACTGGGATTTCTCATTGTCTAAAGGAACACCAAAGTGCTGGAACACTGAAGTCAGGTGTGCAGCATATGGAAGAGATCTCTTGAGGTCTTTCCTGGTTGTTTCAGATATAATCTGATACATTATTACATGGAGATTGATTTTGATTTCTTTTGCCATGCAATAGATAATGAACCTTTGTATATCTGTGAGCCTGTCCCTTCCACCACCTTGAGGGGTAATGATTGTGGTCAACATATGGTGGATAATCCTCAACACAGGGGGAAATGTGTTTGTGTTGAATTTGGTGACAAAGGTTTGTCTGGAATCAGATTTATCAGCAGGTAAGCCTGTCATGATGGTGTAAGCTTCATGAAGATCAAATTCAAAACTATGATAATCTGCCCCTTCATCTGGAATGTGAAACAGGGTGACTGCTAAGTCTGTAGGCAGATTTATGTCTATTCCTTTAACCTTCGACTTATATCCAACCTTGGTGCATTTCAAATTCTTGTAGAATTCCTGAACAAGTCTTGGATATATGATTTGAAATTCATAAATGAAGATTAACCAAGACTGAAAAGAGAAGAAAGTCTGAATTTCTGGAAAGGTATCTACTAGCTGCATGTTTGTCAAATCCACTATTCTGGGCTTTAGGATTAGCTTAGCTTCACTAATGGACTCTGAGGGGTTGGTTTCTTGAGACTGGGAAGACTCAGACGAAGATGATGATGACTCCTCAGAATCTCCAGAAGGTCTAGGGTTGGTAGAACCCCTACCTCTACCCGAAGAAGATGGTCTACCTCTCTTGGCTACTGGCTGAGATGCAGAGGAGGACCCTGGTTGCTCTGCAGGGTCATTGCGCCATTTGGTTCTTCTTTCTTATTGAGAAACATCAACCTCTGTCGGAACTTGCCTAGATGTGGCTTGAGATTTTGCTCCACGGCGAGGACCAAATTTTCTCACCATGGTTGCAAGATTGGAGTGGAATCGGGAGTGGATGAAGGAGAAGAGAGAGATGATTGAGAAAGGGATGTGATTGAGAGAGAAATTTGTGGAATTTCTTGCCGGAGACGAGAGAGAATCGACCGTTGGGTCGACCTGATGCCTAAAAAGGGGTTGCAGTGGTGCAATACCCCGTAGGAACAACAAGGCTAAACTGGAACCCACGATTAAAAAAATCTGGCAAGGGGTGCAGTGTCGACACTAGAAGACTTTAGTGTCGACCTGACCTAGGGAGTGTGTCGACACGGGATAGATGTGGTGTCGACCTGGCCTATGAAGAAAAGTTGAATTTTTTGAGGAAAAAAAAATTGAGAATTTGTGGGACTTCTTTAAAATGATAATCAATGAAAGAAATAGTCATTTCAAGGATTTTTAAGAGACTTAAAAATTCATTTGTTATATTTTGCAAAAATGCATCACAATTCAAGTTTTAAACAATTTCCAATAGGATATGAGCATTCAAAGACTTGAGTCAATGAAATGATGATTTGAGGGATATAATATATCTAACAATCAACTATAAGCTACCATATTTCTCAACTTTAAAGAAATAAAGATATCCTCTAGACTAAATACAATTGTTTTGAAAATAAAACACAATCTTAAAGAACAACTTGATGATGGATGGAAATGATTCTTTCTAAACAAAACTCCATTAACACACATATTTTGTTTTTGTAATAGACCATCAAATGATATAATTCTTTTTCACTCAAGTACTAGTGCTTTTTACACACCATAGTCCCTGGATACTTAAGATTTATCCATTGTCAAGTCTCAAAGGGGTAAATGATGACCTTTTGACATGAAAATATACGTTTTGTAGACGCCAATATTTTCAGTTACTCAGTCATCATCAAAAAGTGTAGCACATTTTTTTTTGCTGTATTTTGAATTTATTTTTGAATTTTTATCCCCTTTGAACAGAGATAGCATTAGTGCCTCATGACATGCATGGCACTTCATTCATTGTGAAGGTGTGCAGTTTCTAAGCACAAATGCCATTGCTCTGTTGAATTTTCAAAATTTTTGAGAGCTTTGTAAGATAGAAATCAATTTTATCCAACATCAGTTGCAAACAAAGAGATGTTTTAATTTCAAGACACAAGTTGTTTTCAATCTTGGAAGAGTTCTGAGTTTCTGTGGGTTGAAAAATATAGTTGACAGTTGATTAGTAAAAAATATGATAGATCACTCAAAGGATCATTTGAGACTCTAGACATCTGAATGATGACATCATGCAAGAAATTGATGAAATGCAAGAAAAGTTATGAATTTTGCAAAAGTCATGACTTGTGAATTTTCTAGCTCCCCCTGAGATGATGATTTCAGTCATTTTCTATCAAAATAAAGATATGCAAGTTTTTTGAAATCAAGAAGGATAATTTTCTTTTAACAATAAAAGCTCCCCCTCAGCAATTGCATATTCATTTCTTAGTACTTGGCGGAGACATACACTCACGCATAGTGAAAGTGTCCAGACAAGCCTGACTTGTCCTTCTCCAAGTCACCATTTGATATACCAAGAAATTTCAACACAATAAGAGTTGAAGAATTTATTGTCCAAAGGAAATGGAAGTGGAATTGAGAGAGATATGGACAGTGTGACTGAAGGAAGCAAAGGGTTATGATATGAAAAAAACTCCCCCTTAGACAGTGCATAACACTCAACCCAAACCTAAAGAGAGATCAAGAATGTGGACATTTACAAAGACCAAGTTCTCTCCTCAAGGATGAAAATCTGTTTTCAGGAAGGGGTTTGGTGAATATGTCTGCAATTTGTTTTTCAGTTTCAATGAAGTGGAGTTCAAAGGACTTCTTTGCAACCTCATCTCTCAAGAAGTGATGCCTAATCTCAATATGCTTGGTTCTAGAATGCTGAAGGGGGTTCTTAGACAGATTTATTTCACTTGTGTTATCACATAGGATGGGTACACAACCTAAATCTTGGTTGTAATCGAGAAGTTGATGTTTCACCCAGAGAATCTGAGTTCCACATCTACCTGCTGCAACATATTCAGCCTCTGCAGTTGACAGTGCAACTGAATGTTGCTTCTTGGAAGCCCAAGAAATAAGGCACCCACCTAAGAATAAACACAAGCCACTTATGCTTTTTCTATCTAATTTACACCCAGCATAGTCAGCATCACAATAGGCAATCAAATCTAGCTTGCAATTAGCAGGATACCAAATTCCTAAATCACATGTTCCAACAAGATATTTGAAAATTCTTTTAACAGCTAACATGTGACTTTCCTTAGGATTAGACTGAAATCTAGCACACAAACACACACTAAACTGAATATCTGGTCTAGAAGTCGTAAGATAGAGTAGAGAGCCAATCATACCTCTGTAGGTCTTTGGATCTACCGACTTACCGTTTGAGTCTTCTTCTAGCTTAGCATTTATAGCAATAGGTGTTCTTGAATACTTGAGGTTCTGAAAGTCAAACCTTTTGAGAAGTTCCTTGACATACTTGGCTTGACTGATGAAGATCCCTTCAGATGTTTGGTTAACCTACAATCCCAAAAAAAATGTTAAATCTCCCATTAAACTCCTTTCAAATTCATTCTTCATTTGATTTGAAAATTCAGTGCATAGGCCTTTATTGGTTGAGCCAAATATTATGTCATCAACATAAATTTGGACCACAATTATTTGATTTTTGACTGTTTTTGTGAACAAAGTCTGATCAACATTTTCTCTAGAATATCCTTTTTCAAGTAAAAAGGTACTCAAACGATCATACCAAGCTCTTGGAGCTTGCTTAAGACCATAGAGAGCCTTATTAAGCTTGAAAACATGGTTAGGATGTTTTTCATTTTCAAATCCAGGAGGTTGTTCAACAAAAACATTTTCCTTAATATATCCATTTAAAAAAGCACTTTTGACATCCATTTGATAAACTTTGAATTTCATAGAGGATGCAAAAGTAAGAAAAATTCTAACTGCTTCTAGTCTAGCTACAGGGGCATATGATTCTTCAAAATCAATTCCAAATTCTTGATTGTACCCCTCTTTCAACTAGCCTAGCTTTATTTCTAATGACTTGACCATTTTCATTCAACTTATTTCTAAAAACCCATCTAGTGCCAATGACTGTTTGGTCACTAGTTCTAGGTACTAATTCTCATACTTGATTTCTTTCAAATTGATGAAGTTCATCATGCATGGCATTAATCCAATCAGAACTTGATAAGGCTTCATCAATTGACTTTGGTTCAATTTGGGAAATTAGAGCTAGTGGGTCTTCTTCAATATCATGCAGGAATGATGATCTAGTCCTAACTCTATCATGTACATTGCCAACCACATTGTCTAATGGGTGATCTCTCAAAATTCGATGTTCAGAAATTACCTATTGAGAAGTACCCACTTCTGGGACAATGTTACCTGAACCACTTGAAGATGGTGTGTTCAGGTTCTCTTCAATGTTTTCAAACTCCTCAACAGTTGGTGAAGAGTCCACAATAAATTCATCCTCTTCAGTGTCTTGTCTTTCCCTGCAAGGTTTAGAATTATTAGTTGAAAAGGAATTTTCATCAAAGATAACATGTGGAGATTCTTCAACAGTTTTAGCTTTAAGAATGTACACTTTGAAAGCCCTTGACACCTCAGAATAGCCAAGGAAGATGGCTTCCTGACTTTTAGCATCAAATTTGTCAAGGTTTTCTTTGTTATTGTTGTGTACATAACATTTGCACCCAAAAGTTTTAAAATAAGATACAATTGGCTTTTTGTTTTTTAATAATTCATAGGGGGTTTTCTTGATTTTTGGTCTGACCAATGCTCTATTGAGAATGTGGTTTGCTGTGTTTACAGCTTCAGCCCAAAAGGATTTGGGCAAATTACTCTCAAGAAGCATGGATCTAGCCATTTCCACAAGAGTTATGTTCTTTCTTTCCACAACTCCATTTTGTTCTGGAGTTCTTGGTGAAGAAAACTTGTGGAAAATTTGAAATTCAGCACATAAATCAGAAAAGGATGTGTTCTCAAATTCACCCCCATGATCAGTCAAAATATTTTTGATTTTATATGGATAAGTTGTTAAGACAGTGGTACAGAAATTCTTGAATTCAAGACAAGTATCACTTTTGTGGGACAGAAAAATAACCCAAGTAAATCTAGTAAAATCATCAATGATTAGAAACCCATATCTTTTGCCACTTAGACTTAGAATTCTTATAGGGCCAAAAAGGTCCATGTGAAGTAATTCTAGTGGCCTAGATGTGAGTACCTCATTGAAGTTTTTAAAAGCTTTTCTTGTTTGTTTTCCTTTAGTACAGATCCCACAAACTTGATTTTCAACATTAGAGAAAGATTCAAGAAGACCCTTAACCAAATTCAATCTTAACAACTTATTCATTGTTCTGAAACTTGCATGGCCAAGTCTTTTGTGCCAAGTCCATGCAATTTCATCTTTATTTGCAACAAAGCAATGATTTTCAGAAAAGTTTTTATTTAGGTTGATCATGTAGACATTGTTTTCCCTTTTTCCAAAAAATTGATTTTATCAGTTGATGAGTCAATTATCTTACAGAAATCAGATTCAAACACAACTTTGTGACCTTTGTCACATAGTTGGCTGATACTGAGCAAATTGTAATCAAGACCATCAACTAGTAAAACATTATCTACAGAGTTTGAGGAAGTTTGACCAACCTTACCAGATCCTATGATCTTTCCTTTATTTTTACCTCCAAAAGTTACTGACCCTCCCTCTTTTTCAATCAGGAATGAGAATTTGGCTCTGTCTCCCGTCATGTGTCGTGAACACCCACTGTCAAGAAACCACACATTGGAGTTGGGTGCACGACCTTCCTGCAAAATAGATCAGTGGAGAGAAGATTTTGGTACCCAAACAGAGTTGGGACCATCAGAATGTTTGAACATTGTTAGTAAATCTTTTCTCACCCAAATTTGACTTGTTTTTTATTTTTGTTTTGTTACATTGGTGTTTTCAGTCTTTTTCTGTTTGTTCTTTCCCTTAGGAATGAAAGCACCAATATTTTTGTTTTTAGTGGGAGGAGAGTTTTTCATTTGAGCATAGGAATTCAGATGAGGAGATGGAATCCATGGATTTTGTTAGTACATCAAAAGGTTTGGATAAAAGAATTGAGGATGATACCAACAAGGGTTGTCATACCATTGGCTCCAATGATTGGTCCAATCATCTTGAAATGCTTTCTTGGAGGTCTAAGGTTCTTTATAAATGATTTCCTTTTACTTTTTCTTGTTTTTCAAATTTTATTTGAATTTTTATTGAGTTATTTGTAGCTGTTGATGTTGAGCAGGTCGACATGTCAGGAGACTGTGTCGACCTTGTTGTCTTCTTTTGTTTTTGAGTTTTTGATTTGTTTTGTGTTTTGTTTGATGTTTTGTCTGATGTTTGCTTGATTTCTGTGTTCTCAAGATTAGGACCCTTGACAAATTTAATTAATGGTGCTTTGCCCTTTTTCTCACCAGATTTGTCTTTCTTTGGTTTCTGTTTGTTGAATCCTAATCCATGAGAAGTTGTCGTCATGTTTGTTCCTAGCAGTGCCTCCAAGTTATCTTTACCTTTTGTGAATGTTTGGATAACTTCATTCCTTTCTTTTAGCTGGTTTTGAAGGGTTTTAATTTCTTCAATCTTTTGTTGTTTTTGTTGTTTTTCCATTTCCAGCTTTTCAGATAGATCTTTGAATTCTTGGGTGGCCTTTTGAGAGGCAAGCTTTAGATCATCAATTAGATTCAGGAAATTTTCTTTTTCTTCATTTAATTCTGTTATTTCATTTTCTAGCTCACAAATTCTTTTGTTTGAAGATTGGTTATGATACATGTTTTCAAATTTCTTTTTGATGTGTTTGTTTTCTTTTCTCATTTCAGAAAATTTTTCAACTAGTTCAGCATATGCATCCTGCCAATCTTCAACAGTGAAATCTTCAAAAGAAGTGCTTACCTTTTCTTCAGAGTTGTTGGCCATGAAGCAGATTTCCTCACTCTCAGAGCTTGAGGATTTTTTGTCTTCTTCTTCTTCACTTGAGTCTTCATCAGACCAAGTGGCTACCATGGCCTTTGACTTCTTAAATTTGTGAGCCTTCTTGTGCTTTTCCTTCTTGTTCTCAGGACACTCTCCCTTCATGTGTCCTGGCTTATTGCACCTGTAACAAATGACAGTTTCGTCAGATTTTTTATTCTTGTTGAAATTAGAAGAGAAAGTGTTTCTTTTACCTGAGGAAAACTTCTTTTTCCCAGACATTTTTCCTTTTCTATATTTCAAGAATTTTCTGAATTGCCTGGTCATGAGGGCAATTTCATCCTCATTTGACTCAGACTCCTCAGAACTTGTCTTTTCCTGACTTTTGTCTTTATTACTTGAAGAGGCCTTAAGTGCCATTGGCTTGGTTTTAGTTATGTGTTCTTCATTTCTTTTCAAATTGATTTCATATGTCATTAAGGATCCTATCAATTCATCCAAAGAAATTTTGGACAAATCTTTAGAATCTTCAATGACAGTGGCCTTTGTGTGCCAAATTGGAGAAAGTGAACGTAAGATTTTCCTTACCAAGTCTGCATCTGTGTAGTCCTTACCTAAGGCCTTCAGTGCATTGACAATAACCATGAACCTGGCAAACATTTCAGAAATTGTTTCATTAGACTTCATCATAAACAATTCATATTCTGAAACAAGAATATTTGCCTTAGTATCCTTCACTTGTGATGTTCCCTCATAAAGTAATTCGAGTTTATCCCACATCTCTTTGGCAGATTTGCACATTGAGATTCTCAAATACTCTTTGGGATGAACAACACATTGAATCATGTTCATGGCACTATAATTCAATGTGGCTTTTCTTATTTGTTCCCTAGTCCAGGTTTCTTCCTCTCCCTAGTTTTCATAGGGACCAACTTCTACCACTTTCCAGATTTCATAGTTTTGGGCTCTTAGAAACACTTGCATTCTATTTTTCCAATATGAATAGTCCGTTCCATTAAAGAATGGTGGCCTATTTATGGAATGCCCCTTAGCTATGAAACCTTTGGAATCCATTGACTTAAAAAGAAAGCACAGAAGCAATACTCAGCAAGCAAGCAAACAATCAAGCAATCAGACACACAATACTCAAAAACTGCTCAGATCAAATCAGATCAAGTGTAAACCCTCTCTGATACCAATTGAAGGATCGAGGAAAAGGTGTGGATAAGATCTAGAAGGGGGGGATGAATAGATCTATGCCACTTTATGCGGAAGCTTAAGCAATTTAAAAATACTTTTAGAATCAGAGGCAATTTTAACAGTGAAAAACACAGATCTGATGAGATGTTAAGTGAGTTGATAAAATAGATGTGAAAACCAGTTGATTATGTGAATCTTAAGCGATCCTATGCAAGCATCTAACGGATAATAGAATCAAACCACAAATAGACAAGTGCACAGAGATTTTTAGGTGGTTGGGAAATCACCCATGTGATTCCTACAGCCACCCCTCACACCCAGTGAGGATTCACTAAACAACCTAGGTAACACACCCACTGGAGCCAGACAACTCCAACACCTGAGTTTACAACTCACACAACTCTAGAGTAAGACTACTCTAGATCCCTGAGCAAGACTGCTCAACAAACACTTGAGTTCGACGACTCAAACTGAGCACAATGGCTCACAAACGACTTTGCTAGACACCAACACAAGACATAGATCTTCTAGCAGCAGATCATGTCGAACATGAGAACATTCATGAGAATTATGCAGAAGCACTTGCACAATCTCAAAATGTCTCAGAAGAACAGAAGTACAGTAAGAATTGTATGAAAAGACTTTGTTCTTCAATTGTACTCCCTTGTAGAAGCTCAGATTAGGAAGAAGCTTGGATTCTTGAAGTCCCAAAGGATGCTCTGCACTTTTGAACTTGGGATCTTCCTTGAAATCTTCTCCAATGGATGCTTCTACTTGATCTGCTTCCTTAAGGCGCTTCAATTGCTTCTTCAAGGATCACACTCCAATTCTCACACTTGAATTGATGAGAATTGGTCTTCAGAAGACACCAGGAGAGCAGAGGAGGGAGATGAGCTCTTCTAGCCGCCAAAGGAAACTTTCGGGAGGCTCCAAGAGTTCGTTGGGTCTCTTGATGTGATGGATGGCCAATTGGAGCCTTTTTATACCCAAAAGATTCCAAAGTTACAAGGGCACATGATCCTAGGTTGATACACCATCACCCTAGGATGACACGTGGCAATCATCCATTTTAAGTTGCAATCTTTCCGTAGTGTGTCGACCTGCCCTTGTGGTGGTGTCGACACACTGGCCCAAATCTGAAAACAGGCTGTTCTGGGAAGTGATCCAGTGTCGACCTGCCCTCATCCTGCGTCGACCTCCTGTCCCATTCTGCAAACAGACTGTTCTGGGAACGAGGTCCAGTGTCGACCTGATCCTGATCAGTGTCGACCTGAGTAGTCTAATTCCTAGAATTTGCGACTCATGTCGACCTACTTTTTGACTCGTGTCAACACAGTCTCAGCATTTCTTCAGCCTTTTGCCTTGGGGTCTGAGGTGTTGTGTCGACACCATTGTGGGGTGTGTCGACACCACCTTTGCAAAAAGTATTTGTACCTGAAAATTAAACACATATATCATTAGTTAAATATTTTATTATGAGTACAAATGATAAGTGTGCTTTGAAACATGCTTTTTGAATATAAATTTCAGGTGAAATATGTTTATCATGTTTCAATTAGTTTGCATTAAAATCACATTTGTCATCATCAAAATAAGAGGGGAAATGATATGAAATTACACTCAACCCAACAAAACTTATCAAGATATGGGTGATAAATGCTATTCATCAACTGCATGAAAACTGCAGGGGCATTTGTTAGTCCAAAAGGCATAACAATAAATTCATAATGCCCATACCTGCTTCGGAAGGCAGTCTTGTGAATGTCTTCTCCTTTGATCCTCAATTGATGATAACTGGATCGGAGATCTATTTTAGAGAAGTATGTAGCTCCAGATAATTGATCAAACAACTCATCAATTCTCGACAGAGGGTATTTGTTCTTGATGGTTAACTGATTCAATTGTCTGTAATCTATGCATAGCCTCATCGACCCATCTTTCTTTTTGACGAAGAGGACAGGTGCACCCCATGGCGATGTGCCTGGTCGGATGAAACCCTTCTCTAACAGTTCCATCAGTTGCTCTTTTAATTCTTTCAGTTCTGCGGGGGACATTCTATGTGGTGCCCTAGATACCGGTGCTGCTCCAGGGACCAACTCGATGGTAAAACCGACCTCTCGCTCAGGAGGAATTCCTGGCAAGTCTTCGGGGAAAACATCAGCGTATTTCTTGACGACATGGATGTCCTCTACTTTGACTTCCTTCTTTGCAATGACTATAGCCGCAAGAAAGGCCATACAACCTTTCCTCATCATCCTTTTGGCTTGTAATGTAGAGATAATTAACAATCTCCTGCGGTTTCTATCCCCGGTGAACACTAGTTTTGGGTACTGGCTAAAAGTTACCTGACCTCTCCTACAATTGATACTAGCCCCATGTTCAGACATCCAGTTTGCTCCCAGTATCACATCATACCCCGCCATGTCCATACATATTAAATTTGCTGGTAGGTTTTGGGTTTCAATCAACACCTCACTGGATGGTATATGGTTTGTAAGATTGGTGCCAGGACCAATCGGGGTTGACACAACTATTCTGGATTCCATTGGGACGGGTTTCACAGGTAGGGTATCAACAAATGTTTGAGATATGAAGGAATGCGTAGCTCCCGTATCAAAGAGAACATATGCGGGTCGGGAAAGAATAGTAAGTGTACCTTCCATGATACCTCCTTCTTCAGCAGTTTCTGGTTCCTGGACAGCTTGCAGTCGGCCTTGCCTCTTCTGTCCATTCGAACGTTTGTTCTGAGGGGCTTGTTCTTTCAACATTGGGCAGTCTGAGATCCTATGGTCACGACTCCCACAGCGTAGGCATCTCCCTTGCGCTCTCCAGCATTCTTCAGACCGATGACCCGCTCTGTCGCAATGTTTGCACCTTTCTCCCTTGGTCACCATTATCTGCTTACCTAACTCTTTCGGATTTTTATCCGCTGGTTCATTTACCCCACCACTGGGCCTTTTCTTCCCAATAGTTGGCTGATACCTCCCAGCAGAAGACACTTGTTCTCATTTCACAGATTTTCCCTTAATCTTTTCTGCAGTCTCCATGGCATCTTCCAATAGCTGAGCCTTCTTAACCATTTCAGCATAAGTTTGAATGTCCATTGGCGCCAGTTGGGTGATGAACTGGGGCCTCAAGCCATTTAGAAAGCGTTTCGCCTTCATCCTTTCTGTCCCAATTAAGTGAACAGCCTATCGGGACAGCCGAGAGAATTGAGCCTCATACTCAGCCACATTGAGTCCTCTCTGCTTCAAAGCCACAAATTCGGCTGCTTTCCTTTCTTGGACCCTCTCAGAAAAATACTTGGTGTTGAATCGCTCAATCAACTGAGCCCATGTTAGTTGTTGTCCATTTAGTGTGGCTTCTACCGACTCCTACCATGCTCTGGCATCCTTTTCCAATTGGAAAGTCGCCAGTAGTACTTTGTTCTGGTCTGTGCATTGCATGACCCTGAATATCCTTTCAATCTCCTTAACCCAGTGTTCCGCAACGTCTGGGTTAGTACTCCCCTCAAACCTAGGCGGATCCATGTTCCGGAAATTCCGATGGAGCTCACTGGCTCCGCGGTTACCTCCACCTTGGGTGGCTTGTAAGATAGCCTGAGTTAAGTTCTGTATAGTTCGTTGCATGTCCCTAGCCTGGGCACGTTCAGCGGTCATTGAGGTAATAAGTACCTTCAATATAATAATGTGAGTTAGTCATCTAAATATATCACATGTGACTTTTACTCCCATGGCTCTACCCAAGCTCACATTAGGTACGATAATTTTGACTCGTGTGATCTAGTTTCATTCTATGTTCCTATTCCCTTGGACCCTAAAGTTCAGGCTCTGATACCAACTGTCACGCCCCGATATTTAGCAGCGGAATAAATACCGGGGGACGTGAACGATACAAACAGGCATATCACAGTTGAATAATACAGAGTCACAATTGAATATAATAACACATCCGAGACTATAATATGGTCACCAAAAGTATACACTTTATTCCATTCCATTCAACTAGATACAACCTCACATAAGAAGAACTCACTGAAAAGTGTTTATTAATCAAATAACAAGGTTTCTCTAATACATTGACTACTCAATTATCTATTTCTAAACTGTCATCTATTTCTAGGACGGGTGCTCGTCACTCTTGCCCAGTCCCATCTGACTCCACGGGTTCTTCATCACTACCTGAAAAAGGGCAGGATGATAGGGGTGAGCGAACTAGCTCAGTAGGATTTACATCTAAATAACGTACGAGCACTAATATACATGATTAACATTTTAAATAGGCAGATATGCATGTGAATATGCTGACAATGCATGCTTTTCTAATAAGTTGAATAGCAAAGTAGAACGGATATCATGTCAGATCAAATGTCGAGTTCCATATATAATGGACAGATAATTCAAGAATAAAATCATGTCAGAAGAGATTGGCCATATTCAAACAGATCTCATGTGTTCACAAGAACAAACGTATCATATCATGTCAAGTCAAACTTATCACGTCAAACATGAGGCACATTTTCACAATCTTGCTTGTCAGTGTGCTATGCCAAGCACCAAGAGTCCATACTCCCGCGGTTAACAAGTACGTTGGGGCGCTCCTCCCCAGGACTAGACAGGGCCCCTATTGCACAGGCATTGGATCAAGTTTTGGACCGGAGTCCCACGTTGTGCCGAACAAACATATTCATATTATGGCCACAGAGTTTCAATGACAAGATCATAGTAAAAAGAAACATGATCATTCATAGAGTCAAGGAATGACAAACAGCTCAAGAGAACAAGGCAGGATAACAACATATCTTATGTTTCATAGTTCATTAATGTCTTGACATGAGGATGTTTCTAAAGACAGTTCGTATGTAGAACATGTGCTTTCCTAACATGTATGCATATGACAAATGATTAATGGAACACCGGAAAACATGTAACCATGAAACTCATATGCAAATCATAACATTAACACCACTAACATGTCCATACTAACATGTATTCATCCCCACATTCATATCATATTCTTATTTTATCAATTGACAATAAGCAAGATCACAAGATAATCCAGTGGACATAAGATCAATCACAATTACGCATTTGAATCATATTCATATCAATTACTATTTTTTCAATGGATTGATTTATTTTAGGTCCATGCATACTATATAACATCATGCACAAGCTAGTAGACATCATGAGATGATTAGACCTAAATTATGCAAATTTCTTGTAAGGTGGTGTCGACACTAGATCAAGTGGTGTCGACACCATGCTCTAAACACAAGACAAAATCATGCAAAACTGGTCAAGTAGTGTCGACACTAGTTCAGGTAGTGTCGACACAGTGCATCAAATACAAGACAAAAAGGTCAGGTAGTGTCGACACTAGTCGAGGTAGTGTCGACACTAGAGATAGCTCCCAGAACACCTTCTGGCCAATCTGGGACAGTGTGTCGACACTAGCCCAAGTAGTGTCGACACTAGAGGCCTTCCCAGAACACCTTCTGGGCTGTTTTGGGACAGTGTGTCGACACTAGCCCAAGTAGTGTCGACACTAGTGCCCTTGCAGAACAAAACTTATAAGTCATGTGTAACTCGAAAACACATCTCATGCAGTGATTCACTTCCAACTCTTATAGCTCTCTAAAAAATGACATTTGGACAAAACGTTCAACACAAACGATGAATAAGACAACTAGGGGAAGAACTTTAATGTTGAGGGTTTGATCTAATTCGGCCTTGAATCCCAAGAAAACATGTGATGAACAAAAAGTCAAGTGTAGCCCGAAATCATAGTATCATGCAGTGACTCTCTTACGAAGCTTATAACTCCCTAACGAAAGACTTTTGGACAAAACGTCCAACATAAAAGATGATACTGACTTCAAGTAGAAGAACTTTAGTGAAGGAAGTGTAATCAAATTTAGTCTCTAAACTCGTGCATAAAAAGACGAACGGGAATAAGCCCTAACTGGACACGACTTAAAGAAAACGACCAATACTCCATGCATACTCCATGAAAATTGGGCAAATCATGTGCAAATGATCATAGACACGATGCTCTACATGATGGTATAGGTTTTCTTTAATCTTGGCCCGAGAACACCTACCTTTACGAAGATCTAAGTCTAGTCGATATTCTGGATGCAACAGAAGATGCAGGGGATGAAGCTTCGGGTTCCCAGCCTTTATCCTGCTTCTCAGAAGTTCTAGCCTGCCTCCAAATGATCCCAATTCGTTGTTAAAACTTCCCCAAGAGTTTGAGGATGAGTTCTTATAGATTTAGGTTGTAGTTAAGAGTCCTAACGATACTAGGAAAGGGGCTGCGAATCTACTCCCTGTTTTTCCCAGAATATGGGACTCTTTCCTCCAAAAGAGGTAGTAGTGGTTTAGGAAACCTCCTCTTAGTGTTGGGTCCGGTTTTGGCTTTCCATACATGACTAATCACCTTTATTTTAACCCTAAATTGCCCTTTCTAATTATGGCATAATTACCTACACGATTTTCTGGGTAATTCCCTGTCCCAGTTCATTCATATCCTTGGGCCAAATGTGTTCTATTGGCCCAATCTTGTTAATGGATCATTTTTACATGGTTTTAGAAGTCTCTCCCATATGTTTAATTAATTTATCCCCCTTTTATTTCTGAAAATTTTAAATTGCTAAATTTATGGGGTGTTACATGCAGGCCAAAGGAAGATATAAATCCAGTGGAGATGACTGATCGGAGTATGAGTGGAAGATCTTTCACATGCCAGCAGTGCGATTTGCGGAAACGTATGAGGTATTTAGATAGGCATAAGGATCCATGCCAGAAAGTTGGCAAGCCAATGGAGTCAGATGATGACGACCATTTCCATCAATCTGACAATAACACAAGCACTAAGAGATTATACTTAACTTTGAATCGAATAGAGGATAGAGAAGATATTGGTTGGAAGAAAAAGGAACTTTGACTGGAGGTCAATTGATTACTGAACAATGGTCACATAGCTTGGAGGACGAGAGGGAGCTTCGACTGAACCATTCTAAGTATTAAACTTTTAATATTGGTGATGAAAGAATACAAGCTTATCATAAAATACTTAATATACTTAATATCACTATTATCTCATGAATATAATATTTTTCATTGCTCCACGAAAAGATTTGCACTGCTCAGTAACTTCGTCCTACTAGTTTTGGTCAAGATGAGTAGAAGCTAGCTTCGTCATATACGAAGCTACAATTCGTCATATACGAAGTCTCACTTTGACTGATAACGATGAAAATTGACCAGTCGAAGCTTCATTTCGTCATATATGAAATGTCCCTTCGACTAGAACATCTATTGGTGACTAAAACATCAATTGTTGTCTACCAAACATCGACTGCTGACTAAGGAATATTGATTGGTGATAAAACATCGATTGCTGTCTATCACAAATCAATTTGTGACTAAAACTTCGATTGTTGTTTACCAAACATCGATTGCTGACTAAGGAACATTGATTGGTGACTAAAGCATCGATTGTTGTCTACCAAACATCGATTAGTGACTAAAACATCGATTGTTGTCTACCAAACATCGATTACTGACTAAGGAACATCGATTGGTGACTAAAACATCGATTATTGTCTACTAAACATCGATTGTTGTCTACCAAACATCGATTAGTGACTAAAACATCGATTGCTATCTACCAAACATCGATTGCTAACTAAGGAACATTGATTAGTGACTAAAACATCGATTGTTGTCTACCAAACATCGATTAGAGACCAAATATGGTTATATTTATGGGGTAAGAAGATTATCTTTAGCTAGAGTGTCAAATTTTCAAAAACAAATGTTTAAAGGTAGACTTAGTGGTTCTGGACCTAAGGTCCCACATGTAGTGCCCTAGAAAATTTTCTTATGTTATTTTGCAAATTGTATGTTTATTTCTTCATGAATTTGAATGTTGGTTTGCGAGGAACTTGACGTCAACATCTCTTGGTGTTAAGTCCTGTTAGCGGCAAGATCGCCTGCCATTTATTTTCTATTAATGACATACTCTTACATCGTTAATTATTTTCTAAATTTTCTTAAATTTGTGGGCAAGCCTGTAAACGACATCATCGATGGACGTTTACGTGAAGGCTGACGACATCTTAAGTTGACGTTAAGCTGACTTGCCTGTTTTTGATATTTCGATTCGGGGAAAGAGAGATTGACAGTTTCTGGGGGGGGGAGGGTTAATGCACAGATCTGAGAGCTTCGCATCCTAGGGTCAGGATTTGGGCTGGCCATCGCAGGAGAGGTCTTTATAAGACCGGATTTCACATCTAGATAAGGGTTTTCACGCTGGTTTTTGGAACAGAGAAAGAGGGCCGAGGAAAGGGGTTGCAGTGCTAGTTTGTGCGTTCTTGAGGCTTCTAGACCAAGGTGGTTCATCCAACTTCATGATCAGGAGCTCATCCAAGCGGAGGAGCCACGATTTGAGGCAGATTGGAGCGGTTGAAGTCGAAGGAAAGGGACTGCCTCATAGATGAGGCGGGTATCTTCGAGCTTAGAATCATCACTCCTGTAGTAGGGAAAGAGGCAAGTTACATGGGGGTTCAGTTTAGGATATCATACACTACGTAATTACCATTTTTATGTATTTTTAAAGCATGAAAATAACCTACAGGAAGGGGTAGAAATCACGTTATTTCATGTAGGGTTTTCTGCGTATAAGAACTAAACGTCCAGATCGCCTGCCGTCTATTTCTTATTAACGGCGGCAACGACGGCCGTCTACTTCATATGAACAACATTCATTTTTCTGACCCTTACTATATGTAAACGGCGCTATGTGTCGCCGTCAGTATATGTTAACGGCGCTATGTGCCGCCGTCTATTTATACTTAACGACAGAGTATGTGGACGTTTACGTCAGTAAACGCCACATACCTTGCCGTCAAGTTTATCAACACCATGCTTTGTCTGAAAATTGATTTTTATTGCCTATCTTTAATCCATGATGATATGGGGTTTCAGCCAGGTTATAAATTGTGAGTTTTATTACTGTTATATTATGGACAGGTTGTTGTAATGATGTTTAGACCGCATGAACATGTGAATAAATATTTTGTTATGATAATGAGATTAATAAAAAGAAAAGTAAACAAATTGTCAACGTGATTCATGTTAGGAAGTTATAGTTGAGACTGCAATATGATGATATACCAGTTCCTGTACAGAATCATATAGTTTTCTCACTGAACGTATCATGCTAGTTAGGTTAGATTAGCGAAATGCAATTATGAAAAATAGTTACGGAGTTCAGAAAATTGTAAAATTTTGCATGCACATAGTCTATCCTGATTCTGAATTTCTATCAAAATTTTGGAATTTTTGGACATGTGTACCTACTGTAATAAATTTCTGAATAGTAGATATCATGTAAAATTGAATAAATATGAGAATATGTGCATGAAAGAACTTGTTACATTTAGTGCCATGTTAGGACGCTGATAAACAGAAAATGTAATTGCTGAACTTAAAATAAACATATTATAGATCGTTTCATTTTCATATGTTAGAATTGCATGTAATAAAAGAATATATATATATATATATATATATATATATATATATTAGAACATGCATTGAAATAAATGCCAATAAGACATTGCTATATTAGAGATTCCTACAAGGAACTACACCGTAGATGCCCCTATGATAATGGTTCACCTACATGTAAATGATCTATTGAATCCGTGGGCAACGGATTGAAATCCTAGAAGTAGACAAGTTCTACTGGTTAAGGTGAGAAGGACTTTCCCTGGTTTTGCGCAAATACCATGACTTCATCACTGCATTGCCTAGGTGATAAGTGAATGTTAAATGACTACTGATCTCTTTTATAGTGCGGGCTATGTCTTGGCAATTAATTGAAAATGTCTACATGTCTACATGACTTACATGCTATATACTACATGTTACATGCTACATGCCTACATGAACATTGTTTACATGATTTCATGCTACATGTCTATATGTTAAATGTTACACGAATTACATGCAAATTGATGTATGAAAGAATTGTTACATGACAACTGCTACATATTGCATAATGTAGCATAAGGTTTTCATTGAAATAGTTTACATGATTACATGACAATAGGTATAAGCCATGATAAAAATGATAGCATGTTATATGTAAGAATATGTTACTTCAATTGTTAGTAAATAAGATGTGGATTTTATGCATTGCATGACATGGTTTATTTTCATAATAATTAGAATGCAATGAATGAATGATTTCCAATTGATCTAGAACCATGTTAGTAGGAAGAGTATATGATATCAATGAAATGAATGATAATATGTTACCATGTTTTAAACCTATTATATTTATAATATCGTAAATTGTCTTTCATGTGATTTGCTGAGTTTTGTAGACTCATATTTGCTTAACAATTTCAGGAGAACTAGAGGATACTCAGGAGTTAGTACACTCTGACTCAGAGCGAGGGGACGTGGAGACTTAGATTGGTTGAGAGATTTTAGAGTGACTCTTGTATGTGAGGACTATATGTATTTTCCTTTATGCTTTTGGACTATGAATTGTAATAAATTCGGAACTATTGCCATTTCTCTTTTATGCACTAGACTGTATAATTGAGTATAATGTTGATTACCATCATTTAGTTCCAGATTCTGTTGTTTATTATTGGAATCGAATTATCATTTGTGTATATCTCAACCTGTATTGTTAAATGTTGGATTTATTCCACTGTAATACCTCTGTTAGATCCAATGTGAGTTGGTGCACTATACTGGGTCTAAGAGGGGCGTTACAGAGATTGGTATCAGAGACAGGTTGAGCATGTACATAAATGAAATATAAACATTGTATTCATGTTCTAAGTCTGCATAAAGAATTAGTCCAAACTTATGTAGAATAATAGGTTTTGATAATTGATGCTTGTTTTACAGACTATGGCGACTCGTGGACGTAGAGGAGTTGGCCTGTCTAGGGGTGATGAGTCAGCGGGAGGTTCGCAGGTTACAGCTCAACAGGCTCAGGAGCAGACTGGAGTACCTTTGCCACCCCCACCACCACCTGTGGACTATGGAGCATTGATGCAAGGATTGGTGCATGCAACGCAGACTCAGGCTCAGACTATAGCGGCATTGCAGGCGCAGGTTCAGGTTGGTAGATGCAAGAGTTTTTCAAGGTGTTAATTGGAAAAATTGTTAGCTAAGAGCTTGTTTTGGATTGTAGGCGCAGGCATCTGCTCATGAGGCAGTCTTTGGAGGAGTGCCTATGATGGAGAGGTTCAAGAGGATGACCCCACCCTTCTTTAAGGGGGAGAGTGATCCTATTCTAGTAGAGAGTTGGCTCTGGGAGACGAAGAAGATCTTTCGTGCCATCCGATGCGCAGAAGAGGAGAGGGTGACTTTGGCTACTTATATTGTGCAGGTAAAGGTTGGTTATGAAGGTTATATGCATGTTGTTTGAAGTGTACCCTTAGCTGTATTGATCTTTCTTCTCAGGAGCATGCCGATGTGTGGTGGTCCTCTGTACTACGCACACAGTTTGGAGACGGGGCTATGGAGGTTGCTTGGACTGAGTTCGTCCATTTGTTCAGGGCGAAGTATATTCCGGAGCATGTGCAGGACCGTATGGAGCAGGAGTTTTTGACCTTGACCCAGGGGTCAATGAGCGTGCTTGAGTATGAGGCGAGGTTTACGAAGCTGTCCAAGTATGTGCCCCACATAGTGGCAGATGAGCGGAGGAAGGTAAAGAAATTCATTATGGGGTTGAAGCCGTCCTTGAGGACGAGACTGGTGGCTTTGGGACATCGTTCCATGGAGGAGGCTTTGTCAGTGGCTTGCATGCAGGAGGCAGAGATGGGGGTCTACTTGGAGGAGAAGAGGGCTTCATTGAAGAGGCCAGCATCAGCTTTCTAGAGGCAGGACAGAAAGAAGAAGGCCCCAGCTTTCCAGCAAAGAGTAGTTGTACCGGCAAGAGTGGCTGCACCGACACCAGGCGGAGGCACAGTTGCAGAGAAGCCAGTGTGGGAAGCGCCATGGAGGCGAGGTGTGTTGGGTGACTTCTGAGAGATGCTTGAGGTGTGGTGATAAGAACCACAAGATCAGAGACTGTCCGAAGATGGCACAGCAGACTGCAGCGGCAGCAGCACCAGCAGTAGTGAGACCTGCACCAAGAGCAGCAAGGAGACCGAGGGCTTAGGCTCGAGTGTTCGCCTTGGCGAGAGACGAGGCAGAGTTGGCAGAGCATGTTACAGAAGGTACAATTTTAATTATGGGAATGCATGCTAGAGTCTTGTTTGATACCGGTGCCACGCATAGTTTTGTTTCCGAAGGATTTGCCAAGGTCTTGATGAAGGATGATGGTTTAATTCCGAAAAGGATGGAGGTTCCCTTGTATGTGCATACTCCAGCAGAAATTATTTTGACCGAGCAGTGTTTTTCGTCACTTTTTATGTGCATTGAGGAGCAAGTTTTGCCTGGTAATTTCTATTTGCTGAAGATGAATGATTATGATGCCATTTTGGGCTTAGATTGGCTTGAGGAGCATTATGCTCTGATGGATTGTCGGTGGAAGCTTATTATTTTACGGATTCCTGGTAAGGAGGAGTTTGTTAATCGTTTGCCTAAGAGCATATCGGGTAAGTTCGTCATTTCTGCTTTGAGCAAGGGTTATAACAGTTTTTTGGCTAGTGTGGTTGTGTCCGATGATTCGAAGAAAGTTTTATCTGTGGAAGATATTGAGGTAGTCAGAGATTTCAGTGATGTTTTTCTAGAAGATTTGTCTGGTTTGCCCCCTGCAAGGGAGATCAAATTTGGCATTGAGCTAGTTCCTGGCTCAACACCTATTTCCATTGCGCCTTATCGTATGGCACCAACAGAGTTGGCAGAATTGAGGAAGCAGCTACAAGAATTTCTTGATAAGGGCTTCACCCGGCCGAGCGTTTCTCCATGGGGAGCACCTGTTCTCTTTGTGAAGAAGAAGGATGGATCGATGAGATTGTGCATTGATTATCGCAAGCTTAACCAGGTAACTGTCAAGAATAAGTACCCTTTACCTCGTATTGATGATTTGTTTGATCAGTTGCGAGGAGCTTCGGTGTTCTCTAAGATTGATCTTCGTTCTGGCTATCATCAACTCCGAATTAAGCCAGAGGATTCTGCTAAGACGGCTTTTAGGACGAGATATGCCCATTATGAGTTCCTTGTCTTACCCTTTGGTTTGACGAATGCTCCAACAGTTTTTATGGATTTGATGAACCGAGTTTTTCGATAGTATCTGAATTCCTTTGTTGTGGTTTTCATAGATGATGTACTAATCTATTCACCTGATGAAGAGACTCATAAAGAGCATCTGAGGATTGTGCTGGATATCCTGAGGGAGCACAAGCTGTATGCTAAGTACAACAAGTGAAACTTTTGGATGAAGGAGGTCCATTTCTTGGGTCATGTGATATCTGGTGAAAGAGTGTCTGTGGATCCGACTAAGGTAGAAGCTGTCCTTGACTAGGAAACACCGAGATCATCAGCTGACATCAGGAGTTTTCTCAGCTTGGCTAGCTATTATAGAAGGTTCATCGAAGGTTTCTCGTCTATTGCGGCTACCTTGACGAGGTTGACAAGAAAAGGAGTCAAGTTTGAATGGTCAGAGGCTTGTGAGAAGGTGTTCCAGGAGCTAAAGACTCGTCTGAACTCAGCGCCAGTGCTTGTTTTGCCCAATGATGTAGATTCTTTCTCTATCTACACGGATGCTTCGAAGATTGGGCTTGGCTGTGTTCTTATGCAAGGAGGTCGAATTGTGGCGTATGCTTCCAGGAAACTCAAGGAGCATGAGCGCAACTACCCGAACCATGACTTGGAGTTAGCGGCAGTGGTCTATGCTTTGAAGATTTGGAGGCACTATCTATATGGAGTTAGATTTGAGCTCTTCTCGGACCACAAGAGTCTCAAGTATTTGTTCTCACAGAAGGAGTTGAATCTGAGGCAGCGGAGGTGGATAGAATTCTTGAAAGACTATGATTTTGAGCTTTCATACCATCCAGGAAAGGCCAACGTAGTGGCCGATGCTTTGAGCAGGAAGAGGCAACTGATGAGGCAAGATTGGAAGATGCTAGAAGATGCTTCGAGTTCTTTGGCTGTTTTGGAACCTCAATTGTGTAGCATGTTCGTGGCTCAGTTGTCATTAAGATCATCTATTCTTGATCGGGTTATTGCTTTGCAAAAAGATGACCCGTTCTTGCAGGAGTTGGTTGGAAAGGCTGGTATTACCAAAGATGAGGATGATGTGATTCGTCTGAATCTTAGGGTGTGTGTCCCTAATGATGCTGATCTGAGGAAGGAAATTTTGGAGGAAGCGCATAGATCTCAGTTCTCTATTCACCCAGGCAGTGGGAAGATGTACAAGGATCTGAAGCGTTCGTTCTGTTGGTCTGGCATGAAGCGGGATGTGGCTGATGTTGTGGCGAAGTGTCTGATTTGTCAGCAAGTGAAGGCAGAGCGTCAACGACCTTCACGTTTAATGCAGAAGCTGGATATTCCTCAGTGGAAATGGGAACAAGTGACTATGGATTTTGTGTCTGGATTGCCTAGATCGGCTAGAGGAAATGATTCCATTTGGGTGATCATTGATAGATTTTCAAAGAGTGCTCATTTTCTTGCCATGAAGAAGAAGCAGTCCGTTGAAAGCTTGGCCAGACTTTACATTGATGGCATCATCAGGCTCCATGGGATTTTGAAGTCGATTATCTCAGATCATGATCCGAGATTCACTTCTAGGTTTTGGCAGAGTTTGCAGCAGGCTTTTGGCTGTCAGTTGAAGCTAAGTTCGGCATTTCATCCACAAACGGATGGACAGTTCGAGAGGACTATTCAGACGTTGGAGGATATGCTTCGGGCTTGTGTCTTGGAGTGGAAAGGTGATTGGGAACGTCACCTAGCTCTTGTGGAATTTGCTTATAATAATAGTTTCCATTCGAGCATAAGTATGGCACCTTTTGAGGCTTTGTACAGAAGACCCTGTAGATCCCCGTTGTGTTGGGAAGAAGCAGAAGATCAACATCTGGTTGGACCAGAAGTGGTGCAGGAGACTTCAGCGAAGATCAGGATGATTGTGCAGAGGTTAAAGGCAGCTTAGGATCGTCAAAAGAGTTATGCAGATACAAGGAGGAAGGACTTGGCTTTTGAGGTTGGAGACCATGTTTTTTTTAAGGTTTCGCCAACTAGGGGTATAGTGAGGTTTGGAAAGAGAGGCAAGTTGAACCCGAGGTTTATTGGTCCATTCGAGATTTTGAAGAAGATCGGAAATATGGCATACCGGTTGGCCTTGCCACCATCTTTAGCAGCGGTGCACCCAGTATTCCATGTGTCCATGTTAAGGCATTAAGTTAGAGATCCGGCTCATGTGATCAGTTATGAGCTAGTGCAGTTTCAGCCAGACTTGTCTTATGTGGAGCAGCCTGTAGAGATTTTGGATCAGAAAGTGCAGGAATTGAGATCGAAGTCTATTCCATTTGTGAAGGTTCTATGGAGGAACTTCTCACGTGAAGAAGCGAAGTGGGAGCTTGAAGAAAGGATGAAGAAGCTTTATCCGTCCTTGTTTGGTGAGTATTCTAACTCAATCTTCGAGGACGAAGATTATTTTAAGGGGGAGAGGATGTAGTGCCCTAGAAAATTTTCTTAAGTTATTTTGCAAATTGTATGTTTATTTCTGCATGAATTTGAATGCTGGTGTGCGAGGAACTTGGCGCCAACATCTCTTGGCGTTAAGTCCTGTTAGAGGCAAGATCACCTGCCATTTATTTTCTGTTAACGACATACTCTTATATTGTTAATTATTTTCCTAATTTTCTTAAATTTGTGGGCAAGCCTGTAAACGACATCATCCATGGACGTTTACGTGGAGGCTGACGACATCTTATGTTGACGTTAAGCTGACTTGCCTATTTTTGATATTTCCGTTCCGAGAAAGAGAGATCGGCAGTTTCTGGGGGGGGGGGGGGGGGTTAATGCGTAGATCTGAGCGTTTCGTATCCTAGGGTCAGGATTTGGGCTGGCCATCGCAGGAGAGGTCTTTATAAGATCGGATTTCGCATCGGGGTTGCAGTGCTGGTTCGTGCGTTCTTGAGGCTTCTAGACCAAGGTGGTTCATCCAAATTCGTGATCAGGAGCTCATCCAAGCAGAGGAGCCACGATTTGAGGCGGATTGGAGCAGTCCTGCTGTCACCATAAACCCGAATTTCATGTTTTCTATAATACCTTGCACTTACTTGTTCCCATGCTATGAGAAAATTCTCATTGATACTACCATGTAATAGCTTTCAAACGCCTCTGGTTTCGTGCTATTTAGATCTTGCATGAGGGAGAATTAATTCATTGAATCCCTGTCAGATACATGCACTCTACCCTTCATGATTGCTTGTGAACCCCATTCATGCTTGATTTCAGATCATGATAAAATTATCATAAATACTACTTCTTGTTAGCTTTTAAACGCCCATAGTTTCGTAATTTTTCGTCATGTATACCTCTCTAATTAATTCGTTAAACTCTGACTGTGTCGGTTTAGGTCACCGAAAAGTAACCTGATCAATGCATGTCTAAACCTTGTCTATTTTCAAATTAATCGTGCATGTTGATAGATATACATGTCTACTTTCGTTTAAGACTGATTTCATGCTTTTTGGATTATGTGCGATTTTATACTGAATTTAGAATGACCCTGTGTCAGGAAGGGTCCACCCAGAGAAAAAGGAAAAAAACTGGACCGCCCCTGTTATCGCGGCGGCGCGATACGCCGCGATAAGAGGAGCGTCGCGGTCGGCCTTCAGGCCGCGTCATGAACGCGACGGGCCTCGCCGCCGCTTTCCCAAACCCGAACCGGGCCAGGCCGGTCGATTCGCCTATCGCGCCAGGCCGCACCGCTGCGGACAGAAACGCGACGGGATACCCCGTCGCGACACCATGAAGAACGTGCCCTTGCACCACGTCGCCTTCTTGAAATTTCGGCCAGAACAGATAATTGTGCTTATATCCCTGCTGATTAGTCTATATACTTCTTAATTAGCCATGATTAACCCATGTTATAATTGATTCGACTTAGTAAATTAATAATTGGCATTAATGATATACATTTAATTATTTAAAATGACATTTGCACGACTTGTCACATCCTCAAGAGTTCTTTACACTTGCACACACATAACATTGTAAATTGCCATTTGACCTTGATAAATTATGCAATAATGTATTCGGTAAATTATCGAAATAAATGACTAAATTACCCTATTTTGTTATATACAATTGTTTCCATTTTGACTCGCGTATTTTATCTACCGTTACCGTTTTCCCTCGGCCTACGAGCACTCGAGGCACGACGGACCCATTTTTACACACTTTCTTTTGACTTGGACCACCTCTCCACCGGGAATACTCTCGATTGGACCAGGGACTCCTTGTCAAGACCTCCGTAAGTCTTCTTGGCTTTGGCGCACGTCCTTAGTAAACGAGCTGGTTGTACCCCAAAACCCGTTACACTCTTAGGGATCAGTACGATCCATGGCCTTAGTGCTCCTTCTCGTCTTGAGTTCACGCCGGACCACCTGACCCGTGTACACAGCGCGGCAAAGGGGCAGTTGTGATTTCTACCAGACTGTCGGTACCCGACCTGGTGTTGTGCAACCGTTACTATCGTGTTTATCGTCGTTTTACGATTGTACCCCTCTCATCTACAGTCTCTTTACTCTCGTCTGTTCACGTTCTCTCTACACTCTCATCTATCTCGTCTAGTACTCTCTTATCTCTTCTTGGTACTCTCTTGGCCATACAATTGATTGTCTAAATTAAACAAGCAAGTACTATATGCCAAAGCAATAGGGCCCGGTCTGGTCCTGGGAGGAGCTCCCAAAGAGTGCTATTTCCTTGCAAGGGTATCATGCTAGTTAGGTTAGATTAGTGAAATTCAATTATGAAAAATAGTTACAGAGTTTAGAAAAATGTAAAATTTTGCATGCACGTAGTCTATCCTGATTATGAATTTCTTTCAGAATTTTGGAAATTTTGGACATGTGTACCTACTGTAATAAATTTCTGAATAGTAGATATCATGTAGAATTGAATAAATATGAGAATATGTGCATGAAAGAAAGTGTTACATTTAGTGCCATGTTAGGGGGCTGATAAACAGAAAATGTAATTGCAGAACTGAAAATAAACATATTATAGATCATTTCATTTTCATATGTTAGAATTGCATGTAATGAAAGAATACTATATATATATATATATATATTAGAACATGCATTGAAATAAATGCCAATAAGACATTGCTATATTAGAGATTCCTACAAGGAACTACACCATAGATGCCTCTATGGTAATGGTTCACCTACATATAAATGATCTATTGAATCCGTGGGCAACGGATTGAAATCCTAGAAGTAGACAAGTTCTACTGGTTAAGGTGGGAAGGACTTTCCCCGGTTTTGTGCAAATACCATGACTTCATGTTAAATGACAACTTATCTCTATTATAGTGCGGGCTATGTCTTGGCAATTAATTGAAAATGTCTACATGTCTACATGACTTACATGCTATATACTACATGTTACATGCTACATGCCTACATGAACATTGTTTACATGATTTCATGCTACATGTCCATGTGTTAAATGTTACACGAATTACATGCAAATTGATGTATGAAAGAATTGTTACATGATAACTGCTACATATTGCATAATGTAGCATAAGGTTTTCATTGAAATAGTTTACATGATTACATGACAATAGGTAGAAGCCATGATAAAAATGATAGCATGTTATATGTAAGAATATGTTACTTCAATTGTTAGTAAATAAGACGTGGATTTTATGCATTGCATGACATGGTTTATTTTCATAATAATTAGAATGCAATGAATGAATGATTGCCAGTTGATCTAGAACCATGTTAGTAGGAAGAGTATATGATATCAATGAAATGAATGATAATATGTTACCATGTTTTAAACCTATTATATTTATAATATCGTAAATTGTCTTTCATGTGATTTGCTGAGTCTTGTAAACTCATATTTGCTTAACAATTTCAGGAGAACCGGAGAATACTCAGGAGTTAGTACACTCTGACTCAGAGCGAGAGGACGTGGAGACTTAGATTGGTTGAGAGATTTTAGAGTGACTCTTGTATATGAGGACTATATGTATTTTCCTTTATGCTTTTGGACTATGAATTGTAATAAATTTGGAACTATTGCCATTTCTCTTTTATGCACTAGACTTTATAATTGAGTATAATGTTGATTACCATCATTTAGTTCCAGATTCTGTTGTTTATTATTGGAATCGAATTATCATTTGTGCATATCTCAACCTGTACTATTAAATGTTGGATTTATTCCACTGTAATACCTCTGTTATATCCATTGTGAGTTGGTGAACTGTACTGGGTCTAAGAGCGGCGTTACACCATATATAGGATATTATAGCTACTAACTGCATACTTACTCATCGCGTTTCTCGATTAATTCTACTGCAAAATTTAGGGGTGTGACACTGTTGGCTTGTAGGTATATGATGGACATGAAATGTTGAGTGATTCCATGGTCGACACTGTGGGACTGGAATGTCTTCTTAGTGAATTGCATCCATTTTCACTAACGAGGACTCAGGGTAGGCTAAAGCAAGTGATGATCTGTAGCAACTCTAATTTTCTTCAGGATAATTGAAAATTTTATATTTTAATTATAGTACAAAATTTTCAAAATAGTTGTGCCTTTTTGAAAATCGTAGTCAAATGAGCATCATAAGGCAAATATCTCCTGAGCTCTATTCTTGTTGTCTCATGGACAATTTGGTGAAACACTTCAGTCAGGTTCACTAGAATTTTCTTGGTGAGGCAGTAAATAATAAACCTTTGAAGTCCAGTAATTCTGCATCTTCCTCCTCCTTGATGTGTCAGAATGGTTGTGAGTATATGGTAAAGCATTTTGTTCACAGGAGGGAATCTATTGACATTGAGGCTTGAAACTTGTGTCTGCATAATACTATTCTTGTCATGCTCAAGTCCAATCATTAGGGTATATGTTTCATGTAAACAAAAGTTGAAATTATAGTATTCCTCTCCAACAAAAGGAATATCCAAGGCTGTTGGGTTGAATGCAAATTCATATCATTTCCCTCCTATTTTGATGATGACAAGAGGTGTTCTTAAAGCAATTTAATTGAAACATGTCAAAAACATCATACCTGAAATTCATGTTCAAAAAGTAATTTTCAAACCACATTTATCATTTATGGTCATGATAAATCATTTAACTAATGATATATGTGTTTATTTTTCAGGTACAAACATTTTTATGCAAAAGATGAGTCGACACACCCATCAATGGTGTCGACACATCAACACAGATTCAAAGGCAAAATGTGTAAAAATGTTGAGGCTGTGTCGACACATGTCAAGAGTGTGTCGACACGAGTGGCAATTTTTCAGAAATCAAGCCTACCCAGGTCAACACACTCTCAGAGCAGGTCGACACTAGATCCCGTTCCCAGAATAGCCAGTTTGAAGAATTGGGACAGCAGGTCGACACACTCTCAGAGCAGGTCGACACTAGACCCAGTTCCCAGAACAGCCAGTTTGCAGATTTGGGACAGCAGGTCGACACACTCAAGAGCAGGTCGACACGGGACCTTCTTCCCAGAACAGCTTCTTACATATTCTAGACAGTGTGTCGACACTACCACCAGGGCAGGTCGACACACTACGGAAACTTTTCATCCTAAAGTTGATGGCTGCCACGTGTCCTTCTAGGGCGATCAGAATCTTCCTAGGAACACGTGCCCTTGTACCCCAAAAGGGTATCTTTGGAATCCTAAGGATATAAAAGGTCTTTTGGCCAGCCTTCACATGAGAAGAGACCCAACTCTCTTAGAGCCTCCAAAAAAGCTCCTGGCGGCCAGTAAGAGCTCGTGTCTCCTTCCTCTGCTCTCCAAGTGCTTCCAGAAGACCAATTTCCACCAATTCAAGGTGTGGGAATTGGAATTTGATTCCTGAAGACTCCTCTGAAGCATTCCAAGGAGGCAGATCCTGTAGAAGACTTCTTTGGTGAAGAATTCGAGGAAGATCCAACTTCTCAGATTGCAGAGCATCGACTTGGACTTCAAGCTTCACAAGTTCCTTCCCAATTCAAGCTTCTACAAGGGAGTACACTGAAGAACGAAGCCTTTCAATACAATTTATCTTTTCTTCTGAGATATCTCTTGAGATTATGCAAGTTCTTCTGCATAAATCTCTTTAGAGTTCTCAAATTTCGACTACATCTGTTGCTAGAGGATCTTAGTCTTAAGTTGGTGTCTAGCAAGTTTTAGTGTGAGCATTATGCTCAGTTTGTTGTGAGCCGTCGAGCTCAGTTTGAGTTGTCAAGCTCAGGGTTGGTTTGAGCAGTCTTGCTCTGTGTTTCTAGTGTAGTCTTGCTCTAGAGGTTGTGTGAGTTGTATGCTCTGAAGTGTTGGAGTTGTTAGGCTCCTTTGGGTGTGTAGCCCAGTTGTGTTAGTGAAGCCTCACGGGTTGTGAGGGGTGGATGTAGGAATCACTTGAGTGATTTCCAAACCACCTAAAAAATCCTTGTGCATTTGTCTTCTATGGTTTGATTGATTCATCCGCCAGATGCTTGCATAGGATCCGTTTTAATTCACTTAATCAACTTGCTTCACATCTAAGTTTTTCAACTCACTCAAATCTAATCAGATCTGTAGTTTTTCACTGATAACATTGCCTCTGATTCTAAATAGTTTTCAAATTACTTAAGCTTCCGCAAAAGTGGCTAAGATCTATTCATCCCCCCCCCCTTCTAGATCTTTTCCACACATTCATTTCGATCCTTCAATTGGTATCAGAGCGGGTTTACATCGATCTGATTTGAACTGAGCAGTTTTTGTTTTTGAGTATTGAGTGTTTGATTGTTTGCTTGTTTGTTTGCTTGCTTGTTTAACTTTTTCTCTGTGCATTTACTTAAGTGTCATGGACTCAAAGGGTTTCATAGCTGAGGGCCATTCCATAAATAGGCCACCATTCTTTAATGGCTTGGACTATTCTTATTGGAAGAACAGAATGCAAGTGTTTTTAAGGGCCCAGAACTTGAGATCTGGAAAGTAGTTGAGGTGGGTCCCTATGAGAACCAGGGAGAAGAAGATACCTGGACAAGGGAACAGATAAGGAAAGCTACACTGAATTATAGTGCCATGAACATGATTCAGTGTGCTGTCATCCCAAGGAGTATTCGAGAATCTCTATGTGCAAATCTGCCAAAGAGATGTGGGATAAACTCGAATTACTCTATGAGGGAACATCTCAGGTCAAGGAGACCAAGGCAAACATTTTAGTTTCAGAATATGAACTCTTTATGATGAAATCTAATGAATCTATTTCTGAAATGTTTGCCAGATTCATGGTGATAGTCAATGGACTCAAGGCTTTGGGTAAGGAGTATACTGATGCAGACTTGGTAAGAAAAATTTTGCGTTCACTTTCTTCAATTTGGCATACCAAGGCCACTGTTATTGAAGATTCAAAAGATTTGTCCAAAATTTCTTTGGATGAATTGATTGGATCTTTAATGACATATGAAATAAACTTAAAAAGAAATGAAGAACACATCATTAAGACCAAGCCTATGGCACTCAAAGCCTCTTCAAGCAACAAAGATAAAAATCAGGATAAGACAAGTTCTGAAGAATCTGAGTCGAATGAGGATGAGATTGCCCTCATGACCAGACAATTCAGGAAATTTTGAAATATAGGAAAGGGAAAATGACTGGGAAAAAGAAATTTCCCTCAGGTAAGAAGAACACTTCCTCTTCCAATTTCAATAAGAATCATAAACCTGATGAAAATGTTATCTGTTACAGGTGCAACAAGCCAGGACACATGAAAGGAGAGTGTCCTGAGAACAAGAAGGAAAAGCACAAGAGATTCCAGAAATATAAGAAGCCAAAGGCCATGGTAGCCACTTGGTCTGATGAAGATACAAGTGAGGAAGAAGAAGAGAAGAAGTCCTCAAGCTCAGAGAGTGAGGAAGTTTGCTTCATGGCCAACAGCACAGATGGAAAGGTAAATACTTCCTTTGAAGACTATAGTGTTGAAGATTGGCAGGATGTGTATGCAGAATTAGTTGAAAGATATTCTGAAATGAGAAAAGAAAATAAACACATCAAAAAGAAAATTGAAAATCTCTACCATAACCAATCTTCAAACAATAGAATCTGTGAACTGGAATCTGAAGTAACAGACTTGCTTGAAGAAAAAGAGAATCTCCTAAACCTAATTGATGAACTGAAACTTGCCTCTCAAAAGGCCTCCCAAGAATTCAGAAACTTAAATGAAAAGCTGGAAATTGAAAAACAAGAAAAACAACAGAAAATTGAAGAAATTGAAGTTCTTAAAAACCAGCTAAAGGAAAGGGAGGAGGTTATCCAAACCTTCACAAAAGGCCAAGATAACCTAGAGGCATTGCTAGGATCCAACATGACAACCACATCTCATAGATTAGGATTCAACAAGAAGAAACCCCAAAAAGACAAATCTGGTGAGAAAAAGGGAAAAGCACCACTAATTAATTTTGTCAAGGGTCCTAATATGGAAAACACTGAAATCCAACAAACAGTAAAAAAAACCCCAAACAAAACTCAAAACAAATCAAAAACCCAAAAACAAAAGAAGACTATCAGGTCGACACAGTCCCCTGACAGGTCGACACCAGTCCACAAGAAGAAGACTTCTGTGGCTGTTGTGTCGACACCAGTACAGGAGAGGTCGACCTGCTCAACACCAAAAACCAAAAACAACTCAACCAAAAATTCAAATAAAAATCTGAAAAATAAGAAAAAGGGAAAAGAAATAATCCATGAAAAACCTTGGACCTCCAAGACAACACTTCAAGAAAATTGGACTAATCCTTGGAACCAATGGTATGAAAATCCTGTTGGTATTATCCTCAATACTCTTATCCAAATTTCTGGATGTACCAACACAATCCATGGATTCCACCTCCTCCTCTGAACTCAAATTTTCAAATGAAAAACTCCCCTCCAACCAAAAACAAAGATCTTGGTGCTTTCATTCCTAAAAGAAAGAACAAACAGAAAAAGGCTGAAAACACCAAAGTAACAAAACAAAATCTAAAACAAATCAAATTTGGGTGAGAAAGGATTTGATGTCTTTATTAAATCATTCTGATGGTCCCAACTCTGTTTGGGTACCAAAATCTTCTCTCCATTGATCTTTGTGCAGGAAGTCGTGCACCCAACACCAATGTTTGGTTTCTTGATAGTGGGTGTTCACGACACATGACTGGAGATAGAGCCAAATTTTCCTGTCTAATTGAAAAGGAGGGAGGGTCAGTCACCTTTGGAGGTAAAAATAAAGGAAAGATCATTGGATCTGGTAAGGTTGGTCAAACTTCTTCAAACTCAGTAGATAATGTTTTGTTAGTTGATGGACTTGATTATAATTTGCTCAGTATCAGCCAACTATGTGACAAAGGTCACAAAGTTGTGTTTGAATCTGATTTTTGCAAGATAATTGATTCATCAACTGATAAAATCAAATTCTTTGGAAAAAGAGAAAACAATGTTTACATGATCAACCTAAATAAAAACTTTTCTGAAAATCTTTGTTTTGTTGCAAATAAAGATGAAATTGCATGGACTTGGCACAAAAGACTTGGCCATGCAAGTTTCAGAACTTTGAATAAGTTGTTAAGATTGAATCTGGTTAAAGGTCTTCCTGAATCTTTTTCTAGTGTTGAAGGTCAAATTTGTGGGATCTGTGCTAAAGGAAAACAAACTAGGAAATCCTTTAAAGCCTTCAATGAAGTACTCACATCTAAGCCACTAGAACTTCTTCACATGGACCTCTTTGGGCCAACAAGAGTTCTAAGCCTAAGTGGCAAGAGATATGGGTTTGTAATCATTGATGACTTTACTAGATTTACCTGGGTTATTTTTCTATCCCACAAAAGTGATGCATGCCTTGAATTCAGGAATTTCTGTACCACTATCTTAACAACTTATCCATTTAAAATTAAAAACATTTTAACTGATCATGGGGGTGAATTTGATAACACATCCTTTTCTGATCTATGTGCTGAATTGCAAATATTTCACAAGTTTTCTTCACCTAGAACTCCAGAACAAAATGGAGTTGTGGAAAGAAAGAATAGAACTCTTGTGGAAATGGCTAGATCCATGCTCTTAGGGAGTAATCTGCCCAAATCCTTCTGGGCTGAAGCTGTTAACACAGCCAATCACATCCTAAACAGAGCTTTGGTCAGACCAAAGATCAGAAAAACCCCCTATGAATTGTTGAAAAACAAAAAGCCAACTGTTGCTTACTTCAAAACTTTTGGGTGTAAGTGTTTTGTACACAATAATAACAAAGAAAACCTTGACAAGTTTGATGCTAAGAGTCAGGAAGCTATCTTCCTTGGCTATTCTGAAGTGTCAAGGGCTTTCAAAGTGTACATATTGAAAACCAAAACTGTTGAAGAATCACCACATGTTATTTTTGATGAAAATTCCTTTTCCACTAATGATTCTAAATCTTGCAGGGAAAAACAAGACAATGAAGAGGATGACCTCATTGTGGACTCTTCACCAACCGTTGAGGAGATTAACAACATTGAAGAGAACCTGAACAACAACTCACCATCTTCAAGTGGTTCAGGTAATATTGCTCCAGAAGTGGGCACTTCTCAACAGGTAATTTCTGAACCTCGTTTTCTAAGAGATCACCCATTAGACAGTGTAGTTGGCAACTTAAATGATAGAGTTAGGACCAGATCATCCTTCTTGCAAAACATTGAAGAAGACTCACTAGCTCTAATTTCCCAAATTGAACCCAAGTCAATTGATGAAGCCTTATCCAGTTCTGATTGGATTAATGCTATGCATGATGAACTTCATCAATTTGAAAGAAATCAAGTGTGGGAATTAGTGCCTAGACCTAGTGACCAAACAGTGATTGGCACTAGATGGGTTTTCCGAAATAAATTGAATGAAACTGGTCAAGTAATAAGAAACAAAGCTAGGCTAGTTGCAAAGGGGTATAACCAAGAATTTGGAATTGACTTTGAAGAATCTTATGCCCCTGTAGTTAGACTAGAAGCTGTGAGAATTTTCCTTGCTTTTGCATCCTCCATGAAATTCAAAGTCTTTCAAATGGATGTCAAAAGTGCATTTCTAAATGGATATATAAAGGAAAATGTTTTGTTGAACAACCTCCTGGATTTGAAAATGAAAAATATCCTAACCATGTTTTCAAGCTTAATAAGGCACTCTATGGTCTTAAACAAGCTCCAAGAGCTTGGTATGATCGGTTGAGTTCCTTTTTACTTGAGAAAGGATATTCCAGAGGTAATGTTGATCAAACATTGTTCACAAAAATAGTAAAAAATCAAATAATTGTTGTCCAAATTTATGTTGATGACATAATATTTGGATCAACCAATAAAGGCCTTTGCACTGAATTTTCAAATCAAATGAAGAATGATTTGAAATGAGCTTAATGGGAGATTTAACATTCTTTTTGGGACTGCAGGTCAACCAAACACATGAAGGAATCTTCATCAGTCAAACCAAATATGTCAAGGAGCTACTGAAAAGGTTTGACTTTCAGAACCTTAAACACTCAAGCACACCCATTGCAATAAATGCTAAGCTAGAAGAAGACCCATCTGGTAAGTCAGTAGATCCAAAGACCTACAGAGGTATGATTGGCTCTCTGCTCTACCTTACTACTTCTAGACCTGACATTCAGTTTTGTGTGTGCTTATGTGCTAGATTCCAATCTAATCCTAAAGAAAGTCATATGCTTGCTGTGAAAAGAATTTTTAAATATCTTGTTGGAACATGTGACTTAGGAATTTGGTATCCTGCTGGTTGCAAGTTAGAATTGTTTGCCTATTGTGATGCTGATTATGCTGGGTGTAAGTTAGATAGAAAAAGCACTAGTGGCTTGTGTTTATTTCTAGGTGGGTGCCTTATCTCTTGGGCTTCTAAGAAGCAACATTCAGTTGCTCTGTCAACCGCAGAGGCTGAGTATGTTGCTGCAGGTAGATGTGGAACTCAGATTCTCTGGGTGAAACATCAACTTCTTGATTACAACCAAGATTTAGGGTGTGTACCCATCCTATGTGATAACACTAGTGCCATAAACTTGTCTAAAAACCCCATTCAGCACTCCAGAACAAAACACATTGAAATTAGGCATCATTTCTTGAGAGATGAGGTTGCAAAGAAATCTTTTGAACTCCATTTTATTGAAACTGAAAAACAAATTGCAGACATATTCACAAAACCCCTTCCTGAAAATAGATTTTCATCTTTAAGGAGAGAACTTGGTCTTTGCAAGTGTCCACCTTCTTGATTTCTCTCTAAGCTTGGGTTGAGTGTTATGCATTGTCTAAGGGGGAGTTCGTTGCATTTCATAGCTCTTTGCTTCCTTCACATTGTTCATATCTCTCTCACTTTCAATTCTAATTCTTTTTCTTACAATAAATTCTCCAACTCTTATTGTGTTGACACTTCAAGGTATATCAAATAGTGACTTGGAGAAGGACAGGTCATACTTGTCTGAAACCTTTCACTATGCGTGAGAACATATCTCCGCCAAGTACTAAGAAGTTAATATGCAATAGTTGAGGGGGAGCTTTTATTGTTCAAAGAGAATTTCTTTTCTGATTTCAAAACTTGCACAGTTTTAACTTCCATTTCCTTTTGGCAATGAATTCTTCAACTCTTATTGCATTGAAGTTACTTGGTATATCAAATGGTGATTTGAAGAAGGACAAGTTAGGCTTGTCTGGACACTTTCACTATGCGTGAGAGCTTATCTCCGCCAAGTACCAAGAAATGAATATGCAATTGTTGAGGAGAAGTTCTTGTTGTCCAAGAAGAAAATTTCTTTTTGATTTCAAAATTGCATATCTTTATTTTGATGAAAAATGGTTGAAATCATCATCTCAGGGGGAGCTAGAAAATTCACAAGTCATCTTTTTGCAAAATTCAAAACCTTTCTTGCATTTCATCAATTCCCTGCATGATGTCCTCATTCTAAAGTCTAGAGTCACAAAATGAACCTTGAGTGATTTATTATATTTTTACTAATCAACCTTCAACTATGTCTCTCAATCCACAGAAATTCAGATCTCTTCCTAGACTAAATGACAATTTGTGCCTTGAACTTAAAACATTTCCTTGTTTGCAACTGATGACTGGATGTATTTGAATTCTATCTCACAAACTCTCCAAAAACTTGTAAAATCCAACAGAGCAATGGCATCTGTGCTGAGAAACTGCACACCTTCACAATGAATGAAGTGCTATGTATGTCATGAGGCATTATTGCTAACTCTGTTCAAAGGGGATCAAAATTGAAAATAACTTCAAAAACTAAGCAATTATGTGCTATGCTTTTTGATGATGACTGAGTAACTGGAAATATTGGCGTCTACAAAACGTATATTTTCATGTCAAAAGGTCATCATTTACCTCTTTGAGACTTGACAATGACTAAATCTTAAGTATCCAGGGACTATGGTGTGTAAAAAGCACTAGTACTTGAGTGAAAGAGATTTATATCATTTGATAGTTTGTTAAAAGAACAAAAATATGAAAATTATTGGAGATTTGTTTAGAAAGAATCATCTTCTTCCTTCATCAAGTTGTTCTTTAAGTTTGTGTTTTACTTTCAACACAACTGTATTTGGTCTAGATGACATCTTTAATTCTTGAAAATTGAGAAACATGGTAGTTTTTGGTTGATTGTTAGATACATTATATCCCTCAATTTATCATTTTGTTGATTCAAGTCTTGGAATGCTAATATCCTGTTGGAAATTGTTTGAAACACTTGAACTGTGATGAATTTTTGCAAAATATAACAAATGAATTTTTAAGCCTCTTAAAAATCCTTGAAATGATAATTCCTCTCATTATTTATCATTATAAAGATGTCCCCAAATTTCTCAAAAATTTCCTCTCAAAGATTCAAATTTCTCTCAAAGGCTGTGTCGACACCATCCTCTCACGTGTCGACACACAACCCCAGTCAGGTCGACACCACCTTCTTCACGTGTCGACACTGTTTTCTTGCCAGACACTTTTCAAACCTTTCGGGTTCATGATAAGCCCTCTTGTTCCTGCGGGGCAGTATACCACTGCACCCCTTTTAGGAATCAGGTCGACCCGACGGCCAAAATCTCATTGTTTCCGGCAAGAACACTTCCCATTTCTCTCTAGCTCTCATCCTCCTTCCATCATCTCTCCATTCTTCCATTTCCTCTCCAAATTCCACTCCTCTTGCACCATGGTCCGGAAGTTGGGTCCCCGCCGTGGCGCAAGATCTACGGCCTCTTCAAGGCCAGTTCCGGCAGAGGTTCCAGTTGAACAGTTGGAAAGAAGAACCAAGAGAAGAAACGATCCTGCCGAGCAACCAGGATCTTCTTCTGCACCTCAAAGAGCAGCAAAGAGAGGTCGAGCCTCATCTTCAGGCAGAGGTAGTAATCCTCCAAACCCTAGAACAGACAGTCCGAGAGATTCTTCTGAGAACCCTGAGGAATCCTCTTCCTCCTCTTCTGAGTCTCAAGAGGATATTCCCTCAGAGTCAGTCAGTGCAGCAAAACTAATTTTGAAGCCCAAAATTCTAGACCTCTCAGATATTCAACTAGCAGATTCTTTTCCAGAAATACAGACCTATTTTTCCTTTCAGTCTTGGTTGCCTTTCATTTCTGAGTTTCAAGTCTGTTATCCAAGACTAGTTAGGGAATTTTACAAGAACCTCAAATGCACAGATGAAGGGTTTGAATCAAAGGTCAAGGGAATAGCCATAGATATGCCAACTGAAATAGCTGCTTCCATTTTCAAAGTACCAGATGAGGGGGCTGACTACCATGAGTTTGAATTTGATTTACATGAAGCCTATTCCATCTTGACAGGCCTTCCTGCAGATGCATCAGATCCCAAACAGACCTATGTAACCAGGTTCAATGCCAATACATTTCCACCTGTGTTAAGGGTCATCCACCACATTTTGACCACCATAATTACCCCTCAAGGTGGTGGAAGGGATAGGTTGACAGACATCCAGAGGTTCATCCTCTATTGCATGGTCAAAGACATCAAGATCAACCTTCATGTGATTCTCTATCAAATCATCTCTGAAACTACAAGAACAGACCTAAAGAGATCTCTTCCTTATGGAGCACATCTGACCTCAGTGTTCCAGCACTTTGGTGTGCCCTTGGAAAATGAGAAGTCCCAATCTATTCCCAAGTCAAACATCTACACTTTTAAGAATATCCAGAAGTTTATGGGATTTAGATTGGAGGGAAATCAAATTAGAAGAGGGCCAATTGTGGTTGAGGCCCCTCAAGCTCAGGAGGACCAGCCTCAGGTTCAAGGGGATCAGCCCCAAGCACAAGAGGACCAGCCTCCAGCTCAAGGAAACCAAGATCAGGAGGGTCAGCCTCCACATCATGAGGGCCAGCCTCAAGTTCAAGAGGAACAAGTTCACCTGCCAGAGGATCAGCCTCTAATGGATGAGGACCAGCCTCATATCACTCCTGAAGGTGGCATTCAGCTTGAAACCCCTATTCCACCTCAAGCTGATCCTTCCTCTTCCTTGCCACATACTTTTGAACCTCCACATTTCTCCTCTACATTCCAATCATCCACTTCTTCTGGTGGGTCCTCAATTCCACCAGAATTGTTCTCTTTCCTCAATGCTAAATTTGATACATTGAACTCCACCATTCAAACAATGTCAGACCAATTTGAATTGAGAGTTCAAAGACTAGAGAACACAGTGTCAGCTAAATTTATTGAGCAGAAGGCAGCTTCAGATTATGCAGCTCAGAGATTCAACAGACTTATAGGCACTCTGGGAGATTCCTATCTTGAGCTAAAAGAGCATCAAGACAAGTTGGAGAAAGTTCTTAAGGGAATATTGGCAAATTCCCAAGCAGATGTCTTCAACACCAAGCAAACATTGCATGAGATTTCCAGCACCAGATTGTCATTTGCTCATTTTGTGGATGATTTGGAAAGTATGAGGAACTTCAATGAGCACATTGACAGGCAGATTACAGATTTGACCAAGGAGTTCAAGATAATGCAGAGACCTGGTTGGTCAGTTGGCTCATCATCTTCCTCACAACACAGTGCAGCTGATCTAACCAGACTTCAAGCCACCTTGCTAGAAAATTCAGATCAAATGGAACACTTTTTGAGCACAAAAATGATAACCATTCAAGATCAAATCAAGACTAGCTTGAACTTCATGGAGAAAAGACTATCTGACATAGAGACCATTCTTCTTCCCATTCCTCCTCCTCCTCCATCTTCTACTTAATGTAATTTCTTTTTTGATGATGTCAAAGGGGGAGAAGAAAGAAAGATAGAACAAATGTTTGTAATCTTTTGGAATGTTTGTAATGGTTCTTTTGTTGAATGAAATGAAAAGTGTTGCTTGGCTTGAATGATTCTCTCAATTGTGTATTTAATGTGATTGAAAATCCTTTTGTGAATGTGATTGAATGATTACTTGTCAAGTTGCTTGACTTCTATGTACAAAATTTCTAATTTCAAGTAACACTGTATCTCACAAACACATCATCAATTGTTACTGAAAATATCAAAAGGTCCTTGACAAGTATGAACAAAAAGGAAAACAAAATTTTAAACAATAAAAAATTGCTTAAAATCACACTTCATCAAAACCACATTGAAATATGGATTTAATGTTGCCATCATCAAAAAGGGGGAGATTGTTGGGTTGAATGCAAATTCATATCATTTCCCTCCTATTTTGATGATGACAAGAGGTGTTCTTAAAGCAATTTAATTGAAACATGTCAAAAACATCATACCTGAAATTCATGTTCAAAAAGTATTTTTCAAACCACATTTATCATTTATGGTCATGATAAATCATTTAACTAATGATATATGTGTTTATTTTTCAGGTACAAACATTTTTATGCAAAAGATGAGTCGACACACCCATCAATGGTGTCGACACATCAACACAGATTCAAAGGCAAAATGTGTAAAAATGTTGAGACTGTGTCGACACATGTCAAGAGTGTGTCGACACGAGTGGCAGTTTTTCAGAAATCAAGCCTACCCAGGTCGACACACTCTCAGAGCAGGTCGACACTAGATCCCGTTCCCAGAACAGCCAGTTTGAAGAATTGGGACAGCAGGTCGACACACTCTCAGAGCAGGTCGACACTAGACCCAGTTCCCAGAACAGCCAGTTTGCAGATTTGGGACAGCAGGTCGACACACTCAAGAGCAGGTCGACACGGGACCTTCTTCCCAGAACAACTTCTTACATATTCTGGACAGTGTGTCGACACTACCACCAGGGCAGGTCGACACACTACGGAAACTTTTCATCCTAAAGTTGATGGCTACCACGTGTCCTTCTAGGGCGATCAGAATCTTCCTAGGAACGCGTGCCCTTGTACCCCAAAAGGGTATCTTTGGAATCCTAAGGATATAAAAGGTCTTTTTGGCCAGCCTTCACATGAGAAGAGACCCAACTCTCTTAGAGCCTCCAAAAAAGCTCTTGGCGGCCAGTAAGAGCTCGTGTCTCCTTCCTCTGCTCTCCAAGTGCTTCCAGAAGACCTTGATTCCTGAAGACTCCTCTGAAGCATTCCAAGGAGGCAGATCCTGTAGAAGACTTCTTTGGTGAAGAATTCGAGGAAGATCCAACTTCTCAGATTGCAGAGCATCGACTTGGACTTCAAGCTTCACAAGTTCCTTCCCAATTCAAGCTTCTACAAGGGAGTACACTGAAGAACGAAGCCTTTCAATACAATTTATCTTTTCTTCTGTTCTTCTGAGATATCTTGAGATTATGCAAGTGCTTCTGCATAAATCTCTTTAGAGTTCTCAAATTTCGACTAGATCTGTTGCTAGAGGATCTTAGTCTTAAGTTGGTGTCTAGCAAGTTTTTGTGAGCATTGTGCTCAGTTTGTTGTGAGCCGTCGAGCTCAGTTTGAGTTGTCAAGCTCAGGGTTGGTTTGAGCAGTCTTGCTCTGTGTTTCTAGAGTAGTCTTGCTCTAGAGGTTGTGTGAGTTGTATGCTCTGAAGTGTTGGAGTTGTTAGGCTCCTTTGGGTGTGTAGCCCAGTTGTGTTAGTGAAGCCTCACGGGTTGTGAGGGGTGGATGTAGGAATCACTTGGTGATTTCCGAACCACCTAAAAAATCCTTGTGCATTTGTCTTCTGTGGTTTGATTGATTCATCCGCTAGATGCTTGCATAGGATCCGTTTTAATTCACTTAATCAACTTGCTTCACATCTAAGTTTTTCAACTCACTCAAATCTAATCAGATCTGTAGTTTTTCACTGATAACATTGCCTCTGATTCTAAATAGTTTTCAAATTACTTAAGCTTCCGCAAAAGTGGCTAAGATCTATTCATCCCCCCCCCCTTCTAGATCTTTTCCACACATTCATTTCGATCCTTCAAAGGCTTCTCCTACAAACTTGCGAGACAAATTGATGGGAACCCATTTTACCTTAGTCATTAAGGCAATTTTGTTGCTCTCCAAATTTTCATAGAATTCTTGGACTAGCTTTGGATAAACAATGTTATGGACACAGATGATGTTTGTCCATCCTTGAAATGCAAAAAGATCGAGCAATTCAGGAAAGGCTAATTGAATGCCTTCATCTGTAATATCAACCACTCTAGGTTTGAGAATTTGTATGTTTTCTGATGTGCCTCTGAATGACGGACCTGCACTGTTCTCATCGTCTTTATCCTTTGACCTTTTAGCATTTGCAACACTGGCTTCCTTATCATTGGATTCCTCATAACTATGACTTCTTCAACACTGTCCCCTTTTGTCGATTCCTCATCCCCTTTAGAGTCAGATGCATCCTGAGATGCGATTGCGGGGGAACTAGAAGTAGGGTTATATGATTCTGGACTTAATTCCACATATTTTCCTTGTTCAGAATGTTGGCTGTCCCCTTCGTCAAAACTGCTGTGTTCTACAAACTCACTTTTCTTCTTCTCTTTAGATAGAGTCTTCTCTTTAGCCGCTCTAGGGTGAGAAAATCGACAGCTTGAGAAGGAGGCTATTGGTGCTTTCCTCTTCTATAGAGTCACTTAAACTGTAGGATCATCTCTTGCCTTCGTTCTACACTTAGAAGGCTCATTGAACACTACTCCTAGCTGCATGAATGCTGGCTTTGCACTCTTGCGAGCATGATGTTTGGGAGCCATTTGCAACTGGAAATAAGAAAGGGGATTTCCTAACTTAAGAGCACGAGAATGTATCTCTAGAGACGAGGAAGAAAGTCGGCAAAGAACAAATGATTTATCGAGGATAAAAGAGAATTGGAATTGTGAGACAAACAACAAGCATGAGTGTCGAGAATAAGTTTAGGGAATTTAAAGGGTTCGCGTCAACTTTCCCTAGAAAGGGTATAGTGAACAAGAGGTTCACCAACCTTAAACAGTAGCCAAGATAAATTGAGCCAAGATGTGTCGACGCAGCAACACAAGTGTGTCGACCTAAGAATTCAAGAGGGTTGATTTAGTTAAAGAAAATGGATTGACAGTAAGTAATAAATCATGATGAATATGATCTTATTTAATCTTTCAAGAATTTTTTAGGAGTTAAAGTCATAATTTTGAACTTCATTTAATTACACCCTTTTTATAGATCAATGGTTTGACAATTATAAACATCTATTTGACCATTAAAAAGGCTGAGAAATTATCTTGATGACCATTAAAATAGAGACAAAACACATGAAATGCCAGCTTTCTCCTTAATCTGAAATATCATGATAGATAAGACCTTTTTAAAAGAATTTCAATTAGCATTGAGAATAAACACCTTGAAATTTTCATGAATTTCTTTCTAAGAGAATTTTCTTTTATTGAGCAGCTTTTAACAAAAGCATCTAGCTATATCATAACTTTTTCATGCAGGAGCACATGCTTGTTACACACTTGAGTTCCTGATTACTCAAGATTGATAAGCATCATGCCACAAGGGTTATGAGCAAATCTTTTGATGTGAAGAGACACATTGATTAGACGTAGGACTCCCCAGTTACTCAGTTTAATATAAAATTTCACAAATTCATTAACCTGTTGGAATAGAGATAATTAAGTTCTTCATGACATACATTATTTCTTCACTTTTTGCGAGGAAATGCAGTTTCTCAGAGACAGGATCATTGCTCTGCTTAGATAAGTTAATATTTATAACTTTTATGCTCAACCTTCTGCATGATAAAAAGATGTTTAAGAACAATGCTTATCTTGAGATTTTCCTCTCAAATAATTCTTACATCCATGATTTTTAGACATGAGAAAAACAAATTTCAATGTGTTTTAAAACTATTTTATAGCCTTTGATATTTTTTAGAGGTTTTAAAGTTCAAGCAAAAATTTATAGTCCTCAAACCACTATCAATATTTTAGGAATAATTGAGAAGAGAGAAAGAAAGACTAGTACTCCCCCTAAATTGATGTCATTGATAAAAAAATCATCATAATTTAACACTTCCCTACTGTGAATGACTTTATTGAGATTGGAGAAAATTTTATTCAGAGTAGGAATTTGAGTGAATGAAGGAGCAAGCATAGACTGAGATCAAAGCTCATCAAGGAGTGTGTCGACACAGCAACCACTAATGTCGACCTAAAGCAGACCATTTCTCAGTCTTTCTGAACCTTTCTGCATTCACTAACATTGACCTCTATGTGACCTTAACTTACTCAAATTTTCCAGCACTTTTGCCACCATTTTAACCAATGTGGCACTTTCCACATAAACTATCTTTTCCAAGCAAGACTTCATAGCAATTTGAACATTTGAAAGAGAATCTCTCCCTTATTTTGTGCATTCTGTAAAGAAACACTTGTTTTTCATTTTAGAAAGTTCTCAATATGACAAGTCAGTCCATGATATGCAAACATTATTTGATGGGAATTAATCATAAAGGCACTTATTTTCATCATCAAAAAACAAATCAAGACACACACATTGTGTCATCACCAAAACCATCAAGCACAATTACCATAACATGCTCATACAATTATATCACATATCATTAGATTCTTAGTACGTGGCAGAGAGATTTTCTCATGCATAGTGAAAGCTTCCAAACAAGCCTAACTTACCCTTCCACAAGTCACCATTTGATATGTCAAAGATTCAAGATATACAATACATCATGGATTCAATCAAAAGAATAATTGGAGACAATCAGTTAGTCTCATAATCAATCATTCAAACGTACACAAATCAAGTTCTCTTATTAAGCATGAAAGATTTTCATTACAAAGAGGTTTTATGAAAATGTCAGCAATTTGCTTTGATGTTTCAACGAAGTCCAATTTAAAAGAATTTTTGCTGACTTCATCTCTTAGAAAATGTGGTCTAATTTCAATGTGCTTAGTCCTAGAATGTTGGATTGGATTTTTTTGCCAACTTTATTGCACTAGTATTATCACACATTATTGGGACACATTCAAGATCTACTTGGTAGTCTTGGAGTTGATGTTTAATCCATAACACTTGAGTGTCATAGCTTCTTGCAGCAACATATTCTACTTTTGCATTGGAGAGGGCAACTGAGTGTTGTTTCTTGGAGTCCCAAGAGACTAAACACCCTCCTAAAAATTGGCAATAGCCATTAGTACTCTTTCTATCCAATTTACACCCAACATAATCCGCATCTGAGTAAAAAATTAACTTAAATTCACAAGATGTTGGATACCATATTCCCAACTCATAAGTTCCTATAAGGTATCTAAAGATTCTTTTTACAGCACTCATGTGAGATTATCTAGGACTAGCTTGAAATCTAGCACACATGCACATTGAAAAATGAATATCATGTCTAGATACAGTAAGATAGAGCAAGGATCTAATCATACCTCTATAAATTTTTGGATCTATCATGTTACCTTTCAGGTCAGCATCTAAAGTAGTTGTGGTGCTCATTAGAGTTGCCATGGCTTTGGTGTTTTCCATTTTGTATTTTTTTCAGCAGCTTCAAGATGTATTTTGATTGATTGATAAATGATCTTTCTTTAGTTTGAGAAATCTGCAGTCCAATAAAAAACTTTAGCTCTCCTATTAAACTCATCTCAAATTCACTGATCATTAAATCAGCAAACTCCTTATACAATAAAGATTTGGTTAAACTAAATACAATGTCATCAACATAAAATTGGACAATCAAAATATCATTTTTCTGCACTTTAGTGAAGAGAGTTTGATCAACTTTACCTCTTAAATATCCCTTACCTATGAGGAATGAGCTCAGTCTATCATACCATGCCCTAGGGGCCTGCTTGAGTCCATAGAGAGCTTTTTCTAGCTTAAACACATGGTTAGGGAAATCAGAAGATTCAAAACATGGGGGTTGTTCAAAAAAGACTTCCTCCTTTATGAAGCCATTTAGATAGACACTTTTTACATCCATTTCTTAAAGTATGATTTTATGTGCACATGCAAAAGCAAGCATAATTCTTATAGCCTCTAGCCTAGCTACAGGAGCAAATGATTCTTCGAAATCAATTTCAAATTCTTGATTGTAATATTTTACAACTAGCCTTGCTTTATTTCTGATTATTTTTCAATCTTCACTTGTTTTATTTATAAACTCTCATTTAGTTCCTATAATTGATTGAGTTGGTATAGGAACTAAATGTCAAACTTTATTTCTTTCAAATTGGTTTAACTCTTTATGCAAGACATCAATCCAGAAATTATCTTTTAGTGCTTCCTCAATATTGTTAGGTTTAGGATGGGAAACCAGTGCCATTTGATCCATTTCCTCTATCACGCCCCGACGCGAAATATCAAAATGCGAGGCAGTTGCAAGTAAATGGGTACAGAGCAAGTACTAGACATCAAACCATTGCACAAATGAATAATACTAAAGAAAATTCTTCTCATTAATAAATTTCCAATGTCTAGTTACAACCACTAATATCAGAGCCGTTCTATAGGGCCCAAATACATTGAAATAAAAGTAAAAGACTAAACTCAAACTACTAACATAACTACTATAACTTTAACATAGTACTAAGACACTAGGGTGCTCATAACATCACTCCTGGTCATTCCCGTCCTCTTGAGTGTATGGTTCATCCTCGGACTCACTTGAGAACACAACGACAAATAATGCAGGGTGAGCGATAACGCCCAGTAGGACTTAAATCTCAATAGTCAAGCAAGCTTTAAATGGTTAATGCATTAAAGGAAGAGTAACTAATGATAGAGTAAGAGAGTCAAGTAAAAGATAGCAGGATAGCACATGAACGACATAGCACAAGTTTCCAAATATAGCACAAGTGTCGAGTATAGCACAAAATAGCAGGATGGCCATAGCACAAATAGCACAAAGTATAGCAATAGCACAACGAGTATAGTATAGCACTTTTGTCAATAGACAACGAGAGAACATAACACTTTTGATTGTCATTTAGATAGTCGAGATAGATAGCACTCGAGTGTAATGCCAAACACTCTGATCATTTAACTCCCATGCGCACTAGCACTTTCGGGCGCACATCCTAGGACCAGATCAGGCCCTTTATATATTGCCAAACATTGGTTATATTGTTTATCTTTAGACAATCAGTCAATGGCCAATAGAGAGTACCAAGAAATAGATGAGAGCACTAGATGAACAGACGAGATTGTAGAGTGAACGTGAATAGATAGGCGAGTAGAGTATAGATGAGAGCTAGTGGACATTGCACGTAACACGTCGAGTAAACAAGCGATAGTAACAGTTGCACAACACGCGCACATGGTGTTGGCAGTCAGGTGGAACTCAGGACCCTACCACTGGCCATGTTAAGCACAGGTCCAGAGGTCCGGAGTGATTCAAGATAAGAGCGAACTTCTAATAGCCGTTTGGATCATGTTGATCCCTAAAGGTGTAATAGGAGTTAGGGTACAACCGGCTCATCGACCATGTGGAAATCCATGGATAGAGGAGACTTACGGAGGCCTTCAACAAAGACTCACTAGTCCGGTAGAAGGAGTATCTGACGGAGAGTTTTTCCAAGTCAAGAGAGAGTGTAAATATAGAAATAAGTGCTCGACGTTCTAGATGAATTCTAGAACAGTGGAGCGTCGATAACGGTATTCCCAAAACATTGCGAGAAACGTAGACAAGTCTATTTAAAATATGGCAATCTAATTACATAAATTACCAGATACATTATGAAACATTTACATGCCAAATTAAGCTATAATTGGATGGTTCAAAGTGTGTGTAAGTGTCATGAAATTGCAGATAGAAAAAGATCATGTGCATGTATTTTAATCACACATAAATGTTTAATTTATGACAAGTGTAATTTTCTATGTGTATGACTATTAAACAAGAGTACAAGCACTGTAGAGAGTCAGGGCATAAAAAATTAGGGTTTTCATGGAAAATCTGAGATCGTGACGCACCCCAGTAAGGGTCGCGACGGGGTCAAATGAGATTGCAACGGGGTCTTGTACAGAACGCGACGGCCTTGACCATTCGGGCAGGCAGATTGCGACAGGTCGCGACGGGCTCAACAGATCAGGCAGCAGATCGCGACGACAGGCCCTGTCGCGATCAGATCACGAAGGAAGGCGCTGTCATGATGGCCTAGTGAACGCGGCCTATCGGGCCGTCGTGTTCACAGGGTCTGCGCCGGAGTCCAACAGGGAAAGAACATTGTATTGGATTGCAGGCTAGACTTACCCTATTTGACACAGGGTGATTAAGAAAATCATAACTAATTGTACAAGCGACGAAAAATCATGAAACAAGTTGCGTTGATCTAGACATGCATGGGTACTTAAAGTAAATAGGATTTGGAAAATAAACAGGGTTTCGACATGCTTTGGTCATGTGTATTTATGATGAAAATGAAACAGTACATAGTTGAGATCAATGATTTAATTTGTAAGATATGATGGATGAAAATTAGGGCTTTTAGGGGCAAAGAAGCCTAACATGCATCAGTATCCCTAATAAAAATTTCGTAGCATGTGGTTTAGTATACATGGAGATCAAAAATTAAGAAGGGGGCTCGAGGTCATGGAGTTTACAGAACTTCAAAAATTAAGAACAAAAGATTTGCTCGATGGAAAAATATAAGATCAGAGGGCTTTGATTCTTGAGGTTTAGATCAACCTACAAACGAAATTGATTTAGTTTTGCTCGTGAGAATGCCTACCTTTGGTCGATTTCCTCTTCTAGGGCTAGAACTTGAAGAACGGGAGAGAGAGCTTGAGAGAGACTTCTTCCCACGAAATCTCCTCCTCCTTGGCTTCTCCTCCTGGTCCAGAAACCCTTGGCAACGAGCTAGGGCCGGCCATGGAGCTTTAAGAGAGTATTTATGTCTCTTCTCTTTCTATTTCCTAATAGGACTCTAATTACTATTAAATTTCGGGATTTCCTATTTCTCTCACCCTTTCCAAGCTTGAGAACTTCTAATTGGGTTAGAATGAGAGCTAAATTTGTGGCTAAGCTACTAGGGTAACTCAAATTTTTTATTTAATATATTAAATACCCCTTTTCTATTTAAGTAATAATTTAGTTACGAATTTAGGGTATTTTCCTACTATTTCTTTTTTAAAAATATCTATTTTGGCCCACTAATTTCTAATGGCTCTATTTAACAAAGCCCATTACTTCTTCTCATTTAATAGATTTTATTTAATTCTCTTTTATTTGATTTTCTAATTGCTTTTATTTCTATTATTATTAAATTTTTATTTTTCAAAAATGCAGGTTGCTACATCCTCCCCCTCTTAAAAAGAATTTGGTCCCCAAATTCATATGATCATCCAAGAGAGATTGTCTTACCAAAAAGATCGGGGTAGTTCCGTCTGATGGTTCCTTCCGGTTCCCATGTGGCTTCTTCCACTCCGCAGTTATTCCATAAGATTTTAACCATGTGGATGGGACGGTTCCTGAGCTATTGTACCTTCCGTTCTAGTATCTTGACTGGCTTTTCTTCATACGTCACATCCTTGTTCAACACCAGCTTCTCATGGCGAATGATATGTGTAGGATCATATACATATTTTCTGAGCATGGAGACATGGAACACATTGTGTACACATGCCAGATCCGGTGGCAACTCCAGTCGGTATGCAACCTCACCAATCCTTTCGAGGACTTTAAAAAGATCGATGAATATAGGACTAAGCTTTCCTTTCACACCAAATCTTTGGATGCCACGAGTAGGTGACACCTTTAAGAATACATGATCACTGACTTGGAATTCTAAGTCGTGCCTTCTTTTGTCGTTATAGCTTTTTTTTCTTGACTGAGCAGTCTTAAGCCGATCCCTAATCACCTGAATGTCCTTTCTGGTTTGTTGTATCATATCCGGGCCTAGCCATTGTTGTTCTCCCACCTCATTCCAGCATGCAGGAGATCTACAATTCCTTTCGTAGAGTGCTTCGAACAGTGCCATTTTAATACTCGCCTAGTAACTGTTGTTATAGGCGAACTCAATGAGGGATAGGTGCTCGTTCCAATATCCTTGGAAGTCTATAGTGCAAGCTCTCAACATGTCTTCCACTATTTGGTTGGTTCTTTCAGTTTGCCCATCAGTTTGTGGATGGAATGCGGTACTAAAGTTGAGTTTAGTACCCAGTGCACCTTGCAGTCCTTTCCAAAAATGAGATGTGAATCTCGGATCTCGATCCGAGACTATGGATGATGGAACACCATGTAGTCTTACAATCTCTTTGACATATAAGGCAGCTAGTACCTCCACCGACCACTTACTCTTTATAGGCAGAAAGTGGGCGGATTTAGTTAGTCGGTCGACTATGATCCATATGGTGTCGAGTCCACCATGAGTCTTCGATAAACCCATGATGAAGTCCATGCCAATGCTTTCCCACATCCATTCAAGAATATCTAGCGGTCTGAGTACACAAGCAGGGCGCATGTGTTCCGCTTTTACTTGTTGGCAAGTAAGGCACTGTGCGACATGTTCAGCTACCTCTCTCTTCATGTTCGGCCACCAAAACGTTCTTTTCATGTCGTGATACATTTTGGTACCTCTAGGGTGGATAGTGTACTTGGTTTTATGAGCTTCATCCATTAGTTTCCTCTTCAGTTCTTCATTGTCGGGAATGCATGTCCTCCCTTGGAACACCAATCTTCCATCCCCAGTCATAGTAAAGTCCGGTCTTTCGGCTAAGGTTTCCTTAATGCGAACTAAGAATGGATCATTATCTTGTTGAGCTTTGATCTCCTCTAGCAAATCAGATTGAATCTTGATATTGGCAACCAAGACTCGATCATCTCTATGTTCAATAGTTAAGTCTAACCTTGCGAATTGTTCTAGTAGTTGCATCTCGCCAAGGAGTAGACTTGAAACAGATGCCATCGGCTTTCTACTAAGAGCATCAGTCACGGCAATACCCTTGCCTAGATGGTATTGGATGTTGGGTTTACATGGATTCATAATTGAGATGTTTATTTTTGATGATGAGCAATCAATGAGCATTTCATGCACAATACAATTTCATGTGATATGTATGTGTGAAACATGATAAGAATGACAAGTCAAGCAAATGTTAATCAAGAATCACATGTTTAGTTTGATTATCTAAATGTTCACATTAGCTCACTAAAAATGTTCTTAAATGTAGGTGAGATTGCATGCAAGACAATGTACCAAAACAAGAGCAAAAATATCAAGAAAAGCACAAAAGACAAGTATATGTCGATAGCCCCCAAGATGCCTGTCGATAGCCCTGCACAGACAAATCTTATAGGGTACTGGCAAGGTGTACCTATCGACAGCCCCACTGATGCCTGTCGACAGATCTGCATAGACAGAACACACAGGCTCCTGGCAAGGTGTGCCTGTCGACAGACTCAAATCGCCTGTCGACAGATCCACACAGGGAACTGTCTCCCGGAAAGCCAGCCTTCTGCCTTTTGCAAATTTGTCTACATCTGTCGACAGATGCAATTCTTGCTGTCGACAGACGAAGGGAAAATCTCAATACGAGATCTCCATATGTTTCCGAATTGGGTGTTTCCAAATCTCACGACTCTCCATACTTAAACACCCATATAAAAGGAACTCTTTGGAGTTATTTTCGTACAGAAGCAGCCACAACTCAAAATCCTAAGCAAAGTCTCAAGAGAGAAGATCTTTCTGCTGCTTTGCTTCAACCGTTCGTCCAAGCAACCAAAGAGACATCTTCTGAACAGGATTGAAGCCAGATTGTCCATCTCTCAAGCTTCTCCATCAACTGATACCTGTCAAGACGAAGCTTGAAGTACATCAGGGCAATCATCTGAAGAGTTCTACATCAGGATTTGAAATCTCAACTCTGAACTCTTCTTTATCTCTATTTTTCATATTTGTGTGTGTGTGTTGTTGAGTCAAGCGTCGTTGTGCTTGATTCACGTTTGTCACGTTGTTCTGATCGTGGTTTACATCAGACTACGTAAGTGTGTGTGTGTTGTAGCGAGTGAACTTGCTCATAAGCAGTCTTTCTGCGTGTGTGTGTGGACGGTGGACGTAGGATACACAAGTTGTGTACTCCGAACCACCTTAAATCATCATGTCTGTGGTTTGAACGTTTCACACTAGATGTTTGATAGGCACGTTGATCTTTCACACGCTAGATAAATTGCTATTCTATCTACTTACAACTAACACACATCTCAATTTGATTTAAACTCTGTTTGAAATATCAAAAGTCTGTGTTTCCACTGAAAAGAAGGTTATTATATTTTTAATTGATAGTAATCTATTCAACCCCCCTTCTAGATTACCATATTGTATAATTCTGCACATCTTTCAATTGGTATCAGAGCGAGGTTTCTCCGTTTTACTATCTTAATTAGTTGATCTCACGATCAGGAGATTCTCGATCTCATGGAATCTAACAAGGGATATATGGCCGAGGAACATTCAGTGACTAGGCCACCCTTCTTTGATGGCACTGACTATCCTTATTGGAAAAATTGCATGCAGGTATTTCTGAGAGTTCAAAACTTCGAGCTATGGAAAATTGTCAGCAAAGGAGCATACACCCTTCCCGAGGATGAAGATACCTGGACGAAGGACCAGATTGCAAAGGGAACTCTCAACTGGAGTGCCCTGAACATGATGCAGTGCGCTGTTCATCCCAAAGAATACTCAAGAGTCTCCACATGCACTTCAGCGAAAGAGATGTGGGACAAACTTGAACTTATCTACGAAGGTACGTCCGAGGTAAGGGAAACCAAAGCAAGCATGCTAATTTTTTAGTATGAATTGTTTAAGATGAATAATGATGAAACTATCTCGGATATGTTTGCAAGGTTCATGCTAATAATAAATGGATTGAAAGGTCTTAAGAAAGATTACTCAAAAAGTGACTTAGTGAGGAAGATACTTCGGTCTCTTCCATCCTCATGGAACACTAAGGCCACTGTCATTGAGGATTCAAAAGATCACTCGAAGATGAAATTGGATGAACTAATTGGCTCCCTGATGACATATGAAATAAATGCGAAAAGGAAAGAAACTGAAGAAAACAAAAAAAGGTCAATTGCCTTAAAAGCTTCAAGCAAAAGTTCCTCTGGATCCAAAAAGGAGGTTCAACAGGAAAGTGATGAACCTGAAACGTCTAGTGATAGTGAAAATGATGAAATGGCCATGCTCACTAGACAATTCAAGAAATTCCTCAAATTCAAAAGGAAAGGCTCAGGTAATTCCAAATCCTTACAAAAGAAAGATTTCTCAAATAAATTTGAGTCTAACAAAAGATTTGACATTATATGCTATGAGTTCAAGAAACAAGGGCATATGAGAGGAGAATGCCCCGAACTCAAGAAAAAGTTGAAGAAAGAGAAATTCACCTTCAAGAAGGCCAAGGTAATGTTGGCAACTTGGAGTGATGAAGATGAAGATGAGGACGCACAAGAAGCCTCTGGAGATGAATAAATTCAGTGTCTAATGGCAAGAAGCAACGACTCCAATGAGGTAAACTCTTCCTTTGAAACTTATACTGTTGATGAATGGGAAGAAGCATACACTGTCCTGTTTGAAAAATTATGTGAATTCAAATTTGAAAATAAGGCATTTAAAAAGAAAATCAATTCTCTTGTTCATAACACACACAATGATGAACAAGTTATTGCCTTAACTAAAGAAATTGAAATGATGAAAATTGATGAGGAAGCTCACAATGGAGAAATAGACTGTTTGAAAACAAAATTGCAAGAAATTAAGAAGGAAAAGGAAAGTCTGACTAACTCTCTTGAATCTCTTTAAAATGAACATAAAGAAACTAAGAATAAGTTGGAACAAGCTGAAAAAGACCTTAAAGGAAAATCTGAAGATTTAACAAGGTTTGTAAAGGGAAAGCAAAATCTTGATGCCATTCTAGGATCAAATATCTTTGTTGCAAAACATGGAATTGGATATCAACCAGTAAAACAAAAGAAAATGGGAGAGACTTTGATAATTTCTTTTGTTGATTCTAGCCCAAGCACAAGCTATCAAGTCCCTTCCAAGAATCAGAAAAATCAAGTCCCTTCCAAGAATCAGAAAGGTCATGCCAATGGTAAGAAATAGGAACCCAAGAAAATCAGTTTAGCTGTTAACACAACTAAGAAGTCTGTCAACAGTCTGAAGAAGGGTTGTTGATAGGTCTGGAAACATGCTCCTAAGAAAAGCTAACCAGGCAAGAAAAGGGTAAAATGCCCATGCATGTTCCTCAGAATAACAAACCCACTGTTTTGGAAAAATCTTCATCATGCAATTTCTGTAAGAGACTTGGGCACAATGAAAAACAATGCTGGAACAATCCAAATACACTGAAACTCAAACAAGTTTGGATTCCGAAGGATTTACTTTTTGGCATGAATAATACATTGGGACCCAAAGTAATTTGGGTACCAAAACCTCTTGTCTGATCCACATATGCAGGAATGCCTAGTAGCCCAAAATCAAAACAAGTGGTACGTGGATAGTGGCTGCCCGAGGCACATGACAGGCGATAAAGACAAATTCTGCTTGCTGGTGGATAAAGACGGAGGTCAAGTTGTTTTTGGAGGTAACAATAAAGTCCAGATCATTGGTTCAGGTAAGGTTGGTAAGTATGCCTCCAACTTAATAGACAATGTACTGTTAGTTGATGGTCTTCACCATAACTTGCTTAGCGTAAGCCAACTGTGCGATAACGGTCATAAAGTTCATTGAATCAAATTCATGTCAAATTGTTGATAAGGAAATAGGAAGTCTTAAATTTTCTGGAAAAGAATTAACAACATTTATTTGGTTGATCTAGATGATCCAGAAAATGAAAATTTGTGTCTTGTTGCAAGTAAACATGATGAGCTTACCTTGTGGCATCGTAGGCTTGGGCATGCAAGTTACAATGTCTTGCACAAGATCATGAGGCTGAAACTGGTAAATGGACTTCCTAAAATTTCCTTCAATAAGAATGTAAACTTTTGTGGTGCATGTGCACAGGGAAAACAAACCCGGAAATCCTTCAAATCAAAAGCACCGATAAGTACTTCTAAACCTTATGAATTGTTGCATATGGACCTTTTTGGACCTACTAGAACACTGAGTCTCAATGGCAAACGATTTGGTTTTGTCATTGTAGATGATTTTTCTAGTTTCACTTGGGTAAAATTTCTGGCTCACAAAAGTTAAGCACTGAAAATCTTTGAAGAATTCTTTAATAAGATTGAGCATGGAAATGTCAATAAGATATGCTCCATCCGCACTGATCACGGGGGAGAGTTTGATAACAACTCTTTTTCTGATTTTTGCAGGCACCAAGGAATAGAATACTTGTTTTCCTATCCAAGGACTCCGGAGAAAAATGGTGTAGTGGAGAGAAAGAACAGAACCCTGGTGGAAATGGCTCGTACTCTTCTGGTCGAAAGTCAACTCCCAAGGAGTTTTTGGGCAGAAGCGGTAAACACCTCGTGCTACATTCTTAACAGAGCCATGGTAAGACCCATGATAAAGAAAACCCCCTATGAACTGGTAAAAGGTAAGAAACCCAGTATTGGGTATTTTAGAGTTTTTGGCTCAAAAGTGTTCATTCATAATAATGATAAAGTTGATTTAGACAAATTTGAAGCCAAAAGTGATCAAGGTATTTTTCTTGGATACTTAGAACACTCTAGAGCATATAGGGTGTTTAATGTTAAGAATAAAACTATGGAAGAAACTCCACATGTTGTTTTTGATGAGTATCATGCAAAACCTGACACTGAAAACCGTCACATGACTCAAGATGGAGATGTAGAAACAACTCTTGAGGAACTACAAGCAAAGGCAAAAAGAAATTCTCAAGTAGTCTCTAAAAATAAAAGTGGATATCTTCGCAGGTACAACGATGAAGATGACGAAAATCTGTTCAAAAAACAAGATGTTGAATCTGAAGAAGATCCACAAGAGGAAGAGCCTCAAGATGAAACTCCTCAAGCACACCCTCCTCCATAACAACCTCCACAAGATCAACTTCCACAAGTCCAAAATCAACCCGGTCCTTCAACAATCACTAATGTGAGGTATTCCAAAGATCACCCACTTGAGAATGTGTTAGGGAATATAAATGATAAAGTTCAAACTAGGTCTCAGGTTAGACAAATAGTTGAATCAGATCATTTGGCTTTTGTCTCTCAAGTGGAACCAAAAAATGTTGAAGAGGCCCTAAAAGAAAATTCATGGATTGATTCTATGCATGAGGAACTTGGTCAATTTCAAAGAAACAATGTCTGGAGTTTAGTTCCCAAAACCCCTGAAATTTCTGTCATAGGAACAAGATAGGTCTTTAGGAATAAACTAAATGAAGAGGGTAAAGTGGTGAGAAATAAGGCTAGACTGATAGCAAAAGGATACAATCAAGAATTTTGTGTGGACTTTGAAGAATCATTTGCCCCAGTAGCTAGACTTGAATTAGTGAGAATCTTATTGGCATATGAATGCTCACATAAGTTCAAACTTTTTCAAATGGACGTTAAAACTGCTTTCTTGAATGGCTACATCAAAGAGGAAGTCTATGTCTCTCAACCACCTGGTTTTGAAAATGCTGAAATGCCCAACCATGTTTATAAACTGCACAAGGCTCTCTATGGTTTGAAACAGGCACCCCGAGCTTGGTACGACAGACTGAGCAACTTTTTGGTGAGTAAAAACTACTCAAGAGGTAAAGTGGACCAAACTCTATTTACTAAGAAAGTTCTCAATCACATAATTGTTGTTCAAGTTTATGTGGACGACATTATCTTTGGTTCCACTAACCCAACACTGTGTGAGGAGTTTTCCAAACATATGCACAGTGAATTTGAGATGAGTCTAATGGGGGAGCTTTAATTCTTTCTTGGTTTGCAGGTGAAGCAACATGAAGATGGCTTCTTCATTAATCAAGAGAAATATGTCAAGGAGCTTCTAAAACGTTTTCAGTTTGAGCAAGCCAAACATGCTTCAACACCCATGAGCACAAGCATAAAATTGGAAAATGATGAGAAAGGTAAACCAGTAGATGCAATGCAATTCCGAGGTATGATTGGCTCACTCCTTTATCTTACTGCAAGTAGACCCGATATACAATTCAGTGTTTGCCTTTGCGCTAGATATCAATCTAGTCCAAAGGAAAGCCATTTGGTTGCAGTTAAGAGAATATTCAGATATCTCTCAGGTACGTATGATTTGGGTCTTTGGTATCCAGCAGGAAGTAGTTTTGACTTGATATCATATTCTGATGCTGATTATGCTGGATGTAAGATAGACAGAAAAAGCACTAGTGAGTACTGCCAATTACTTGGCGGTTGCATGGTTTCGTGGGCATCCAAGAAGCAACACTCGGTTGCACTCTCCACTGCAGAGGCAGAGTATGTTGCTGCGGGGAGTTGTGCGGCTCAAGTGTTGTGGATAAAAAGTCAATTGTCTGACTACAATATTGACATTGGATGCACACCTATCTTATGTGACAACACTAGTGCTATCAATCTTTCCAAGAACCCAGTCCAACACTCTAGGACAAAACACATTGAGATTCATCATCACTTATTGAGAGATGAAGTAGCCAACAAATCCTTGGAGCTTAGCTTCATACCCATTGATAAGCAATTAGCTGATATTTTCACAAAACCATTGGCTGAGGATAGATTCACAACATTGAGAAGAGAATTAGGATTGTGCAAAATGCAATGAAGCCCATACCAAACTTTAAAGTATATGCTCTTTGTGTGCACCGACTATGAGATATATCAAATGGTGATCTATGGAAGAACAAGTTATGCTTGTTTGGAAACTCTCATTATGCGTGAGAAAACATTCTCCGCCACGTATCCATAGTCAAGTTGCAAATCAGGGTCATCTACTTTGAATTAGGTATGTGGATTCTTTTCAATTTGCCCATTCACTTTTGCACACAAATGGTTTTTTTGTTTGATGGTCTATCCTTATTCATGAACTTGTCTGTAATTGTTTGCTAAACTTGTACAAATGTGTCTTGAATTGCTTGCTTGTTGAGTCTTCACATGCACACACTATGGGGTAGTAAGTTAAGGCTAGGTGAGTGAAATTCATAAGGGATACCCTTCATATTCAATGTGTATTTATCCCTCAATCTTCTGGTTCACGTCACTCTCAACTCAAAGCCTTAAAGCTGAAGTTTCAAAGCCCCTGTCGACAGCCCCAAACAGCCTGTCGACAGATATGCCTTAACAAAACCCAGAAAATGCACCCTGTGTGCATCTTGAAGTGTTGCAGAATTCCCTATATGGTAATCTAGAAGGGGGGTTGAATAGATTACTGTCTACTAAGAACACTTAACGCCTTCTTTTTGATAAGATACAAATCACTGGAAATTGTGGCAAGGACTAGACTTAGTGTGGATGTGTGTGATTCGATAATAGATATCAAGCAGATGATTAGACGTGTGTAAATGCGCCGTGTCTACCAAAGAACTGATGTAGAAATGTTCAAACCACGAGACACAACGATTTACGTGGTTCGGAATACACAACTCGTGTATCCTACATCCACGGGCCACACACATACGCAAAGCAATCTGCTTATGAGCTAGTTCAGGAACTACAACTCACACACACGTGTTCTCTGATGTGTAACCACGATCAGAACGACACACACACGTGGATCAAGCACAAGGACTGCTTGAAACACACCACACACACACACGTATGGATAAAAGTAAAACAGAGAAGAGTTTGAGAGTTGAGAATCAAATCCAATTGAAAACTCTTCTGATGAACGTCTGGGTAGGCTTCAAGCTTCGTCTTGATGATTAGAAGTTGATGGAGAGGCTTGAATCCACGACGTTCAGACTTCACCGCTGCACGGAAGACTTCTCTTGTTGAATCTGGGCAGTAGGTAGAAGCAGAGCATCAGGCCAAGGACTTTCTTGAGAGGCTTTTAGGGTTCTTGCTTGGAGGCTGCTTTACTTCGTGATTGTCTTCTAAAGGATGCTTAAATAGAGGTGTTTACATATGGAGAGTCGTGGTATGTGGAAACACCATCTATGGCAACTTGAAGACTTTCCGTATTTGAGGATTCTCTCCGTCTGTCGACAGCACTGGGTGCTCCTGTCGACAGGCGCAGGCAAGCAGAACATTCAAGGCTTTTGGAAGGCAGTTGCTTTCGACAGGCGACTGGGTGCTGTCGACAAGCACAGGCAGACAGAAGATTTCATGGTTCTGGGAACCTCTTCCTGTCGACAGGTGGCTGGGGTGCTGTCGACAGGCTCATCTGTACTGAAGATTGGCCTCCTGGCTTGAGCATGTCTGTCGACAGGGACTTTTCCTGCTATCGACAGGTGCTTGCTTTTCATGAATATCTTCATCATTTGAACCTTGTTCTTTGTACATGTCTTGCTCAATATCTCACCTAAAATAATAAACATAGTTAGTGAGATCTTATGCAATTTTAAACTCAATTCACATTGTTCATTTGTTTACATTGTTCATCATTGATCATCAACAAAAACATGTTGTATTTATGAATTAGAATGTGAACCCAACATTCTCCCCATTTTTGATGATGACAAAATTAATCAATTAAGCAAGTGTAAACAAGTGCACAATTGAGTTTTCTCCCCCTTTTGTCAATATCCAAAAGCATACACCATAGACACATGTAGTAGGCAAGAAGAAATTTCATTGACTTTGCATTGAGCCATACATAACGTGCTTGGTAAAACATAAGTTGAAAAAGGGAAAGACATTGCATGAGCATCAGGGTAAGAGAACAACATAAGACTTAATACATGACACTGGACACCTAGACTCTAGATTCATCATCAGGACCCGGTGGTGTTGGAGCCTGAGGAGTCTGTGGAGCATGAGTTGAGAGTCTGTTGAGCCGGTGATGGATTCAGACTTGATTATCAGCCAATTCTTCCAAGCTGGTATCAACCTTGTCCAAGCGTGCATTGATAGTTGCAAATCCAGTTGTCATATGCAATTGCAGCTGAGCCAGGAGTTCACGAATAGAGGGCTCAGTGGCAATATCATCCATAGGTTGACTTTCATCTTCTCCCAGCGCATCTAGTGGCTCAAAGTGAGAGGCTTCTTCTTCGTCTTCATTTTCACCGACCTCTTCATCAGCTGCCTCATCAACTTCTTCTTCATCCATAGGGACAGCTTGGCCCTTTCCCTTGAGATCCCTTGTGACTATGCCATCCTCGAACTTGTAGCCCATCCGCTGTGTAGCAGTCAGATCATAGGAGCTACGGGCCTGCAAGACGGTCATCTCCCCTTCTGGAATTATGATGCCAAGGAACAGAAAGAGGGAGGTGAGCTGACATGCATAAGGCATTGACCGCTTTGCGTTGCCAAGGCATATGCGAAGGACGGAACACATGAGTTGAGGGAGATTGATTTGTTCACAACGTAAAAACTTATGGAGGAGGGACTTGTGAACAGAGGTGACGAGTTCCCTACTTCCATCTTTTGGGACAATGAGAGTGGTAAATATGTGGTGGATGAGACGATGAAGTGGAGGAAAAGAATTTGCATTCAGTTGCTTACGATCCGTGGGGTCGTAAGGCTTGGAAGTAATGAGGGCATAATATTCCTCTGGGGTAGGGTGATGAGCGAAGATGTCAACCCCGGTGTTTGGGATTTGCAGTGAGACTGAAAGTAGATTGGGAGAAATGCGAAAAGAGTTTCCCTTGACACGGGTATAGAGATCACCTGTGGTAGATTCTCGGAGATTATGGTAAAACTCTGTGACAGCAGAGGAGGAGTAGGCTTTGTGGCTGTAGCAGAAAGGTGACCAACCTTGAGTGTCAAAGAGAGGCAAAAGGCCTGGAAAGAAATCCTGCAGGGAGATGAAGTCCACGTAGCGAGGCTGCGTGACCTTAGTGAAGGTTGCATGAGTGACTTTGAATCGGAGATTAGGGGGGATGAGCAGCTCTGGTAGACGGTCCTCCCGGTGCTTTGTGTGACGTTCGGGGGAGGCCCTGGAGTCCTGTCCGGCTTGAGAAGACCGAGGACGGCGACGAGAAGCCAGCTTCTTGGCAGTAGGGGCCATGAGATCTTGCTACTCGTGCGCGGGACTGGTGGTAGAAGGAAAGGAGAAGAAGAATAGAAGAGAAAACACCAGAGGTGCAGACGTGCTCTGCTGGTGCCCTGGAGAAGGGATTTGAAGAGTGGGAGGGAAGGAAGGGTTTTTGGAAGTGAAGGAAGAGGGAAAGGGGTGTGGGGTCCTCTTATAGAAAGGGTGAGGATATGTGAAGAGTCGGATCCCACCAAATCCGGTTTCAGATTAGCCCGTTGGACTTCCAAAAGACAACCTTGCCGCCGGCTATCGACAGGGTCCCTGGTGCCTATCGATAGGCACTTTCAGAAAATGGCCAGTTTGGTGATTTTGTGTGATTTTTGAATTGAAGGTCTAAGCAAGGTCTTCCATGTTATAAATGAAGGTGTATAATAGGTGAATAATGTGTGTTAACCTACCATATACAAGGATATAATAAACCATAACAATTTCCTAAATGATTTTAACATAATACCCAAGGAATTTCAGGTTAAAGCATTAAGAAAACACCCACTTAACTAAAGAACATTGCACACTTACCCGTCGTTGTAAGAATACCATGTAAGACAACACAATCCCCATTTTGTGGATAGGCAAATGATGCATGAAATGATATCTATATGTCAAGACAATCACAAGACCAATGACCTTGGAAATTATGACTCAGTGGAGGCTTCACACTATTTCCAATTTTTTAATTTAGAAGAGCAATGGGAGGAAATGGTACTTTAGAAGACGTCACACCTTTTGATGTGAGGATAGACATTACACGTGCCCATACCCCCAGTCAATTAGTGGAAGTTTCCATCATACCATCGAACAGAGATGATGAGTTGGCCTTTTGACGCGAGGGCAGACATTTGTGATGCCCATCTCCCCGGTTACTTAGCATAACCCAACATTGCTCTATATTCATCCGAAACTTCACGGTGATTGTCATTATGAATATTTTATTTTTATTTTTATTTTTAGAAATAGGTAGCTTTTCTCCAAGTATTGTCGTAAAGACCAGAATCAAGTTGGTGATATGATTACCAATCAATATTTGATATGTACGTCCATGACCAAAAGACTTATCAAGTAAATTGAGACTATGTTTACTCACTAGGATTAATGTAAAGGAGTGAGGTGGATGTCCTTTAGAGTTATGAAATGTTTCCTAAATGATAGAACCTAAACCCTACATGAATAGTATGTAGAAATCATAGTGGAATAGAGAATAGCTTAAATATCATGTGTATGTAGTATGGTCAAACATACATTAACACCTTAAAGACACCTTAGTTGTTAATCAGGAAGATGCTCACTGAAGGGGTGAGGAAATAAGCATGAACACAAGAATTCTGAATAGCTGTCGATAGGGAAGGAAGTCCTGTCGACAGGAACACACATACAGAAGAATCTGTGTTCTGTCTGGGCTGAGCTGTCGACAGGGCCCTTGTTGCCTATCGACAGGGACCTGTTCAGAGCAGTTTTTAAGGCTTGAATTAAGGGCTGAAATATGTAATGATTGTGAGGGAGTTGAGATGGACAAAGGTTGAACAATTGCCTTCACATTTGCATTCATGTAACCCTTACTTGCTCCCCCATAATGTGTGCCATGTGAAACGAGAAGACTCATGTTCATGAAGACAAAATTGCACACATTTATCAATCAATCAAGCACATCCAGCATGTAGAAAGACATTTTACCAAAAGTTGACAATTTTTCAAGGAGAATTGGGAATGAGCAAAATTGTAAAGAGACTAATCTCATATTAGAGTATATGTCCCTTGCATGCCACATGACCATGGGTACTTGGCGGAGAATGTTTTCTCACGCATAATGAGAGTTTCCAAACAAGCATAACTTGTTCTTCCACACATCACCATTTGATATACCACACAGATAGTGAACACAAGGAACATATGCTTGAATATTTGAAGTTTTATTGCAATTTGCACAAACCCAATTCTCTTCTCAATGTGGTGAACCTATCTTCTGCCAAAGGTTTAGTAAAGATATCAGCCAATTGTTTTTCAGTGGGTATGAAGCTAATTTCAAATGCTTTGTTGGCTACTTCATCTCTCAAAAAGTGGTGACGAATTTCTATGTGTTTTGTCCTAGAGTGTTGAATGAGGTTCTTTGAAAGATTGATGGCACTAGTGTTGTCACATAGGATAGGTGTGCATCTAAGATCAATGTTGTAGTCACACAACTGACTTTTTATCTACAACACTTGTGTTGCACAGCTCCCTGCAGCAACATATTCTGCTTCTGCATTAGAGAGTGCAACCGAGTGTTGCTTCTTGGATGCCCACGAAACCATACAACCACCAACCATTTGGCAATAGCCACTAGTGCTTTTTCTGTCAATTTTACATCTAGCATAGTCAGCATTAGAATATGAAACCAAGTTGAAGCCACTACCTGCTGGATACCAAAGACCCAAATTATGCGTACCTGAGAGATATCTGAAAATTCGCTTAACTGCAATTAGATGACTTTCTCTTGAACTATATTGATATCTAGCACAAAGACAAACGTTGAATTGAATGTCCGGTCTACTTGCAGTAAGATAAAGGAGTGAGCCAATCATACCTCGAAAATGCTTAGCATCTACCATTTTACCTTTGTCATCATTTTCCAGCTTTATGCTTGTGCTCATTGGTGTCGAAGCATGTTTAGCTTATTCAAACTGAAACTTCTTCAGAAGTTCTTTGACATATTTTTCTTGGTTAATGAAGAAGCCATCTTCAAACTGTTTGACCTGCAAACCAAGAAAAAATTGTAGCTCCCCCATTAGGCTCATCTCAAATTCACTGTGCATATGTTGTGAAAATTCTTCACACAGTGTGGGATTGGTGGAACCAAAGATGATATCGTCCACATATACTTGAATAACAATTATGTGATTGCGAACTTTCTTTGTAAAAAGAGTTTGGTCCACCTTACCTCTTGAGTAGTTTTTGCTTACTAGAAATGAACTGAGACGATCGTACCAAGCTCGGGGTGCCTATTTCAAACCATAGAGAGCTTTGTGCAATTTAAATACATGGTTTGATTTATCATGATCCTCAAAGCCGGGTGGTTGAGAAACGTAGACTTCCTCTTTTATGTAGCCATTTAAGAAAGCAGTTTTAACATCCATTTGATATAGTTTGAACTTGTTAGAGCATGCATATGCTAACAAGATCCTAACTGCTTCTAGCCTAGCTACAGGTGCAAAAGATTCTTCAAAATCCACACCAAATTCCTGATTGTAACCCTTTGCAACCAGTCTAGCCTTGTTTCTCACCAGTTTACCCTCTTCATTAAGTTTATTCCTAAAGACCCACCTTGTGCCTATTACAGAGATTTCAGGGGTTTTAGGAACCAAACTCCAGACATTATTTCTTTGAAATTGGCCTAACTCTTCATGCATAGCATCAATCCATGAATTTTCTTTTAATGCTTCTTCAACATTTTTAGGATCCACATGAGAGACAAAGGCTAAATGATCCTGTTCAACTATTTGATTTACTTGAGACCTAGTTTGAACTGAATCATTTATGTCACCTATGACATTCTCAAGTGGATGAGCTTTAGAGTACCTCACATTCGTGATTGTTGAAGGACCGGGTTGATCTTGCAGTTGAGGATGTTGTTCCGGAGGAGGGGTGGCTGGAGGAGTTTCATTCTCTTGTTGTGGTTCATTCTCTTGTTGTGGATCATTCTCTTCTTGTGGATCTTGTGCAGGTGTATCTTCTTCAGTTTTGTGTAGATGACTGTCATCTTCATCATCATACCTGCGAAGATATCCACGTTTAGCTTTATGAACTATCTTAGAGATTGCATTTGACTTGCTTTGTAGATTTCCAAGAGTTGTTTCAGTAGATTCATCGTCAAACCTGTAAGGAGTAGAATTGTTAGTTTTGATTTGAGATTCATCAAAAACAACGTGTGGAGTTTCTTCCACCTTTCTGGTTTTCAGATTAAACACTCTATAAGCTCTAGAATGTTCAGAGTATCCAAGAAAAATACCTTGATCGCTTTTGGCTTCAAACTTGTCCAAGTCACTTTTATCATTGTTGTGAATAAACACCTTTGAACCAAAAACTTTAAAGTACCCAATGGTGGGTTTCTTACCTTTCAGAAGTTCGTAAGGAGTTTTCTTGAATGCTGGTCTTACCATGGCTCGATTAAGAATGTAACAAGATGTGTTTACCGCTTCTGCCCAAAAAGTTCTTGCTAGTTGATTCTCGACCAGAAGCGTGCGAGCCATCTCCACCAGTGTTCTGTTCTTTCTCTCCACCACTCCATTTTGTTCCGGAGTTCTTGGGGAGGAGAACAAGTGCTCTATCCCATGGAGCCTGCAGAATTCAGTAAAGGAGTTGTTGTCAAATTCTCCCCCGTGATCAGTGCGGATGGAGCATATTTTATTGACATTCCCATGCTCAACTTTGTTGAAGAATTCTTCAAAAACATTTACTGCTTCATTCTTGTGAGCCAGGAATTTTACCCATGTGAACCTAGAGAAATTATCCACAATGACAAAACCATAACGCTTGCCATTGAGACTGAGTGTTCTCGTAGGTCCAAATAAGTCCATGTGCAAGAGTTCATAGGCTTTGGAAGAACTTACCGGTGCCTTTGATTTGAAGGATTTCCTAGTTTGTTTTCCCTGTGCACATGCATCACAGAAGTTTTCATTTTTGTTAAAGGAAATTTCAGGAAGACCACTTACCAACTTAAGCCTCATAATCTTGTGCAATACATTGTAACTAGCATGACCGAGCCTACGATGCCACAATGTAAGCTCGTCCTGTTTGTTTGCTACAAGACACAAATTGTTATTTTCTGGATCATCTAAGTCAACCAAGTAGATGTTATTCACCATTTTTCCAGAAAATTTTAGGCTTCCTGTTTCCTTATCAAGAATGTGACATGAGTTGGATTCAAAGACAATTTTGTGCCCTTTATCACACAACTGACTTATGCTGAGCAAATTGTGATGAAGGCCGTCAACCAGAAGTACATTGTCTATAGAATTAGAGGCAAACTTACCAACTTTACCTGAGCCGATGATCTGGCCTTTGTTGTTACCTCCAAATATCACTTGACCTCCGTCTTTTTCCATGAGCAAACTGAATTTAGCTTTGTCGCCCGTCATATGCCTCGAGCAGCCACTGTCCAGGTACCATTTGTTTTGATTGTGGGCTACTAGGCATTCCTGCACATGTGGATCAGACGAGAGGTTTTGGTACCCAAATTACTTTGGGTCCCATTGAATCATTCATGCCAAATAAGAAATGCTTAGGAATCCAAACTTGCTTAATTTTCTTTTGAATTGGTTTATTCCAGCATTGTTTTTCATTATGTCCAATCTTTTTACAGATTTTGCATGATGATGATTTAGGAACAACATTGGGTTTAACATTCTTAGAAGCATCCATAGGCATCTTTCCCTTTTGTTTTCTGGTGAGTCTGGCTTTGAGAACTTGCTGTTTGTCTTATGGATGGCCCTTTTCAGAGCTTGTAGCAAATTCCTTCTTTTGACTAGGAACAAATTTGGTGACTTTAGGTTCCTATTTTTTACCCTTGTGTTGATTTTTCCTTTTCTTTGAAGGGTTTGGTTTGCTAGAGCTGGGGGTTGGATCAATGAATTCAGTCACCAGATTTTTGCCAATTACCTTTGGCTTTGGATTTTGAAATCCAATCCCATGTCTTGCAACAAAAACATTTGAACATAAGATTGCATCCAAGTTCTGTTTGCTTTTTACAAAACTTGTTAGATCTTTAGATTTGCCTTTCAGTTCTGTTTTAGCTTTTTCAAAATTTTCTTTTAGATTAGCATTCTCACCTTTAAGAATTTCAAGAGAGTTTGTTAGTTCTTCTCTTTCCTTTTGAACTTCTTGATACTTAAGTTTCATGCTATCCAATTCATCACTGTGGGTTTGTTCATCAATTTTCATCAAATCAATTATCTTGTTCAGAGTCTCAATTTCTTCATTGTTGTTTGACTCATGAACAAGGAAATTCATTTTCTTCTGCTTTGTTTTCAGACTTAAACTCACAAAATTTTTCAAAAAGTACATTATAAGCCTCTTCCCATTCATCAATAGAAAAATGCTCGAAGGAAGAGTTTACCTCGGTTGAATCGTCACTCTTCGCCATGAGACACTGAATCTCTTCATCTTCCGAGGTGCCTTGACTGTCCTCATCTTCATCGCTCCATGAAGCCAACATTGCTTTGGCTTTCTTGAACGTGAATTTGTCTTTCTTCAATTTCTTCTTTAGCTCGGGGCATTCTCCTCTCATGTGCCCCTGCTTCTTGCACTCATAACAAACCACATCAGATTTTTTGTTAGGTGAATCAATTCTGTAGGTACTTTTTTGGAACGGTTTTGAGTTTCTTGAACCTCTTTTCTTGAATTTGAGGAACTTCTTAAATTGTCTAGTGAGCATGGCCATCTCGTCATTCTCACTATCACTGGAGGATTCAGACTCAATACTTTCCTGTTGAGTACTCCTTTTGGAATCTGAAGAGACTTTCTTGGAAGCTTTCAAAGCAATGGACTTCCTTGGGTTCTCTTCAGTTTCCTTCCTTTTCACATTCAACTCATAGGTCATGAGAGAACCAATCAATTCATCCACCTTCATGGTTTAAAGATTCTTGGAATCCTCAATGACAGTGACTTTGGTGTTCCATGAGGATGGAAGAGACCGAAGTATCTTCCTCACCAAATCACTGTCTGAGTATTCCTTTTTAAGACCTTTTAGTCCATTTATCAGAACCATGAATCTAGCGAACATATCAGATATTGTCTCATCATGATTCATCTTGAACATTTCATATTCTGAGACTAGCATGCTTACCTTAGATTCTCTCACCTCAGACGTACCTTCATATATTAACTCGAGCTTGTCCCACATCTCCTTAGCTGAGGTGCATGTGGAGACCCTCGAGTATTCTTTTGGATGGACCGCGCACTGCATCATGTTGAGGGCGCTCCAGTTGAGAGTCCCTTTGGCAATCTGATCTTTAGTCCATGTATCTTCGTCTTGAGGCAACTCATATGGTCCTGTTCTGACTATCTTCCACAATTCAAAATTTTGTGCACGTAGAAACACCTGCATGCGGTTTTTCCAATAGGGATAGTCAGTGCCATTAAAGAAGGGTGGCCTAGTGACTGAATGTCCCTCGGCCATATACCCCTTACTAGAATCCATAAGATCAAGGATCTCCTAATCGTAAGATCAAATAGATGTGACAGTAAACGGAGAAACCGTGCTCTGATACCAATTGAAGTGTTGCGGAATTCCCTATATGGTAATCTAGAAGGGGGGGTTGAATAGATTACTATCTACTAAGAACACTTAACGCCTTCTTTTTGATAAGATACAAATCACTGGAAATTGTGGCAAGGACTAGACTTAGTGTGGATGTGTGTGATTCGATAATAGATATCAAGCAGATGATTAGACGTGTGTAAATGCGCCGTGTCTACCAAACAACTAACGTAGAAATGTTCAAACCACGAGACACAACGATTTACGTGGTTCGGAATACACAACTCGTGTATCCTACATCCACGGGCCACACACATACATAGAGCAATCTGCTTATGAGCTAGTTCAGGAACTACAACTCACACACACGTGTTCTCTAATGTGTAACCACGATCAGAACAACACACACACGTGGATCCAGCACAAGGACTGCTTGAAACACACCACACACACACACGTATGGATAAAAGTAAAACAGAGAAGAGTTTGAGAGTTGAGAATCAAATCCAATTGAAAACTCTTCTGATGAATGTCTGGGTAGGCTTCAAGCTTCGTCTTGATGATTAGAAGTTGATGGAGAGGCTTGAATCCACGACGTTCAGACTTCACCGCTGCACGGAATACTTCTCTTGTTGAATCTGGGCAGCAGGTAGAAGCAGAGCAGTAGGTCAAGAACTTTCTTGAGAGGCTTTTAGGGTTCTTGCTTGGAGGCTGCTTTACTTCGTGATTGTCTTCTAAAGGATGCTTAAATAGAGGTGTTTACATATGGAGAGTCGTGGTATGTGGAAACACCATCTATGGCAACTTGAAGACTTTCCGTATTTGAGGATTCTCTCCGTCTGTCGACAACACTGGGTGCTCCTGTCGACAGGCGCAGGCAAGCAGAACATTCAAGGCTTCTGGAAGGCAGTTGCTGTCAACAGGCGACTGGGTGCTGTCGACAGGCACAGGCAGACAGAAGATTTCATGGTTCTGGGAACCTCTTCCTATCGACAGGTGGCTGGGGTGCTGTCGACAGGCTCATCTGTATTGAAGATTGGCCTCCTGGCTTGAGCATGTCTGTCGACAGGGACCTTTCCTGCTGTCGACAGGTGCTTGCTTTTCATGAATATCTTCATCATTTGAACCTTGTTCTTTATACATGTCTTGCTCAATATCTCACCTAAAATAATAAACATAGTTAGTGAGATCTTATGCAATTTTAAACTCAATTCACATTGTTCATTTGTTTACATTGTTCATCATTGATCATCAACAAAAACATGTTGTATTTATGAATTAGAATGTGAACCCAACACATCTGTCGATAGCCACTTCTTCTGCTGTCGACAGCCAGGCACAGTTTCGAAACTCATCATTCTTCAGACTGTTCCCATCTGTCGACAGACCACTCTGTACCTGTCGACAGACTCCACCTACCTGAACTTAGTTACTTCACACTATCTGAATCTGTCGACAGAAACCCAATGGTTGTCGACAGATGCACCTCTTGCTGAGTTTTGCCTGTCTTGTCTCAACACTCTTCATGAACATGCTTCACTAATGTATCTAAGGTGTAAATTGGTGCTTACTTATGTTATAATCATTCATATCCACATAATATTAACGACATTGTCCACATCACAATGATTTTGATATAATTTTTTGTGCTTGAGTCTAGGTTGTGTCATCTAGACAACATTGATCAAATCTAATTTTTTTAACCTAACTCACTTGAATAACTCCCTTGTGGATTATCATGTTTCTAAAATAGTTTGATAAGTAAGAAGGTTTTTGAACTTAATGTTTTACATTAACCATTGACCTTAAATAATCATTGACCTTGATTGTTAAAAATATATCCAAAAAAAAACAAAACAAAACAAAAAAAGGGAGAAAAGCTACCTATTTCAAACACTCAAAAGTTCATAAAAAATATGTGAAATGGGACAAAGGCAGAGCAATGATGAGCATCACTGAGTAATCGGGGACATGGGCATCACAAATGTCTGTCTTCGCATCAAAAAGTCCTCTCATTATCTCTGCACAATAGTATGATGGTTTCTTACACTTAGTAACTGGGGGTACGCGCATCCCAAATGTCTACCTTCACGTCAAAAGGTGACAGTGATCCTAATTACTACTTTTCCCACATTAACTTGACATAGACAAAATTCAATGCAAGAAATAGAGTGTAGCCTCCATGTTTTTACATTAAAGGCAATGTGTTGTTTATTGTTAATCGCTCATATAGACATTACTTTCAAGTACCATCTAAACATCATCCACAAAGGAACATGTTTTTCTACAACAATTTTATCCAAAGGGGTTATTTTATGTTCATATATTCTTGAACGGTGTTTTCTAAATGCCATAACTTAAGATTCCCAGAATATTATAACTTCACAATTGTTGATACTTGACATGTCCTAATTATTTGTGGGTATGTCATTTTATAATGTGTATTTACCTATTTTCATCTTATATACACATTGGAGGCTCATTGCCTTGAAAAATCCTGTCAAAATACATTATTGGCGCACTTTCTGCAAGTGCCTGTCGACAGGGCACTGTTCACCTGTCGATAGCCGGCGGTAGACCTATTTTGGAAGCCCAACGGGCGGCCGTCTAGGGCGGATTTCGTGGCTCCCAATCTTTTCAAATCCCTTCCCACTTTCTTTAAAAGGAACCCACGACCCTTTCCTCCCTTTTCCACTTCCAAAAACTCCCTCCTCCTTCCATCTTCACACAAACCCTCCTTCTCCAGGGCGCAGAGCAGAGTCTCCCTCTTCGGGTGTTACCTCCTGCTCTTGCTTCCTTCCACCTTTGACATCCCTCTCTACTCGAAGATCCCTCTTTCTGATGGCTCCCAAGAGCAAGAAGCTTGTCTCCCGTCGCCGTCCTCATTCTCCCCAAGTAGGCGAGGGTTCCAGGGCTCACACCGAGTGTCGGACGAAGCATCGGGATGATCGGCTGCCGGAACTCGTCATTCCTTCAGATCTGTAGCTTCTCAATGTTCATGGAACCTTCACCAAGTTCGTGCAGCCCAGATATGTTGATTTCAGATCTCTGGATGACATGTTTCCCAGGTTGCTGCCACTTTTTGATACCCAGGGGTGGTCTCCCTTCTGCTATTCTCACATGCGGTACTCTCCCACCGCTGTGACGGAGTTCTACAAAAATCTTCGGGAAACCGCTCAAGGTGATCTTTATACCAAGGTGAAAGGCACCCCATTTCTGATCACTCCTAATCTTTTCTCTGTTGCACTTCAAATTCCAACTACTGGCCTTGATATCATGCAACATCACCCATTGGCATCTGAGTACTATACACTCATCACTGGGCAGCCATACGATTCATCTAAAAATCATGTGCAACTGAATGCCAACTCCTTCTCTCCTCTTCATCGTCTCATCCACCATATCTTTACCATAATCATCGTCCCTAAGGATGGTAGTCGGGAACTTGTGACTGCCATTCACAAATCCCTCTTTCACGCATTTCTTAAATGTGAACAAGTCAACCTACCACTCCTTTTACTCTCTCACATTCGGGTATGCCTTCGCAATTCCAATAGGTCTATGCCTTATGCATGTCCAATCACTTCTCTTCTTTTATTTCTTGGCATCCAAATCTCCAAAGAAGAGATGACAAACCTCAAGTCTCGTAGCTCCTTTGATCTCACTACTGCTCACAAGATGGGCTACAAAATGGTTGATGGGGTTGTGTCACGAGAACTCAAGGGTAAGGGACCGGCAATTACTGAGGAAGATGACGAAGATGAAGTTGTTAAGGATGGTGCGGATGCTAATGAAGACTCCCAATCCGAGCCAATAGTTGCTCAGGGAGATGAAGATGAAGATGCTGCTGATGACCAAACGCCTGCTGAGCTATCTCTTCGAGATTTCATCACTGCTTAAATGGCACAGATGCAACTTCAAATGACCACTGGCTTTGAGCACCTGAATGAACGATTGGACACTATTGATACAAGCATTTAAGCACTAGCTGATATTCAAGTCCAGCTTCAGCTCAGGCTTACTAGATTCTCCACAGAGATCCAGGAGATTCGTCAGGCCTCTGCACCACCTGGCAATGATGCTGCTTAGAGAGTTTAGGTGTCCACTGTGTTTGGGTCATGGTCATGGTCTTGTTCTTGATGTACTAGTTTGCTTTCTTGGTCATGTTATTCTTCCCTACATTTTCTTTTGTCAAATTGTCACTACATTCTGTAACTGTGTGTAATGCTTGACAATTCAATGAAAATCACAGTTATTTGCTCTATTCATGTGTGCATGACGTGTCTTTTTGGATGTTGTCAAAAGGGGGAGAAACAATAATGTGCATTAATTGAAATTTGTCATCATCAAAAAGGGGGAGAATGTTGGGTTTACATGGATTCATAATTGAGATGTTTGTTTTTGATGATGAGCAATCAATGAGCATTTCATGCACAATATAATTTCATGTGATATGTATGTGTGAAACATGATAAGAATGACAAGTCAAGCAAATGTTAATCAAGAATCACATGTTTAATTTGATTATCTAAATGTTCACATTATCTCACTAACAATGTTCTTAAATGTAGGTGAGATTGCATGCACGACAATGTACCAAAACAAGAGCAAAAAGATCAAGAAAAGCACAAAAGACAAGTAGTTGTCGACAGCCCCCAAGATGCCTGTCGACAGCCCTGCATAGACAGATCTTATAGGGCACTGGCAAGGTGTACCTGTCGACAGCCCCACTGATGCCTGTCGACAGATCTACACAGACAGAACACACATGCTCCTTGGAAGGTGTGCTTGTCGACAGACTCAAATCGCCTATCGACAGATCCACACAGGGAACTGTCTCCTGGAAAGCCAGCCTTTTGCCTTTTGCAAATCTATCTACATCTGTCGACAGATGCAATTCTTGCTGTCGATAGACGAAGGGAAAATCTCAATACGAGATCTCCATATGTTTCTGAATTGGGTGTTTCCAAATCTCACGACTCTCCATACTTAAACACCCATATAAAAGGAACTCTTTGGAGTTATTTTCGTACAGAAGCAACCACAACTCAAAACCCTAAGCAAAGTCTCAAGAGAGAAGATATTTCTGCTGCTCTGCTTCAACCGTTCGTCCAAGCAACCAAAGAGACATCTTCTGAACGGGATTGAAGCCAGATTGTCCATCTCTCAAGCTTCTCCATCAACTGATACTTGTCAAGATGAAGCTTGAAGTACATCAGGACAATCAGCTAAAGAGTTCTACATCAGGATTTGAAATCTCAACTCTGAACTCTTCTTTATCTCTATTTTTCATATTTATGTGTGTGTGTTGTTGAGTCAAGCGTCCTTGTGCTTGATTCACGTTTGTCACGTTGTTCTGATCGTGGTTTACATCATTCTACGTGAGTGTGTGTGTGTGTTGTAGCAAGTGAACTTGCTCATAAGCAGTCTTTCTGCGTGTGTGTGTGGACGGTGGATGTAGGATACACAAGTTGTGTACTCCGAACCACCTTAAATCATAGTGTCTGTGGTTTGAACGTTTCACGCTAGATGTTTGATAGGCACGTTGATCTTTCACATGCTAGATACATTGCTATTCTATCTACTTACAACTAACACACATCTCAGTTTGATTTAAACTCCGTTTGAATTATCAAAAGTCTGTGTTTCCACTGAAAAGAAGGTTATTATATTTTTAATTGATAGTAATCTATTCAACCCCCCTTCTAGATTACCATATTGTATAATTCCGCACATCTTTCATTGGATGTTGAAGTCGAAATCCTTCAGATATTCTAGCCATCTTCTCTGTCTCATGTTGAGTTTCTTCTGGGAGAATAGGTACTTCAAGCTTTTATGGTCTGAATAGACAGTGAACTTCTCACCATACAGGTAATGTCTCCAGATTTTCAAGGCGAAAACCACGACAGCCAACTCTAGATCATGCACAGGGTAGTTGACGTCATGAGTCTTCAGTTGTTGGGAAGAGTAGGTGATGACTTTCTCCTTTTGCATCAATACACACCCTCGCCCAATTCTCGAGGCATCGGTGTAGATAGAGAAACTTTCTCCCTCTATTGGCAGAGCGAGAACAAGTGCTGAGGTAAGGCAATTTTTAAGAGCTTTGAAACTCTTCTCACACTCTTTACTCTAGGAGTAGGGATTCTCCTTTCGTGTTAGTTGTGTGAGAGGAACGACGATCTTGGAGAAGTCCTTAATGAACCGCCTGTAGTAGCCAGCAAGTCCTAAGAAGCTTCTTATCTCGGTGATGTTGGTTGGTCTCTCCCAATTGAGTACAGCTTCGACTTTGGAGGGATCAACTGAGATGCCATCCTTTGAGATGACATGGCCCAAGAAGGACACTTCTTTGAGCCAGAATTCACACTTGCTAAGCTTTGTGTACAGTTTGTTGTCTCGCAAGACTTGCAGCGCAATCTTCAGGTGTTCTTCATGCTCTTCCTTCATCTTTGAATAAATGAGGATGTCGTCGATGAAGACGACCACGAACTTGTCAAGGTATGGCCAGTATATGCTATTCATGAGTTGCATAAAGGCTGCAAGAGCATTGGTTAGGCCAAAAGACAGAACGACGAATTCATAGTGTCCATACTTGCTCCTGAAAGCCATTTTGAAGATATCGTCATCCTTGATCCTCATTTGATGATAGCCAGATCGAAGACCGATCTTGGAGAAATATTGAGCTCCGGATATTTGGTCGAATAGTTCATCAACCCTGGGCAATGGGTATTTGTTCTTGATGGTGAGCTGATTGAGTTGACGATAGTCGATGCATAGCATCATCGATCCATCTTTCTTCTTGACGAATAACACAGGTGCTCCCCATGGGGAAGTGCTCGGTCTAATGAACCCCATCTCTAATAGTTCCATCAGTTGCGCCTTCAATTCTTTGAGCTCAGCAGGTGACATCCGGTACGGTTGTCGTGATATCGGGGCAGCTCCAGGGATCAACTCTATGGTGAAGTTGACATCTCGTTCCCGGAGAATCCCTGGCAAATCATCAGGAAACACATCAGGGAAATCCTGGACTATGTGGATGTCTTCTATCTTAGAACCCTTCTTTTCAACTACTACGGCTGCTAGGAAAGCAATGCAACCTTTCCTTATCATATTGTGGGCTTTTATGGCGGAGATTAGAGACATCCGTCTCTTATGTCTAATCCCAGAGAATGCCAATTTAGGAAAGTCACTAAAGGTAACCTTCCCTTTCTTACAGTCGACACTTGCCCCATAAGTGGACAATCAGTCGGCTCCCAAAATTACATCATAGCCTTCCATGGGCATACACGCCAGGTCGACTTTTAGGTTATGGTCTCCGATCATTACATCGGCAGATGGAAAGTATTTGTTCAATTTCTCCTTTTCTCTTAATGGCGTTGTGACAGAGAACTCACAACCCATGGATATAGGTTTTGCAATTAGGGTATCAGCAAAGTGTTGAGATATAAATGAATGAGTTGCTCCAGTATCAAATAAGACAAATGCTGATACGGAGAAAACTTGTAGAGTACCTTCTACCATGCCACCGTCCATAGCGGGTTCCTCATCATGCAAGGCTTGCAGTCTTCCCTGTTTCTTGGGCACATTAGGGAGCCTCTCATGTTCTTTCAGTAGCGGGCACTCGGGGATGCGGTGCTCGCGACTTCCGCAGCGCAGACACGCTCCGACTTTCCTCCAACATTCGTCAGCAGTGTGACCTGGCTTGTCACAATTCATGCAGTTGCTTTTCACTGGAGTGTTGGGTACGGAGAACTTGGGTTTCCTTTCTTGGCTGGACTCCTCTGTGATGTTGAAGGGATGTTTCTTGCCATTGGTTGGCTTGGCAGATGATGGTTCAGAAGTCATTTCCTTTTTCACGAACTTCCCTTTGATACGGTCGGTGAAGTCCGTAGCATCTTCCAGCAGCTGAGCTTTCTTCCCCATCTCGACATAGGTCTGGATGTCGAGAGGTGCTAGTTGGGTAATGTAATGAGGCTTAAGGCCATTGAGAAAATGTTTAGCCTTCATTCTCTTCGTGTTCACCAAGTGTTCAGCATACCTTGCCAGTCTAGAGAATTGGGCCTCATACTCGGCCACTGTCAGGCTCCTCTGCTTAAGAGTAGCAAATTCTGCAGCCTTCCTTTCTTGCACATGCTCGGAGAAGTATGTGGAATTGAAGGCTTCTTTGAATTCGTCCCAAGTGAACTGACCATTCGCTCGGGTCGCTTCCACAGACTCCCACCAAGTGCGGGCGTCCTTTACAAATTGAAAGGTGGCCAGTAGCAGCTTATCCCCCACTGCACATTACATGACACAGAAGATTCTTTCCGTTTCTTTTAGCCAGTGTTTTGCTTCATCCGGATCCATGGATCCACTGAACCTAGGTGGGTTCAGACTCCGGAAGTTACGATGCAGGTCGCCTGCACCATGTTGCCCAACTAGCTAGCCAAGAGGGGTGGTAAATGGGATATTGAAAAATATTTAATGCTTAAAACATGTTCACACAATGGTCACAAAAACACACTTCGCAGATTGTTAGTGTTAGTGAAGGAAAAAATCAAACACACAAGAGCAATCACACGACACAGAGAATTATCCTGGTTCGGATCTCCTCTCCTTAGGAGTCCTACGTCCAGTCCCTGAGCAATATCTCAAGATTTCACTAACAAGGGTACAACCCCCCTTAAGGACACTACAGCACCCCAGCTAGTCTTCCTTCACACGAAGGGAACAACACCCTGGAAACCACCAGGTCTTCCTTCTAATGAAGGGAACAACACCCTGGAACCCACCAGGTCTTCCTTCCAACGAAAGGAACAACACCTTGGACTCCACCAGGTCTTCCTTCCAACGAAGGGCACAACACAAAAAAGTGTTCAGAGATGAAGCCCCTAGATCAAGCTTATAGAACACAACTTGATCTGAACCTAAGAACTGAGAAAGAAAAGATCTGCAACAAAGAATTCTTCTCAGAACTAAAGGCTCTCTCACAGATCTACACTTAGTATAGAGAGCAAGAGCTAGAACAGATGGGATTCTTTGCTTGGCTCTAAGAAAACTTGCAGAAGGTTGTAAGCATTGATCACTTGTTTCTCTAACCGTTGTGTTATCTTTCGGAGCTTCATTCTTCTATATATATAACTCTTTTTGAACTTCGAACGTTGAAGTGCCCGTTGTCTCTAAGTTCTAGTTTACGTTAGACTGCATGGCGCTTGGAAGCTTCCAGTCAACAGTCCTTTATCCTTTCATGCACGCAAAGAGAGAGAGAGAAAGAGAGGATCTTTTGTAATATCCTTTGGCTTCTATTCTGTCCAACATTGTATGACGAATGCTGTCAGAGACCAGTACACATTTCAGGCTTAAACAATAGACAGTTGTGCTGTCTCTTGTTGTCAGTCAACCTTAGAACGAATGTTCATCAAAATAGTAATGCCAATTTGCTGTTCTAAAAGAAGTTTACAGAGGAAGCACGATAGTGGAAGATATCGTCTGCATGCATGCAGTGATACGTTTAGTCGTAATAAATGCACAACTATCAAAAAGATATGCGTGAAGACTTTGACTTTTCAACGTATTAAAAAATTAGCTCAAAAATCAAATCGTTATATTTCACGAAATCGTTATATGCATGACTTATGAAATTGTTGTGCACATGAGTGAATCGTTATGCAAACATAAGTAAACAGATGTATACACAAATCGTTATATATATTAATAATCCAATCATTGTAAGCGAATCGTTGCGAAATGTATCGAATCGTTACAACGACTAAGTCGTTATGTAACTTGATGAGCCGTTACAGTGACAGAGTCATTATGTCACTTATCGAATCGTTATGAGAGCAAATCATTGTGATCACTTAAGAAATCATTGCGGAATAAATCGTTATGATCACTTAAGGAATCGTTGCGAGAGCAAGTCGTTGTGATCACTTAAGAAATCGTTGTGGAACAAATTGTTATGATCACTTAAGAAATCGATGTGAGACCAAATCATTGTTCTTACTCAAGAAATCGATGTGCGACCAAATCATTATGATCACTTAAGAAATTGATATGACGAATCATTGTGAAAGTAAATTGTTGTAATCACTTAACAAATCGTTGTGAGAGCAAATCATTGCAATCACTTAACGAATCGTTCTGAGATTGAATCGTTGCGATCACTTAATGAATCGTTGTGAGAACCAATCGTTGCGATCACTTAACGAATAGTTGTGAAAGCAAATCGTTGCAATCACTTAACGAATATAACACATAGTGAATCCTTGTAAGTATGAAATCGTTATGACTCCATAGAAATCGTTATGACCTATGGTAGAAATCGATGTGTACTTAGACAAATATTGATGCTTTAAACTCACATTGTTGTAGTGTGATGAATACTTACTTGATTGGCTTGTTTTCCCTTGGTTTATTTTCTGTGCTTAGACTTCATAGAAAATATGTTAGTAACCTTTATCATAGTTTTGTTAATCACCAAAATAGATGTGTAAGTTATTTAAATTACATGGGGATAACCTGATCATCAATCTCCCCCTTTTTGGTGATGACAAAACTTAACAATAAGCACACATTAATGATTGGAATAACATAAGGAATGTATTTCATAAATGCAATATATTTCTCCCCCTTTTTGTCATTTAAGCAAAAAGATCAAACGCTTGAGACAAAGAAGAAGAGAAAAGATAAATGAGAGAGCAAAAAAAAAAAAAAGATTGTATTACTCTTGAAGGGGTACAGGGAGATAGAAAGTTGGAGAAAGAAGAGAGGCATGCTGGGAAATGAGTTCCCAAGCCTTAATCTCCTGTTCTTCAAAAAAATGTTGGAAGATGCCAGAATCTATAGAGAAGGATACACCCATCTCAGGACGCATGCGCTCAATGTAAAGCTGTCGTTGCTCTTCTAAGAAATGCACATAATGATCCTTATCAAGGGTGAACCTGAAATGGCTGGACTTCCCAAAACTGGCACGCTGAAGGAAGTGAGCAATGGTAACATGATAGAAGAGTTGATGATCCTTCAGGTCTTTTAACAAGGAAATAAAAGCAGAGTACTGCGCAGCCCATTGCACAAACAGTTTCTGAACTGGATTGATGGAATTCAAGTCCAAGAAAGCTTCAGCAGAGAGAGGTGGCTTGCCTGCTCAGACCAAAGAGTTGTTCAAGGATTCCAACTGGAGAGCAGATTGATTGTAGTGCTTCTCCCAATCTGTGGGAGAGAGCCTTTCACATTCAGATATCAAAGGAGCAAGCACTGCAGAAGAGATGTGGCCCAGATGATATTCGTGAAAGATAAACCTCTGAAAGGAAGAAAGACGACCTTACTAAGCTGAGATTCTCCCCATGACTTGTGCAAATCTTTCAAAGGCATGAGAACCAATGGAGGAATCCAAAACCAAGGAGTGTAACTTCGAGAGAAATACTACTTCAGGCATCTTTAGAGTGGTGAAGTCCACTATGAAGTGGCAATTAATGGGACCTTCAGATCAAAGAGTAGCAAGAGCCCCATGGAATTGGCCAAACTGAACTTCGGGTTGCTTGCGTAATTAACAAAAATCATTGTAAAGCTGGAAGCACCTGGTGATTCTAATTTCTTTGAGAATGAAAGGGCCCCAAAGTGCTTGATGATGAAATACAAACCATTCAGAAAGGGTGAGAGGATGATCCTGTTGAGAGGTGCTATCTGATTTGGCCAAAAGATACTTGCTGTAGAGAGACTTATGCCCTTTGGCCCACTGATCTTCAGTCTTGCATTCAGCCAATTGGAAGATTTTGAGTTGGTTGACTTTGGAAAGGTGGCAGTAGGGAAATACGCTGTTAAGGTGATCAGAAAGATTGAGAAAAGGAATGCCAAAAAGGTTGGCGAGAATACATTTTTGGAGATATTCGTAGTAAATTGGTCTCCTTCGATTTTCAACTGAGAGGGAGTACCAAAGAGGAGGAAACATAGGTTTAGAGGAAAGAGAAAGAGTTTTTGAAATTTTCCTCTTTTTAGAAACAGGACTAGAAGAATCAGTCCTATGAACATGTAAAGCAACTGTCAGGATTGAGATGAGTGTGGTGCGTTCCAACTCATCCTCAAATTTATTTTGAAAAACACTGGCATGTTGTGGATTAGTAGGAGTAAGTGTAACAGATGCAGGTGGAGTAGGAGGATGAAGAAATGATCTAGGAGAAAGAATAGTGGATGCCCCGACTGATGAGGGACCAGAGGAGGAAGAGGCTCTAACTGATGAAGAAACTGGAGGATTAATAACAGGAGGAGAGGGAGAAACGGATGTGGAAATGGTAGTAGGCATGATAGGAGACGAATGAGGTTCAGAGGGAAAAGGTACTGGAGATGAGATGGTTCTTGGTACAGGTTGTTTGAAGGTAGGTGGAGCTGGAGGTGCTGTGGAAGAAGATGGTGGTGAAGAAGGGGCTGGTGTTACAAGGGATGAGGCCTCAGAGGCTTCAGGAGCAACTGCTAGCTCTTCTACACTTGACTGCACATCCTCGGAGACCACTGACCCTGTTGGCCCTGAAACAACCTTGACTGGCCCTGCGGGTTCCTTCTGAACTGCCTGAGGCCCGATTGGCCCTGCTGGTTCTACCACAATTTTCTCTGATGGCCGATCTTCTGCTATACCAGATGGCCCTGATGGCCCGACCTCTTCTTCTTGTTGCCTGGCCTGAGAAGGCCCTGAACTGCTGACTGGATCAGCATGAGGAGGAATAGGAGGGGCAGAGGAGGATTGCTCCCTTGAGGAGATGAGCTTCTTGACACTATCGAATTCACCTTTCATCCATCGGCATAATTGTTTGAACATTTTAAAATCATCTCTTAAGCTGTGCACTTCAGTGGACAAAGTTCCAATTTCATTAGCTGCAGAAGTTTGGCTGATAGAGATGGACTGAATATCCGATTGCATAGATGTGATGGCTTTGCCTTGCTCATTCAACCTTCTGACGACAGGCTTGAAATTGACCTTCGGCTGTTTCTTCTTTGATCTTCGATGAGCTGCTCGTTTCCCCTTTTGGCCTGCCCTTGCAATGGGCTCCACAAAATCAGCATGTTCCTTAGTGAATTGATCATTCATAGAGGTATTTTCAGTGTGCTCCCCTTGAGGTGCTCCCTCTTTCTCAAATGATTGCTCCCCCTGAGTAGGAGCATCTTCCATTTGATCTTCTTCAACAATAATTTCTTGCTACCTCTGAATGGGAGCTTCCTCCACGATGATTTCATCTGTGTGGCCCGATGCCACAGCTTCTGGAGCTACTGATTCACTGAACCTCTCAGGCTCCCCTTGAGTGCTAGAGATGGATTCCAGCACATCTCTAAGAATGGATGACACAATAGTGGTGGGGTTTAGATTTTCAGAGGTTCCCACAACTGGGAAAATATTCTCTGGAGGAATTTCTTCAATTAGGCTGCCAATGGCCACGGATTCTTCTGCTCTGGCCTCTGCTGCTGCTGATGCTTCTTCAGATAGAGCTGCTGCTCTTTCTGCTGGTGCTGCTGCCTGGTCTGCTGCTACTGGAGCTTCTACCTGTACTGATTCCTCTCGAACCACTGTAGATTTTGAACTGTGACCTTCTTGATGTTCTTCTTGGACAACAGGTACCTCCGTTGCTACTGCTGCTGATTCTTCTTGAGCTATTTGGGCTGCAGCCTCTCCTACCTCTTCCTAGACTTCTTGGGCTTCGCCAATTAGGGCCTCACCCTCTGCCACAGAAGTTTTGTTCCATACACCGTTTACCACAGAAAATCTGATTTTCCTTAGATTTCTGCTGCGGATAGCTTGCCCCATCTTCTCTACTACAGCTCCAGATAAATTTAAGCCAAAATGTTTGAATATTTTGGTGAGCAGATGGGCATATGGCAGAGACACATTTAGTTTGCTCTTTGTGTCCCATATCTGAGCATGGGCAAACATCATTCGCTCCAAAATAACCTCAGCCATGTTTATCTCCTTATTCTGGATGGCCCGGAACATCATGTCCGAATCTGCCTTGGTGCACGTGGAGAATGTAGCACTTCTTGGAACCAAAATTTGATAGACTATAAAGTGCAATAGACGGTTGAATGCATTCAGCTGATTAATATCGAGTTTTCCATCCTTCAACCGAAATTCGGGACCTACAATCCTTAGTCCCTTTTCCTGGGTATCCACAGTGTGAATCCCACAGTGACCAGTGGTGCAAACACCAAATAAAGACCTCAAAAGCTCATGGTTGATTCTAATCTGGGTACCTTTGACAGATGACATTAAGGCCCCGTCCGCCTCAGTTCTTAATCAAACATAGAACGCCTTCGCCAAGTCTGGATAGCTTACCTCGGAGAAGGTTGCAATCTTTGTCCATTTCATCCTTTCCATAGCTGCCACGATGCTGTACATCCCATTCTTTTCCAAGTCTGCAATATCCACTGCCTTGTTTCCACAGAGTTTCGTCTTCACAAAGGTGAACCTTTCCTACTGCTCTGCTGTGAGGAACTCGGCTCCATAGCCCCCGATGCTGCTAGAAACAATAGGTGCGACCATGGAATTTGATGGGGAAAGTTTCTGAAGGGTTGGAGTGAGGAGTGGAGCAGAAACCCCAAAAAAATTTCTTGTCAGAAGGAGTTTTGGATCTTGAAAGCTCAGAGAGTTGGTGCCGGAGTCGATAGGGTATCACCTCAGGCAGGAAGAAGGGGATGAAAAAGGATGTGAATCGTTACCACATGGATTTTGGGTATATCAAAGAAATAATGACTTTTTCGAAACAAGAGGCGCCTTTATGGCAGAAAATGACAAAATGACTGGTTCGATAGGAATAAAAGCTTGTAAAATGGCGAATCGCCAGAAATGACTTAACACAAGAATCTTTGAGGAAATTTGCTTAAATCCAGGGAGGAAAAATAATTATCATTCTGATAATTTATATTTCAGTTTTATACAGATAAATCTTTCACAATTTACACATGCCTAATTCCCTTCTAAGAGATGCAAACCTCGCTTCAGGTAAGGCCTTTGTGAAGATATCTGCTAACTGATTATTTGTATCAATAAACGAAATATCTATGTTTCCATTAGCTACATGATCATGAATAAAATGATATCTAACCTCAATGTGTTTTGTCCTTGAATGTTGTACTAGATTCTTGGTGAGATTTATGGCACTAGTGTTGTCGCATAATAAGGGGTTTGTCTTGATATGTAGCCCATAATCCTCAAGTTGCTATTTTATCTATAGAAGTTGTGTACAACAGCTTCCAGCAGCCACATACTCAGCTTAAGCTATAGACAGTGCTACTGAATTTTGCTTCTTTGAGGACCATGATATCAAACATCCTGCAAGAAATTGACAACAACCACTGGTGCTTTTTCTATCTATTTTGCATCCAGCGTAGTCAGCATCAGAGTATCCTACTAAATTAATTTCACATGATTTTGGATACCAAGGACCTAAATCATGAGTTCTAGCTAAGTACCTAAAAATTCTTTTAACACTAATTAAATGAGACTCTTTAAGATCTGCTTGGTATCTAGCACACATGCATACACTAAATAAAATTTCAGGTCTGCTTGTCGTTAAGTAAAGTAATGAACCTATCATACCTCTGTAGATCTTTTGATCTACTTTCTTACCTTCCTTGTCACTGTCCATCCTTGTTGATGTGCTCATAGGTGTTGACAGTGGCTTGGCATTATCGAATCCGAACTTCTTCAAGAGTTCTTTAGTGTACTTAGCTTGACAGATGTGGATGCCTTCCTTTCCTTGTTTGATTTGCAGTCCAAGGAAGTAGTTAAGCTCCCCCATCATGCTCATTTCGAATTCTCCCTGCATGAGCTTCTCAAAATACTTGCAAAGAGATTTGTTAGAAGAACCAAATATTATATCATCAACATATATTTGAATAAGTAGAATATGTTTGACCTTAGATTTGACAAATAATGTATTATCTACTTGACCTCTAGTGAAACCATGGTCTAGTAGAAATGAGTTAAGCCTTTCATACCAGGCCCTAGGTGCTTGTTTTAAACCATATAAAGCTTTGTGCAACTTAAAAACATGGTTGGGAAAATCAACATAATCAAAATGTGGAGGTTGTTCTACATAAACTTCCTCCTTAATAAAATCGTTTAGAAAAGTAGACTTCACATCTATTTGAAATAATTTTAAATCTAATGCAGATGCATATGCAAGTAAAATCCTAATAGCCTCAAGTCTAGCTACAGGTGCATAGGTTTCATCGAAATCTATGCCTTCCTCTTGGGAATAGCCTTGAGCTACTAATTTCGCTTGTTTCTTAAGATCACACCAGCTTCATCCAATTTATTTCTTAACACCCATTTGGTGCCAATCACTGGATGATCTGATGGTCTAGGAACAAGTGACCATACATGGTTTCTTGAACTGATTCAGTTCATCTTGCATGGCTAAAATCCAAGATTCATCAGTAAGAGCTTCATTGACTATCCTAGGCTCTATTTGAGAAACAAAAGCTAGATAATCACATGGAATAATATTACCTCTCATTCTTACCCCTACAGATGGATCACCAATAATGTTTTGAGGTGGGTGATCTTTCTTGTGTCTCCACTCTTTTGGAAGATTTTAATGAGAGATATCCCTTTGTTGCAGGTCTTCCAGAGGTGGATCTTCCTTGTCCTCAATTGAAGTATTCTTTAGTTTCTTGGACAATTCTTCAGCATCATCATTGTCACTATCTTCTTCCTTTCTCAGGGAAGGGTTAGTTTCATCAAAAATAACATGTACTGACTGCTCAATTAATAAAGTGTGCTTATTAAACACTCTATATCCTTTAGGTTTAGAAGCATACCCCATGAAGATGTCTTTGTCTGATTTGGCATCTAACTTACCAATGTCTCTTTTTCCGTTGTTGTGGATGAAGCATGGACATTCGAATGTCCTGAAGTGACTGACCTTCGGCTTCTTTCCCTTGTACAATTCATAGACTGTCTTCTTTAGTATGTGCCTGATCATTACTCTGTTAATGATGTAACTTGTTGTGTTAACTGCTTCAGCCCAAAAATATCTTGACAGATCATATTCTGATAGGATTGTTTTTGCCATGTCCAACAGGGTTCTGTTCTTCCTCTCAGCAACTCCATTTTGCTGTGGTGTCCTTGGTGCTAAGAAATTATGCTATATGCCTTGATCATCACAGAAATTTGCAAATCTTTCATTTTGGAATTCTCCTCCATGGTCTGATCGGATTCCAACAATGCTAAACTTCTTGTCTTTCTATATCTTTTTACTGAAGCTTACAAAGTTCTCAAAAGTGTCATCTTTATGCTCTAGGAATGATACCCATGTGAATCTGGAGTAATCATCTACTATAACAAATCCATATTGCTTTCCTCCTAGACTGGTGGTCCTCATTGGCCCATGTGAAGGAGTTCTAAGGGTTTAGAGGTGGTTACCACAGTTTTCGACTTGAAGGAACTCTTAGTATACTTCCTATTCGCACATGGTCTGCAGACACCATTTATTTTTGAGCTTACTTTGGTAGACCTTCCACCAGGCTTCTCTTGATCATCTTTCTCATGCCATCCAAACTGCAGTGCCCCAATCTTCTGTGCCACAGCTCGGTTGACTGTTCTTTGCTTACTGCTAAGCAGATATCTTGATCTTTCAATTCTTCAAGGTAAAGCACATATAGGTTCTTTTCTCTATTGGCTTCAAATATGACTGCTCCATCCTTCATGATACTACACTTGGATTCTTGAAATCTGATCTAATGTCCCTTGTCGCATAGCTGGCTGATGCTGATGAGGTTGTGCTTCAGTCCTCTAACACATAGGACATCTTCAATAACTGTTTTGCCTTTGCTGCTCACTGATCCGCTGCCTATCACAGTCCCTTTTCCATTATCTCCATAGGTGACTGTGCCTTCTTCAGCTTCTAAATGGGTAAACAGCCTTTTGTTTCCTGACATATGCCTTGAGCATCCTCTATCCAAGTACCACTTGGATGCCCGAGGGTTTTCCTTTTCTTCTGTGTTGGCCATGAATGCTAAGTTGGCCTTTTCTTCCTCTTCTTCACTAGAGGTGGACTCCCTGTTAGAGTCACTGTTATTGCTCCAAGTTGCTTCCATTGCTTTCTTCTTGTATCTCCTGAACTTCTTGGAACTGTCTTTCTTCTTGAATTCAGGTTTCTTGAGCTTCGGACATTCTACTTTGATATGTCAGGGCTTCTTACATTCATAGCATATAGGCTCAGTTTTCATCAGATCTTTTCCTTCTGGCTTCCTGAAATCTATGTTCTTCTTGAAATATCTCCTCCCAGACTGATACATATTCTTCTTCTTGGCTAATATACATTGCAGTCTTCTAGACAACATTGCTTCTTCATCTTCGCTATTACTTAAGCTTTCATTTTCATCTGACGATTCTTCTGATCCGTCCTCTTCAGCCTTGAGAGCATTGGAGTGCTTCTTTCTGCTAGAAGATTCTCCTAACCTTTCCATGTTAATCTCATGGCCATAAGGGATCCAATGAGTTTCTCTAAAGACATTCTCTTCAAATCATTTGCTTCCTCTATTGCTGTCATCTTGGGAGTCCAAGAGGATGGTAGGGATCTGAGGATTTTCCTTACCATGTCTCCCATCTCATAGCTTTTTCCTAATCCAGCTAACCCGTTGGTGATGTCGGTAAATCTACTGAACATTTGTGTAATAGATTCTCCTGACTGCATCTGAAATCTCTCGTACTGTGTTACCAGAATATCTATTCTGGTTTCTTTTACTTTGTCAGTAACTTCGTATGTGATTCTTAGCTTCTCCCACATCTCCATCGCTGATTTGCAGGCTAAAACTCTATTGAATTCTTTCTTGCTAAGTGCACAGCATAATATGCTCTTAGCTTTGCAGTTGAGAGATATCTTCTTTTTATCATCTTCTGTCCAGTTGTTTCTGTTGTTTAGAACAACTAGATCTCCTTCTTCCACTATGGACCATATTTTAAAATCGAATCCTTGTAGGAAGTATTCCATTCTTATTTTCCAGTAGGTGTAATCTTCTCCATCGAACAACGGTGGCCTATTGACTGACTGACCTTCGGAGTGACCTTGGGCTGCCATTTGATCTTTACTCTTTCGATCGTTGGATCTTCTTCTTTGTCGAAGAGACTAGCTCTGATACCACTTGTTGCACAGCTAGCTAGCCCAGAGGGCGGGTGAATGGGATATTGAAAAATATTTAATATTTAAAACCTGTTCACACAATGGTCACAAAAACACACTTCGCAGATTGTTAGTGTTAGTGAAGGAAAAAATCAAACACACAAGAGCAATCACACGACACAGAGAATTATCCTGGTTCGGATCTCCTCTCCTTAGGAGTCCTACGTCCATTCCCTGAGCAATATCTCAGGATTTCACTAACAAGGGTACAGTCCCCCTTAAGGACACTACAACACTCAGCACCCCAGCTGGTCTTCCTTCACACGAAGGGAACAACACCCTGGAACCCACCAGGTCTTCCTTCCAATGAAGGGAACAACATCCTGGAACCCACCAGGTCTTCCTTCCAATGAAGGGAACAACACCCTGGACCCCACCAGGTCTTCCTTCCAACGAAGGGCACAACACAAAAAAGTGTTCAGAGATGAAGCCCCTAGATCAAGCTTATAGAACACAACTTGATCTGAAGCTAAGAACTGAGAAAGAAAAGATCTACAACAAAGAATTCTTCTCAGAACTAAAGGTACTCTCACAGATCTACACTTAGTACAGAGAGCAAGAGCTAGAACAGATGGGATTCTTTGCTTGGCTCTAAGAAAACTTGCAGAAGGTTGTAAGCGTTGATCACTTGTTTCTCTAACCGTTGTGTTATCTTTCGGAGCTTCATTCTTCTATATATATATATATAACCCTTTTTGAATTTCGAACGTTGAAGTGCCCGTTGTCTCTAAGTTCTGGTTTACGTTAGACTACATGGCGCTTGGAAGCTTCCAATCAATAGTCCTTTATCCTTTCATGCACGCAAAGAGAGAGAGAGAGAGGATCTTCTGTAATATCCTTTGGCTTCTATTCTTTCCAACGTTGTATGACGAATGCTGTCAGAGACCTGCACACATTTCGGGCTTAAACAATAGACAGCTGAGCTGTCTCTTGTTGTCAGTCAACGTTAGAACGAATGTTCATCAAAATAGTAATGTCAATTTGCTGTTCTAAAAGAAGTTTACAGAGGAAGCACGATAATGGAAGATATCGTCTGCATGCATGCAGTGATACGTTCAGTCGTAATAAATGCACAGCTGTCAAAAAGATATGCGTGAAGACTTTGACTTTTCAACGTATTAAAAAATTAGCTCGAAAATCAAATCGTTATATTTCACGAAATCGTTATATGCATGACTTATGAAATCGTTGTGCAAATGAGTGAATCGTTATCCAAACATAAGTAAACAGATGTATATACAAATTGTTATATATATTAATAATCCAATCGTTGTAAGCGAATCATTGTGAAATGTATCGAATCGTTACAACAACTAAGTCGTTATGTAACTTGATGAGCCGTTACAGTGACAGAGTCGTTATGTAACTTATCGAATCGTTATGAGAGAAAATCATTGTGATCACTTAAGAAATCATTGCAGAACAAATCGTTATGATCACTTAAGGAATCGTTGAGAGAGCAAGTCGTTGTGATCACTTAAGAAATCATTGTAGAACAAATCGTTATGATAACTTAAGAAATCGATGTGAGACCAAATTGTTGTTCTTATTCAAGAAATCGATGTGCGACCAAATCGTTATGATCACTTAAGAAATCGATATGACGAATCGTTGTGAAAGCAAATTGTTGGAATCACTTAACAAATCGTTGTGAGAGCAAATCATTGCAATCACTTAACAAATCGTTCTGAGATCGAATCGTTGCGATCACTTAACGAATCATTGTGAGAGCCAATCGTTGCGAACACTTAACGAATCGTTGTGAAAGCAAATTGTTGCAATCACTTAACGAATATAACACATAGTGAATCCTTGTAAGTATGAAATCGTTATGACTCCATAGAAATCGTTATGACCTATGGTAGAAATCGATGTGTACTTAGAAAAATATTGATGCTTTGAACTCACATTGTTGTAGTGTGATGAATACTTACTTGATTGGCTTGTTTTCCCTTGGTTTATTTCCTATGCTTAGACTTCATAGAAAATATGTTAGTAACCTTTATCATAGTTTTTTTAATCACCAAAATAGATGTGTAATTTATTTAAATTACATGGGGATAATCTGATCATCACACCATGATCGCCACCTCCTTGGGTAGCTTACATAATTGTGCACGTCAGTTCTTGGATGGTCTGTTGTATGCCCCTCATTTGAGCATGTTTAACAGTCATCTTTGTTGTTTACTTCCTACAAAAATAACTTATTATCATGATATTTATGTGAAATTTAATTCGTGCGTGTGTGAGTTTAATTTAGCTAGTTTACCCATGGCTCTAACCACAACTCACATAGGTAGGATAATTGACTCTAGTCGAGGCTGGTCAACCTAGATCATCCTATACTTATGAATAACCTAGGATCTGATACCACAAAACTGTCACGTCTCGACGCGGAATATCGGAACGTGAGGCAGTTGCAAGTAAACGGATATAGAGCAAGTACTAGACATCAAACCATTGCACAAATGAATAATACTATAGAAAAATTTTCTCATTAATAAATTTCCAATGTCTAGTTACAACCACTAATATCAAAGCCGTTCTATAGGGCCCAAATACATTGAAATAAAATTAAAAGACTAAACTCAAACTACTAACTTAACTACTATAACTCTAACATAGTACTAAGACACTAGGGTGCTCATAACATCACTCCTGGTCGTTCCCATCCTATTGAGTGTATGGTTCATCCTCGGACTCACCTGAGAACATAACGACAAATAATGCAGGGTGAGCGATAACACCCAGTTGAACTTAAATCTCAATAGTCAAGCAGGTTTTAAATGATTAATGCATTAAAGGCAGAGTAACTAATGATAGAGTGAGAGAGTCAAGTAAAAGATAGCAGGATAGCACATGAACGAAATAGCACAAGTTTCTAAATATAGCACAAGTGTCGAGTATAACACAAAATAGCAGAATGGCCATAGCACAAATAGCACAAAGTATAGCAATAGCACAACGAGTATAGTATAGCACTTTTGTCAATAGACAACGAGAGAACATAGCACTTTTGATTGTCATTTAGATAGTCGAGATAGATAGCACTCGAGTGTAATGCCAAACACTCTGATCATTTAACTCCTATGGGCACTAGCACTTTCGGGCGCACATCCCAGGACCAGATCGGGCCCTTTATATATTGCCAGGCATTGGTTATATTGTTTATCTTTAGACAATCAGTCAATGGCCAATAGAGAGTACCAAGAAATAGATGAGAGCACTAGATGAATAGATGAGATTGTAGAGTGAACGTGAATAGATGAGCGAGTAGAGTATAGATGAGAGCTAGTGGACATTGCACGTAACACGTCGAGTAAACAGGCGATAGTAACAGTTGCACAACACACGCACATGGTGTTGGCAGTCAGGTGAAACTCACGACCCTACCACTGGCCATGTTAAGCACAGGTCCAGAGGTCCGGCATGATTCAAGATAAGAGCGAACTTCTAATAGCCGTTTGGATCATGTTGATCCCTAAAGGTGTAATAGGTGTTAGGGTACAACCGGCTCGTCGACCATGTGGGAATCCATGGACAGAGGAGACTTACGAAGGCCTTGAACAAAGACTCACTAGTCTGGCAGAAGGAGTATCCGACGGAGAGTTCGTCCAAGTCAAGAGAGAGTGTAAATATAGAAACAAGTGCTCAACGTTCTAGAGGAATTCTAGAACAGTGGAGCGTCGATAACAGTATTCCCAAAACATCGCGAGAAACATAGACAAGTCTATTTAAAATATGGCAATTTAATTACATAAATTACCAGATACATTATGAAACATTTACATGCCAAATTAAGCCATAATTGGATGGTTCAAAGTGTGTGTAAGTGTCATGAAATTGTAGATAGAAAAAGATCATGTGCATGTATTTTAATCACACATAAATGTTTAATTTATGACAAGTGTAATTTTCTGTGTGTATGACTGTTAAACAAGAGTGCAAGCACTGTAGAGAGTCAGAGCATCAAAAATTGGGGGTTTCATGCAAAATCTGAGATCGCGACCCACCTCAATAAGGGTCGCGACGGGTTCAACTGAGATCGCGATGTGGTCTTGTACAGAATACGACGGCCTTGACCGTTCGGGCAGGAAGATCGCGACGGATCGCTTGAGGCTCGCGACGAGCTCAACAGATCGGGCAGTAGATCACGACGACAGGCCCTGTCGTGATCAGATCGAGATGGAAGGTGCTGTCACGATGGCCCTATGAACGCGGCCTATCGGGCCGTCGTGTTCACAAGGTCTACGCCCGAGTCCGACAGGGGAAGAACATTGTATTGGATTGCGGGCCAGACTTACCCTATTTGACACAGGGTGGTTCATAAAATCATAACTAATTATAGAAGTGACTAAAAATCATGAAACTAGTTGCAAATTGATCTAGACATGAATGGGTACTTACAGTAAATAGGAATTGGAAAACAAACAGGGTTTCGACATGCTTTGCTCATGTGTATTTATGATGAATATGAAACAGTACATAGTTGAGATCAATGATTTAATTCATAAGATAGGATGGATGAAAATTAGGGTTTTTAGGGGCAAGAGAAGGCTAACATGCATCAGCATCCCTAATAAAAATTTCATAGCATGTGGTTCAGTATACATGGAGATCAAGAATTAAGAAGGGGGCTCGGGGTCATTGAGTTTACAGAACTTCAAAAATTAAGAACAAAAGATTTGCTCGATGGAAAAATATGAGATTATAGGGCTTTGATTCCTGAGGTTTAAATCAACCTACAGACGAAATTGATTTAGTTTTGCTTGTGAGAATGCGAAGTTTGTTTGATGTAATGAATTTTGCTTCTGATATCTCAGTGTCGTGGCTTCTGGGTGGTGACTTTAACTACATATCCCAGCCATCGGAGAAAAGTGGTGGTGTTTTTTACTACTGTCCCCTCCATGATAGATTTTAATGCTTTCATTTCAGCTACTTCTTTGATTGATGTTGGGTTTTCTGGTTCTCATTTCACTTGGTCGAATAATAGAGTGGGCCCTGCTGCTGTTAAGGCTAGATTGGACTGAGTGTTTTTTTCTGCTGACTGGAATAATTTTCTTCCTGAATTTTGTGTGTCGCACCTAATTAGGGGCCCATCTGATCATGCACCTTTACTTATTTCTTTGAAGAATATTTCTAAGCCACCTGCCAGATTTATCTTCCAATCCATGTGGGCTTCTCATGACAATTTCTTGGATGTTGTTGGGAAAACCTGGAAGGAAACTTCCTGCTGGCACCCTAACCCCATGGTTAAGCTTCAAGTCAAATTAAAAAATCTGAAGGCTGTTCTTAAATCTTGGAATGTGGACACTTTTGGTAATATTCATAGTAATATTACTGATGTTGAAAAGGAGGTGGTTAATGCAGAGTTAGCTTTTGATCTTTCCCCCACGCAAGACAATAGAATGCTTTTGCATCGTGCTCAAGCCAACCTGAAAAGAACCCAGCGCTGTGAGGAAATTTTCTGGTGTCAAAAGGCTAGACTTCAGTGGTTGGATAATGGGGATAAAAACACTGCTTTTTACCATGCAGTTGTTCAAGGTAATAGGCGTAGAAACTATATTTCTAGACTTAAAGTTGATGACAACAACAATTGGTGTGATGACCAAGAAGTTCTCAGGGACGCTACTATGCGGTATTATAGTAATCTCCTATCTTCTGGCAATTTTGAGAATGATCAAAATATTCTGGAGGTGATTCCTAGTATTATCTCTGCTTCCCAGAATGATCAGCTGTGTGCTATCCCCACTATAGATGAGGTTAAAAGTGCAGTTTGGTCTATGAATGGTAATAGCGCCCCAGGACCAGATGGTTACTCTGGTACTTTCTTCACTTCTTGTTGGGAAATCATTGGCTCTGATATTTTTGAGGCGGTTAAAGGTTTTTTTTAGTGGTTTTCCTTTGCCTCGTGGTATTACTTCTACTGTCATTGCTCTTATCCCCAAGGTGAATAACCTGGCTTCTTTTGCTGATTTTTGTCTAATTAGCTTGTGCAATTTTTGTCACAAAATTATATCCAAAATTTTGTGTGGTCGGCTTATGGACATTCTCCCCCATATTATCTCTGAGGAACAGGGCACTTTTGTTAAGGGTTGTTCTATTGTTGACAACATCTCTCTTTCCAGAAGTTTGTTCAGAAATCTTGGTCGCAAGACAAGGGGTCAAAATGTCATTTTTAAGCTAGATATGAGGAAGGCCTATGATTGCGTTGAGTGGGAATCCTTATTTTCTGTTCTTCGCCACATTGGATTCTGTCATAAATTTATATATTTTGTGGGGATGCTCATCTCTAACTGTTGGTTTTCGGTTTTGGTTAATGGTCATCAATCCGGGTATTTCAAGTCTTCCAGGGGGCTCAGGCAGGGTGATCCCATTGCTCCTGCTTTATTCATCATTATGGAGAAAGTCCTTAGCAGAGGTCTTCACAATCTTCTATTTAATGGCTCTCTCAAACCTTATGCAAGGCCTAGAGCTTGTCCACCAATCTCTCATCTTTTGTATGCTGATGATACGCTCATTTTCACCAATGGCCATGCTAAAAACATATCTCAGCTACTTCAGTTCTTAAAAGCTTATGAGTTATCTTCTGGCCAGCTTATTAATAACAGCAAAAGCCATTTCATCACCTCTAGGAAAGCTCCTCCAGGTTTCACAACTAGTATCAAGGCTATTACCGGTTTCAAACCTCAACAGGGATCCATGAATTACTTAGGAGTTCGGTTGAAAGAAGGTAGGGTCAAGATTTCTTATTTCAAAAATTTGTTTGAGAAAATCAACAGGAAGCTCTCTTCTTGGAAATCTAAATTCCTATCTCAGGCTGGGAGGGTCACTCTTATAAATTTTGTGCTTTCCTCCATTCCCATGTTCACCACCTCAGCTTTGATCCTCCCTAAAGGAGCTATCCGTTTGCTGGAGAAAGCTTGCTCATCTTTATTCTGGAGTGGTCTTGATGGGGTTCAGCGGAGGCATTGGTTACCTTGGGCTACTATCCAACGCCCCATTGCTAAAGGTGGCTTGGGATTTCGGAGTTTATGGCATGTTCAGATGGCTATGGCTACTAAAAATCTTTGGAATATATATCATGGTTCTTCTCTTTGGGCCCGCTATGCTAGACTACAATCTCAGCATTTGCAAGGTCTTCCCAAGAATATTTTCATCATTGCTAATGCCGTCATTGCTGAAAACTGTAGATGGATATTGGAGAATGGTAAGACTGTGGATTTCTTTCATGACCACTGGGAAGGGAAAAATGCATTGCGTTTTCTGTTACATGACCCTTCTAATGCTCCTCACGCTATGGTTAGTGAGGTCCTGCGAGATCCCCTCCATCCTTTTTGGGAATTGGTGTTGGGTGTTCAGATGTTATGGAATGTTCATCTCTCGGATGATGAGGATAAATGCATCTAGGCTCCTATGAATGATGGCATGTTCACTACCAAATCGGCATATGATCTTTTAAGACCTCATGGAGTCCATCGATCTGCCATGAAAAAAATTTGGCACCATCTCTTTTTCAGGAAGGCATCTCTCTTCTTCTGGAAAGTGATCAATAGGGCGGTCCCTGTTGACCCTCGAATTTCAGATCAAGGTATTTGTCTGGCCTCCAAATGTTCGTGCTGTCGTAGTCACCATGTTGAAGACATTGACCATTTGTTTATTAAAAGTGATATTGCGATCAACTTATGGTGCTGGTTCATGCCTTTTTTGTCCCCTCCAAACTTCAGCAGTGAACATTTTACCTTTTGGTGTTGGAAAAACATAAAAACCTCTAATCTTGTGTCACCCTTCGGTTTTGCTTCATTATATGGCATGATCCTTATAACTTGGGAAATCTTGAAAGAGAGGTGCAAGAGGCGCTATGATCAGAAATTCAGATCTAGTGGTATCATGATTGAAGATATCAAAACTCAGATCTCTCATGCAATTCATCAACTTACTTTCAGAAATCCTCCTTCAGTGAATCAGGAAGCCGCCCTTTATTTCTTTGGCTTTAATCCCATTGTTAGCAGATGCAAGATGAAGCTTGTTCGGTGGATTCCTCCTATTACTAGGCTTTGCCTCAATGTGGATGGTTCATCCAAAGGAAATCCTGGTTTGAGTGGTGGTGGTGGTTGTATTAGAGATTCAAATAGTGATATCCTTCTGGCTTTTGTTTTTCATTATGGTTTTGGTAATAGTCTTTAGGCTGAGATTAGAGCTATTCATGATGGTCTCAAGCTAGCTGACGAGTATGGCTTTCGGATTTCTTTGATCTACTCAGACATGGCTATTCTTGTTAAATCTGTATCTACATCAACAAAAAGACCGGATCTGGGAGGAGTTTTCTGCATCTTCTTGGCTTGGCCGAGGAAAGCTTCTGCGACTAATTAATCCCTTTAGAGAATTTTTCACAGGCAGGTGAGACAGGTGTCCCCATTCTTGAGGAGGACATAGTGAGGAGCGACTCTGAGCGTGAGGAGTAGCTACATTTGGGGAGATTGTTGTGTAGTTTACACTTTCATTTCAAAGTATGTAAACAATGTTATGGACAATGTAATTCATTTGGACATGTAATAATGTGGACATTGTTATTTCTTTTATTGCTATATAGACTGTGGAATTATGTGAAAAAAAAAAGAACCTTCAAGTTATTTATCATAACCTTATCTTCTTGTAGTTCAGCTTTCAAATTCAATGTGGAGAATTCTTCCAAGAGTTTCCATTCTTTTACTTGTAAGTGAAATATTTCTGCCATGGGGTTCCTACTGAGAGCATCAGCTACAGTATTGCCTTTTCCAGGATGGTACTCAATCTTAAAATCGTAATCTTTGATATATTCCACCCATCTTCTTTGTCTCATATTCAACTCTTTCTGTGAAAATAAATACTTCAAACTCTTATGATCGGAGTATACTATAAGTTGATTATCATACAGATAATGTCTCCAAAGTTTTAGAGCAAAAATTAACGCTGCTAGTTCCAAATCATGTACCAGATAGTTTTTCTCATGGTTCTTTAGTTATCTGGATGCATAGGCAATAACTTTTCCTTCTTGCATCAAAACACACCCTAACCCGATATTTGATGCATCGGTGTAGACTTCAAATGTTTTTCCTTCTGCTGGTAAGGCCAGAACTGGTGCGGATGATAAGCACTCTTTCAATTTCTGAAATGCATGTTCATAGCTTTCATTCCAATCAAATGTAGTTCCCTTCCGGTTTAATTGTGTAAGAGGCGAGGCGATTCTGGAGAAATTTTTAACAAATCGCCGGTAATAACTAGCCATATCCAGAAAACTTCTAATTTCAGTAATGCTTTTAGGCTGCTCCCATCTCTGAATAGCTTCAATTTTGGAGGAATCTACTGACAATCCATCTCTAGAAATGACATGTCCTAAAAATGTTACTTGTTCCAACCAAAATTCACATTTACTAAATTTTGCATATAACGTATGATCTTGCAGCAATTGCAAAGTGATCTGAAGATGTGCTTCATGTTCTTTTACACTTTTAGAATAAATCAATATTTCATCCATGAATACAACCACAAATTGATCCAAATATGACCTGAATACATCATTCATCAGTCGCATGAAGGCAGCAGGTGCATTAGTCAATCCAAACAACATCACTACAAATTCGTAATTCCCATATCTGCTTCAAAAAGCTATTTTATGAATGTCTCTTTCCTTAATTCTCAATTGATGATACCCAGATCGAAGATCAATCTTTAAAAAATATTGTGCCTTAAAAAATTGATCAAATAGATCATCAATCCTAGGGAGTGGGTATTTATTCTTAATTGTTAACTGATTCAATTGTTGATAATCTATGCATAATTGCAAAGTTCCATCGTTTTTCTTGACAAACAGTACTGGAGCACCCCAGGGAGATGTGTTGGGTCTAATGAATCCTTTTCCCATTAGTTCCATCAATTGCCTTTTTAATTCTTTCAATTCTTCCACTGACATTCGATAAGGCGTTCTTGAAATTGGTGTGGCTCCCGAAACCAATTGAATTGAGAAATTCACTTCTCTACTAGGTAGTAATCCAGAAAATTCTTCAGGGAATACATCAGGGAAATCGTTTACTACTGGAATATCTTTCAAACCTGTAATACTCTGATTTATTATTGTCACAGACGCCAGATAACCTTGGCACCCTTTTTGTACCAACTTGCATGCTTTAACTATAGATATTATGGGTATACTTCTTACACGGGGTTTATCAAAAGTCAATGAGGAAACCTCCTTACCTAGAAAGGTTACTTGCCTTAAATGACAATCCAAATTTGCATGGTGTTTAGACAACCTGTCTGCTCCAAGGATTACGTCATATTCCCACATCTCAAGGCATATCAAATCACCCGAGAAATTATGTTCTTTAACTAAAATTTTGCTGGTAGGGTAATATTCTTTGAGTTTCTTTCCTTCACTAAGAGGACTAGCAACTTCTAGTTGTACAGATAGTGGAACTGATGGTATTTCTAAGGATCTAGCAAACTCATGACTGATAAAGGAATGAGTAGCTTTTAAATCAAATAGAACATATGTAGGTTTGGAGTTCACTAAAAGTGTACCTTCAACATGTCCGCCTTCTTGTAAAGATTCTGGTTCCACCTCTTGAATGGCCTACAAACGTCCTGGCTTAGCTCGGGAAATTTGGGATGCCAGTACATTTTTCATCATAGGACATTCAAGAATTCGATGTTGATTGCTTCTACACTGGAGGCAAGCACCCAACCTTCGCCAACAATTCTCAACTTTCTGTCCACTAAGATGACAATGTCAACAAACATCTTTATTTTCAACTAGAGCTTTTCCTGATTTCTTGGTGGACTGTGGTGTTTTAGAAGCATTTTCCGTCTCCAACTTTCTCTTGCGGTCAGTTGTTGAAGAACTTCCCCCAAACTTCCCTTTAATTCTCTCTACTGTTTCAATTGCGGCTTCTAGAGCCAAGGCCCTCTTGACCATTTCAGAGTATGTTGTAATTAAGTGGGGCGTCAATTAAGTGATAAAGTTTAGGCGTAAGCCATTCATAAACCTTTTCGCCTTCACTTATTTTTGTGGCTATTAAATGGGAAGCATATTTGGACAGTCGAGCAAACTATGCCTCATATTCAGACACTATCATTCCACGTTGCTTTAGATTAGCAAACTCAGTAGCCTTTTTCTCTTGAACCACTTCAGAGAAATATTGTTCATTAAATAACTCAACAAACTCTTCCCATTCTATCTAATTTAGATCTTCTAAAGTAGACTCTGTAGCCTCCCACCAGGCTCGAGCATCACGATCCAATTGAAATGTTGCCAAACATATTTTATCCTCCTCTAAGCATCGGATTACCCTAAAAATTCTTTCAATATCTTTAATCCAATTTTATGCCTCATCAGGATCTGTGCTACCTGCAAATCTTGGAGGATCTAAACTTCTGAAATCTTTAAACATACTTGTTCCATTGTGAGTATTGTTTTTGGCCACTGTCCTCATTACTCGTGTCAACTCATGCATGGTGTTTTCCATCTTTTTCCAGTTTGCATCACCTCCTTCGATGACTTTTTTAAAGAAATATCTGAGGCATCCAACAACTCATACATTAATATAGTCACCCAGACCAATATAGACATTCATCACATGCAAACTTTCTTTTACCACATAACATAAATACTTTTCATTAATAAACCGAGAGTATTTATGTAACGACCCCGAGAACCTGACCCTTGGCCCAAGCCAAGGACCCGATTTTCGTGGTCGCCGCCCACAGATCTGGAGACTCAGAAGGGCTATAAACACAAGTCTAACAGAATATGTAAATGAAATAAATGTCAACTGCTAACTAGGAGCACACACACAGAAGCAGAAAGAAGAGCGAGACCGCTGTGTATCGCTCTAGGTACAGTCCCAACACACACAACTAGTACAAGTAAAGATAGGGGAAGAACAAGTCGCTTAGGGGCATACCACAAGGGTGGCGTACAACTGAGAGGGGAAACCACTACTAGCTACGGGGACGATGACTACTGCCCCGTCTCCTCCGCCTGGCAAGCGCCCTGCCGCTGCTGAGAAACCTCACCTGGAAAAGGAAGGGATGAGCTTCACAACAGAAGCTCAGTAGGGACTACCAATCTCCTACTGGCTCTAACAGGCAGAAGAATATATATATATATATATATATATAGCAATTATATCTTCTACCCTACAAAGGAAAGTGTAGAAGTAAAGCTACTAACTAGCAACGGTATGGAGAATACCACGGTCGGAAACTCCGTAGAACCTGCACGTCGTGACCACCACACGGCTGGCTACGCAGATAGGGAGAACCCCGCCTGGACAAGAGACACTAGCTACAGAAAACACTACCACTAGTCAACCGGTCAGGTGTGTCCACTGACATCTTATCCGCGACCCAGGTCCAAACCTCCACTCTCGTCAGAGTGGGGGCGGGAGCACAAAGTACACGACAGTAACTTCCGTAGTCTGGCCGGACTACGGTCCCATGCCTGGCCTCTCTAGGTAGTTCTAGGGCCACAAAGAGTGAGACAATGAGAAGAAGGACTGGCTGGTTTGCACTGGGTAGAACTCCGGCCATCCTCGGCATCCCATACCAACCAAGAGAGCTCTGCAAATGACTCGACGCCGCTGTCCTAACCACCGTTTTCCCCTCAAGTCTAGAGTCCGTGACTCGAGTACGCTCGTCGCCCCGAACGCTCCCTCTAAGGCGCACGAGGATGGGGGTCCCAAGCAACGGTAACAACCTCTCTCACGGGACAAGCCCTCAGGTGCCGAGCACCGGGCAAACGACTAGTGTAGAACCGTACTAGGAAACTAGCACTGGTGCCACGGGTACAGTAAGAAGCGGAAATGGTAAAGACTCCACGGAAAATAGAACTCCACAAGACCTACCTATCTCTGCTGTAGTCACAACACATCGGGCCTCCGCGACCATGTCGCGACGCCCAGGGCTGTCGCGACACTGTCGCGATGGCTCAACCTGTCATGATTAGGTCGCGACGTAATAGAGCGTCGCAATGATGTCGCGGCGGCCTAGCCGCCTAGCCGGTCGCGACAACATCGCGTCCTCTATACAAGTCGCGTTCTTAGCCGAGGGGTGTCTCGGTACAGTCCTCCCAAAGATTGCCCCAAAACTGGTACAATCACATGGGGGAGGGGAGCATGGGAAACATAAAATAAAGCTCATAAACCATACAAACCACCCTCAAACCCCACAAAACATGGACTACAACGAATCTATGCTCGATGGAATCCTCGCTCGCACAAGCTTGATTCTCATGCCCCCACAACCCCAAACCATGGAGAAACTACAATCTCAAGGGGGAAAGGAGCATGCTAGAGCAAGAGGAGTCGAGGGTCCCTACCTCCAAGAGTAGAGCCGACCCGTTAGGGCCTTCACGTCGGAATGGCCACCTCCTCCTCGCTCCAAGCTCCACGATCACGCCGCCTGCACGAACGGGGCGTCACCTCCCACTACGAGCACCTCAAGGACGCTGAGAAACCACCAGAGAAGAGAGAGCTCGGAGGAGGAAGAAGAAGAAGGAAGGAGAGGAAGGAAAGGGTGAGAGGGGGAAATGGAGCACCGGCCTCAGTTTTAAATCGATGGGCCCCAAGACGCGATGGGTCGGCCCAGAGCGACAACAAGCATGTCACGATGCCCCTAGGTGTCATGACCATGTCGCGAAGGCCACCCACGGCGCGACACCAAAAGCGGTCAAACCTTGAAGACCGGGAAACAAGAACGTGACATCTGACCATGTCGCATCAACGTTGTGTGCACCTGACACCCAACAAGGCCGTTCTGATAGATAGGATAGCGGTCAAGTCGGTCAGAAAAGTAGTCACGATGCCACCAGACCCCACAACAAGAACACGACGCCTACCCCCATCGTGACCATGTCGCGACGGCCAAGTGCGCTGCCACACAAACCCTGTCATGACGGGCTCCCCCGTCGTGACCCTGAGGACGAGGCCAATGGCCCAAGGGGCCGGGTCTTACATCCCACCCTCCTTAAGAAATTTCATCCTCAAAATTAAAAGAAACTCAATTTCAATAGGAAGCAACAAAAAAAGGGGGAAAAAAAACAACGTACCGGTCAATCAAACAAATATGGGAACTACTCCCTCATCTCATCCTCGCGCTCCCACGTGGCCTCGCCACCAATGCAGTTCTCCTAGACAACTTTGACCTGCGAAATCTGCTTCCTGCGTAACTGCTCCACTCTGCGGTCCACAATTCTTACAGAGTACTCTGGCACAGACAAGTCTGGCACTACCTCAAGCTGCGAGTAGTTCATCACGTGTGACGGATCTGAGACGTACCTCCTGAGCTGCGACAAGTGAAAGACCTCGTGCACCCCTGCCAACTCTGCCGGAAGACGTAACCTATAAGCCACCTCGTCGATCCTCTTTGTGATAGGGAAAGGCCCAATATACCTTGGACTGAGCTTTCCCTTCTTGCCAAACCTCATGACACCCTTGGTCGGTGAAACCCGCAAGAACACAAGGTCACCTACGGTGAACTACAACGGCCTCCTGCGGATATCTGCATAACTCTTCTGTCTGCTCTGTGCTGCCTGAAGCCTCTTCCTGACTAAACTGACTGTGTCTGCACACTGCTACACCATCTCTGGTCCCAAAAGCTACCTCTCACCAACCTCGAACTAGTGAAGTGGTGTCCTACACGGCCAACCATACAAAGCCTCGTATGGTGCCATTCCAATGCTCGAGTGATAACTGTTATTATATGCAAACTCTACCATCAGAAGGTGCAACTCCCATGTGCCACTCCAATCCAAAATACACACTCTCAGCATATCCTCCAAATTCTGAATAGTCCTCTCTAACTGACCGTCTAACTGTGGGTGATATGTCGAACTCAGCCTCAACTCTGTACCAAGAGCTCTCTACAAACTGCGTCAAAACCCAGAAGTGAACCTTGGATCTCTATTGGAGATGATCGAAATTGGGGTTCCGTGCAATGGAACAACTCGGTCCACATACAGTCTGGTAAGCCTGTCCACTGACCAAGACATTCTAACTGGAAGAAAGTGTGCTGACTTGGTCAACCGATCCATAATCATCCAAATACCATCATGCCTCTACGGAGTACGGAGCAAACCAACCACGAAGTCCATAGTGATGTCGTCCCACTTCCACTCGGAAATGGGTAATGACTGCAGCTCACCACCAGGACACTGATGCTTAGCATTCACCTAGTGACAGGTAAGGCACCGAGCAACAAACTCTGCCACGCCCCTCTTCATCCCTGGCCACCAGAAGAACCTCCTCAGGTTATGATACATCTTGGTGGAACCAGGATGAACAACATACCTCGACCGGTGTGCCTCTAACAACACCGACTGGCGCGCATCATCGGGAACATACAATCTGACTCTGAACCTGACCTCACTATCCTCGTCCAACTCAACATCTGGCATCTGCAAAAGATCTGCCAACTCTGAGTCTGCCTGCTGTGCCTGCAACACCTAACGGTACACTGACGGACGAACTGACAAACTGGTCATCATTGCACGGTCTTTGCACCTCGAAGGGTAGAAAACTCCCTGGGATAAATCCTCAAATAGTCTCCACTCTCTAACCATCAACGAACTCAGGTGAACACGCCTGCTCAAAGCATCTGCCATGACGTTAGCCCTTCCCGAGTGATAGGAGAGGGTAAGGTCGTAGTCCTTCAAATACTCAATCCATCTGCGCTGCCTCAAGTTCAGATCCTTATGAGTGAAAACGTACTGCAAACTCTGATGGTCGGTGAAGATCTCGAATGCCTTGTCATACAAATAGTGCCTCCGCAACTTCAGAGCGAACACCACTGCTGCCAGCTCTAGGTCATGGGTAGGGTAGTTGTCCTCATGCTTTTTCAGCTGCCAAGAAGCATAGGCGATGACCCTACCTTGTTGCATTAGCACTGCACCCATCTTAACGTCGACGCGTTGATGTAGACCACAAAACCTCCACTACCTGACGGCAAGACCAACACTGGTGCTGAAGTCAACCTCGTCTTCAGCTCCTGAAAGCTCCGCTAGTAGTCCTTAGTCCAAACAAATTTGGCCTCAAGCCTAGTCAATCTGGTCAACAGCTCTGCAATCCTGGAAAAATCCTGGATGAACCTCTTGTAATAGCCTGCCAAACCCAGAAAGCTGTGAACCTATGACACTGAAGTTGGCTGCTCCCAAGACAACACTGCCTCAACCTTTGCAAGGTCCACTGCCACACCTGAGATCACCTGCCCGAGAAAGGGCACCTCCGTCAGCCAAAATTCACACTTGTCGAACTTGGCATAAAGTTGGTGACTCCGCAATGTCTTTAGCACGATCCTCAAATGCTCCTCGTGCTCCTCCTCCGAAGCCGAGTTGACCAAAATGCCATCTACAAAGATGACCACGAACTGATCCAGGTACTCACTGAACACCCTATGCATCAAATCCATAAAAGTTGCGGGTGCGTTCGTGAGCCCAAATGGCATCACGACGAACTCAAAGTTGCCGTACCTTGAACGGAAAGCTGTCATGCCAATATTTGACTCTCTAATCCTCAACTGGTAGTACCCTGATCTCAAGTCAATCTTTGAGAACACCTTGGCTGATTGCAACTGATCAAACAAGTCATCGATCCACGACAATGGATACTTGTTCTTCACTGTTACCTGGTTCAGCTGCCTATAATCGATGCACAACCTCAAGCTACCATCTTTCATCCTCAAGAACAGCACTGGTGCTCCCCACAGTGAATGACTCAGGCGGATGAAACCCAACTCAAGCAACTCCTGCAACTGGCGCTTCAGCTCGCGCAACTCAGCCGAAGCCATCCGGTAAGGTGCCTTAGACAAAGGCATCGTACCAGGAAAAAGCTCAATGGAGAACTCTACCTCTCGCTCAGGCGGTAACCCAGGTAGATCCTCTGGAAAAACATCAGAGAACTCACAAACAACAGGCACATCAAAAACCGACGACCCGCTAGGCTCCACGGAACAAACAAAAGTAAGATATGCAACACAGCCATCGCGGATCAAATGAAGAGCTCCACAGAAGGAAATAAAAGGTCGACGGGTAGACTAGATACCTCGGAAGCAGAGAATAGGCGCTCCAGATATATCAAACCGAACGGTCTTCTGCTGACAATCCACCACAGTTGAGTGAGCCTCCAACCATTCCATGCCCAGAATGTCGTCAAAGTCACGAAGCTACAATGCGTACAACTTGGCCGGCAACTGGTGTCCCTGAACCTCAACCGTGACACCCTCCAGGTAACCGAAAAATCGCATGTAATCACTTGACACGAAATCGACCATTACATCACACTGCCTCTCAGGGGTGTGACGAACCAGAGACTCTTAAAACTCCTCGGAAGCAAAACAAAGGGAAGCACCGGGATCAACCAAAACACGGGCAGCTCTACCAAGGATAGGCAAGGTACCTATAACCAGGTTCGACGCCTCGGCTTGCTCCCTGTTCAGAGCCATCACACAACCACGTCCACGCCCATGCTGGGGCACCGGTTGGGGCTGCTTCTACTGCGGCGACTGCTGGTGTAGCTGGAACTGCTGAGACTGCTGAAACTACTAAGGTTTCAAATGATATTGCCCCTGCTACTGCTGCCAGGGTGCCTATTGCTGAAGAGGGAACTGGTACTGCAACAACGACTGAGTGTACTGCACTAGCTACTATGGCTGCTGGACTTGCCCCATCGGGCAATCCCTCCTGAAGTGGCCTAGAAAACCACAAGTGTAACAGACTGCCTCCTGCCTACCTTGATCAGCTCCCTGCTGGACAGACTGCTCTGCAAACCTCGACTGACGTTTCTGCTGCTTGCCCCGACCACCTACACGAGTGGTCATCTGCTTGAACCTCGAGCGTAAACCTAAACTACCAGAACTGCCTGAGCCTGAAGAAGAAGAAGTCGCACTGCCACGGCTACCTGCGGGGTGCTGGTACGGTGAGGACCTCAAAGAAGCTCCTTCCTGCTGCTGCTGGGGCTGCCAGGTCTCCCTCTCCAAAGTGGTGGCCTTAGCCACGACCTCTCCCAAGGTGGCGCACATGTGAGCAGTCACACCCCGCCTCAAATTTGGCCCCAGTCTTGCAATGAACCTCTCTGCACTTGCCTGCTCACTGCTAGCAACATGAAGAACATGCCTGAACAACCGGACGAACCTCTGGTGGTACTGAGTCACTATGAGATCACCCTGCACCAACTTGTGAAACTGATCTTGCCTCTCACGTCGAGCCAGTGAAATACTCGCCGTGAAAGACCCCCAAAAACCTCTGCCAAGTGATCTGATCCAAACGCTGCCTTGGAAAGTTGGTCTGCCACTGAACTCTCCACCACTCATGGGCTGGTCCCTTGAGCTGATACACCGCCAGTCTGACCTGGTCCTCCTCGGCGCACTCCATAGTCTCGAACGTATGCTCCAACTCATGCGTCCAACTCTCTGCCTTGTCTGGATCATACTCACCAAAGAACATCGGTAGTCGGAGTCGCAAGAACCTCTCCAAGAGGGTGGTCCTGTCCTCAGTGACAGCCGTCCTCCTCCGACCTGCCCGGGTACTCCCAATACCCGACGCCTACTGAACAGTTGGTTACTCCACCATTGGATCTTCTTGCTGCTCCAGTACTGCTAGGGGAGGTACTGGAGGCTGACCTCTCGCCGCTGCCTACTCAGGCTGCCACGCTCCTTAGTACAGGGTCCTGAAGAACTACTCATCCAGGGGGAACCAATCTGCACACTGCTGTGGCTGAGGTTGGTACTCCTACTACTGCTGCCTACCTGCTACTGTTGCTGCCGCTGCTCCCTGGGGCTGTGCCACAGACTCCTCTGCTGACACCTCTTCCTGAACCTGACCCGGCACTGGCATTTCTAACACATCCTGCTGCTCTACTAGCTCTCTGGCCTGCCTACACCTGTGTAGAGCCATATCTTGCACGGCACACAACCAATAAGGTTAACGATACCAACTCGGGAGGCTAGCAGTGTACTTGTACTACTAATGGGAGTATCTGTTGCAGTTTAAATCTGCTACAAGTCCTGTCAGACTCTCGCTCTGATACCAAATGCAACGACCCCGAGAACCCAACCCTCGGCCCAAGCCAAGGACCCAATTTTTAGGATCACCGCCCATGGATCTGGAGACCCGAAAGGGCTATAAGACAAATTTAACAGAATATGTAAAGGAAATAAACGTCAACTGCTAACTAGGAACACACATACAGAAGCAGAAAGAACAGTGAGACCGATGTGTATCATTATAGGTACAGTCCCAACACACACAACTAGTACAAGTAAAGACAGAGGAAGAACAAGTCCCTTAGGGGCATACCCCGAGGGTGGCATACAACTGAGAGGGGGAACCACTGCTAGCTACGGGGACAACGACTACCGCCCCATCTCCTCCACTCGGCGCGCGCCCTGTCGCTGCTGAGAAGCCTCACCTGGAAAAGGAAGGGATGAGCTTCACAATAGAAGCTCAGTAGGGACTACCAATCTCCTATTGGCTCTAATAGGCAGAAGAATATATTCATATATAAACAATTATATAATAGCAGTTATATCTTCTACCCTACAAAGGAAAGTGCGGAAGCAAAGCTACTAACTAGCAATGGTACGGAGAACACCACGGTCGGAAACTCCGTAGAACCTGCACGTCGTGACCCCCACACGGCTAGCTATGCAGACATGGAGAACCCCACCTGGACAAGAGACACTAGCTATGGAAAATACTACCACTAGTCAACCGGTCAGGTGCATCCACTAACGTCTTATCCTCGACCCAAGTCCAAACCTCCACTCTCGTCAGAGTGGGGGCAGGAGCACAAAGTACACAACAGTAACCACCGTAGTCTGGCCAGACTACGGTCCCATGCCTGGCCTCTCTAGGTGGTTCCGCGGCCACAAAGAGCGAGGCAGTGAGAAGAAGGACTGGCTGATCTGCACCGTGTAGAACTCTGGCCATCCTCGGTGTCCCAAACCAACCAAGAGAGCTCTGCAAATGACTCAACGCCTCTGTCCCAACCACCATTTTCCCCTCAACTTTAAAGTCTATGACTCGAGTATGCTAGTCTCCCCGAACGCTCCCTCTAAGGCGCACGAGGATGGGGGTCCCAGGCAACGGTAACAACCTCTCTCACGGGACAAGTCCTCAGGTGCCGAGCACCAGGCGAATGACTAGTGTAGGACCGTACTAGGAAACTAGCACTGGTGCCACGAGTACAGTAAGAAGCGGAAACGGCGAAGACTCCATGGAAAATAGAACTCTGCAAGACCTACCTATCTCTGCTGCAGTCGTGACGCGACCATGTTGCGACGCCCAGGGCTGTCGCGACGCCCAGGGCTGTCGCGACACTGTCATGACGGCTCAACCTGTCGCGATGCAATAGAGCGTCGAGATGATGTCGCGGTGGCCTAGCCAGTCACGACATCATACGACATCTATACAGGTCGCGTTCTCAATCGAGGAGCATCTCGGTGTAGTCCTCCCAAAGACAGCCGCAAAATCGGTACAATCACATCCACATAGGGGATGAAAGCTACGCGGAATCACCTAAAGCAGTAATCTAGAAGGGTGGTTGAATAGATTACTACCTATTAAAACCAATTTAACCTTCATTTCGATGTTAACACTGACTTGATGAAAACTTAAACAGATGTGAATCAAATTCGAGCTTTAACGTGCGTGCAAAATGTGATTGGGAAATTACCATTCTACCAAATGTGTGAACAAATAATCGTGCCTACCATAAATCTAACATAAGAGCGTGTAAACCATAGGACATGATGATTTAAGGTGGTTCGGAGTACACAACTCGTGCATCCTACGTCCACTGTCCACACACACACACAGGGAAAACTGCTTATGAAGTGAGTTCAACCCAACAACACAAACGCACGGTGTCTGAGGCAAACACGCACTCAGAACAGCCACACACACGTGGGTCAAGAACAAGGAATGCTCAAACCACTACCACACACACAGAGTAATGAAAAGTAGAAAGAAAGAAGAGTTCAAAGTTGAAGTTCAAATCCAAAGATGAACTCCTCGATGTGGTTGCCCAGAAGAACTTCAGGCTTCACGTTGATGATGATCATATGATGAAGATGAAGCTTGACTTGAGGATGAACCGGCTTTAACTCCTCACACGAGATGGATCTTTCAGGAACAAACATGAGAGTTGAACCAGAGCAGAGCAAGGAAAGCCTTTTCTTGATCTTTTCTTTGGGTTTTGGTGTGGAGGCTTCTTGCTGCGAAAATAACTCTATATGATCTATATATAGTGGTGTTCAAGTTTGAAGAGTCGTGTCAGAAGGGAACACCCTAATACAGATCACATGCCGGTCCCACGTTGTGACCTATCCTGCGGCTATCGACAGGTACACTATGGCTGTCGACAGGTGCTTCTGGAAACTGGCTTCTAGAACCATGTTGGTCACTGGAATCCTGGGTTGTCGACAGGCGACCTGGTGCTGTCGATAGGCAAGCCTTATATGTCGATAGGTGCACTCTGTCTGTCTACAGCTACTGCTTTTTATTTGTTTCCAGAAGCTTGTTTGTTGTTGTCTTGTCTATCTATCGACACATGGCTTCTTAGTTGCCGACAGGTGAGCACTTGATGTGTATTTCCAGTTCTGTTGCACTTGGGTGATGTTGCTTGTCTTGTATGCATTCACACCTACATGCAAAACACTCTGTGAGATATCATGAATGCATAGATGGTCATAAAGTCATTTTTCATTTGATCATATGTTTCATTTCTTGATCATGTCTTTATCATGTTTGCAACATCAATTATGTCAATCATCAAAAACATTTAACCACAATCATCATCATACACATTGTAACCCAACATTCTCCACCTTTTTTATGAAGACAAAAATTACAATTAATGTTCTCCCCCCTTTGACAACATCCAAAAAGAGAACTCATGCATAAATGGATAAAAGTAAGTTAGTAACTGTGATTTCATTCATTGAGCAGGAATTACACACAGTGCACAAAGATATCCAATACATGGCACAAGAAAAAGCGAAAAGGAGATAGATAAATGATATAATTGACTAACCCATGACCCAAACTAGTAAAAAAAAAAAACTACATGACCCCACATGGATCCTAGACATTCTAAGCATCGTCATTCCCAAGAGCAGTGGGATGACGGAATCCATGAAACTCCGTAGTGAGGTGATCAAGCTGCTGCTGAATGTGAGCATGAGAATCAGAAAGCGTGTCCATCCGAGTGTTGAGCTGATCAAAGCGAGCAGTGAAGAGCTGTGTCAGCTGAGCCATTTGATCGGCCATGAAGTTCCGAATATCCTGAGTGGCAGCCTACGGAGCTAGCGCATCTGGAACATCTTCAGCTTCTCCCTGAACATCCATGGGCTCTGGATGGGAGTCTTCATCACTAGCCTCATCTTCAGCAGACTCTTCTTTTACATCCGGCTCCTGACCCTTAAGAGTCCTAGTGACTCTCCCAGCAACCAGCTTGTAGCCCATTCGATGGGCAGCAGTGATATCATATGCATTGCGGGACTTGAGAGAGACAAACTCACTTTCAGGAATATGAATGCCAAGGAAGGACAAGAGGGAAGTGATAGGGCAAGCATATAACATTGACCTCTTAGGATTGTTGAAACATTGCTTGATGAGGTCAAGCATGAGTTTAGGCAGATTGATCTGCTAGTCCTTCAGAAAGAAGAAGAAAAGGGACTTGTGAACCTCGGTCACAAGCTCCCTACTACCATCTTTAGGAACAATAAGGGTGGTGAAGATGTGGTAGATAATGTGGTGGAGTGGGGGCAAGGAGTTGGCATTGAGTTTGGCATGATCCTTGGTAGAGTCATATGGTTGTTGGGTGATCAGGGTGTAATACTCCGAGGCAGGAGGATGGTTGACAAGAACGTCAGCCCAAGAATTGGGTATCTACAGTGCACGACTGAGGAGGTTGGAAGTGATCTGGAAGGATGTACCTTTGACCATGGTGTATAGCTCCTCATCCACAGTCATCCCCATGTTGTTGAAAAACTCAGTCACGGCGATCGGGGAATACTGCTTGTGGGAGTATAGGAAGACAGTCCAGCCCTTGGTGTGAAAGACAGGCTGCAGACCGTCGAACATGTCTTCCAGGGAGACGAAGTCCACATATCATGGCTGGACAAATTTCTGGAAGACTCCCTGAACCCTGTTGAGTTGTAGACCCGGGGGAACAAGGAGTTCTGGCAGACGATCATCCCGATGCTTGCTCTGGCGCTCCGCTGGTGCCCTATAACCTTCACTGGCTTCGGGCGAGGTGTGACGCTGATGAGAAGCACTAAGCTTTCTCCTGGGAACCATGGGAGATGGAAGGCATGGAGTGGAGATGATCCAGGGAGAAGAAGGAAGACAGGAGGAAGAGAAAGCAAGAATAGAAAGAAGGAGTAGAGAGGGCGGTTCTGGAGAGAGGGTTGTTGGGGTTGAAATAGGGAAGGAGAGACCTCTTGAAGGAAGGTGAGGGGGTGAAGGGTCATGGGTTCCCCTTTAGGTCTATGTAGAAAGTGTTTGAAGTAGAGGGGACCCATAAAATCCGGTCAAAAGTGGAACCGGTTGGACTTCTGGACGGGCCAGAATTCCGTCTGTCGACAGGCACAGGGCATCTGTCGACAGATACTATCCAGAAATGTGCCAGAAACATGATTTTGGCTGAAATGAATGGGGAATGAGTGGTCAAGTGGCATTTTAAGGTTGTGAACTGGTATGAACCCATTACAAAGTGTCATACACACTAGTGTTAAGACATATAAATGTTCTACAATGGTTAAGAGATAATACTCCGGGAATCTTAAGTTGTAGCATTTTGAAGACACCGTTCAAAAGCATATGAATATAAGATAACCCCTTTGAATTAAACCATTGTAGAAAAACATATTCCTTGGCGGGGATGTTCAGTTGGTAAGTGAAGGTAATGTTTACACAAGCAATTAACAATAACCCACAAGTTGCCCTTGATTTAAAAATATGGAGGCTTCACTCTATTTCTAGCATTGAACTATTTTGTCAAGTTGATGTGGGAAAAGTGATAATAAGGTTCACTTTCACCTTTTGACGTGAAGGTAGACATTTGTGATGCCCGTACCCCTAGTTCCTCAGTGTAAGTGACCATCATAGCATTGTGCAGAGATAATACATAGACTTTTTGACGAGAAGATAGACATTTGTAATGCCTATGTCCCCGGTTACTCAGTGATGCTCATCATTGCTCTGCCTTTGCCCCATTTCATATATATGTTGTTTGAATTTTCATGAATTTAGAAATAGGTAGCTTTTCTCCCTTCTTATTTTTATTTTTTTAATTGAAGGATCAAGTGCAAAAGGTTATTTAAGGTCAAAAGCAAATGAAAAACATTAAGTTCAAGAACCTTCTTACTTATCAATCCATTTTAGAAAAATGATCATCCACAAAGGAGTTATTCAAGTGAGTTATGTTAAGGCCATTAGATTTGTTCAATGTGTTCTAGATGATACAACCTAGACTCATGCACATAATATTATTTTAAAATCATTGTGAATTAGTCAATGTCATTGGTACTATGTGAGTATGAAAGATTGTAATTAAGTATTAAGGCCCAATTCTCCCCTTGCATAAAGATAATGAACATACTCATGGAAATTTTGAGAAATCAAGAAGAATGCACTGAAACAAGGTCATCTGTCGACAGCTGAAAGGGGACTGTCAACAGCTACTGTGAAACAACATGAATGTGGTTCTGGAAGGGGGGATTTGTCGACAGTTGGTGTTCTGACTGTCGACAGCTACATAAAAGAACAGTATGGAGGCTTGGAATTGAGGGACAAATGAATCAAATGGTTGAGATATGATTACAACATGATTATGAAAGGGTGTTCCTCAAGCATCTCACTTAAACTACTTTGACTTACTCCCCCACAATGTGTGCATGGTGTAAAGCATCATACAAGCAATTCAGGCATTTCATGGCAACCAATTTGCACATAATAAGTACAAACATGATGTTCACTGAAGTTTGCAAAGCCCAAGTTCCCTTCTCAATGATGCGAATCTATCTTCTGACAATGGTTCAGTGAAGATATCTGCCAATTGTTTTTTAGTTGGGATGAAGTTAAGTTCCAGATTCTTGTTGTCTGCCTCATCTCTCAAAAAATGGTGTCTTATTTTGATGTGTTTTATCTTGGAATGTTGAATTGGGTTCTTTGAAAGATTGATAGCACTAGTGTTGTCACATAGGATAGGTATGCATCCAAATATTGTAATCACACAGTTGACTTTTGATCCACAACACTTGAGCTACACAGCTCCCTGCAGCAACATATTCTGCCTCTGCAGTGGAGAGTGCAACTGAGTGTTGCTTCTTGGATGCCCACGAAACCATGCAACATCCTAGGAATTGACAATACTCACTAGTACTTTTCCTATCAATTTTACACTCAGCATAGTCATCATCAGAATATGATACCAAATCAAAACTACTACCTGCTGGATACCATAAACCCAAATCACATGTTCCTGAGAGATATCTAAAAATCCTTTTAACTGCAATCAAGTCGCTTTCCTTTGGACTAGATTGATATCTAGCACAGAGCCAATCATACCTCGGTATTGCTTTACATCTACCATTTTACCTTTTTCATCATTTTCTAATTTTACATTTGTGCTCATTGGTGTAGAGGCTGGCATGGCTTGTTCGAACTAAAATCTTTTCAGTAACTGCTTGACATATTTTTCTTGATTGATGAAGAAGCCATCTTCATATTGTTTTACCTGCAAGCCACGAAAGAATTGAAGCTCCCCCATTAAACTCAATTCAAATTCACTGTGTATGTGTTTTGAGAACTCTTCACACATTGAGGGGTTAGTGGAACCAAAAATAATGTCGTCCACATAGACTTGAACAACAATTATATGATTGCGAACACATTTAGTGTTTGACCCACTTTACCTCTGGAGTAGTTTTTACTAACCAAGAAATTGCTCAATCTGTCGTACCAAGCTCAGGGTACCTGTTTCAAACCATAGAGAGCAATGTGCAATTTGTAGACATGGTTAGGTTTATCATGAACCTCAAATCCAGGTGGTTGAGAAACATACACTTCTTCTTTGATGTAACCATTCAAAAAGGCAATTTTAACATCCATTTCAAAAAGTTTGAATTTGTTTGAGCATGCATATGCTTACAAAATTCTAACTGTCTCAAGCCTAGCTACCAGTGCAAAGGATTCTTCAAAGTCTACTCCAAATTCTTGATTATACCCTTTTGCTACCAGTCTAGCTTTGTTTCTCACGACTTTACCCTCTTCATTCAGCTTATTCCTAAATACTCATCTTGTTCCAATTACTGAGATTTCAGAGGTCCTAGGAACTAAGCTCCAAACATTGTTTCTTTGGAATTAAGCAAGTTCTTCATGCATGGCATCAATCCAAGAGTTTTCTTTTAAAGCTTCTTCAACATTTTTCAGTTCCACTTGAGAAATAAATGCTAGATGATCTTGTTCAACAATGTGTCTAAAGTGTGACCTAGTGTGAACTCTATCATTTACATTTCTAATAACGTTCTCAAGTGGGTGATCTTTTAAGTACCTGACATTTCTTATTGTGGACTGGCCCTGTTAAACTTGTTCTTGAGGATGCTGCTCTTGAGGAGTTTGCTCTTGGGGAATTTATTCTTGAAGAATTTGATCATTTAGTTGATCTTCTTCAGATCTGTCGATAGCCTCTTCTTGGTTTGTCGACAGAGGCTTCTCATCTGGTTCTTCAAGTATTTTTCCTTCTTCATCATCATATCTGTAAGCATTTGAATTCTTAGATTATGCATGAGACTCATCAAAAACAACATGTGGAATCTCTTCCACTGTTCTGTTTTTATTATTAAACACTCTATAGGCTCTAAAGTGTTCAGAGTAGCCTAGAAAAATACCTGGATCACTTTTGGCTTCAAATTTATCTAAGTCAACCTTGTCATTATTATGGATAAAGACTTTGGAGCCAAAGATCCTGAAGTACCCAATACTGGGTTTCTTACCATTCAAGAGCTCATAAGGGGTTTTCTTCATCACAGGTCTTACCATGGCTCAATTTAGGATGTAGCATGATGTGTTCACAGCTTCTGCCCAAAAGCTCCTTGAGAGTTGACTTTCAACCAAAAGTGTGTGAGCCATCTCCACCAAGGTTCTATTCTTTCTCTCCACTACTCCATTTTGTTCCGGAGTCCTTGGATAGGAAAACTTGTGATCAATACCTTGGTTCCTGTAGAAATCAGAGAATGAATTATTGTCAAACTCTCCCCTATGATCAGTGCGGATTGATCATATTTTGTTTATGTTCATATGCTCAATCTTGTTAAAGAACTCTTCAAAATTTTTCAGAACTTCATTTTTATGAGCTAGGAATTTAACCCAAGTGAACCTAGAGAAATCATCTACAATAACAAACCCAAAACGTTTACCATTGAGACTAAGTGTTCTAGTAGGTCCAAAAAGATCCATGTGCAACAATTCATAAGGTTTTGAAGTGATTATGGTTGCATTGGATTTGAATGACTTCCTAGTTTGTTTTCCCTATGCACATGCATCACAAAAGCTCACATTTTTATTGAAATGTATTTCAGGAAGTCCACTTACCGGTTTCATCCTCATGATCTTGTGCAAAACATTGTAGCTTGCATGGCCTAGCCTACGATGCCATAAAGACAATTCATCTTGCTTATTTGCAACAAGACACAAATTTTTGTTTTCTGGTCCATCTAGATCAACTAGATAGATGTTATTGACTCTTTTTCTAGAAAATTTGACACTTCCTGAGACTTTATCAAGAATTTGGCATGCATCTGACTCAAAAATGACTTTATGGCCTTTACATAATTGACTAATGCTAAGAAGATTGTGAATAAGACCATCAACTAAAAGCACATTATCTATTGAGTTAGAGGCATACTTACTTACCTTTCCTGTACCAATAATTTGGCCCTTATTGTCACCTCCAACACACAACTTGACCTCCATCTTTTTCAACCAGCAAACATAATTTTTCTCTATCGCCCGTCATGTGCCTCGAGCAGCCACTGTCCAAGTACCATTTGTTTTGATTTTGGGCTGCTAGGCATTCCTGCATAGATAGATCAGACAAGAGGTTTTGGTACCCAAATTACTTTGGGTCCCAATCTTTCATTCATGCTAAAAAGTAAATGCTTTGGAATCCACACTTGTTTGCATTTCAACTTATTCAAATTATTCTCACATTGTGTTTCAGTATGGCAAAGTTTTTTACAACAGTTGCATGATGCAGTTTTACTTTTTGCATTTCTATTGTTGTTGTGTTGAGATTGTGGGTATTTTTGCCCTTTTTGTTGCTTGGTTGGCTTTCATTTTTTAGCAGATTTCCAGGCCTATCGACAGTCCACTTGGAGTCTGTCAACAAATGCCTTTCCTTTTTGAGCAGTTGAAATCTTTTATTTATTTTTCACTTCCTTACCTTTGACTTGGACATTGCTGCTTGTACTTGGTCTGCACTTAATAAATGATGTTATCATTTTTTCTCCAACTTTCTTTTGACTTTCATTTTGAAATCCAAGCCCATGCCTTGTTATGTTTGTCTTAACTCCCAAAACAACATCAAGATTTTGCTTTCCTTTTACAAATCTTGACAGATCTTCATTTTTGCTTTTTAGTTCCTTTTGAACCTCTTCAATCTTTTTCTTAATCTCTTGGTTTTCATTTTGAAGGGTTTTTGCAAGTGTTTTTAGGACTTATTTTTCTTTTTCATTTTCTTCAAGTTTTTCTTTCATGCAATCCATCTCTTCATAGTGGCCTTCTTGTTCAATTTTCAGTAACTCTATCTCTTTAGTTAGGATTGCAATTTGTTCATTATTGCTTGTGCTATGAACAAGAGTGGTGATTTTCTTTTTCAGTGCTTTATTTTCAGACTTATATTCACAAAATGTTTCAAACAATAGGGTATATGCCTCTTCTCATTCATCAATAGTGTAATTTTCAAAGGAAGAGTTTACCTCAATGCAATCCTCACTTCTTGCCATTAGACACTGGATCTCTTCATCGTCAGAATTTTCTTGAGCATTCTCATCTTCATCTTCATCACTCCAAGTTGCCATCATGGCCTTGGCTTTCTTGTATGAAAATTTGTCCTTTTTCAGCTTCTTCTTGAGCTCTGGGTATTCACCTCTCATGTGCCCCTATTTCTTGCACTCATAGCAAACAGTCATGTCAGATTTTTTGTTAGTATCAAATTTGTTTGAGAAATCTCTTTTTTGAAGAGTTTTGAAGTTACCTGATCCTTTCCTTTTGAACTTGAGGAATTTTTTGAACTATCTAGTGAGCATTGCCATTTCATCATTCTCAATTTCACTAGATGTATCAGTTTCCTCATTTTCTTGTTGAACCTCTTTCTTTGAGCTTGAAGAACCTTTGTTAGAAGCTTTTAAAGCAATGGACTTTCTGGGATTAACCTCAGTTTCTTTTCTTTTTAGATTTGTCTCATAAGTCATCAGGGATCCTATCAATTCATCCAATTTCATTGTTGATAGGTTTTTAGAGTTCTCAATGACAGTGGCCTTAGTATGCCAAGAGGATGGAAGAGATCTAAGTATCTTCCTTACTAAGTCACTCTCATTGTACTCTTTCTTCAGACCTTTCAAGCCATTAATAATGATCATGAATCGAACAAACATGTCTGAAATAGTTTCATCATTTTTTATTTTGAATATTTCATATTCAGAGACAAGCATGCTAGCTTTAGTTTCCCTTACCTCTCACGTACCTTCATATATTAGCTCCAACTTGTCCCACATTTCTTTTGCTGACTTGCATGTGGAGACCCTTGAGTATTCCTTCGGATGCACGGCGCATTACATCATGTTCAACGAGCTCCAGTTCAAGGTTCCTCTGCGGATCTATTCTCTTGTCCAAGTGTCTTCGTCAGCGGGCAGCTCATATGGACCCATGCTAATGATCTTCCACAGCTCATAGTCTTGAGCTCTCATAAAGACCTGCATACGATTTTTCCAATATGTGTAGTCAGTGCCATCAAAGAAGGGAGGCCTAGACACTGAGTGTCCTTCAGCCATAAATCCCTTGTTAGTTTCCATTAAACAGGATCTCTCCTGATCATGAGATCAAGCTATTAAAGCTGTAAATCGAAGAAACCTCGCTCTGATACCAATTGAAAGGTGCGCGGAATCACCTAAAGCAGTAATCTAGAAGGGGGGTTGAATAGATTACTACCAATTAAAACCAATTTAACCTTCTTTTTGATGTTAACACTGACATGATGAAAACTTAAACAGATGTGAATCAAATTCGAGCTTTGACGTACGTGTAAAATGTGATTGGGAAATTAGAAATCTACCAAGCGTGTGAACAAATAATCATGCCTACCATACATCTAATGCAAGAGCATGCAAACCACAGGACACGATGATTTAAGGTGGTTCAGAGTACACAACTCGTGTATCCTATGTCCACCATCCACACACACACACGAAATACTACTTATGAAGCGAGTTCAACCCAACAACACACACGCACAGTGTCTGAGGCAAACACGCACTCAGAACAGCCACACACACATGGGTCCAGCACAAGGAACGATCAAACCACTACCACACACACAGAGTAATGAAAAGTAGAAAGAAAGAAGAGTTTAGAGTTGAAGATCAAATCTAAAGATGAACTCCTCGATGTGGTTGTCTAGAAGAACATCAAGCTTCACGTTGATGATGATAAGATGACGAAGATGAAGCTTGACTTGAGGACGAACAGGCATTAACTCCTCACACGAGATGGATCTTCCAGGAACAAACAGGAGAGTTGAACCAGAGCAGAGCAGAGAAAGCCTTCTTCTTGATCCTTGCTTAGGGTTTTGGTATGGAGGCTTCTTGCTGCGAAAATAACTCCATATGATCTATATATAGTAGTGTTCAAGTTTGGAGAGTCGTGTCAGAAGGGAACACCCTAATATAGATCACATGCTGGTCACACATTGTGACTTATCTTGCGGCTGTCGACAGGTACACTATGGCTGTCGACAGGTACTGCTAGAAACTGGCTTCCAGAACTATGTTGGTCACTGGAATCCTGGGCTGTCAATAGGCGACCTGGTGTTGTCGACAGGCAAGCCTTATATGTCGACAGGTTCACTCTGTCTATCGATAGCTATTGATTTTAATTTGTTTCAGAATCTTGTTTGTTGTTGTCTTATCTCTCTGTCGACACATGGCTTCTTGGCTGTCGACAGGTGAGCACTTGATGTGTATTTCCAGTTCTGTTGCACTTGGGTGTTGTTGCTTGTCTTGTATACATTCACACTTACATGAAAAACACTCTAAGTGAGATATCATGAATGCATAGATGGTCATAAAGTCATTTTTCATTTGATCATGTCTTTCATGTCTTTATCATGTTTGCAACATCAATTATGTCAATCATCAAAAACATTTAAGCACAATCATCATCATACACATTGTAACCCAACAGAGGAGGGGAGCATGGGAAACATAAAATAAAGCTCATAAACCATACAAATCACCCTCAAACCCCACAAAACATGGATTACAACGAATCTACGCTCGATGGAATCCTCACTCGCACGAGCATGATTCTCACGCCCCCACAACCCCAAACCACGAAGAAACTACAATCTCAAGGGAGAAGGGAGCATGCTAGGGCGAGAGGAGTCGAGGGTCCCTACCTCCAAGAGTAGATCCGACCCGTTGGGGCCTTCACGTCAGAATGGCCACCTCCTCTTCGCTCCAAGTTCCACGATCACACTGCCTGCACGAACAGGGCGTCACCTCCAACCACGAGCACCTCAAGGACGCCAAGAAACCCCCAGAGAAGAGAGAGCTCGGAGGAGGAAGAAGAAGAAGGAAGGAGAGGAAGGAAAGGGTGAGAGGGGGAAATGGAGCGCCGACCTCAGTTTTAAACCGATGGGCTCCAAGACACGATGGGTCGGCTCGGCGCGACAACGAGCATGTCGCAACTCCCCTAGGCATCGAGACCATGTCACGATGGCCACCCACAGTGTGACACTAAAAGTGGTCAAACCTCGAAGACTGGAAAACAAGAATGCGACAGCTAACCAGGTCGCGTCGACACTGTATGCACTTGACACTCGACAAGGCCATTCTGATAGACAGGACAGCAGTCAATTTGGTCAGAAAAGTAGTCACGATGCCACAAGATGCCACGACAAGAACGCGACGCCCACCCCCGTCGCGACTGCTAGGTGCGCCGCCACACAAACCTTGTCGCGACGGGCTCCCCCGTCGCGACCCTGAGGATGGGGCCAATGGTCCAAGGGGGCCGGGTCTTACAATTTACATAATCATCATCATCCTGATCCCCTCATTACATATATACATGAGGAGTTATATATACAAAACTCACTATTTATCAAAAGAAGAGGTTAATAAAAGTAAGTTTCTAAACTTCCTAGCTTGATTCATGTAAGTGTAGAAGACTCCACAGATGGCTGTTGATTTTTATCAGGACTACGATATAGCTCCCTTGCTGCATCAAACATCACCTCCCAATATTCTTCAATTTGATGCAACAATATGTCTTATCCTATCTTCAGGTTATCTAAATTGTCCATCACGTGAGTCATAGATTGTAAGGAAGCAAGGGGATTTCCTGCTAAAAATGCGCCAGTGGTTAGCCTCAACACTTCTTCCCTTACTTGCATATGTGCTTCTATTTGGGCCTGTGCATACAACTCTATATCTTGTCGTAATAATTCCATTGCACTTAGTAACCGATCTCGAGCATTCATGTCCATTATGCCACAAATAACAAATTAAGTATATATATATAGAAACTTTATTACCTTCATAACTAATCCCAGATTTCTACCCCAACTCACTGGTTATTTCCAACGTTTACGGAACCTAATTGCTCTGATACCAATTAGCCTGTCATGTCCCAATAAATAACTATTTATCGGAAAATGACAGAAAATAGACATAAAAAATAGATCAAGATTTTATAAACATCTATCTTTATTACAGTGAAATCTTTACATAACACTCCTTATATAAGTACATAGGAGGAGTGCGGAAAAAAATATAATGTTTACATCTATAACTAATGTTCTCAAAAGGTACTATAAAAATTCCCAAAGGTTGGTGGACACGCTCAGCACACGCCCCTAAGTATTGGCTCTTCTTGTTCACCTGAAGGAATAAGATTTTGTGAGCAATTGTGCCTAGTAGGATTCACCCTTATTATCAGAAAGAATATGACAACTATAAAATTAGGTAATGTACTTGATTGATGGCAGTTCTGAATATCAAGGGTGATTATAACTTTGTATAAGTAAAAAACATTCATGAAAAGAGAGTACTGAATTAAAGCTTTTGTATGAAAGAATTCAGTACAATAACCACATACTACTTCAAGTAGGTAGTACATATTCAACTTATATCTGAATAAAATGATAACCAAATTAAGAAAATATGATGTAAAGCCAAACATCCAGTGGATCCAATATTGTTCCGTACGGCCAGTAAACGAGTTCGGGTGCTCCTCTCAGGACTGGATCAGCCCCATTTTCATAGACATTTATTTCAAATGGGTCCAAAAACCCACAGTTGTCATCAAGTTTCACTTTTTCTAAGCATGCATGTATAGTACATAAGTATTCATAATATCATAACAACAGGGTTCTATGAGTTAATGTTAAAGATATCAAGAAGATGTAGGAAACAACATAACTGGAAATGTCCAAGAATAATCTAAGAATGGATGTAGATGATGAATAAATAACTCAATACAATGGTATAAAAGTTTAGAATCCAAGAAAATGGGAGAGGCAACTTGTTTGGACAACACAAGGATGTGTCAACTTGGATTTATGAAGAAATGGTTCTATTTGTCAACATTTTCTGGTGGTTGTCAACAACCACTGTTGGTTGTCGACAGCTACTGGTGGTTGTCAATAGCTCTGGTTTCTGGGTTCTGGAACCATGGTAATCTGTCAACAGATTGGATCTATCTGTTGATAGATGCTGGTCTTCCTTTTTAGAAAAGTTTAAAATTGTCTAGAAAGAGACTTTCTAAGTGCTTCTACTTTCTATGGAAGATCAAACAAAGGTTGTCCTCAAAGTTCTAAATAGAGGGTAGGAAACAAGAGAAAGGAGAATCCTACCTGACTATAGAAGAAGTGGAAATTCTCCTCTTCTCCCAGTATGAGGATCCTTCACAAAGAAAACAGCAATAGCATTAGCAGCAGTCGTAACAATAGCAGCTGCAACAACAGTAAAAATAGCAACAACAACAAAAGCCGTAGCAGCAGAAGTAGTTGATGGAGATGCCAGTCACTGTAATGGTATTAGCCCAAAAATAGCCAAAACTCTCGTGGAAGCTGACCTAGGAAGCTTATATAGGCCTTGAAATTACATGCATGGCTGGCACGTAATTCCCCCACCTGTCACTGTAAAAAGCACACGTGTCAAGGATAAAAACCCATACTTTTTCTACTTAGCCACGTTTACAGTGAGGTTTTTACTTCTAACACGTATTAAGATACGTGTAACACACCTACAGAAGCGATAAATGCCTTACGTAAGTAAAAAAATTTTTAAAAATGTTTCATAAATGGGAGATAATTTATCTAGACCCTTTGTCCTTATGTTTTTGTATCTAAATGATGTCAAACCAAGTTGAAATTTCAAACATAAGCTAATTGAAAAGTTTTACCAATTATGGTGATTTTAGTTTAATTTTTAGAAATATTTTTTCATCCAGTAAAAATTACCCAGAAAATCATTGTGTCGACTGTTGTTCAATGCATATCGATTACTGACTAATTTCCACATCAATTAGTGTTTTTAAAGTCCACATCGATTACTATATAAACACATCGACTACAGTTTACTTCAACATCTATTTCACTCAAAACATCGATTTCACTTAAACATCGACTCCATCCAAACATCGACTTCGGTTCAACATCGATTTCATCACCGATTTCACTTAAACATCGACTTCATCCAAACATCGATTTCAGCATCAATTTCACTTAAACATTGACTTCATCCAAACTTCGACTTCATTCAGACATCGATTACGGCTCAACAACGACTTCATTTAGAACATCAATTATATTCAAACATCAATTTCATACATGAATTACATTCAAACATCGATTACTATTATACTTAAACATCGATTGTCTCTTCATTTCAAATGTTTCTTGAAATTGATTATGTTTAATAAATAAAAATCATTACCTTATTCTCCATTTTCAATATATTTTATTTTGGGGTGTTACAAAAATACCCAGTTCACTCTTGGGTTCAAACTTATCCAGATCCTTCTTATCATTATTTAAGATAAAGCACTTGGTACCAAAAACTTTGAAGTGAGTAATTGAGGGTTTCTTACCTTTCAGAAGTTCATATGGAGTTTTCTTGCTAAGAGGCCTTACTAGTGCACGAACGATTGTGTAGCAAGATGTATTGATTTCCTTAGCCCAAAATCTCCTTGGTAGTCCATTTTAACCAAGGTGCTATTTTAACCAAGGTGCTATTTCTTCTTTCAACAACTCCATTCTGTTCTGAAGTTCTTGGAGATGAGAATTTGTGAGAAATTCCTTCAGTTCTGTAAAAATTGTCAAAATCTTAATTCTCAAATTCCCCACCATGGTCTGACATAATTGAAGAAATTCTAAATTTTTCTTCTTGCATGATCTTTCTATAGAATTCCAAAAATTCAGTGAAAACATCATTTTTGTGTGCAAGATAGAACACCCATGTAAATCTAGAAAAATCATCAACAAGCACATATCCAAACCTTTTACCATTTAGACTGGAAGTCCTAGTGGGTCGGAACAGATCCATGTGAATAAGTTCAAAAAGGCTGGAAGTCAAATTTTTAGTTCTACTTTTGAATGATTTTCTAGTTTGCTTACCTTGATACATGCTGCACAAATTCTATTGTGTTGTTTGAAGGAGATTTCTGGTAGACCTTTGACCATGCTATACTTTACAAGTTTGTGCAATGTATTGTAGCTAGCATGACATAGTCTACGATGCCAAAGACATGCAAGATCATACTTGTTGGCAGCAAGGCATGGAGTATCATTTTCAAGATCATTTAAATCAACCATGTACACATTGTTAACTCTCTTACCAGTAAATTTAACAGTATATGAACTAGGTTCAAAAAATGTGCAAATAAGAGAGTCAAATGTTACCTTATGTCCTTTGTCACAAAGTTGACTTATGCTCAAGAGGTTGTATTCCAATCCTTCCACCGAAAGAACATCATCAATAGAATCGAAAAGATTCTTACCAACTTTTCCTAATCCAAATATCTTACCTTTGTTATTGCCCCAAAAGGTCACATGACCAGCTTCCTTTTCAACCAATAGGCAAAATTTATTTTTGTCCCTGTCATATGTCTTTAACAGCCACTATCAAGGTACCACTTGTTGTGTACGGCTGTAAGACATTCTTGCAAGATATATCAAACAAGAGTTTTGGAACCCATGCACATTTGGGTCCCTTTAAATCATTCAACTCAACTGCACATAAAAGCAATTTCTTTGGAATCCACACTTGTCTTTTTTCTGTTAAATTGATGTTGTTTCTGAATTTATTCTTCATTTCATTCTTTTTCTTGTTGTCACTAGTTTTTGAGATGATCTTTTTCTCATGAAATAGCTTTTTCTAAACTTTGGTTTTCCTTCCCAATTAGATATCGAAGGGTTATGATAGGTGCTAAACCATTCAGAATACTTAGGATAGATATGTCTTATATAGAACTGAGGATGTGTCGACGCATTGATTGAGTTGCGTCGACTTTCCTGTGTCCATCCTGAAGTGCTCTTGGTGCTGGCAAATGGATGTGTCGACCTATCATATTGGATGTGTCGACCTACCCAAGCATTCTGTTGTTAGTGCTAGTTTCCATGAGGCATGTGTGTAGACTTGGTGTAAATGTTGTGTCAACTTTCATGACTTCCAATAGCCATTTCATAGACCTTGGGTCAACCTCCATTGAGAGTAGTGTCGACCTTACCTTTGGCTTTGAATTTCTCTTGAGGCTTGGTCGGCGAGACCCGCAAGAACACAAGGTCACCTACACTGAACTGTAACGGCCTCCTGCGGACATCTGCATCGCTCTTCTGTCTGCTCTACGCTGTCTGAAGCCTCTGCCTGAAAAGTCTGACTATATTTGCACACTGCTGCACCATCTCTGGTCCAAAAAGCTGTCTCTCTCCGACCTCGAACCAGTGAAGCGGTGTCCTGCATGGGCGACCATACAAACCCTCGTATGGTGCCATTCCGATGCTCGAGTGACAACTTTTATTGTACGCAAACTCTACCATCGGAAGGTGCGACTCCCAGGTGCCACTCCAGTCCAAACAACACACTCTCAGCATATCCTCCAAGGTTTGAATGGTCCTCTCTGACTGCCCATCTGACTGCGGGTGATATGCTGTACTCAGCCTTAACTCTGTGCCAAGAGCCCTCTGCAAACTACGCCAGAACCCTGATGTGAACCTCGGAACTCTGTCGGAGATGATCAAAACTGGGGTTCCGTGTAACGGAACGACTCTATCCATGTACAGCCTGGCTAACCTGTCCACTGACCATGACATTTTGACTGGAAGGAAATGCGCTGCCTTGGTCAAACGATCCACGATCACCCAGATACCATCGATCCTTTGCGGAGTACGTGGCAACCCAACTACAAAGTCCATGGTGATGTCGTCCCACTTCCACTTGGGAATGGGCAACGACCGTAGCTTACCACCAGGACGCTGATGCTCAGCCTTCACCTGCTGATAGGTAAGGCACCGCACGACAAACTCCGCCATGCCCCTCTTCATCCCTGGCCACCAGAAGAACCTCCTCAAGCAATGGTACATCTTGGTGGAACTAGGATGAACAACATACCTCGATCTGTGAGCCTCTGACAAAAGCACCTGGCGTGCATCCTTGGGAACATATAGCCTGCTTCTGAATCTGACCCCAATGTCCCCGTCTAGCTCAACATCTGGCATCTGCAAGATATCTGCCAACTCTGAGTCTGCCTGCTACGCCTGCAACACCTGTTGGTACACTGACGGACGAACTGACAAGTTGGTCATCATTGCTCGGTCTCTGCACCTCGACGGGTAGAACACTCCCTGGGACAACTCCTCGAATAGCCTCCACTCTCTAACCATCACCGAACTCAAATGAACACGCCTGCTCAAAGCATCTGCCACGACGTTGGCCCTTCTTGGGTGATAGGAGAGGGTTAGGTCATAGTCCTTCAAATACTCCATCCATCTGCACTGCCTCGAGTTCAGATCCCTCTAAGTGAAAATGTACTACAAACTCTGATGGTCGGTGAAGATCTCGAACGCCTCTCCATACAGATAGTGCCTCTACAACTTCAGAGTGAACACCACTGCTGCCAACTCTAAGTCATGGGTATGGAAGTTCTCCTCATGCTTCTTGAGCTTCTGAGAAGCATAGGCAATGACCCCACCATGCTGCATCAGCACAGCACCCAATCCTGATCTCGACACGTCGATGTAGACCACAAAACCTCCACTGCCCGATGGCAAGACCAACACTAACACTGAAGTCAACCTCATCTTCAGCTCCAGGAAACTCCACTCAAAGTCCTCTGACCAAACAAACCTGATGTTCAGCCTCGTCAACCTGGTCAACGGCTCTACAATCCTGGCAAAATCCTGGATGAATCTCCTATAATAACCTACCAGACCCAAAAGCTGCAAACCTCTGACACTGATGTGGGTTGCTCCCATGACAACACTGCCTCCACCTTGGCAGGGTCCACTGCCACACCAGAACCTGAGATCACGTGCCCGAGAAAGTGCACCTCCCTCAGCCAAAATTTGCACTTGTCGAACTTGGTGTACAGTTGGTGACTCCGCAAAGTCTTTAGCATGATCCTCATATGCTCCTCATGCTCTTTCTCAGAAGCCGAGTAGACTAAGATGCCATCAACAATGATGACCACGAACCAATCTAGGTACTCACTAAACACCCTATGCATTAAATCCATGAATGCTGCAAGTGCGTTCATCAGCCCAAACGGCATCACGACGAACTCAAAGTGACCGTACCTGGAACGGAAAAACGTCAAGCCAATATCAGACTCTCTGATCCTCAACTAATAGTAACTGGATCTCAAGTCAATCTTCGAGAACACCCTGGTTGACTGCAACTGGTCGAACAAATCATCAATCCTCGACAATGGGTACTTATTCTTCACTATAACCTGATTCAGTTGCCGATAATTGATACACAAATGCAAACTACCATCCTTCTTCCTCACAAATAGAACAGTCACTCCCCATGGTGAACGGCTCGGATGAATGAAGCCCAGCTCAAGCAACTCCTGCAACTGGCACTTCAACTCACGCAACTCCGCCGGAGCCATCTGGTAAGGTGCCTTAGAGAAAGGCATCGTACCGGGCAAAAGCTCGATGGAGAACCCTACCTCCTGCTCAGGTGGCAAACCAAGTAGATCTAGGGATGTAAACGATCCGAGTCGAGCCAAGTTATGCCCTGCTTAAATTCGAACTCGTTTATATTTATCGAGCTCGAACTCGGCTCGAAACTCGTCGAGCTTCTTTGACCGATGCTCGAACTCGGCTCGTTACAGATTTTCTAAACTCAAACTCGACTCGTCGAACAACTTGTTTATGTAATCGAGCTCGAGTTCGAGTTCAAACACAAGCTCAAAAACTCAGAGTTTAAACAAACACACAAAATCAAATAAATATTTAAATAAATTATATTTTTAAAAAAATTTGAACGAGCTCCTCGCTGGAGAGCCAAGAGGGTTTTTTAATTAATATTTGAAGGCAAATTTGACTTGGAAGACATGAGGGAAAGGGGTTCTTTATAAGAAACCCAGTCCCGCCTACATTTGTCCCAGCCGATATGGGACTAAACAAGGTGCTCTGGCAAGTGGCAAGCATGCACGGTCTGGGCGTGGTGGGCATTGGAGCAGGGGGTGGGTGACCATTGGGGACAATGGCATCGCCGGGAAGCATTGGGGACAATGGGGAGCCAGGGACAGTCGTGGTTCACCCTGGTGTCTGGCAAGGGAGGATGGCGGCGTCACCACCGCGGCGGCTTCTACCCGGCACCACCGCGGCGGCGTCAAGTCCCTTCGTCGTGCGGCGCTGCGGCTCATGCCCATGAAGCATGGCGGGCGGCAAGAGGAAGCGTCGGGATTCCGGTGAGGACGGCGATGATGCTGCCTATGCTACTCCTGCGGCGGCCGCGTCGGCGGAGGAACAGGGTGTCCGGAGCGAGGGGAAGAAGCAAGCGGTGCTGCCGTTGATGATAAAGAACAAGGCGAAGAGGACGGAAGTCCACGCCAAGCTCAAGCGTGAGAAGAAGCTCAAAAAGCGCCGCAAGGCCAAGGCCCGGGAAGCCACGACCAAGAGGGCCCTCGAGCTCGGCGAGGAGGTGATGCTGCCCTGCCCTGCACAAGTGCACAGGTGCTCGGCGGGAGGAAGAAGATGACTGGCGGTGCCTATGGACCCCAGACCATTTGATATTTGTGTATAAACTTTTTTCTCATTTGATTCAACCTAGTTTTCACCTATATATCTTATTTATTTAATTTGTGCATGTACCCTAACTTATATATTTTATATATTTAACTTTTAGATATCAACCCCTAACTTTTATTTATATTTCTTACATCTCATTTTGTCAAAGTATACAATGAATTTATTCTTTATAAAAATTTTAATAATTTAACTTATTTAATAACAAGTATTTAAATGAATTATTAATGAGTTCTTAACGAGTATTTAATCGAATTTTTAACGAGCTCTTAAACAAGTTGTTCGCAAATATAATTGAGCCGAGCTCACATGTGTTCAGACTCGGCTCGTTTATGAACCGAGCTTTTTTTTTTTTTTCAAACTTGACTCGTTTATCTAATAAACGAGTTGAGTCGAGTTTTTATTGAGCCGAGTGTCGAGTTACTCGCCGAACGTATCGGCTCATTTACACCCCTAAGTAGATCCTCCGGGAAAACATCAGAGAACTCATAAACAACAGGCACATCAAAAACATACGATTCGCTAGGCTCCAAGGAATAAACAGAAGCAAGATATGCCACACAGCCATCACGGATCAAACGACGAGCTCTACAGAAGGAAATAAAGGGTCGACAGGTAGACCGGATACCTCGGAAGTAGAGAACGGGCGCTCCAAGTATCTCAAACTGAACGGTCTTTCGCTGACAATCCACCATATCTAAGTGAGCCTCCAACCAGTCCATGCCCAGGATGACGTCAAAGTCACGAAGCTGCAACGCGTACAACCTGGCTGGCAACTGGTGTCCCTCAACCTCAACTGTGACGCCCTCCAGGTAACCAAAAGAATGCATATAGTCACTGGACGGGAGATCGACCATCACGTCTCACTGTCTCTCAGGTGGGTGACGAACCAGAGACTCATAAAACTCCTCGGAAGGAAAACATAGAGAAGCACCGGGGTCAACTAAAACATGAGCAGCTCTACCAAGGATAGGTAGGGTACCTATAACTAGGTTCGACGCCTCGGCCTGCTCCCTGGTGAGTGCCATCACATGGCCACGACCATGCCCACGCTACGGCGCCTACTGGGGCTGCGGCGACTGCTGGTGCTGCGGAAACTGCTGCTGGTACAGCTGGTACAACTGAGGCTGCTGGTACTGCGGGAACTACTGAGGCTGCTACTGGTACTGCCCCTATAGCTACTGACGGGGCGCCTGCTGCTGGGGAGGGAACTGGTACTGCGGTAGTTGCTGCATGTACTGTACTGGTACTACGGCTGCTGGACTTGCCCCACCGGGCAATCCCTCTTGAAGTGGCCTGACAAACCACAAGTGTAGCAAACTGCCTTATGTCTGCCCTGCTTAGCTCCCTTCTGAACTGACTGCTCCGCAAACCTCGACTATCGCCTCTGCTACCGACTCCATCCACTCCCGCGAGTGGACAATTGCTTGAACTTCGAGCGAATCCCAGAACAGCCGAAACTGTCCGAGCACGAAGAAGAAGAAGAAGTCACGCTACCGCGACTACCTGCGGGACGCTTGTATGGCGAGGACCTGGAAGAGACTCCTCCCTGCTGTTGCTGGGGCTGCCATGTTTCTCTCTCCAAGGCGGTGACCTTAACCACGGCCTCTCCTAAGGTGGTACACATGTGAGCCGTCACACCCCACCTCAAGTCTGGCCTCAGTTCTGCGACGAACCTCTCCGTACATGCCTGCTCACTGCCTGCTACATGAGGAACATGCCCCAACAATCGGACGAACCTCTGGTGGTATTGAGTAACTGAGAGATCGCCCTGCACCAACTCATGGAACTGGTCTCGTCTCTCATGTCGAGCATAGTCGGGAAAGTACTCACCATGAAAGATCTCTAAAAACCGCTGCCAAGTAATCTAATCCAAATGCTGCCCCTGGAAGTGAGTCTGCCACAGAACTCTCCACCACTCATGGGCTGCTCCCTTGAGCTGATACACCGCCAGTCTGACCTGGTCCTCCTCGGCGCAGTCCATGGTCTCTAACATGCACTCCAACTCATGCGTCCAACTCTCTGCCTTGTCTGGATCATACTCACCGAAGAAGATCGGTGGCCGGAGACGCAGAAACCTCTCCAAGAGGGCGGTTCTGTCCTCAGTGACAGCCGTCCTCCTCCGACCAGCCAGGGTGCTCCCGGTACCCGACGCCTGCTGAACTGCTGGCTGCTCCACCTCTAGATCCTCCTTGTCACGCCCCGATATTTAACAGCGGAATAAATACCGAGGTGCGTGAACGATGCAAATAGACGTATCACAATTTAATAGATCAAAGTCATAATTTAAACACAATAACACATTTGAGACCATAATATTGTCACCAAAAGTATACTTTATTCCATTTCATTCAACTAGCTACAACCTTACATAAGAAGAACCAACTAAAGGGTCCCTTATTCAAACGAAAATGTTTCACTAATACATAGACTACTCAAATATCTATTCCTAATACTTCATCTCCTCAATGTCCGATGCGCATCACTCTTGCCCTGCCCCATCGGACTCCACGGGTTCCTCATCACTACCTGAAAAGGACAGGAAGATAGGGTGAGCGAACTAGCTCAGTAGGATTTACAACTCAATATTGTGCGGGCACTAATATACATGATTAACATTTTAAATAGGCAGATATGCACATGAACATGATGACAATGCATGCTTTTCTAACAAGTGAAATAGCAGAATAGAATGGATATCACATCAGATCAAATATCGAATTTCATATACAATGGACAGGTCGTTCAAGAGTAGAATCATATCAAAAGGAATAGGCCATATTCACACAGATATCATGTATTCACATGAACAAATGTATCATATCAAATCTTATCATATCATATCAAATGAATGCACATTCACACCAATCTTGCGTATTTGTTGTGCTATGCCACCAAAAGTCCATATTCCCGCGGTTAATAAGTACGTTGGGGCGCTCCTCCCGAGGACCAGACAGGGCCCCTATTGCACAGGCATTGGTCAAATGGACCGAAGTCCCATATTGTGCCAAACAAATATATTCATATTATGGCCACAGAGTTTCAATGACAAGCTCATAGTAATAGGGACATGATCACTCATAGAGTCAAGGTATGACAATAGCTCAAGAGATCAATTGGGCAGTATAATGACGTATCTTATGTTTCTTAATTTCATTAATGTCTTATCATGAGGATGACTAATGACAGATCGTACGCAGAACATGTGCTCTTTATCTCCAGGGTACTTCATGGTACAACCAGCTCAGCCTCTATATGGGAATCCATAGATAGCGGAGACTTACGGAGGTCTTAAGGAAAAGATCGCTAGTCTTGCCGATTCGGAATGACGGGCAGAGAGTTCTCAATTCCCCATGAAGGGTGTGCCTATTCATGCAAAAGTGTAAGTGACGAGTCATGAATCGTTCCTAACATGTATGCAATTGACCAATAATTAATTGAAACATCGGAAAGCATATAACTATCGAAACTCATATGCAATTCATGATAGAAACTCAACTAACAAGTCCATACTAACATGTATTCATCCCCACATTCATATCATAATCTTATCATATCAAATTGACAATAAGTAAGATCACAAGATAATCAAATGAACATAAGGTCAATCAGAATTACACATTAAATCATATTCATATCATTACCGCTTTCAAATTGATGGATTTCTTTTAGGCCAATGCACACTATGGAACAATATGCAACAAGCTGATAGACCACACAGACTAACATGCTGACTGACTGACTGAAAAGTACAGCCTCGGGTCGGCCTATGAATAGCGTCCAACACAGTGGACATTTTTTTCAAAACACGATGTACAGGTAAACAGGCCAAACTATGCAGAAAACTGAATCACGTCGGCCTACATGGCTGCCTTTCAAGCTAAATCCCGTCCGGGTATAGCGGTGCATTTACAGGAAATTCATTAAATATCAATGGGGCGGGAAAACCGCCTGAATCGCGTCCGGGGATCCCGCCGCGATTCAGACTTGCACAGACTCCCAGGTAGGCACGAAGGCCAACACGCGGGTTGACTGGTCAGTGACCTAATCGTCTCCGGCCTCACGGTCACGATTCAGAGGGCGCGGGAATCGCGTCGCCTGGAGCGGACGCGATTCCAAATGCTGCCCGAAAATGCCAGAAAACATAGTGAACCTCTTACCATGCTTATATATCCATATATAATGACATTTAGAAAAAACATTTAACATGAAAGATCACCATGACAACGAGTAGAAGAACTTTAATGTTGGGTGTTTGACCTAATTCGCTCTTGAATCTTGTGAAAAATATGAAGAATGTAAACGTCAAGTGCAACCTGAAACACAGTATCATGCAGTGGCTCTCTTATCATGATTATAACTCTCTAACTCATAACATTCAGATAAAATGTTCAACATGAAAGATGATCGGGACTACTATTGGAAGAACTTTTATGATGGGAGTTTTGTCTAATTAGGTCTTGAATCACATGCATAATAAGAAGAATGTAAAAAGCTCTAACTGTGCGCGACTTGGGAAAAATGACTAATACTCCATGTATACTCCATGAAAATTGGGCAAATCAAGTGCAAATGAACCTACACTCGAAGCTCTACAATATGGCATTGGTTTTCTTTAATCTTGGCCCAAGAACACATACCTTTGAATGCTAAGAACTCCCTACAGGTTTCTGGGTCGATGCAGAGCGAGGTTGAGGAAGACCACATTTTCCCCAGCCGTTCTCCTCTCCTCCAGCGCCCCAAGCTTTCTGCTCATGACCCCAACTTGTTGCTAAACCTTCCCCAAGAGTTTATTGACGAGTTCTTATAGATTTAGGGTATATTTACATGTCCTAATGGGACTAGGAAAGGGGGCTGCGAATTCTGCTTCCTACTTTCCAAAATCTGGGATTCTCTCACCCAAAGGAGGTAGCTACACCATGGAAAGGTGTCATATAGGGTTGGCCACGATTTGTCTTGCCATGCATGGCCATTACCACTAATTTTAACCCTAATTTGCCCTCCCTAATCACTGTATAATTACATACACAAATTTCTAGGTATTTTCTTGTCCCAATTTTTATCCTTGGGCCAAATGTGCTCCATTTTCCCAGTCTTGTTAATGGGTTATTAATACATGATGTTGGAAGTCTCTCCAACATGTTTATTTAATTTATGGTCGGGTTATTTTTCCGCGTTAACAATTTTACGACTTGGTTTCCTAATTTGGGTAGTTAGTCCCGTGTGACGCACACTTGGCCAATCGGATTTTTTGTTGCACGAATTTTTTCGTGGAACACTTATAGATAATATTTGAGGTTGATTTATAATTTTTACGGAATTTTTCGATGTGTTTTCTCATGTACGATAGTGGTACGTAAATTCTATCATTCCGATAATACGAAAGTTATTTATTTACTATTTTCATACTTGAATTTGTTCATTGGTCATAAGTTGTCCATTAGTCCAATTTATTTTATGGAGTATCCCCACATATTTTTTGGAGTCCACCCATCATTTTAATTTTGTTCATGATCATATTTTATACACATGATAATGGATTTTCCAACTTATTTCTTAATTACGATAATAAGTCACAATAACTCTTAAACATACCCAAAATGATTTTTATTGACCCAAATTTCTTTATGGATCATTAGAGAATATCATTTGAAGTCCATCCATGATTTTTATTTAATTTTCTGGCTCCTCTAAGTATGTGTGATAATTATTTCCCGACTTATTCTCTGATTACGATACTCAGTCGCAAAATGCCTTAAACTTGGACCATCTGATTTTCCTTTGCATCAATTTCTTGTGGGTCATTAGGAAGTATGATCTAGAGTTGTTCTATGGTTTTTATGAAGTTTTCTAATGGGTTTTTGTATGTACGATAATGGCACGTATGTTTTTGCTATTTCACTAATATTGAATTTATCGTTTTCAATTTATTTGTAATTTTCAAATTACTGAATTTCGGGGGTGTTGCATGCCTGCTGCTCCGGTACCGCTGGGGGAGATACCAGAGGCTGACCTCCTGCTACTGCTTACCCGGGCTGCCACGCTCCCTGGTACAAGTTTCTGAAGAACTACTCTGCCAAGGGGAACCAGCCTGCGTACTGTTGTGGCTGAGGCTGGTACTTCTGCTGCTGCTGCCCACCTGTCGTTGTTGCTGCTGCTGCTCCCTGAGGCTATGCCACTGACTCCTCTGCTAACACCTCCTTCTGGACCTGCCCCAACGCGGGCATATCCAACTCATCCTGCTGCTCAATCAGCTCTCTGGCCTGCCTACGTCTGCGCATAGCCATATGCTGCACGACACATAACCAACAAGGTTAACAATACTAACTCGGGCAGCTAGCAGTGTACTTGTACTACTATTGGGACTTCCCATTGTAGTTTAAATCCTCTACAAGTCCTGTCAGACTCTCGCTCTGATACCAACTATCACGACCCCGAGAACCTAACCCTTGGCCAACGCCGAGGACCTGATTTTTACGGTCGCCGCCCACGGATTCGGAGACCCAGAAAGGCTATAATATGAATCTAACAGGATATGTAACGAAAGTAAATGTCAACTGCTAAACTAGAAGTGCACATGCGGAAATAGAAAGAAGAGCGAGACTGTTGTGTACCGCTCTAAGTACAGTCCCAACACACACACTAGTAGAAGTAAAGGCAGGGGATAACAAGCCCCTTAGGGGCATACCCTGAGGGTGACGTACACTGAGAGGGGGGAGACCGCTACTAGTTATGGGGACCACGACTACCACCCCCGTCTCCTCCGCCCGGCACGCGCCCTGCTGTTGCTGAGAAGTCTCACCCGGAAAAAGGAGGGATGAGATTCACAACAGAAGCTCAGTAGGGACTACCAATCTCCTACTGGGTCTAATAGGCAGAAGAATATATATATATATATATATATCAATTAAAATAACAACAGTTATATCTTCTACCTACGAGCGGAAGTGCAGAAGTAAAACTACTAACTAGCAACAGTACGGAAGTACTACGCAGTCGGAAACTCTGTACGACTGCTCATCGTGACCACCACACAGCTAGTAAAAACAGACAGGGGGAAACCCCGCCTGGACAAGAAACACTAGCTACGGAAAGCACTACCACCAGTCAACCAGTCAGGTGCGTCCACTAACATCTTACCCTCGACCCAGGTCCTAACCCCTACGTCTCGTCAGAGCGAGGTAAGAGACAAAGTACACAACAGTAACTGTCGTAGTCTGGTCGGACTATGGTCCCACGCCTAGCCTCTCCAAGTGGTTCCGTGGCCACAAGGAGCGAGGCGGTGAGAAACAGGACTGGCTGGCCTGCACCAGGTAGAACTCCTAAACCATCCTCGGTGTCCCAGACCAACCACGAGAGCTCTGCAAACAACTCAACACTGCTATCCTAACCACCGTTTTCCCCTCTGCTTCAGAGTCCTCCTACTCGGCTGCCAACTCGAGCACACTCATAGCCCAGAGTACTCCCTCAACAGGCTCCCGAGGATGGGGGTTCCAGGCAATGGTAATAACCTCTCTACGGGACAAGCCCTCAAGTGCCAAGCACTGGGCGATGACTAGTGTAGGACCGTACTAGGGACTAGCACAAGTGCCAGGGGTACAGTAAAAGGAGCGGAAACGACGAAGGCTTAACAAAGCACAGTACTTCGCAAGACCATAACCTGTCTCTTGGCTGTAGTCGCGACGCATCGGGCCATCGCGACCTTGTCACGATGCCCTGCTCTGTCGTGACACTGTCGCGGTGGCCCAAGCCGATGTGACCAAGTCGCGACACCTAAGAGCGTCGTGACCATGTCGTGACCGGCTAGGCCGTCGCGACAAGATTGTGACCTCTATAGTGGTCGCGTCTTCAGCCGAGGGGGGTTCTGGAGCAGTCTTCTTGAGAACCACCCCAAAAACATGATATACACATTCCACAAAGGGAAGGGGAGCATGTTCAACATGTATGAAAGCTGTAAATCACTCAAGCACCCTTAAAACCCCACAAACATGGATTCACGAGAATCTACGCTCGATGGAAACCTCACTCAAGCACGAGCATGATCCTCACACTCCCACAACCCCAAACCATGAGGAAACACCATCTCTAGAGGGAGGGGAGCATGCTTAGGGCGAGAGGATCAAGGGTCCCTAGCTCCAAAAGAAGAGCCGACCCATTGGGGCCTTCACGTACACTACTAGAAAACACAGTCGTACCTACGACCAAAAACGTCAGTAATGCGGCAAATATCGTAGGTATATATGTATACCTACGACATTTCCCACGGCTTCAGTCGTCGGTAAAGTACATGTTGGTAATACTATTACCTACGACAGAGTCGTAGGTAAAGTACATGTACTTTACCTACGATATTTAATGGCGTAGGTTTTGTTTACCTACAGAAGAACATGTTGTAGGTGTTTTATACCTATAACGTTAAATGTCGTTGGTTTTTGTACCTGAAAAAAAATATTATATATTATTCCTGCACATATAACATATACATATTCACCTGCCTTTCCTATTCATATTCCATTCATAACAATCACATCCACAACATTCACTCATTCCCATTCACAAAATCTCATTCATTCATACACTTCATCAACATAACCACATTCATTCATACACCATCAACATAACCACATTCATTCATATTCTTACACTTTATCAACATAACCACATTCATTCATTCAAACACATATTGTGGTCATTCACAACATTTTTCATATTAATGTCAAATATACATCCACAAAACTCTCATTGCTTGCCTCCACTGCCTATGCACATAAGGAACCAACTGCTTGCCTCCACTGCCTATGCAGTCGACTAAGCAATGAGAGTGTTGGCTAACTCAACTCAGGACAACACATCAGTCTGCCAACTTCATTCTTGTGAGATCCATACTTCACATTCACATTATCTCATTCAACATTGTCATAATAATGCATTCATTCAACACATAACCACATTCATCAAATATTGTGTTTAGAAACTGTTTGCAAATATATACATATACCAAATTGTTTCAAAGTGTTTACAAAGTGCTAACCACTAAATAGTGTTCGTTTTGCCTCATCCACCAACACCTACATAGAAAGAAAACAATAGCAGAAGTTAATAAAAGTGCTAGATGATTTGTTAGGTAGTATAAATTTTCAATAAACAAAAAACTTACATAATCTCGAAACAATAAAATATGACTTCCAATGGCATCTTTGATTCGAAATCTATGGTCATCTTTAACAAACAAGGGAGCATCAGGTTTGTTTGCAAAATGAATTGAGACTTCACAGTACACAGTTCCAATCGGTCTCCCCATAACAATTTTTGCTGGATCCATACTCATAACAATTCCTCTGCCACTTGTTCATTCTCCAAATCCAGCAATTTCACCTTCTTCCCTGTCATCTGAAATTACATAAAAATTAGTCATTAATTATAATGGAAAAAATATATAAAAATATTATAACTAACTCATGTTGAACAAAAATAAACCACTGTTGACCAGATTTTTGGAAAATGGTTACTTACTTTGTTGTTCCTTGTACCACTAACCACATTCTGAGATGCAAAAATGGAGAACAAAAACTGTCAACTGACAAGCATAGTCTTATTTGAGAATGTGTATCCATTATGAAGTCACTTCATGTATTTCGAGGGATTACCAACTATGCCCATTGCATGTGTTTGTGACCATAGGAAAATCACATAGTTCAAAATTCATTTAGGAATCTCAGGTTCTTCTACCAGTCATTATAATTACATCAACTCACCTAGATAAAGGGATGATAAACTCCTCGCCATGGTTGTATTACTGTAGATGCAAGAACTTAATTGCTTCACCCAAAAAATTCTAAACATTTTAAGGCATTATAGTATATGAGTTATACCAATCTAGGCTCAAAAGAATGGGTGACATATCCTACTTGCTCTTATTCTTCCATAGAAAATGAGTTATAGATAAAAGAATCTTTTTTTCTTTTCCCATAGAAAATGAGAGAAACATACCAAAAGCAAGAGAAGGAAAAAATCTTTGAAAAAAAAAGTGCATAATGTAGAGCAAAATAAAAGGAAGTTGCCAAAATAATATTAAAAAATGCACAAAAACGAAGACAGCTAGCAATAATCTTTTTCCAACTTCCTAGTAATAGCATATTACCTAAACTATGATATTATCACCTTTTGCATTGTAAAACTAATGGCATCATTAAAGAATTCTTTCATATATAAATAAAATCTTCAAAGCAAAGGAGTTTAACAACGGTAATAGCCCTCATCAAAAGCTCTAATCTTTCTGGATACAACGGTAAAGAACATTATACAGTGCATTAACTGCAGAGTTTAGCACCTTTCTGTGTGTGTTTTCGAGCTCCAGTAGAAATCGGGAAGAAAAAACATGTGTTTGAAATGGTGACCAGGCTGCAGAGATCAGAGGTAGAGGAGGCGGGTTGTATCAAGGGGCTTCACCTTTCGTCTCCCCAGATGACGTTAACTTGCAGGATCGGAACCACGAGAGCAGCGTCGAGTATTCGGGCGATGACCACCGCGTCGATTATTTGGTTCCGCTGTTGGTTGAGGCCCCCAGACACCACCACCATCAGATACTTCCTCCGGTCCTTCTTGATAACCTTCGTCGCCTCCTTGTACTTGGAACTGAAGTCCAGGCAGGGACGGTACCCCATCCTGTCTGGTTGCTTCCAGAAGTCATCCTCCTCCCCATCCTCACCGCCGCCGCCACTCCACTCCTGGAGAAGCTAATAAACCTGATCGGCCTAGGGCGTCGGGAAGGCGACGGCCTGTTGATCGCACGGGGAGCAGGGGATCAAGGAGAAGGGGCGGTGGAAGGGTCCAGAGGAAGGCAAAAAAGTAGAGGAAAAAGAGGAGGAGTCTGGGGTTTCTGGCGGTGGCCAGGAGCCGGTTGCCGGGCCTGGAGCTCTTCTTGGGGGGGGGGGGGGGGGGGAGGAAGACAACAGTGAGTGGATGATCTGCGACGGCATCGATATGTAAGACAGCTTGTTCTTTGACTTCGCCATTATAAGAGACCCTGCAAGGAGTAGAAAGAGAGAGAGAGAGAGAGAGAGAGAGAGAGAGAGAGAGAGAGGGGGGGGGGACTAGAACGACCGAGTAAGAAGAAGGTTAAGGAAGGGGGTGGGGTGGTGGGAAGGAGGGGGTTTCTCTGATAGAGGAGCTACTGGGGAGGTAGACCACCACGGTCCACGACGAAGACTATAGCGCGGACGAGCGGCCATATTACTTGTGTGCGGACAAGTCCGATCATCCCGGGCGTACTCGGCCTCAAGCACCATCACAAATTACATGCGTGGACGAAGCAGACGCAAAGCACTTCTGCTCGTTATCCCTGAGGTAGTTTGGCATCTCCTCATACCTCACCAGTTGGAGGCCTTGTGATCACCCCGCTGGCAACGGCGACGATGCCTCACTCGTACCCCCACCCTGTGTGCAGTAGATAGAAAGAGAGAGATAGAGGGAGGGAGGAATCAAGGGAGTCGACATAAGGCCCTCTGCCGCCGACACCACCATGGCGAGATCCTTGCGATCCAAAGTCCCTTCTTGCTGGCGAGGCCCATCCCTTGGAGGAACTGCCGTCAGTGCACCTCAATTGACATGGGCTCTACCATCCAGATGTCGTAGTCCCCATCCGGTGACGAGATCCGTAGGGAGGGCGATGTCTGGGATGGCGGGGCAGAGCGAGGGGCGGTGCGATGCCCATGGGAGGGCTGGGAGGCCGACGATGGCGAGGGGGAGAAGGGCTATTGCCGGGCGAGGGTTAGACTAGGGTTCGAGATTTGGGGCTTTGGAGTTTCAGATTTGGTGAAGCGGAGAGAGGGAGAAGGGGGAAAAGGGAAAGCGGGGCATTGAGCAGGAAGAGGGGAAAACGGGGTGGGAAAACATTAAAAAAAGAAGAAAAAGTGTTTGTACCTACTATTAAAATTTATTGTAGGTATATTCTTATTCTAGCGTAGGTAAACACCTCTCATACTTACGACTGTCAAGCGTGTAGGTAAAAGGCATAGGTAAAGGTCAATTTTCTAGTAGTGGTAGGAATGACCACCTCCTCCTCACTCCAAGCAACACAAACACGTCCCGTGCACGAACATGACGACAGCACCTCAGCACGAGTACCCCGAGCACAAAGAACCACCGAGAAAATGCAAGGGAGCTCGAGAGGGGGAGAAGAGGGAAGACGGAGAAGAGAGAGGGCGAGAGGGGGAGAATGGGGCGCGCCTTTGATTTTAAACTGACGGCCCCCAAAACACGACGGGTCGGCCCGGCGTGACAACACTAGTGTCGTGACGCCCCTAGGCGTCGCGACCATGTTGCGACGGCCACCCCCGGTGTGACCCTAAAAGTGGTCAAACATTGAAGACCGAGAAAAGCAAACACGGCAGCTGACCTGGTCGTGTCAACGTTGTACGCTCCTACCATCCGACACGACCGTTCTGACAGACGAGACAGTGGTCACGTCTGTCAGAAAAGCAGTCGCGACGCCGTCAGACACCGCGACAAGGATGACAAGAACGCGACGGCCGGGTGTGGCGCGTCACCAAGCCCGTCGCTGTAGGCCACTCTGGCGCGACCATGTTGCGACCAGGGCGCCTGTCGCAACCTTGAGGACGGGGCCAAAGGGCCCAAACACCTAGTGATTAATCTGTGATTAGCACTAGATGGGTATTCAGAAATAAATTGAATGAAAATGGACAGGTTGTTAGAAATAAAGCTAGACTAGTTGCCAAGGGGTACAATCAAGAGTTTGGCATTGACTTTGAAGAATCATATACCCTTGTAGCTAGACTAGAAGCTGTGAGAATATTTCTTACTTTTGCATCATCCTTGAAATTTAAAGTCTATCAAATGGATGTAAAAAGTACTTTCTTGAATGGAAACATCAAATAAAATATTTTTGTAGAACAACCTCCCGGTTTTGAAAATGAAAAATATCTTGATCATGTTTTCAAACTTAATAAGGCTCTTTATGTTCTTAAGCAAGCTCCAAGAGCTTGGTATGACCGCTTGAGCTCATTTTTTGCTGAATAAAGGTTACACAAGAGTTAATGTAGACCAAACTTTATTTATAAGAATTGTTAATAATCAAAATATTGTTGTCCAAATCTATGTTGATGACATAATTTTTGGGTCTACAAACAAAGCTATGTCCACTGAATTTGCTCATCTTATGAAAACTGAATTTGAAATGAGTTTGATGGGTGACTTAGAATTCTTTTTGGGATTGCAAGTACATCAAACAAGTGAAGGGATCTACATAAGTCAAACAAAATATGTGAAAGAACTATTGAATAAGTTTGACTTTCAGCACCTCAAGCACTCAAGCACACCCATGACAATAAATGTAAGGTTAGAGGAAGATTTATTTGGTAAGTCAGTAGATCCAAAGACCTATAGAGGTATGATCGGTTCTCTACTGTATCTCATAACCTCTAGACCTGACATTCAATTTAGTGTGTGCATGTGTGCTAGATTTCAAGCAAATCCTGAAGAAAGTCACATGTTAGCTATCAAAAGAATTTTTAAATATCTTGTTGAAACATGTGAACTTGGAATATGGTATCCTACTGGCTGCAAATTAGACTTAATCGCTTATTGTGATCTTGATTATGCTCGTTGTAAGGTTGATAGAAAGAGTATTAATGGTTTGTGTTTATATCTAGGTGGATGTCTAATTTCTTGGGCTCTTAAAAAGCAACATTCAGTAGCTCTATCCACTGCAGAGGCTGAATATGTTGCGGCTGGTTGTTGTGGCACTCAAGTACTTTGGGTGAAACACCAACTCCTAGACTATAATCACAACTTGGGGTATATTCCTATTTTGTGTGATAACACAAGCACTAGTGCTATTCATTTGTCTAAAAACCCAATTCAGCATTCACAAACAAAACACATTGAAATAAGGCACCATTTTTCTAAGGGATGAGGTTGCTAAGAAATCTTTTGAGCTTCACTTCATTGAAATTGAAAAATAGATTGCTGATATTTCACTAAGCCTCTTCCAGAAAATAGATTTTCATCCTTATGGAGAGAGCTTGGTTTGTACAAACTTCCACATCATTGATCTCTTCCATCTTCTGTTCGAAAATAAAATCTTTGAGTTTATCAAATAAAAGCCTTCTTGCTCTTGCAAATAAATTCCCACTTCTCACATTGCATTGGTATTCTTGGTATATCAAATAGTGATATGAAGAAATGCAAGTCAAGCCTGTTTGGACACTTTCACTATGCGTGAGTATATGTCTCTGCCAAGTATCAAGAGTCTATATGTGCAATTGTTGAGGGGGAGCTTTGCTTTTCAATAAAACACTCCTGTTAATTCTATTCTCACTTTGGTATCAAATATTTACTTTCACTTTATTGAATCCTTCCTTCTTCAATAATTTTCATGGTCACCATGTTAGGGGGAGATTCATCACAAGGGGAGTCATTTGATATTAGAAATTGTGCTCTTGGTAAATTCTTCTCTTATCTGGTATCAGAATTCTTGACAATGGTTGCAAATCTTGAGCCCCAAATAATTAGAATTTTTAAGTCTTGGTGCTAATTTTCATATGAGAATGAGAAACATAAGACATTGACAATAAACTGATTGAGCATTTTGTTTACTCTCAAAGATTCATTTTCATATCAAAGTTGTGCTATCTTAATACTAAATGTCCTTTAAATGATTTGCAAAGTACATATAGGCATATGAGTGGCATTAATATTTAACATATGCAAGTTTAAGCTTTACTTTTATCACATGTTAAGAATAATTTCTCTACATGCATATCCATGACTTTTCTGGTCAAAGTAAATAAAATCCTGCAGAACATTAAAAGAAAATGAACAACAATCTAGAAAGATGCAAACAAAGCAATGCAAATTCTTGAACCACTGAGTAGCCGGGCCATTTCACCTAAAAAGTGATTTTTTTCACGTCAAAAAGTGGAAATCAAAATTTTCAACTCTGTATAAGATAATGAAAGTTAAACCACTGAGTAATCAAGAGGTCTTGCATCTGATCAATGTGATCTCTTGCACTGAAAAGTGAGATTTAACTAATTTTGTAACGACCCTCCTTATACCGGTATGGTTATACCAACCCACGTCAATATAGAGATCGTCGTTACAGTGGGACATTTAACCAACACATTCAATTGGCTGAGACATACACAAATATAAACATATAACAGCGGAATAGAAAGAACTGAATATAAACATTTTATTCTATCATCCGCATTTATCCACAGTCTATATAGTACAAGAAAGAACTAAAGTTCTCATAACTAAAATTTAAATCAAATACATTGTCCACAACTTAAATACATGCCGTCCTTTATTACATACTTATGAAAAAGGAAGTACAATAATGCAATCTCCACGAAGGTGCTACTCCTCACTCTCAGAGTCACTCCTAACTGTCTCCTCCAAGGAAGTAGAAATATCTGCACCTGTACGCCAAAGCAAAAGTGAGTCTAAAAGACTCAACAAGTAATTTCCATTCACATTAAACATATATGCACCACATGGATACTTTTACATTTAAACAAAATAACTAATACATGTAACATGGATTAAACAATCTTTAAAGAAAACCTAAACATGATACTACAACAATTTATAATACATGGTACATGGTTTATGTTCATTTTACAATAAGGAAACCTATCACATGCTTTCTACACATTCTTTAACATGTTAACACAATCCATAATTTATTCTATTCATGCTATGATATAAAAGCAAGGTAAGCACGGGTTGTACACATAACGGAAAAGATAATCCTAGCATGAACTCTATGAGCTTTCTCACATACATGGCATACTTTTATACACAAATAGCTTGCTGTTTTACATGAATTTAGCATATTCATAAAAAGATTCACATGCTCTCATGTTACTTTCACATATTCACAAGATCACTTACACATTTTACACATTCACATTTCACATACTCATACTCATATTTTTCTCATTTAAATGTCGTGACACATAGTCCAAACCACATCTAGAAGGACACCCACTTATTTCATCACACACATATCTATGACCTAGGCAATATAGTGATAGACCTTAGTTACTGTGTAGAACCGGGAGAAGCACTCTCCATTCTAACCAGTGGTACTTGTCCACCTCCAGGATTTAATCCCAATGCCCATGGGATCTCATACTCATATGAACCTTCCCGTAGAGACTTTACTATGGTACAGTTCCTCAGCCCTCTAAGATAGCAGTGTCACCCATGGCACATTTTCCATTTTTAAACACACACTATTTGCACACCGTTTAACATACTAATTTCATTTTCACATACGTGTATATGGTTCAAATTTCCTAACATGGTACTACTGGTTACAATGTTAAACAGTTACAATTTTATTCTAATCATGTTGCAATTATCAAATTTATCACTAATTACACTAAACATGCTTTAACTAGCTATTTCAACATAAAATAATCAAATCAGTACCTACGGTTGTCTAATTTACTTGAAAATTTAACCACAAGCCGTTTCCAGATCAAGCATCATGCATACCAATTTTCATATTTTTCGGAGTCATACATAATTTATGATAATTAAAACATGCATTCCACCTAATTTATGAAATCATCAATTAAGCATGGTACACAGTGCCATATACATATTTATCTATTCTAAAATCCTTGACCAACAGTCATAATATTACATGCAATTTTTTAGAATTTATTTTACATCATACAATTTATTAGAGATTTAAAACCGATAATGCATGCTCACTGATTTACAGTTTAGAAAATATAACTAATTACACAGATATTAGAAAATTTCTAAACTCTCATGGAATGAATTGATACCCATAATCATTGTACAAAAATTCTCTAACATCCAAATTCTACATAGATCACACAATCAGTAACTTTCAAGGTTTGAAAACCTGTTTGACATACATTTCAAAAATTATAATAAATAGAATATTCAACGAAAATTTCACAAAATTTCACAACATCATCCACTCGAAGTATTACATAGCATATAAATTTTACAGTATATACTCATGCGCAAAAATCTGAAAAATAAATTATAAAGGGGCAAATAGTACACTGTTCTTCCCTGAAGAACTCAGCGGCAAGGGTGTGGCCGCTTACCTGGTTGACGGCAACATAGGATGCCGCTAATCTAGGATCTTAACAGCATCAAAGATTGCCGTTAAGTTTCTATGTGTGCAGAACAGAGACTGAACATCAAATCCGATAAAAATGGGGGTTCCAGGACTCGATTAAAAATTCGAAAAATTACCTAAGACCTACTAGACGCATGTATGCGTAGTGTGGAGGGTTTACTTGCCTTCAGAAAAATCCGAAATCAAAGATTTAAGTCAGAGAAGCTCTCCTCGGCCTAAGCCAAAGAGTCCCCAAATCTCCTCTAATCCAGCTTCTGTGTTGATCCTTGATGCACACCGGGGTCGGGGAAGTCTTCCTCGATGCTTAGACTCTCTCCCAGTCGAAGAAGAATGCCGGAAGAAGTCTCCAATCGTCTGAGAATCTCATACGGGCCAATGAATCTAGGACTTAACTTACCATGCCTGTCAAATCTAACTACACCACGAGTAGGCGAAATCTTCAAGAAGACATGCTCACCTACCTCGAACTCCAAATCCTTCCTCCTGTTGTCGGCATAGCTCTTCTGCCTATCCTGTGCCACAACAAGCCTCTTCCTGATAAGCTGGACCTTATCCGAAGTCTCCTGAACTAACTCCGGACTGATCAACTGCCTATCGCCAATCTCCTCCCAATATAAAGGAGATCCACAAGGCCTACCATACAACGCCTCAAATGGAGCCATACCAATGCTCGCATGAAAACTGTTGTTGTATGAGAACTCCACAAGAGGCAAATGGCGCTCCCAATCATCCTTCCAATCCAGAACACACGCCCTCAACATATCCTCGAGCATTTGGATAGTCCTCTCGGACTGTCCATCTGTCTGGGGATGGAACGCTGAACTGAGCTTCAACCCCGAACCTAACGCATCCTGAAGACCCTTCCACAACCTCGAAGTAAATCTCGGATCTCGATCCGAAATGATCGACTTCGGCATAACATGCAACCTAATAATACTGCTAATATACAATCTAGCTAAACTCTCAACCGATTGCTTCTTCTTCATGGGCAAGAAATGCGCAGTCTTTGAGAATCTCTCTATTACTACCCAAATCGAGTCATTACACCGTCTAGATCAAGGCAAACCCGAAACAAAATCCATAGTGACAGCTTCCCACTTCCATACTGGGATCTCCATCTTCTGCATAAGACCAGATGGTCGCTGTCGCTGGGCCTTCACTTGTTGGCATACAAGACATCTAGACACATACTCTGCTACATCCTTCTTCATGCCAGACCACCAAAAAGATCTCTTCAAATCCTGGTACATCTTATTGTTACTCGGATAAATAGAGAATCTCGACCTATGTGCCTCTGCTAAAACATGCTCACAGACATCTACAATGTCCGGAACACAAATGCGGTGATGGAATCTAATCACACCATCCTCATCACGAGCAATGCCTGCCTTGCCCACCAACTCTTGGAGTCTAGGGTCGGCTTTATGTTGCTCGATCACCTCATCCAACACCGAAGACTTAATGGACAACTGAGCTACAAAAGCCTGACATAGGGATGGCTCTAACTCAGTCATCGCACATGCCGCATCCTCCAACATCTTCCAATCCCACTGGAGAGAACACCTCTTCCTACTAAGGGCATCTGCTACGACATTTGCCTTTCTAGGATGATACTAGAGATCGAAGTCATAGTCCTTTAGGAACTCAATCCATCTTCTCTGCCTCAGGTTTAATTCCTTTTGGGAGAAAAGATACTTCAAGCTCTTGTGGTTAGTGAACACCTCAAATCTGACACCATAAAGATAGTGTCTCCAGATCTTCAATGCATGAACCACTGCTGCAAGCTCCAAATCATGAGTCGAATAGTTACGCTCATGCTCCTTCAATTGCCGAGAAGCATATGCTACTACCCTTCCTTGTTGCATCAATACACAGCCAAGGCCAATTCGAGATGCATCCGTATAAATGGCAAAACCTTCATCACCACTAGATAATACCAATACCGGAGCAGAAGTAAGCTTAGCCTTCAATGATTGGAAGCTACTCTCACATTCCTCGGACAACACAAACTTCTCACCCTTCCTGGTTAGCTTGGTCAATGGGGCGGCGAGAGATGAAAATCCCTCAATAAATCTCCGATAATAACCCGCCAAACCAAGGAAACTACGAATCTCCGAAGGGGTCTTGGGAATCTCCCAATCCAATACAGCCTGGACCTTCGTTGGATCTACTGCTACACCAGCACCACAAATAACATGCCCAAGGAAATGAACCTCGCGCATCCAGAAATCGCACTTGCTGAACTTTGCATACAGCTTGTACTCTCGGAGAACTTCCAACACTACCCTCAAATGCTGACGGTATGTGGCCTCATCCGGAGAATAGACCAACACATCATTGATGAAAACTACAACAAAACTATCTACATAAGGTCTAAACACCCTGTTCATGAGATCCATGAACGCTGCGGGGGCGTTGGTTAGACCAATTGGAAGGACCAAAAACTCATAATGTCCATAACGGGTTCTAAACGCCATCTTGGACACATCCTCACTCCTAATCCTCAACTGATGATAACCAGACCGCAAATCAATCTTAGAGAAGACTGATGCATTTTGTAGCTGGTCAAACAGATCATCAATCTGAGGTAAGGGATACATGTTCTTCACAGTCACTTGGTTTAGCTTCCTATAATCGATGCATAACCTAAGTGATCCATCCTTCTTCTTTACAAACAATATAGGTGCGCCCCACGGAGAAACACTAGGGCGAATAAATCCCTTATCTAACAAATCTTGCAAATGCTTCCTTAGCTCAACTAACTCCGCAGGTGCCATTCGATAAGGGCCTTAGAGATAGGAGAGGTGCCTGAAAGCAACTCTAGAGTAAACTCTATCTCTCTAGTTGGTGGCATTCCAGATAAATCATCGGGAAAGACATCTGGAAAATCCTGCACTACATCAATCTCCTCAAAAGTATGTGACTCATCAGCCTTGGGTACTAATACCACGCTGGCAAGAAAAGTGTCACAACCATTGTTCACCATTCTTATCGCCTTCATGGTAGAGATGACAAACTTCCCCGCTAAGTTCCTTGGAAATGGATGAGAAAATTCATCCTCACTGGGAATGTGGAAGACAATCTTCTTCCCACGACAATCTACCAATGCATAGTGCTCCTCTAGCCAATCCAGACCAAGAATTGCATCATAGTCGTTCATATTTAGCAAGAAGAAACACCCTTCTAAAACTCTATCCTCAATGCACACCGGTAAGGATGGAATACACTTCCTAGTCAATACCGTTCCCGCAGGTGTGTGCACAGACAAAGGGACTTCTAACTCCTCAGACTCTAGTCCTGACTCTAAAGCTAACTACCTAGAAAATCGCTCAGAAATGAATGAGTGAGTGGCACCCGTATCAAATAAAACTCGAGCGTGCACACCCATGAAAACAACCGTACCTTCGGTGACATGCTCCGCCTGCTCGGCGTCCTCACGAGCTAGTGCAAACACTCGAGCTGAGGCTCGAGGTCTCCCTGGTCGACCTATCGCTGGCGCTGCTGCTGCTGCTGCTAGAGCTGGTCCGCGCTGGACTCCCTACTGAAGTCTGGGACAATCCTTTATCTTATGCTCACTGCTCGCACACTTCAAATACTTCCCCGCCATCTTCCAACACTCCATACCACCATGTGCCCTCCCGTAATGAGGACACTCTTTCTTGCCACTGGGGAAATGCTGAGAAGATGCCTGACGACTGTCGGATACTATGGAACGTTGCGGTGACTGATACTCCGCCTTCTTCTTCTCCTGCCTCTGGAATGAAGCTGCAGGCCTCTTCTGCGAAGCCTTCTTCTCCTCAATGATGATCCAATTGTCTCCAAGTATTTTAAATAAATTACTTATCTATTTTAGTGATTAACAAAACTATTCTAACGAATTTTCTATAAGTCTTGAGCACAGGAAATAAAATAAAAACAAACAAGCCAAACTGGTAAGTAACCTTCATACTAGCAGTTTAAACTTCATAGCTTACAAATTTTTCTAAGTACACATCAATTTCCTTTGAAGTGTAACAATTTCAGTAGAGTCGTAACGATTTGTTTTCATAATGATTTCTTAAGTGAGAACAACGATTTGCTCTCACAATGATTCGTTAAGTGATCGCATCGATTTGCCCTCACAACGATTCGTTAAGTGATTGCATCGATTTGCCCTCACAAGGATTCGTTATGTGATCGCATCGATTTGCCCTCACAACGATTTGTTAAGTGATCACATCGATTTACTCTCACAATGATTCGTTAAGTGATTGCATCGATTTTCCCTCACAACAATTCGTTAAGTGATCGCATCGATTTGCCCTCACAACGATTCGTTAAGTGATCGCATCGATTTGCTCTCACAACGATTCATTAAGTGATCGCATCAATTTTCCCTCACAACGATTCGTTAAGTGAATGCATCGATTTGCCCTCACAACGATTCGTTAAGTGATCGCATTGATTTGCCCTCACAACGATTCGTTATGTAATCGCACCGATTTGCCCTCACAACGATTTCGTAAGTGATCATAACGATTTGCTTTCACAACGATTTGCTCGTAACGACTTGGTTCGCAACGATTTGCCTATACTGTCATAATGATTTGATCCCTGTAACGATTCGATAAGTTACATAATGACTTTGTCACTACAACGATTCGATAAGTTACATAACGACTTGGTCGCTGTAACGATTCGATACAGTAAACAATGATTTACTCACATTGTCCTTAACGATTTGATTATTAATATATATAACGATTTGTGTATGCATCTGTTTACTTATGATGCACAACGATTCATTTATTTGCATAACGATTTCATAAGTCATGCATGTAATGATTTCATGGAATATAACGACTTGATATTTGAACTCGTTTCTGAGTACGTTGAAAAGTCAAAATCTTCACATATATCTCTTTGACAACCATGCATTTATTATGACTGAACATATCACTGCAGTGCATGCAAACGATATCTTCTATTCTCATGGTTATTCTGTAAACATCCTTTTAGAAGAACAGAATGGAACTTCTATTTCTGTATAAAATCAATCTAACATTGACTGACAACAAGAGACAGCTTAGCTGTCTATTATTTAAGCTTGTAATGCGTACAGGTCTCTGACAACACTCGTCATACAACGTTGGACAAAATAGAAGCCAAAGGATATTACAGAAGATCTTCTCTCTTTGCGTGCATGAAAAGCCAAAAGATCGTTGAACTTCTACAGGACCATGCAGTCTAACATAAACCAGAACTTAGAGACAACGACCACTTCAACGTTCAATTTTCAAATTGAAGATATAAATAGAAGATTGAAGCTCCAGATTAAAAATAACTATGATACAACGCTTACAACCTTCTGTGAGCTTTTTGAAGAGCAAAGCCAAGAATCCCATTTGTTCTAGCTCTTGCTCTCTGTGCTAAGTGTAGATCTGTGAGAGAGCCTTTAGTTCTGAGAAGAGTTCTTTGTTATAGATCTTTTCTTCTCAGTTCTTAGCTTCAGATCAAGTTGTGCTCTATAATCTTGATCTAGGGGCTTCATCCCTAAACACTTTTCTTGTTGTGCCCTTCGGTTGGAAGGAAGACTTGGTGGGTTCCAGCGTTTTGTTCCCTTCGTTGGAAGGAAGACCTGGTGGGTTCCAGGGTGTTGTTCCTTTCATGCGAAGGAAGACCAGCTGGGGTGCTGGGTGCTGTAGTGTCCTTAAGGGGGATTGTACCCTTGATTAGTGAAATCATGAGTTCTTGCTCAGGGACTGGACTTAGGACTCTTGTAGAGAGGAGGCCCGAACCAGGATAAATCTTCGTGCAGTGTGTATGTGCTTATCTTTGCATTCATTTCTTTACTAACACTAACCGCAATCGAAGTGTGTGTGGTGTGAATGTTTTTGTGAACATGTATTAGTTGACCAATTTTTTTTAAAAGACCCATTCACCCCCCCCCCTCTGGGCTTGCTAGCTGGGCAACACTCAAGATACTGCTCCATCTCTCCCTCCTGCCGACAAGTCGCGCTAATAGCCTCATCGAGGGTACGATGGTCAAATGCCACCAACCTCGTCCTCAGTGATGGCCTCAGACCCATCACGAACTTCTTCGCCTTCCTGCGCTCATCAGCAACAATATGAGGGGCATACTTTGATAGCTCGGCAAACCTGGCCTCGCACTCCAGTACGGTCATGGAGCCCTGAGTCAAGGAAAGGAACTCCTGCTCCATCTTGTCTTGGATGTGCTTTGGAACGAACTTGGCCCGAAAGAGCCTCACGAATGCGTCCCAAGCCACCTCTACCGCACCATCCTCGAACCGGGTACGAAGCAACAAGGACCACCACACATCGGCTCACTCCTGCCAAAACATTCCATAAGGACCAATCCAAACAATCTAGGCTTAAAGAAATAAACATATATAAACAATTTACACATACCTGTAGCATATAGGTGGCTAAAGTGACCTTGTCATCCTAAGCACACCTAATCGCTCAGAAGATCTTTTCGATCTCCCTCATCCAGCTCTTCGCAAGCAACGGATCGCTCTCCCCCTTAAAAGAGGGTGGAGCCATCCTCTTGAACTTTTCCATGATGGAGGGTCCACCATGGTCATGAGCCTGGGGAACTGGCACCTGAGCCTGCTACAACAAACAACATAAGACACAAATATACAATATAGCAATATAGCAAACATATAATTTAAATAAAATAGACTACTCTATCTTATTGATCTAACCTGAGCCTCCAGCTGAGCCTGGAGTGCAGCCTGAGTATGGACCTACGTCTGCATAGCCTGAACTAGACCTTGCATGAACACTCCATAATCTACTGGTGGCGGTGGAGGAAGTACAGGATCCTGGGGTGCTGGGGCCTGCTGCTCACCCTGATCCTCACTTCCAGGCTCAACTCTCTCCTCTCTCCTCTACTCATCCCCACGAGCAGGAACACCACGCCTACCTCGAGAAGCCATAGCCTGCAAAACAATTTAATCCCGATTTAGAACTAAACTATCTAATTCCTAACTATGTGGACAATCTATAAAGACTTAGCATATAATGAAGATGATGGCATATGCATATTTATGTACAATCTCAACCAATCTCTCTAATACCAATCTCTGTAACGACCCTCCTTATACCGATACGATTATACTAACCCACGTCGATATAGAGAGCATCGTTACAGTGGGACATTTACCCAACACATTCAATAAGCTGAGACATACACAAATATAAACATATAACAGCAAAATAGAAAGAACTGAATATAGACATTTTATTCCATCATCCACATTTATCCACAGTCTATATAGTACAAGAAAAAACTAAAGTTCTCATAACTAAAATTTAAATCAAATACATTGTCCACAACTTAAATACATGCCGTCCTTTATTACATACTTATGAAAAAGGAAGTACAATAATGCAATCTCCACGAAGGTGCTACTCCTCACGCTCAGAGTCACTCCTAACTGTCTCCTCCAAGGAAGTAGAAACATTTGCACCTATACGCCGAAGCAAAAGTGAGTCTAAAAGACTCAGCAAGTAATTTCCATTCACATGAAACATACATGCACCACATGGATACTTTTACATTTAAACAAAATAACTAATACATGTAACATGGATTAAACAATCTTTAAAGAAAACCTAAACATGATACTACAACAATTTATAATACATGGTACATGGTTTATGTTCATTTTACAATAAGGAAACCTATCACATGCTTTCTACACATTCTTTAACATGTTAACTCAAGGCATAATTTATTCTATTCATGCTATGATATAAAAGCAAGGTAAGCACGGGGTTGTACACATAACGGAAAAGATAATCCTAGCATGAACTCTATGAGCATTCTCACATACATGGCATACTTTTATACACATATAGCTTGCTGTTTTACATGAATTTAGCATATTCATAAAAGGATTCACATGCTCTCATGTTACTTTCACATATTCACAAGATCACTTACACATTTTACACATTCACAATTCACATACTCATACTCATATTTTTCTCATTTAAATGCCGTGACACATAGTCCAAACCACCTCTAGAAGGACACCCACTTATCTCATCACACACATATCTATCACCTAGGCAATATAGTGATAGACCTTAGTTATTGCGCAGAACCGGGAGAAGCACTCTCCACCCTAACCAGTGGTACTTGTCCACCTCCAGGATTTAATCCCAATGCCCATGGGATCTCATACTCATATGAACATTTCCAAAGGGACTTTACTACGGTACAGTTCCTCAGCCCTCTAAGGTAGCAGTGTCACCCATGACACATTTACACATTTTCCATTTTTAAACACACACTATTTGCACACCGTTTAACATACTAATTTCATTTTCACATATGTGTATATGGTTCAGATTCCTAACATGGTACTACTGGTTACAATGTTAAACAGTTACAATTTTATTCTAATCATGTTGCAATTATCAAATTTATCACTAATTACACTAAACATGCTTTAACTAGCTATTTCAACATATAATAATCAAATCAGTACCTACTGTTGTCCAATTCACATGAAAATTTAACCACAGACCGTTTGCAGATCAAGCATTATGCATACCAATTTTCATATTTTTTGAAGTCATACACAATTTATGATAATTAAAACATGCATTCTGCCTAATTTATGAAGTCATCAATTAAGCATGGTACACAGTGCCATATAGATATTTATCTATTCTAAAATCATTGACCAATAGTCGTGGTATTACATGCAATTTTTGAGAATTTATTTTACATCTTACAATTTATTAGAGATTTAAAACTGATAATGCATGCTCACTGATTTACAGTTTAGAAAATATAACTAATTATACAGATATTAGAAAATTTCCAAACTCTCATGGCATGAATTGATACCCATAATCATTGTACAGAAATACTCTAACATGCAAATTCCACATAGATCACACAATCAGTAACTTTCAAGGTTGGAAAACCTGTCTGACATACATTTTAGAAATTTTAATAAATAGAATATTCAACGAAAATTTCACAAAATTTCACAACATCATCCACTCGAAGTATTACATAGCATATAAATTTTACAGTATATCCTCATGCACAGAAATTTAAAAAATAAATTATAAAGGGGCAAACAGTACACTGTTCTTGCCTGAAGAACTCAGTGGCAAGGGTGTTGTCGCTTACCTGATTGACGGCAAAATAGGTGGCCGCTAACCTCAGATCTTAACAGCATCAAAGATTGTCGTTAAGTTCTTGTCTGTGCAGAACACAGACTGAACATCAAATCCGATAGAAAGGGGGGTTCCAGGACTCGATTAAAAATCCAAAAAATTGCCTAAGACCTACTAGACGCATGTTTGAGTAGTGTGGAGGGTTTACTTGCCTTCAGAAAAATCCGAAATCAAAGATTTAAGTCGGAGAAGCTATCCTCGGCCTGAGCCAAAGAGTCCCCAAATCTCCTCCAATCCGGCTTCTGTGTTGATCCTTGAAGCACACCGGGGTCAGGGAAGTCTTCCTCGATGCTTAGACTCCCTCCCAGTCGAAGAAGAATGCCGGAAGAAGTCTCCAATCGCCGGATCTCAGAGCTCAAAGATCGGATTTCTTACTAGAGAACTAGGGTTTTTCTCAAGAGAGCAAAAGGGTCAGATCTGGCTGGAGATGGGTGTTTTTATAAGGTCAAGGGTCGGAGACGCACTTAGGTAAGGTTTTCCTGATCGTTGGAGGTCGGTTACCAAAATAGAGGCAACATTTCCAGAGGCGTTTCCGGATCTAAAGACGCAACAGATCTGAAAGATTAACGTCAACATCACTAGCCGCCAATATGGAGTTAGCGTCCATCGATGTGGCCGCTGACTCTGGGTTGGCATCCACACATATTGACGCCAATTGGTCGCCTGGCCAGAACTTAAAAACTGCAGAAAATCTATTTACTCAATGCATGCACATGAAATATACAATGTATACTTTAGAAAATTATTACTACTCATGCAATGTAAGTAAATAATATATACAATATATATATATATATATATATATACATATATTGAAAACAATACATCAATTAGTTATATATGCATATCTACACACACACAAACATAGGTTCTTCACACAATCAGACACCTCCATAAGAGGATAAAATTCAAGGGCCTTACAAATTTATTCTTGTATTCTTTCACAGCTAAAACTGAAAGGAAATTCAAATTGATAGGATAGAAAAGCTAAAGACCTAACTAAAGTTCATGTTTATTGAGTTTAGAATTATTATTCCACATTGTGTTACATTTAAAGCTTCCAACTTCCTTGTTGAATACTTCTACTCACTCATATAGGTCACTTTAACTCACATTTGCATCATTATTTCAACTACATTCAGATCATTATATTTTGCTATACTTTGTGTTGAGTGTGTCCTTGTGATTAAACTGTCATGCACAATAACAAACATAATCATCTCTCTCATATATTAATATCACTCTGCCTCACTTATTTTGATCATTTCTGAACATTCCTTTTTTCAAAACTTTAGTTCCTGAACCCCTACCTTCTTGGTTTTCATGTCTATCTTTTTGATGCTATCAAAAAGGGAGAGAAATACTAAGGGGAGAAATATGGAGAAGTTGGCACATCGGTATGAGAATTTGGAGAAAGTGCAGGTTCAGAGAGAAACTACAGTTAGGGGGAGCATGAAGAGACCAAATTTGATTATTTGTTTTGTCATCATCAAAAATGGGGAGAATGTTGTGTTGAGTGTGTATTGGAATTTCTTAATGATGATTTTTTTAATGATGACCAATTACGACGATGACACAATGAACATATTGTACATATTGAATATATTACAATAATGCTCAAACAACATGTTCTTGATACTTAATATCTCATATCCTAATATTTATGACATGTTTTGATGGTCTACTCTTTATTTGTACAGGTTTACAGAGTTCTTGTAAAAGTAGGTCGACTCTAGTTCATAGACAGGTCGACTCTACAAGACTGCCTACCAAACTCCCGAAGAAAAGTCACAGCAGTGTCGACTCCATTTGACAAATAGGTCGACACACACAATCTACTCAGCAAGTTTCTGAAGAGAAATTGGTCAGTAGTGTCCACTCTATTTGGAGATGAGGTCGACACTAGCATCCAACCATTGACTATACCTATTGATCAGGTCGACACTAAGTGTCTGTCAGGTCGACACTAGTGTCCTGATAGTAAGCCCTGAATTGACGATTAGTCAATAGGTCGACTCTCTTGAAGAATGAGGTCAACTCTCTCTTGCTGTGCAAACCTAGAATTGTGCACAGGATGAATCTGATGGCTGTGATTTCATTCTGAGGTCCTTATGGGAGATGATATAATTACTAAATTGCCCTTTCATCCAAGTGGCAATGTAATGAAGACCTTTTGGACATGTGGCAGCCCAGGATGCTTTCTAGGTTTCTGTGCACATTCCCTTCACGTAAAAAGGGACTGCACGGAGGCTATAAAAGCTCTTATCTCTGTTCTGAAGCTAAGAAGCGCCCAACAAGCAATCTAGAGCCTACAAGCCTCCAGTATTCCAGCAATTACATCCAAAGGGACGTGGTGATCAAGGCTAAGCTGTGATGTGCTGAGAATGGGAGCAGATCAAGCTGAAGAGAAGTAGAAGAAGAAGAAGTACTAGCAATTCAGATGCCACTGGAGCAGAGCATCGGGAATTGAAGAGGATCTCCATTGAATTCCTTCAAGGCTCTTCAATTCAAGCTTCTGAAAGACTTCTTCACCGAGGAACATCCAACCCACATCTATTTTAATCATTTCTTGGAGTGTTCATCTCATTTTCGTCTGTGAGATTTGTACATGAAGTTTTGTGCAGATTTATATGTACGATTGAGTATGTGAATCAGATCATTACTAGAGGATCTGATCTCTTATGTTTTTGATCTAGCTTATGTTGAGCCATCATACTCAGTGCATGAGTCATCGTACTCACTGTGTGTTGTGAGCCATCGCGCTCTAGTTTGTGAGTCGTCGCACTCACTGTGTGTTTGAGCCATCGTGCTCAGTTTGGAGTTGTCGTACCAATTGTGTGTTGAGCCGTCATGCTCAAGAGTGTTTGGAGTCGTCGTGCTCCAGTGTGTGTCGTACTCTTTTTAAGTAGTGTGGCCTCACTGTGTGAGGGGTGGATGTAGGAATCACTGATGTGATTTTCGAACCACCTAAAAATCCTTTTTGCAATGGTTTGATCTGTATCTTGCACTAGATGTTTGCATAGGATTTTACTATCACTACTTATACAACTGCTTCACACATTTTATTCACACAATCCACACATAAACACATCAAATCAGAAATAGTTTCTGTTGAATAGATCTATAAATCGAAGTGTTCTTTGAATTGCTTAAGCTTGCGCATAATTGGTGATAGATCTATTCAACCCCCCCCCTCTAGATCTGTTCTCTGAATTCGATCCTACAGCGTCAAGATAGTAATAGCACAAATAGCATGATTCAAATAGCACTTGTTTTACGTATAGCATAAAGAGTAGGATGGTCATAGCACGAATAGCACAAAATAACATGTAATAGCACATAGCATAACGAGTCAAGTATAGTATAGCACTTTGATTGTCAATAGAGGGTCGAAATAGATAGCACTTGAGTGTAATGCCAAACACTCTGGTCAATTAACTCCCGTGGGTACTAGCACTTTTGGACACACCTCCTAGAACCAAACCGGGTCTTTTATATTATTGCCAGGCATTGGTTATATTTATTATCTATAGACAATCAGTCAAATGGCCATAGAGAGTACCAAGAATAGATGAGAGTAACTGAAGAGAACATGTGAGAGTGTAGAGAGAATATGAAGATATGAGTGTATAGAGAATAATAGATGAGAACTATGGTAAAGCATGAAAAATCACGAACAAAATGGCAATAATAATAGTTGCACAACACGCATGATCGATGTTGGCAGTCTGGTAGAAGTCGTGCCCCTCTCCCCAGTCGCAACAAGGTCGTGACAGGGGGGTCGGTCATGATAATCAGAAGAGGTCGCGTGCGGTCCCCACACCAGTCATGACAGTGTCGCAACACAGATGTTGGACACAATAACACAGAGACTTCTAAGGCTATTTGGATCATGCAGAAAAAGGTCCAACACGATCCTTAATGGTGTACAAGACATGAGGGTACAACCGGCTCGTCGGCCATAGATGTACGCCATAGCCAAGGAGTCTTACAGAGGCCTTGAAAAAGGATTTCCTAGTCCGAGTAGGAGTCTTACCAAATAGAGAGTCCATCCAAGTTAAGAAAAGTATGCATAGAAATATTTCTTATCTTACCTTGAGTGCTCGAAGGTAAAGGAGCGTCAGTAACGGTATCCAAAGTGAACGATAGACAACGTAAACAAGTCCTTTAATTAAAAGGTATCAATATGAAATAAATTCAATATTTCACCAGATATTTTATTAATTGATTTCTGATGATCAGTCTATCTCCATATAATTTTATTTATTATATATAATTTTATTTATTTGATAAACTTTTATTTATTATATATAATTTTATTTATTTGATATACTTTTATTTATTATATATAATTTTATTTATTATATGAAATTTTTGGTGATTAACAAAATCTCAATAAATATTTCCTAACAAATTCCTTTTAAGTTTATCCATAGGAAATAATTCAAGCAAAATCTGTTACTCTCACACACAGTCATTCAAAGGTCAGAACATGCATTTCTTCTAAGTACACATCGACTCCATTTATAAAACAACGATTTCATAAGTAAAACAATGATTTCCATTGCTACAACGATTTCATAAGTAAAACAACGATTTCCATCACTACAATGATTTCATAAGTGAAATAACGATTTCCATTGCTACAACGATTTCATAAGTAAAACAACGATTCGCTTGTACTTAAACAATGATTTGATCGAAAACAATGATTAACTTTAACTTAAACAAAGATTTGATCGAAAACAATGATTCGCTTTAACTTAAATAACGATTTGATCGAAAACAACGATTCGCTTGTACTTAAACAACAATTTGATCAAAAACAACGATTCGCTTTAACTTAAACAACGATTTGATCGAAAACAAAGATTCTCTTGTACTTAAACAATGATTTGATCGAAAACAACGATTCACTTTAACTTAAACAACGATTTGATCGAAAACAATGATTCGCTTGTACTTAAACAACGATTTGACGAAAACAATAATTCGCTTATACCTAAACAACAATTTGACTGAAAACAACAATTTTCCTTCAGTTAAACAACGATTTGATCACAAACAACGATTTGGTCTCAAACAACGATTTTCCTTCACTTGAACAATGATTTCGGCCTCACAACGATTTCATTTGCTCATCGAGTTTTGTTTAGTAATAACATTGTACAGAACATCGATTTCATTATATAATACATGGACTATATTCACTTCGACTTGGTTTCAACATGGATTACATTTTCACATGATTATATAATCAATTTGGTACTAATATCATCTTTATATAGAATGCTCTTTATATAGCTCCTGTACAATCTTGCTTTATCTTCTTATTTTCATGTAACAATTAAATATGCATATGCTCAAGATTCTGTGGACTTCAAAAACCTTCCCGCGCATCCTAAGATCTTGATCATTCCACACGAAATATTCTTGCTTACTTGATGTATCGCATAGAGTCTTGATTTGTGTGATGTCAGAATAATCTTTTCTGTTTAAGCATATCTTCATATTGCACGACTACCAAGGTGGACTGACAACGTAGATAAAAAGGAGTTGTCTAGGTATCCGTGTTTATTGTATGAAGGGTTTTTATAGTAAAGCACGTCAAAGACAGATCTGTCAACTTGTCGAAAGGATAAAAGATTCAAAAAATCTTTTCTTGATGATGTAAGGATCAATCCAAGTGCTTATAGCTGTAGGCTCACCTCTCCATGCCTAGGACCAGTCTCTCCAATGTGCATGAAGCTGTGAGACAACAAACATCTAAACGGCTACTACAACGGTCAAAATAATTCGCAGAACATAAATAGAAGACTGGTGACTCCACGCAATATTGTCAGATCATTTGAATTCTTGAATCTTCAAAAAGCTTGAAGCTCCAGTCATCTGAAGAAAAAGGAGAGCTAGTTCATCCAATCCAATATTTCTGTAGCTCTTAGCTCTCTGTGAGAATAGTGTGTTATTTTTTAGAGCTTGTGTAGATCTAAGAGGAAATTCCTAGTAATCATCTTGTGCCTCTCAGACCTCGCCTCAAATCAAGGAAGTGCTAATAAGCTTGGTCTTGGGGCCTCCCTTCTTCAACTCGCTCTTGTGGTGGATCCTCTTCAGTTGTGAAGAGAAGACCTGTTGTTGAACAGGTGGTTGTTTCCCTTTGGTAAGAAGGAAGACCTATAGGTACAAGTGTTGTTCTTCCTCTTATGGTTGAGAAGAGAAGGCCAGTTGCGGCTGGATGTGTTAGTGTCCTTAAGGGGGATTGTATCCTTATATAGTGAAATCCCAAGTGATTGCTTGGGGACTGGACGTAGGACTCCTTGGGATAGGAGATCTGAACCAGGATAATTCTCTGTGTTTATGTGTGATTGCTTGTCTTTCTTTATTCCACACTAACTGTTCAACATAGTGGTTATTGTCAAGCATTTTTTATTTACAGGTATTTTTCGAAGAAGAATTTTTAGCAATTCATTCACGCCCCCCCCCCCCTCTAGGCTTGCTATCTAGACAACAAGTGGTATCAGAGCCAAGTCTCTTCAAGAAGAAGATCTCACGATCTTAAGAGCAAAGATAAATGGCAGCTCAAGGATATGTTGAAGGACAGTCTGTCAACAGACCTCCTCTATTCGATGGTGAAGACTACAACTACTGGAAGACTCGAATGGAGTTCTTCCTTCAAGGTCTCGATTTCCAACTATGGTCTATCATTGAAGAAGGAGATGTCTTGGTAACCAATGAAAAAGACAAATGGACAGATGAAGAAAAGAAGAAAATATCTCTTAACAGCAAAGCAAAGAGTATACTATGTTGTGCTCTTAGTAAGAAAGAGTTCAAGAGGATTTCCGCCTGCAAATCCGCTATGGAAATGTGGGAAAAGCTTAGGCTCATATACGAAGGAACATACAAGGTAAAGGAGACAAGAATAGACATTCTACTTACATAATATGAAAGATTTCAAATGCAAGCAGGCTAGTCCATCACTCAAATGTACAACAGATTCACAGATATCACCAACAGTTTGGCGGGGCTTGGAAAAAATTATGAGATAGGAGATATGGTGAGAAAGATATTAAGATCCTTGCCAGCCTCATGGACTGCAAAAATGACAGCCATAGAAGAAGCCAACAACTTTAGAAGAATGTCACTTGAGAAACTAATTGGGTCTTTAATGGCTCATGAAATAAATATGGAAAGGTTGTGAGAATCCTCCAGCAAGTAGAAGCACAGCAATGCTCTCAAAGCCACAGAAGACACATCTGATGGCGAATCGGACAGTGAGAAAAGCAATGGGAGCAGTGAAGATGAAGAGGCCTTTCTCTCTAGAAGACTACAAAGAATACTAGCTAAGAAGAAGTACCAGTCTGGAAGAAGACACTTCAAGAAAGGTAAAAACTTCAAAAGACCAGAAGGGAAAGAAGTCAAGAAAGCTGAACCCATATGCTACGAATGCAAGAAACCAGGACACATTAAAGCTGAGTGTCCAAAGTTAAAGAAAACTGAATTCAAGAAGAAGGACAATGTGAAGAAGGACAATGTGAAGAAGTTCAAAAGATACAAGAAGAAAGCCATGGCTGCTGCATGGAACAATGAAAGTGACTCTGACAGTGAGTCAAGCTCCAGCGAAGAAGAAGAAGAAATGGCCAACCTAGCCTTCATGGCAAACACTGATGATAAGGGAAGCTTTAGAGCATCGAAGTGGTACGTGGACAGCGGGTGCTCAAGGCATATGACAGGAAACAAGAAGTTGTTCTCTCATATCAAAAGTGAAGAAGGCACAGTAACCTACGGTAATAATGGAAAAGGATCAGTAATCAGTTGTGGATCCATTGGAAGTCAAGACAGAACCCTCATAGAAGATGTTCTGTGCGTCAAGAGACTCAAGCACAATCTCATCAGCATCAACCAGCTATGCAGTCATCAAATCAAGTTTCAGGAATCCAAGTGTCTGATTATCAAGCATGGTGCAGTTGTATTTGAAGCCAGCAGAGAAAAGAATCTTTATGTACTGCATCTAGAAGAATTAAAGGATCAAGATATCTACCTAGTAGCAAACAAAGAACAGAATGCAGAACTGTGGCATAGAAGATTAGGTCACTGCAGCTTGGATGGAATAAGAAAGCGCATCAAACATGATTTAGTGGAAGGTTTACCAAAGATAAACTCAAAATTTGAAGGCATTTGTGAACCATGCACAAAAGGGAAGCATGCAAAATCTTCTTTCAAATCAAAAACTGTAGTAACTACTTCCAAACCACTAGAACTACTACACATGGATTTGTTTGGACCTATAAGAACTATAAGCCTAGGAGGAAAGAACTTTGGATTTGTCATAGTTGATGACTATTCAAGATTTACATGGGTATCATTCTTGGAACACAAAGATGACACATTTGAAAGTTTTGTGAAGTTCAGCAAAGTAGTTCAAAAGGACATTGGTTTAGTATCATTAGTATTCGTTCAGATCATGGAGGTGAATTTCAAAATAATAAATTTGCAGAATTTTGTGATGACCAAGGTATAGAACACAACTTCTCAGCACCAAGGACACCTCAGCAAAATGGAGTAGCTGAAAGGAAGAATATGACACTATTGGATATGGCTAGGACCATGCTATCTGAATACAACCTCCCAAGATATTTCTGGGCAGAAGCTATAAACACAGCATGTTACATTATAAATAGAGTTATGATCAGACCAATTCTGAAGAAGACGGCATATGAGCTCTACAAGCAAAGAAAGCCCAAGATTAACTACCTCAGAACATTTGGATGTCCATGTTTCATTCACAACAATGGTAAGAAAGACTTAGGTAAGTTGGATTCCAAATCTGATGAAGGAATTTTCATGGGATACACTTCTAAACCCAAAGGCTATAGAGTTTTTAATAAAAGTACTTTATTAATTGAACAAACTATTCATGTTATCTTTGATGAAACTAACCCTTCCTTGAGAAAGGAGGTAGATAGTAATGATGAAAAAGTAGAAAATCTATCCAAGAAACTGAAAGATACATCTATCAAGGATAATGAAGATCTACCATTGGAATAACTGCAACAAAAGGAAATTATGCATGATGATCTTCCAAAGGAATGGAGATACAGGAAGGATCATCCAAAAGACAACATCATTAGAGATTCAAGAATTGGGGTAAGGACAAAAGGTATTGTTATTCCTTGTGATTACTTAGCTTTGTATCTCAAATAGAGCCAAAGACAGTCAATGAAGCACTGTTTGATGAATCCTAGATTCTAGCTATGAAAGATGAACTTAATCAGTTTAGAAGAAATCAAGTTTGGTCCCTTGTTCCGTGACCATCAGATCATCCTGTGATTGGCACCAAATGGGTGTTCAGGAACAAATTGGATGAAGCTGGTGTTATCACTAGAAACAAGGTTAGACTGGTTGCTCAAGGCTATTCCCAGGAGGAAGGCATAGATTTCGATGAAACCTATGCACCAGTGGCTAGACTAGAGCCTATTAGAATTTTACTTACTTATGCAGTGCACTGGATTTAAAACTTTTTCAAATGGATGTAAAATCTGCATTTTTAAATGGTTATATAAAAGAGGATGTCTATGTAGAACAGCCTCTTGGTTTTGATGATCTAGATTTTCCAAACCATGTTTTTAAATTGCATAAAGCCTTATATGGTTTAAAACAAGCTCCTAGAGCATGGTATGAAAGACTTAGTGCATTCTTATTAAATCATGGTTTTATCCGAGGTCGGGTAGATAGCATATTGTTCATTAAATCAAAAGCCAAGAACATATTACTTGTGCAAATTTATGTAGATGATATTATATTTAGATCTACTGATGAATCTCTGTGCAAGTACTTTGAGAAGCTCATGCAGGGAGAGTTTGAAATGAGCATGATGGGAGAGCTCAACTATTTCCTTGGATTACAAATAAAGCAAGGCAATGAAGGAACACATATTTGTCAAGCAAAGTACATCAAGGAATTATTAAAGAAATTTGGATTCGATAATGCCAAACCACTGTCCACTCCAATGAGCACATCTGCAAGGTTAGACAGTGACAAGGAAGGTAAGAAAGTTGATCAGAAACTTTATAGAGGCATGATAGGTTCATTACTGTATTTAACTGCTAGTAGACCTGATATTTTGTTCAGTGTATGCATGTGTGCAAGATACCAGTCTGATCCCAAAGAATCCCATCTAATATCTGTTAAAAGAATATTTAGATATTTAGCTAAAACTCATGATCTAGGTCTATGGTATCCAAAATCATGTGAAATTAGTTTAGTTGGATATTCTGATGCTAACTATGCTTGATGCAAAATAGATAGAAAAAGCACCAGTGGTGGTTGTCAATTCCTTGCAGGATGCTTGATTTTGTGGTCCTCAAAGAAGCAGAATTCAGTAGCACTATCAACAGCTAAAGCTAAATACATAGCTGCTGGGAGCTGTTGCACTCAACTTCTATGGATAAAACAACAGCTTGAGGACTATGGACTGTACATCAAGACTATCCCATTACTGTGCGACAATACTAGTGCGATAAATCTCACGAAAAATCCAGTTCAACACTCCAGAATGAAACATATAGAGGTCAGATATCATTTCATTAGAGATCATGTAGCTAATTGTAATATAAATATTTCTCTTATAGATACTCTGAATCAGTTAGCAGATATCTTTACAAAGGCCTTACCTGAAGAGAGATTTACGTCTCTTAGAAGGGAATTAGGCATGTGCAATTTGTAATAGATATATCTGCATGTAACTGAAATAATAAATTTCAGAATAACACTTGCTCTTCCCGCTAAAATTTAAGCAAAACCTTTAATTGTGTGCGTCATAAATTGCCATGGCGTTTCTGATATAATTCTTTATCACTTGCGTAACCCTCTCCTCTTTTGTCGTTATCTGCATTTAATGCTCTGGTGTTTCAAAAAGCAACTTTATGACCTGCCGTTAATTCCTTAATTCATGCCACATCGATTTCCACTCTCTCTTTCTCGTATCTCTTTCGATTTGTCGGTGCGAAAAACCCTCATCGTCTCCAGAATTTCTTCTGAGAGGTTTCAAAGGACTCCTCTGTTCCCGCTCAAATTTCTTGAGGGGTTCTATTCCTCTCCTCTCCACGATCCTCCAAAAACCTTCCTTGCTCAAATCCATGGTCGCTACGGGGAGTTCCGGCAGCGTAGGATGTTACAACGTCGCCTTCCTCACGATGGATCAGTAGGAACGGTTTGCAGCAGTCAAGGTCAAGCTCTGTGGTAACAAGGTAGTGGATATTGCAGATTTAGAGAAGAATGGGATGCACAGTATAGTAGAAGCCATAGAAAGGATCAAGTGGACGAAAATGGTTACAGTTTCTAAACCAAGCTACCCAAACCTAGCCAAGGCATTCTACACCTTCTTGAAGACAGAAGAAGATGGGTCCCTCTCCTCCACAGTTAAAGGTACCCCCATTCTCATCACCTATGATCTACTGGAGAGGCTATTTGGTGTGTCTACCGTCGGTCGTAGTGGGGTAGACTCCGTTGATATTCATGCTAAGGGATTAGGAATCATCGAGACAGAGTACAAGTTGAAAGATAGAAAAATAGATATCAACCAGTTGAATGTGTTCAATAGAATTCTTCATTTTATAGTCTACCAGATTCTAGTGCCAAGGAGCACCACATTCTCAACCTGCCCAAAAGCAGACTCAGACATGACGTTTTGGGCCATCCATAATCAGAATATCAACATGGCTCAGGTAATTATTGAAAGGATGAAATTTGCTGCAGAAATGATATGGGACAAGAAGAACAAATTGAATGTATCACTCTCTTATTCCCATTTGCTGACAAGGATTTTCAAGGACTATGGCGTTGATTTGAAGGGAGAGGTGATGGAGAAGATGGGCGAGCCCATTCGTTCCAGGAATATGAAGAAGAGTGGCTTCTCTTTAGTAGGAAGCACTTGGACCAAGACCTCTGTGGCAGAAGGAGAAGCAATTATTGTTGAAGCCCCTGAAATCCTAGTAGTCCAAGAGGAAGAAGCAGCAGTCAGAGTTAAGGAACCTGTTGCAGTAATAAGAAGGATAGAGGAAATAGCTTCTAAGCATATTGAGCCCATTGGGAAATCATCTGGAGTTGAAACCCCTTTAACAGTCATTGCATCTATTATTGAAGAAGCTTTGGAGACTAGTGCTCATATTGAGGGGGAGCAGGAAGAGACTCATGAAGAAATCATCCCAAATATTCTTGCTGGAGATGTTATTATAAAAGGAAGTCAGGAAGCAGCTTTTCCAGAAGTTGTGGAACCAGGTCATAGTGAGGATGTGCCTATGGAAGATGCTCCATTTTAGGGGGAGCCTATGATTCAAGAGGGAGCAGATATTCAGGAGGAGCCCACAGTAAGTTCCCCTACTGATAAATTTCAAGAAGGCATAGTGGAGGACACCTCAAGTGATGATGTTGATATTGAGCCAGCTGTCAGCTCAGGAAAGAAAAGGAAAGGTGTTGCAACTAAAATTCCATTGCTTACCAGGAAGGCACACCGAAGATCCAAGAAGAAGAAGATTCGTGTGCACCTAAAGCTAGTTATTGAAAGATTAAATGCACATGGAGAGATTCTGTGCTCGGTGCAATCTGATATTTCTTCTATCTTCATTAGTCAGAGCACTGGAGTCAAGGAACTTGGAGCAGTCAAAAGTGAGCTCCAGGAGGTGAAGAATGAGTTGGGTAGCATGAAGAAAATAATCACAGATCTTTCAGAATTTGTGAGGGTGCAAGTGACAACTCCTGCCCCTCCTGCTCCCACTCAACCAGTAGCAGTTAGGCCATCAGTGCCAGTTGTTTAGGAATTAGAGCCAATTGATGAAGAAGTTATCCGGCCACCAGGGCCATCTATGGAAGAGTCTGGGCCGACAGGGCCATCAGTTGGAGAGTCAGGGCCAGTGGAATCAGAGGCAGAGCAAGCCACAGTTCAAGAACTATTAGAAGAGGTTGTTGTCCCCTAGAGCCACCTGTTCCTTCTCCTCTTCAGACTCCAGCTCCTTCCACTCCACCTTCATCCTCCACTGCCCCTCCAGCCCTTGAAACTTTCAAACAACCTCTTCCAAAGCACATCTCCTCCCCTACACCTTTTCCTACTACCTCCTCTTCCTTACCTATTTCTTCTACTGTTATTCCTCCTCCTCCTACTTTTGAGGAACCTCTAGCATCATCTTCAACTGGTCCCTCATCTACTGGACCATCAGCTACTCAAGCTTCTGTACCTCCTCCTACTACTTCTTTCTCTTCTTTTCATCCACCCACTCCTCCATCCTTCATAACCATCATTCCAGAGGGTGCTCGCGTTCAAGTTCACATCATATAGGACATCAAAGATGAATTTGAAAAAGCAATCCTTCATTCAGTCCTGTCTGTGTCCTCCCATGTTCACAGGACTAGTTCTTCCAGTCCTGCCCCCAAGAAGAGAAAAGTCTCTAAAGACATTGCTCTCTCTCCTGAACCTAGATTCCCTCCCTTTTGGTTCTCTCTTTCTGTTGAAAATAGAAGGAGATCCCTCTATTGTGAATATCTATAGAAGTGTACATTTGCTGTAATTTTTGGCCTCCCTCACCTTAACCTCACCGAACATCTTACCATTGTTCTTCCTCTCTCTCAAATATCCAAATCAGATCAGTCTAAAATTTTCTCCATAGGTGAATCTAAGACTGAACACCAGTGGACTTGGGGCCATCAGTCTCTCTATAGGAATTTTGTGCTTGCTAGATCTGACAGGTTTCCACCCTCAGACCATCAACTCACACTACCTGAGTGGTTTGTTATTCACCATAGGAATACTTGGGGTCCCTTCATCCAGAGGGAAATCAAGTTGATCCGGCATTTCCAAATGTTTCATGGCTATAGGTTTATCAACAAACTACCAGAAATTTAGCTTGGTCAGTTCAGGGGAGCCATTGCACAGATTAAGACTGAAAATCCTATCAACACTTCCCTTCAGGTAGACATTGCTACCCTTCAGTTGCCAGAGGTTGTCTTCCTCCCCAAGCTTCATTCCTTGCTCATGGACTCTGTTGTGGGTCCAATCATCTTTAAAAGATTTGCCAGAGTTATGGCCAGAATCATAGTCCGCCAGGGTGCTCCTCTTGCCTTCCACTGATTTCTATTCCGGGAGTATCACAGGGGTTTTATCAAGTCTGATATCCTTGCTCCCTTCCTGTCTAAATGTGAATGGCTCTCACCATCTAAATGGGAGAAGCAATATCATCAAGCTGCTCAGCAGTTGGACACCTTGAACTCTTCTTTGTTCAAATCAGGCAAACCTTCTCTTTTTGTTGAAGAATTCTTGGACCTCAACTCAATCAATTTGGTTCAAGATCCTTTTGCCCTTTGGATTGAAAGATATAAAGTTTTTGAACCCCTGAAGAAGGAACTGAAGCAGAACAAGATTTTCTACCCTATATCCATTGACAAATTTCTGCAGCATTCCAGTTTTTGCACTACTAGCTTGTACAGATCCTCCTTTGGCAAGGATGAATATGCCAATTTCCTTGAAGCTCAGAGGCAACTGCACATCCAGAGGATGCTTCCTGATATGGGGCCCTCCTACACTATGGCTTGGGGCATTTTTAAAAACTATTTTGAAGAGCAGGAACTCCAGGCTTTGCCAATCATTACTCGCCATGCCTCTCTTTTATCTCCTGCCTTCTACATTTCTAATCCCCATTAAGTAATCAAGTTTGATACTTTTGGCTCTCATTTATCTTTGTCTATCTCTACTTTCCTTTCTATTTATCTAATTCTTTTTGCTTAATGACAAAAAGGGGAAGAAATTATTCTGAAAGACAGACCCTAAAATTTGAAGTTAATTAATTTTTAGTACTTTCAATGCATGCAATGTTCTATGTTTTGTCATCACCAAAAATGGGGAGATTGATGATCAGTCCATCTCCATATAATTTTATTTATTATATATAATTTTATTTATGATATGTAATTTTTGGTGATTAACAAAATCTCAGTAAATATTTCCTAACAAATTCCTTTTAAGTTTATCCACATGAAATAATTCAAGCAAAATCTGTAAGTTACTCTCACACAAAGTCATGCAAAGGTCAGAACATGCATTTCTTCTAAGTACACATCGACTCCATTTATAAAACAACGATCTCATAAGTAAAACAATGATTTCCATTGCTACAACGATTTCATAAGTAAAACAACGATTTCCATCGCTACAACGATTTCATAAGTAAAACAACCATTTTCATTGCTACAACGATTTCATAAGTAAAACAACGATTCGCTTGTACTTAAACAACGATTTGATTGAAAACAACGATTTGCTTTAACTTAAACAATGATTTGATCGAAAATAACGATTCACTTTAACTTAAACAACGATTTGATCGAAAACAATGATTCGCTTGTACTTAAACAACGATTTGATCAAAAACAATGATTCGCTTTAACTTAAACAACGATTTGATCGAAAACAACGATTCGCTTGTACTTAAACAACGATTTGATCGAAAACAACGATTCGCTTTAACTTGAACTACGATTTGATCTAAAACAACGATTCGCTTGTACTTAAATAATGATTTGATTGAAAACAACGATTCGCTTGTACCTAAACAATGATTTGACTGAAAACAACGATTTGCCTTCAGTTAAACAACGATTTGATTACAAACAATGTTTTCGTCTCAAACAACGATTTGCCTTCAATTGAACAACGATTTCGGCCTCACAATGATTTCATCTGCTCATCGATTTCTATTTAGTAATAACATTGTACAGACCATCGATTTCATTATATAATGCATGGACTATATTCACTTCGACTTGGTTTCAACATGGATTACATTTTCACATGATTATATCGTCAATTTGGTATTAATATCATCTTTATACAAAATGCTCTTTATATAGCTCTTGTACAGTCTTGCTTTATCTTCTTGTTTTCATGTAACATTTAAATATGCATATGCTCAAGATTCTATAGACTTCAAAAACCTTCTTGCGCATCCTAAGATCTTGATCATTCCACACGAAATATTCTTGCTTACTTGATGTATCGCATAGAGTCTTGATTTATGTGATGTCAGAATAACCTTTCCTATTTAAGCATATCTTCATACTGCACGACTACCAAGCTTGACTGACAACGTAGACAAAAAGGAGTTGTCTAGGTATCTATGTTTATTTCATGTAGGGTTTTTTTAGTAAAGCACGTCAAAGACGGATCTGTCAACTTGTCGAAAGGATAAAAGATTCAAAAAATCTTTTCCTGAAGGTGTAAGGATCAATCCAAGCGCTTATAGTTGCAGGCTCACCTCTCTGTGCCTAGGACCAGTCTCTCTAACGTGCATGAAGCTGTGAGACAACGGACATCTGAACGGCTACTACAACGGTCAAAATAATTCGCAGAAGATAAATAGAAGACTGGTGACTCCATGCAATATAGTCAGATCATTTGAATTCTTGAATCTTCAAAAAGCTTGAAGCTCCAGTCATTTGAAGAAAAAGGGGAGCCAGTTCATCCAATCCAATCTTTCTGTAGCTCTTAGCTCTCTGTGAGAATAGTGTGTTATTTTTGAGAGCTTGCGTAGATCTGAGAGGAAATTCCTTGTAATCATCTTGTGCCTCTCAGACCTCGTCTCAGATCAAGCAAGTGCTAATAAGCTTGGTCTTGGGGCCTCCCTTCTTCAACTCACTCTTGTGGTGGATCCTCTTCAGTTGTGAAGAGAAGACCTGTTGTTGAACAGGTGGTTGTTTCCCTTTGGTAAGAAGGAAGACCTGTAGGTGCAGGTGTTGTTCTTCCTCTTATGGTTGAGAAGAGAAGGCCAGCTGCGGCTGGATGTGTAAGTGTCCTTAAGGGGGACTGTACCCTTGTATAGTGAAATCCCAAGTGATTGCTTGGGGACTAGACGTAGGACTCCTTGGGATAGGAGATCCATGCCAGGATAATTCCTTGTGTTTATGTGTGATTGCTTGTCTTTCTTTATTCCGCACTAACTGTCCAACGTAGTGGTTGTTGTTAAGCATTTTTTTATTTACAGGTATTTTTTGAAGAAGAATTTTTAGCAATCCATTCACCCCCCCTCTGGGCTTGCTATCTGGACAACAATTTCTTGAATATCGCATGGAAGTATGATAGGGGTTTTGGTATGTGCATGTGAAAGAAAATCAAGAGATTGAAATTTAGGTCGTGTGCATGTCCTTTAAAAGAGGATTAATGCATATTTAACATTAAATGACAATGATTACTTTGTTATAGTAATTACATGAATTGAACAATGAGTCTCAACATATGGCAGGATGGTACAGAAATTAGGGTTTCTAGCCACAGGTCTTAATGCAGCCTATATGGGCGGCACGTTAAAATCGTGACGCATTTAGTGGTTGCGACGTTGTTGTAATACTGTCACGATGTATAGGTGGGTCGCAACAGTGTGGCGTCCTCTGTTCGGGTCGAGTTCTTAGTGCAGAGAACCCGAGTCGATAGGGCTAAAGGAAAAGGCTTGGATCTTGGTATATGAAGCATGGAAAAACATGGAGCTAGTTTTAAAACGATGCTGACAGGATTCTAAATATGATAGAAATAAGAATCAAGTAAATACACATAGATTTCATGAAGTTTGATATCCAACAAGAGAGTTTGGGCACATGTCAATAGCCAAACTTTAAGCATGGAATACTCATAACTGGCATGATAGAAATTAGGGAAAACTTGGGGCTTTTGTTATTGGGATCATGGACTATCTATGTAGCAACTTGGATTTTTCGGAAAATAAAAATTTAATAATAAAAAAATAAAAACAATTAGAAAATCAAATAAAAGAGAATTAAATAAAACCCATTAAATAAAAAGAAGTAATGGGCTTTGTTAAATAGACACATTAGAAATTAGTGGGCCAAAATAGATATTTTTAAAAGGGGAATAATAAGAAAATACCGTAAATTCGTAACTTAATTATTACCTAAATAGAAAAGGGGTATTTAATGCATTAAATAGCTAATTTGAGTTAGATTTGGATTCCTAAACCTACCCTAATAGGTTGGCCATGAATTTGGGTCACAACCTAACCCAAATTAGAATTGGCATGCTTAGAAAGAGGAGAGAAATAGGAAATCTCGGAATTAAGTAGTAATTAGAGTCTTATTATTTAATAGAAACCCAAGAGGCATAAATACTCTCTTTAAACCCCCATGGCCGGCCATAGCTCGTACCCAAGACTTGTTTGACTAGAAGGAGAGGCCAAGGAGGAGGAGAACTCATGGGGAGAAGGAGCTCTCAAGCCATCAACCCTGTTCTTCAAGTTCTAGCCCTAGAAGAGGAAATCGTCCAAAGGTAGTCATTCTCAAGAGCAAAACTAAATCAATTTTGTTTGTAGGTTGATCTAAACCTCAGGAACAAAAACCCTTTGGTTTCATAATTTTTCATCGAGTCAATATTCTCTTCTTGATTTTGCATGTTCTGTACTCATCATGACCCCGAACCCTCTCTTTAATTCTTGATCTCCTTATATACTCAACCCCATGCCACGAGATTTTTACTCTAGGAACTGATGCATGTTAGGCATCTTTTTCCCCTAAAAGCCCTAATTTTGATTCATCCTATCTTGCAAATTTAATCGTTGATCTCAACTATGTACTGTTTCATGTACATCATGAATACTCGTGTTTAAAGCATGTCTAAACCCTGTTTGTTTTCAAATTCCTATTTACTGTAAGTACCCATGCATGTCTAGATCAATTCACAACTAGTTCTAGGAATTTTCATCGCCTGTACAATTAGATATGATTTTCTAAAGCCCCCTATGTCAAATAGGGTAAGTTTTGGCCCGCATCCAATGTAATGTCCTTTCCCTGTCGGACTCGGGCGCAGACCCTGTGAACGCAACGGCCCGATAGGCCACGTTCAAAAGGCCATCGCGACAGAGCTGGCTGTCGTGATCTGATCGCGACAGGGCCTGTCGTCGCGATCTGCTGCCCAATCTGATGAGCCCATCGGGACCTTCAAACAACCCCGTCGCGATCTGTCTGCCTGAACCTATGAGCCCGTCGCGACCTGTACAAGACCCCGTCGCCATCTCAGTTGACCCCGTCGCGACCCTCATTAGGGTATGTCGCGATCTGGGTTTTTGCATGAAACCCCCTGTCTCAGCAAGTCGTGATTATCTACAGTGTTTGTACCCTTCCTTAACAGTCATACACACAGTAAAAATACATGTTATAAACTGAACACTTTTGTATGATTTTAAAAGACATACACATGACTTATTTCTAGCTATGATTTCATGATACATGCACACACTTTGAACCATCCAATTATGGCTTAACTTGGCATGAAATTAACTCTTAATACATTTGGTAATTTATGTAATTAAATTTCCATATTTCAATACATACTTGTCTACATTTTCTCGCGATGTTTTGGGAATACCATTATCGACGCTCCACTATTCTAGAATTCCTCTAGAACGTCGGGCACTTGTTTCTATATACACACTCTCTTGACTTCGACGAACTCTCCATCGGATACTCCTTCTACCGGACTAGTGAGTCTTTGTTCAAGGCCTCCGTAAGTCTCCTCTGTCTATGGATTCCCACATGGTCGACAAGCCGGTTGTACCCAAAAACTTATGATACCCTTTAGGGATCAATATGATCCAAACGGCTATTAGAAGTTTGCTCTTATCTTGAATCATACCGGACCTCTTAACCTGTGCTTACCATGGCCAGTGGTAGGGTTGTGAGTTCCTCCTGACTGCCAACACCATGTGCGCATGTTGTGCAACTGTTACTATCGCCTATTTACTCGACGTGTTACGCGCAATGTCCACTAGCTCTCATCTATACTCTACTCGCTCATCTATTCACATTCACTCTACTATCTCATCTATTCATCTAGTGCTCTCATCTAGAGATAAACAATATAACCAATGCCTGCAATATATAAAGGGCCCGATCTGGTCCTGGGATGTGGGCCCGAAAGTGCTAGTGCCCATGGGAGTTAATTGATCAGAGTGTTTGGCATTACACTCGAGTGCTATCTATCTCGACTATCTAAATGACAATCAAAAGTGCTATATTCTCTCGTTGTCTATTGACAAAAGGTGCTATGCTATACTCGTTGTGCTATTGCTATACTTTGTGCTATTTGTGCTATGGCCATCTTGCTATTTTGTGCTATACTCGACACTTGTGCTATATTTGGAAACTTGTGCTATTTAGTTCATGTGCTATCATACTATCTCTTACGTTACTTGACTCTCTCGCTCTATCATTAGTTACTCTGCCTTTTAATGCATTAATCATTTAAAGTCTGCTTATATTGAGATTTAAGTCCTACTGGGCGTTATCGCTCACCCTGCGTTATTTGTCGTTGTGTTCTCAGGTGAGACCGAGGATGAACTATACACTCAAGAGGATGGGAACGACCAGGAGTGATGTTATGAGCACCCTAGTGTCTTAGTACTATGTTAGAATTATAGTAGTTAAGTTAGTAGTTTGAGTTTAGTCTTTTACTTTTATTCGATGTAATTGGGCCCTATAGATTGGCTCTGATATTAGTGGTTGTAACTAGACATTGGAAATTATTAATGAGAAGATTTTTCTTTATAATTATTCATTGTGCAATGATTTGATGTCTAGCACTTGCTTTGTACCCGTTTACTTGCAACTGCCTCGCATTCCGATATTCCGCGTCAGGGCGTGACAATCTATGGACGAGATTAATTAGATTTTGCTTGAGAGATTACCTACCTTTGGATGTTGTGAACTTCCTAGGGCTAGAAGTTAAAGAATGCTTGAAGAATTCCTTGCAAGCCTTTCTCCTCCTCGAATCTGTCCTCCAATGGCCAATTCTCCTCGTCTTTCAAGTCTCAAAAGATCAATAGGGTTAGTCTTGGACGAGATTGAGGTGTTTTTTTGTAGATCTAGGGTTCAAGAGTGTGACGGACCACGTCGTTCAAACCCGTTAATCTAATAACGAGCTCGAACAGACTCCGTCTCTCGCGAACAAGCCGAAGCCTTGCAAGGGATATCACACACAAGTCAACATAAAGGAACATACTAAATATATATATATATATAAGATTCAACATCTCACACATATTTACAATGGATTTACATAGCCAAATTTCAGCAAAAGTCAAACTTAAGTACACAGGCCTGGGGCATACCACTGGGCACAACAGAAAAGTAAATTACACTTCTAGAGTCGTGAACCCAACACTGCTACAATGCGGCTCCGGACTAGAAGACGGGTGTGAAACCTCTTGCTCTCCCTCACCTAAAAGCAATAAGGAGTGAGCCTCACGAGTCACTGGCTCAGTAGGGAAATTCCCTTAAAGCCGCAAACCACAAAACACAAGACAAGCAGGAGTAGAACACAGTTATTTATAGCTAACAAGTCTAATTGAGCGTGGAATAATAATCACATTGCTTAAATAAAATTAAGATAATAACAACAACTCAACTTAAATAAATAAACGGCAAACCACGCTCAGAAGTATGAGCTAAAGAAGGGTAACGCCAAACATGAGTCATGAAAACTGGTTTGCGACACTAGCTACAAACCCGGACAAGCAACACAGGTCTACCTCTCAGCCTCGTAGCCAAGGACGAAAGGTCCAGCTACCGTTCCACTACACAGAACCAGCAAGCTGTGGAGACAAACTCACACCACAACTGCAGCTCACACGGCTACAGCTCCATGCCTGGCACCTTTAAGGTCTCTGGCCCAAGCACCCTAAAGTGAGGCACTGGAAACAAGGACTAGCTGGGGACCAATACGTCTACCGGTGTTCGTCCCCCAACCAAGAGTGCGCTACAAGCAACTAAGTACACCCACAACACACAAAGTGTTGTCCTAATGTCGTCTTTCCCTCAGCCGGACATACTACTCAAGCTACGGAGTGAGGGTGTCCAGGAAGACGACACAGACCAAAACGGTACACAAGTACCGGGACAAGACCCCGAGCACTACGTGCCTGGCTCACAGAGAACCTGGGGTACCCGACTCGAGAGGTAACCACGGGCGGCATCGTATACTCGACTTGCCTCGCACGCACAACCACACAAACTCAGTAATGCCACTTACCACAAGTGTCGATGCACCACTTACCAATGCCTTGCACAATATGCAATGATAATCCGATAGTTACACTATCATACACAACCATAAAGCCCTCGGAACTGTTAACGTGACGGGGGCTACTGTCGCCTTCTGAACGCGACACCCCGATAGGACACGTTCAGAAACAGAACGCGACGGGTCGGCCTATTACGTTCAGAACGCGACATGAAGGTTTGTCGCCTTCACAGACAGGAACCCTAATCCGGGATACCATCTCTGGATCTCCCATGCAAACCATGTAAAACAATGTAAAACAATGTAAAAACCCAATTTTCATGCACTACTCATTGTCCTAGCATGGTATCTATCATTTTTAACGCAATTAACAATCTATACATGCATCACATGCAATCCACGGTGTAAAACAGGCAGAATCTCCCTACCTTCATGAAGAATGCGAAGAACGATAACCACCTAGCGTTTCCCCCGCTCTGTGCGACTTCCTTGCGGCGAGAACACGCCAAATACGACCCCAAATCATCAAATCACCCAAGAAACCCACGAAATCTCCTCCTCCTGGCCGAACAGAGCTTGCTGGAGCTCTGTTTGGCTGACCTACTTAAAAACACTTCAGAGATGGGAACGTGAAGCACCCTCCCGTCGTGACAAGAACACAACGTAGAAGGTCGTCGCCTTCCCACTGCCGACGTCAGCAAGTCACCCAGCGCACGACACACGGCGGACATGCAGACGAAGACCCTCAAGTGTCAGCAACCTGAACGCGACACCTAGGACCGTCACGTTCAGAACATGACGCCAGGCCCTGTCGCGTTCATAGACAGAGAGTCAGTGAGCACTTTGGGCCCAACCTACCGGCCCACAAAGCCTCACAACCTATGCAAACACCTAAAACACGTCATTAGCCACACACCGGCCACCACAACCACTAAGCAAGGATCCACGAGGATCTGAAAAATGTACGACGTTACATTACCATCATCTAAAAAAAAAAAATCGACCTCAAAATTCAAGAAGAAATTTAAACACGTAAGGTATTAAACATAACAACATGTACTATCATCTAAAAAGAATTAAAAGCTTACTCAAACAGCTAAGAATACACTTTAAACATTGATGATCAGTCTGTCCCCATGTAATTTTAATTAATTACATATGTATTTTGGTGATTAACAAAACTAAACTAGATTTTATCAATAATATCTAATGAATATTGCATAAGTCTTAAGTACAGGAAAAATACCAAGGTCAAACAAGCCAATAAAAGTATGCATTACTTCTCTGAAGCCTTAATCTTTTCAACATGATATTTCTCAGAGTCCATATCGATTTCTGTTGAAGATCATAACGATTTCTTTGTAAGTATAACGATTCTATGTCATCGCAACGATTTCTTTAGAAAGCATAACGACTTACCTATCATAACGATTCTATAAGTCATCACAATGATTTCTTTAGAAAGTGTAACGACTTGCCTGTCATAACGACTCTATGTCATCGCAACGATTTCTTTAGAAAGAGTAACGACTTACCTATCATAACGATTCTATAAGTCATCGCAACGATTTCTTTAGAAAGTGTAACGACTTGTCTGTCATAACGATTCTATGTCATCGCAACGATTTCTTTAGAAAGCGTAATGACTTGCCTGTCATAACGATTCTATAAGTAATCATAACGATTTCTTTAGAACTCGCAACCACTTGATTGCCGTAACGATTCTATAAGTAATCATAAATATTTCTTTAGAACTCGCAATGACTTGCTCGCCGCAACGATTCTATAAGTAATCATAACGATTTCTTTAGAACTCGCAACGACTTGCTCGCCGCAATGATTCTATAAGTAATCATAACGATTTCTTTAGAACTCGCAACGACTTGCTCGCCGTACCGATTCTATAAGTAATCATAACGATTTCTTTAGAACTCGCAACGACTTGCTCGCCGCAACGATTCTATAAGTAATCATAACAATTTCTTTAGAACTCGCAACGACTTGCTCACCGCAACGATTCTATAAGTACTCATAACGATTTGCTTTATGCAACTATTTCTTAAGTGCTCATAATAGTTTGCTTTGTGCAACGATTTCTTAAGCGCTCATAACGATTTGCCTTGCGTAACGATTTCTTTAAGCGCTCATAACGATTTTCTTTATGCAACGATTTCTTAAGCGCTCATAACGATTTGCTTTGTGCAACGATTTCTTAAGCGCTCATAACGATTTGCTTTACGCAATAATTTCTTTAGCGCTCATAACGATTTACCCTCTATAATGACTTGTTAGTACTCATAACGATTTCAGAAGTCATATAGACAACAACTTTATGGTTTATATCAACTTGACACTTATCTTATCTCTTGAAGCGTTGACTAGTCAAAGTCCACGTCTATATCTTTCTGACACTCCTGCATTTATGAGATCTGAACGTACCTCTGCATGCATGCAGACTATATCATCCATTATAGTGCATCTTCTGTCAATATCTTTTAGAAGAAACTATTTAGCATTGCTATTTTGGTGAATATTCTTATCAATGTTTACTGACAACTAAAGACAGTCTAGCTGTTCTAGCATTTAATTTATGCAGGGTCCTACAGACGTTCTGTCATACAACGTTGGACCATACAGACGGCAGAAGACATTATCTCTTTGCGTGCTCAAATGGATAAAAGATTTTTGAAGCTTCCAAATGTCAAGCAGTCTAACGACTACCAATCTAAGGGACAACGGTTACTTCAACGGGCAAATTTCAAAAGAAGATATAAATACAACACAGAAGAGAAGATCAAGGAAATACTGAAGATTAGACAAGAAAAGTAGCGAACGCACGTTCAAGCGATTCAAATCTCCTGCTAGAATCCTAAGAGCCAAGAAATTCATTCCTTCTCGTGTTGCTCTTTGCTCTCCACTCTGTAGTGAAAATCTTGAGAGACCTTGTGTAGTTCTGAGAATGCGCTTAGCTTAGATTCTTTGCTCTCAGTGCTAGTGGCTTCAGATCTTGCTTGTCAAAAGCTTGATCTAGGGGCTTGAATTTCATTCAATTCTCTTTGAGGAGTTTTTCCCTTCGGTTGTGAAGGAAGACCTGGTGGCATCCAGGGTGTTGTTTTCCCTTCGGTTGTGAAGGAAGACCTGGTGGCATCTAGGGTGTTGTTTTTTTTTCGGTTGTGAAGGAAGACCTGGTGGGGTATCCAGGGTGTTGTTGTTCCCTTCGGGTGTGAAGGAAGACCAGCTGAGCTGGGTGCTGTTGCGTCCTTAGGGTGACTGTACCCTAGTTAGTGAAATCCTGAGTTGTTGCTCAGGGACTGGACGTAGGACTCCTAAGGAGAGGAGGTCCGAACCAGGATAATCCTTGTGTTGTGTGATTGTCTTCTTTGTGTGTTTGATATTTAAACTAACAGTCACTAACCTCCTTCGAAGAACCTTTGTGTGAATGTTTTTACTTACAGGTATCTTCTAGATTATTTTTTAAAAAGACCCATTCACCCCCCCTCTGGGCTCGTCAACTGGGCAACAAGTGGTATCAGAGCGAGTCTCTTCGACAAAGAAAGGATCCAACGATCTGAAGAGTAAAGATCCATGGCAGCCCAAAGTCACAACGAAGGTCAGTCTGTCAACCGACCACCATTGTTCTATGGAGAAGATTACACATATTGGAAAACCAGAATGGAGTATTTTCTGCAAGGCCACGACTATCAGATTTGGTCCATAATAGAAGAAGGTGATCTCCTGGTCACAAATGAGAAAGCTCAATGGACAGATGATGAACGAAAGAAGATCTCCTTGAATTGCAAAGCAAAGAGCATCTTATGTTGTGCTCTAAGTAAGAAGGAGTTCAACAGAGTTTCAGCCTGCAAATCCTCAATGGAAATGTGGGAAAAGCTCAGGATCACATATGAAGGCACAGACAAGGTAAAGGAAACAAGAATCGACATTCTTGTCACTTAGTATGAGAGATTTCAGATGCAATCAGGTGAATCCATAACTCAAATGTTCAGTTGGTTCACTGACATCACAAATGGACTAGCTGGTCTGGGGAAAACCTATGAGATTGGAGACATGGTGAGGAAAATACTTAGGTCCTTACCGTCCTCATGGACCCCAAAGGTCACAGCAATAGAAGAAGCTAATGACCTGAAGAGAATGTCAGTAGAAAAGCTCATTGGGTCCCTCATGGCCCATGAGATCAACATGGAAAGGCTAGGAGAGTCCTCTAGCAGAAAGAAGCACTCCAACGCCTTAAAAGCTGAAGAAGATTCACCAGAAGCAAGTTCAGATGAGAGTGAAAGTGATGTGGACAGCGAGAATGAGGAAGCAATGCTATCTAGAAGATTCCAGCGGATTTTGGCTAAGAAGAAAAAGTTCCAATCTGGTAGAAGGCACTTCAAAAGGAATAAGGACTTCAAGAAGCCAGATGGAAAAGAGATGAAGAAAGGAGAACCCATCTGCTATGAATGTAAAAAGCCAGGACACATCAAAGCTGAGCGTCCAAAGATCAAGAAATCGGAGGTCAGGAAGAAAGACAGCTCCAAGAAGTTCAGAAAGTACAAAAAGAAGACAATGGCAGCAGCATGGGAAAATAGTAGTGACTCAGACAGTGAGTCAAGCTCCTGCAGCGATGAAGAAGAAGCCAATTTGGCTCTCATGGCCAATGCCGAAGACAAGGTAACTTCTGACTCCTCTTTTGATTCATGCAATGGTTCAGATTCCGATAGTTTAGAAGTGGCTTTCAACGAACTATATGAAAAATATAAAGAAGTAACCAAACTATTAAAAGTAAGCAAGAAAAACAAAGTCTGTATAGAAAATACAAACTCAGATCTAAAATCAGAAAATGAACAATTAGAATGTCAAATAACTGAACTTAAAAGAAGAAATGAACTGTTATGTGAAGACCTAAAAGTTAAGAATGAACAAATAACTAAATTAGAGAAACAAGTAAGTTCAGATGAACTGAAAACTGAAATCAAACACTAACAGAAGAAAATATACAGTTATCTAGAACATTAGAAAAATTCACCAATGGTAAAAACTCCCTCATATTAAAAGGTGCTAGAAGATCAGGTAAGAAGAAAAATGGATTAGGATATACACCCCCAGATAATGAAGAAACCATAGTTTATCCTAAAACATATCCAACACCAAAATTTGTACCTGAAAAAGATATAGCATACAAAGCAGATTTCAAATATATAGAAAAAGTAACCAAATTATCCTGCTGTAGTCACTGCAACAAGTTAGGACATATCATAAAGACATGCCCAACAAGACATAAGAAATGGATAACAAAAGTAAAATCAATGATAGTAACCCATCAGGACCCAAAAGAATTTGGGTACCTAAAACTTGATGTTTTTATTTCAGGTTAACCCTCAAACATCCAAGTGGTATTTGGATAATGGGTGCTCAAGGCACATGTCAGGAAACCAGAAGTTATTCTCTCATCTCCAAGCTGAAGAAGGAATAGTCACTTATGGAGATAATGGGAAAGTAACAGTGATAGGCAGTGGCTCTGTGAATAATAAAGGAAAAATAGTCATAGAAGATGTGTTATTAGTCAAGGGATTGAAGCACAATCTCATTAGCATCAGCCAGCTGTGTGACAGAGGCCATCAGATCAAGTTTCAAGAGTCAAAGTGCAGCATATTGAAGGATGGAGCAGTCATCTTTGAAGCTAATAGAGAAAAGAATTTGTATGTGCTCTATCTTGAGGAACTCAAGGAACAAAACGTCTGTCTGGCAGCAAATAAGGATAAATCTACTGAATTATGGTACAGACGACTAGGTCATTGCAGTATAGATGGCATGAGAAAATTGCTGAAGAAGAATCTTGTGGAAGGTCTACCTAAGGTCAGTGCAAAAATGGATGGTGTTTGTAGACCTTGTGCTAAGGGAAAGCACACCAAGAGCTCCTTCAAGTCAAAGACGGTGGTGACCACCTCAAAACCCTTAGAGCTCCTTCATATGGATTTATTTGGGCCAATGAGGACTACCAGTCTTGGAGAAAAGAACTTTGGATTTGTCATAGTCGATGACTACTCAAGATTCACATGGGTATCATTCCTAGAGCATAAAGATGACACTTTCGAAAACTTTGTCAGTTTCAGCAAGAAAGTCTAGAAAGATCAGAAGTTCAGCATTGTGTCTATCCGATCAGACCATGGTGGTGAATTTCAGAATGAAAAGTTTGCTAGATTCTGTGATGATCAGGGAATTGAGCATAATTTCTCAGCACCAAGAACACCACAGCAAAATGGTATCGCTGAGAGAAAGAATAGAACCCTATTGGATATGGCAAGAACTATGCTCTCATAATATGATCTGCCAAGATACTTCTGGGCTGAAGTAGTCAACACAGCAAGCTACATTATCAACTGAGTAATGATCAGGCCAATCCTGAAGAAGACTGCATATGAACTGTTCAAAGGGAAGAAGCCAAAGATCAACCACTTCAGGACTTTTGGATGTCCTTGTTTCATCCACAACAATGGAAAAAGGGACATTGGTAAGCTGGATGCCAAATCAGATGATGGCATCTTCATGGGGTACACCTCTAAACCCAAAGGTTATAGAGTATTTAATAAACGTACTTTATTAATTGAACAGTCTGTACATATTATTTTTGATGAAACTAACCCTTCCTTGAAAAAGGAAGAAGATAGTGATAATGATGATACAGATGAGCTATCCAAAAAACTAAAGAATACATCAATTGAGGACAAGGATGATCCACCTCTGGAAGACATGCAACAAAAACAAATTACACATGAAAATCTTCCAAAGGAATGGAGACACAAGAAAGATCACCCACTCGAAAATATTATCGGTGATCCATCTGTATGGGTAAGAACAAGAGGTAATGTAATTCCCTGTGATTACCTAGCATTTGTTTCTCAAATAGAGCCGAGGACAGTCAATGAAGCTCTTTGTGATGAATCTTGGATATTAGCCATGCAAGATGAACTAAATCAGTTCAAGAGAAACCAAGTATGGTCACTTGTTCCTAGACCATCAGACCATCCAGTCATTGGCACCAAATGGGTGTTCAGAAATAAATTGGATGAAACTGGTGTAATCTTAAGAAACAAGGCCAGATTGGTAGCTCAAGGCTATTCTCAAGAGGAAGGCATAGATTTCGATGAAACCTATGCACCTGTGGCTAGACTTGAGGCCATTAGAATATTATTAGCATATGCATCAGCATTAGACTTAAAACTATTTCAAATAGATGTTAAATCTGCATTCTTAAATGGTTTTATAAAAGAGGAAGTTTATGTTGAACAACCCCCAGGTTTTGATGACACAGAATTTCCTAATCATGTTTTCAAACTTCACAAGGCATTATATGGTTTAAAGCAAGCACCTAGAGCCTGGTATGAAAGGCTTAGTTTTTTTCTTTTAAACCATAGTTTTAGTAGATGTCAAGTAGATAGTACTCTTTTCATAAAGTCAAAGGTCAAACACATTCTACTAGTTCAAATTTATGTAAATGATATTATTTTTTGTTCTACTGATGAATCCCTTTGCAAGTACTTTGAAAAGTTGATGCAGGGAGAATTTGAAATGAGCATGATGGGAGAACTTAATTATTTCCTTGGACTACAAATCAAACAAGGAAAGGAAGGAACTCACATCTGTCAAGCAAAGTACACAAAAGAACTCTTGAAGAAATTTGGATTCGATAATGCCAAACCACTGTCAACACTAATGAGTACATCAACAAGGATGGACAGTGATAAAGATGGTAAGAAAGTAGATCAAAAGATCTACAGAGGTATGATTGGGTCATTACTTTACTTAACAGCTAGTAGACCCGATATTCTATTTAGTGTATGCATGTGTGCTAGGTATCAGGCTGATCCTAGAGAATCACATTTAATTTCTGTGAAAAGAATATTTAGATATTTAGCAAGAACTCATGACTTAGGTCTGTGGTATCCAAAATGTTGTGAAATTAAGTTAGTAGGTTATTCTGATGATGACTATGCTGGATGCAAATTAGATAGAAAAAGTACCAGTGGTTGTTGTCAATTTCTTGCAGGATGTTTGATATCTTGGTCTTCAAATAAACAAAATTTAGTGGCACTATCTACAGCTGAAGCTGAATACGTAGCTGCTGGAAGTTGCTGTACACAACTCTTATGGATAAAGCAACAACTTGAAGATTTTGGATTAAACATCAAATCCATCCCACTGTTGTGTGACAACACCAGTGCCATTAATCCCACCAAGAATCCAGTTCAACATTCAAGGACCAAGCATATTGAGGTTAGATATCATTTTATTCGTGATCATGTAGCAAATGGTAATATTGAAATATCTTTTATTGATACAAATGGTCAGTTAGCAGACATTTTCACAAAAGCCTTACCCGAGAAGAGATTCACATCTCTTAGAAGGGAATTAGGCATGTGCAATTTGTGAAAAAGGTTCTGTTTAAAACTGGCACATTAAATTTCAGAATTAAGTAGTTTTTCCCTCCATGGCTTTAAGCAAAAGAAATTCAAATTATCTTTTGTAACCGCTCTCTCATTGAAGTCGGTTTGAATAGTCAAACTCTTTTGTCTTCTTCTGCCGCCTTTTTGGTGCCTCACTTTCCACAATGCATTAATTTATTCCAAAAATTGAATGAGATAACGATTCATATCTCGTCTTCAACCTTTTTCCCTCTTTCGTCTGGACGCTCAAGCCGATGCCCTAGCGATTTCGACATCGACTCTCTGCTAGTTTTTGAAGCTTCTCTCCTCTTCCCGCGAAATTTCTTGAGGGATCTCTCTCCTCCTTCCTTCTCAATCCTCCAGAAAACCTCCACACTTGATTCCATGGCCGCATCAGCCGTTTCCGGGAGTTTGGGTGGCTATAGTGCCGAGTTCCTCACTCCTGAGCAGCAGGAGAGGTTCACGTTCATGAAGACCAAAGTGTGCGGGAACAAGGCAGTGGACGTTGCTGATCTTGAAAAGAATGGTATGCACAGTGTTGTTGAAGCCTTGATCAGGATGCAATGGATGGGAGTTGAAGGATCGAGGAAAAAGTGTGGATAAGATCTAGAAGGGGGGGATGAATAGATCTATGCCACTTTATGCGGAAGCTTAAGTAATTTAAAAAAGCTTTTAGAATCAGAGGTAATTTTAACAGTGAAAAACACAGATCTGATGAGATGTTAAGTGAGTTGATAAAATAGATGTGAAAAACAGTTGATTAAGTGAATCTTAAGCGATCCTATGCAATCATCTAACGGATAATAGAATCAAACCACAAATAGACAAGTGCACAGAGATTTTTAGGTGGTTCGGAAATCACCCATGTGATTCCTACATCCACCCCTCACACCCAGTAAGGATTCACTAAACAACCTGGGTAACACACCCATTGGAGCTAGACAACTCCAACACCTGAGTTTACAACTCACACAACTCTAGAGTAAGACTGCTCTAGATCTCTGAGCAAGACTGCTCAACAACCACTTGAGTTCGACAACTCAAACTGAGCACAATGGCTCACAAAAGACTTTGCTAGACACCAACACAAGACATAGATCTTCTAGCAGCAGATCATGTCGAACATGAGAACATTCATGAGAATTATGCAGAAGCACTTGCACAATCTCAAGATGTCTCAGAAGAACAGAAGTACAGTGATAATTGTATGAAAAGACTTTGTTCTTCAATTGTACTCCCTTGTAGAAGCTCAGATTGGGAAGAAGCTTGGATTCTTGAAGTCCCAAACGATGCTCTGCACTTTTGAACTTGGGATCTTCCTTGAAATCTTCTCCAACGGATGCCTCTACTTGATCTGCTTCCTTGAGGCGCTTCAAATGCTTCTTCAAGGATCCCACTCCAATTCTCACACTTGAATTGATGAGCCAATTGGTCTATCAGAAGACGCCCTTTAGGTACAAGGGCACACGATCCTAGGTTGATACACCATCGCCCTAGGATGACACGTGGCAATCATCCATTTTAAGTGGCAATCTTTCCGTAGTGTGTCGACCTGCCCTGGTGGTGGTGTCGACCTGCTGTCCCAATTCTAAAAACAGGTTGTTCTGGGAATTGATCCAGTGTCGACCTGCCCTGGTGGTGGTGTCGACCTGCTGTCCCAATTCTGAAAACAGGCTGTTCTGGGAATGAGGTCCAGTGTCGACCTGCCCTCATCCTGCGTCGACCTGAGTAGTCTAATTCCTGGAATTTGCAACTCGTGTCGACTGCTTTTGACTAGTGTCGACACAGTCTCAGCATTTCTTCAGCTTTTTGCCTTTGAGTCTGAGGTGTTGTGTCGACACCATTGTGGGGTGTGTCGACACCACCTTTGCAAAAAGTATTTGTACCTGAAAATTAACACATATATCATTAGTAAAATATTTTATTATGAGTACAAATGATAAGTGTGCTTTGAAACATGCTTTTTGAATATAAATTTCAGTGAAATGTGTTTATCATGTTTCAATTAGTTTGCATTCAAATCACATTTGTCATCATCAAAATAAGAGGGGAAATGATATGAAATTACACTCAACCCAACAATCTCCCCCTTTTTGATGATGGCAACATTAAATCCATATGACAATGAGGTTTTGATGAGATGTGATTTTAAGCAATTTTTGGTTATTCAAAGTCCTTATTTTTCTTTTTGTTCATGCTTGTCAAAGACCTTTAAATATAACTCAGTCACAATTGATGGTTGTACTAGTGAAGTACAATGTTACTTGAAGTAAGTTAGTTGCATAAAGAAGGTCAAGCAACTTGACAAGCATTCATACATTCACATTCACATAAAAATTTTCAATCACATTGAAGACACAAATGACAAATTTCATTCAAGCTAAGCAAAAATCATTTCATTTCATTCAAGAGTAAACATTACAATCTTTCCAAAACATTACAATTTCTTGTTCTCTTTCTTTCTTCTCCCCCTTTGACATCATCAAAAGAAAATTACATTATGTAGAAGGTGGAGGAGGAGGAATGGGAAGTAAGATTGTCTCAATGTCTGACAATCTTTTCTCCATGAAAGTCAAGCTGGACTTCATTTGATCTTGAATGGTTGTGAGTCTTGTATGCAAGTAATGTTCCATTCTGTCTGAGTTTTCTATCAAAGTAGCTTGAATTCTGGCTAGATCAGCTGATATGGGTTGTGAAGAGGAAGATGATCCAGCTGACCAACCAGGCCTTTGCATGATTTTGAATTCCATTTCAAATCAGTGATCTGTGTATCAATGTGAGCATTGAAATTCCTCATGCTCTCCAAATCATCCACTAGATGTGCAAAAGAAAGTCTTGTGCTGGTGATCTCATGTAGTGTCTGCTTGGTGTTGAAGACATCAGCTTGGGAATTTGCTAAAATCCCCGTAAGAACCTTCTCCAGTTTGTTTTGATGTTCTTTGAGCTGAACTGAAGCATCTGCCATTGTACCAATTAATCTATTGAATCTTTGAGCTGCATAGTCTGAGGCAGCTTTTTGTTCTATGAATTTGGCAGACACAGTGTTCTCCAATCTCTGAATCCTCAACTCAAAGGTTTCTGACATGGTTTGAATAGAGGTGTTCAAGGTTTCAAATTTATCATTTAAAAATGAGATCAACTCTGGTGGAACAGAAGGCCCACCAGAGGATGTGGATGCATGAAATGTGGGTTGTGGAGAGACATGTGGAATGTCAAATTCAGTGTGCATGGAGGAAGGTTGAAACTGAGGTGAGAGTGGGGCATGAAATGGTATATCACCTTCAGTTGAGACTGGAGGCTGATCCTCATTCAAAGGAGGCTGATCCTCTTAACCTTGGGGCTGGTCCCCTTGAGCTGGAGGTTGTTCCTCCTGACCCTGGGGCTGGACCCCTTGACCTTGAGGTTGTTCCTCTTGACCCTGGGGCTGGTCCCCTTGACCTTGAGGCTGTTCCTCTTGAGCTTGAGGGGCCTCAACTACAATTGGCCCTCTCCTAACTTGAGTGCCCTCCAGTCTGAATCCCATGAATTTCTTAATATTCTTGAAGCTATAGATGTTGGACTTAGGGATAGACTGGGATTTCTCATTGTCCAAAGGCACACCAAAGTGCTGGAATACTGAAGTCAGGTGTGCAGCATATGGAAGAGATCTCTTGAGGTCTTTCCTGGTTGTTTCAGAAATAATTTGATACATTATTACATGGAGATTGATTTTGATGTCCTTTGCCATGCAATAGAGAATGAACCTCTGTATATCTGTGAGCCTGTCCCTTCCACCACCTTGAGGGGTAATGATTGTGGTCAACATATGGTGGATAATCCTCAACACAGGGGGAAATGTATTTGTGTTGAATTTGGTGACAAAGGTTTGTTGGGATCAGATTCATCAGCAGGTAGGCCTGTCATGATGGTATAGGCTTCATGAAGGATCAAATTCAAAATTATGATAATCTGCCCCTTCATCTGGTACTTTGAAAATTGAGGCAGCTATGTCTGTGGGCATGTCAATAGCTATCCCCTTAACCTTTGACTGATACCCTTCATCTGTGCATTTCAAATTCTTGTAGAATTCCTGAACAAGTCTTGGATACATGATTTGAAATTCAGAAATGAAGATTAACCAAGACTGAAAAGAGAAGAAGGTCTGAATTTCTGGAAAGGTATTTGCTAGCTGAATGTCTGTCAAATCCACTATTCTGGGCTTTAGGATTAGCTTAGCTTCACTAATGGACTCTGAGGGGTTGGTTTCTTGAGACTGGGAAGACTCAGACGAAGATGATGATGAGATGATGATGATGACTCCTCAGATCACTAGAAGAGGAGCCCGGATTCTCAGGTCTAGGGTTGGTAGAACCCCTACCTCTGCCCGAAGAAGAGGGTCTACCTCTCTTGGCTGCTGGCTGAGATGCAGAGGAGGACCCTGGTTGCTCTGCAGGGTCATTGCGCCGTTTGGTTCTTCTTTCTAAGTTAGGAACATCATCCTCTGCCGGAACTGGCCTAGATGAGGCCTGAGATCTTTGCTCCACGGCGAGGACCCAATTTTCTCACCATGGTTGCAAGGTTGGAGTGGAATCGGGAGTGGATGAAGGAGAAGAGAGAGATGATTGAGAAGGGTATGTGATTGAGAGAGAAGTTTGTGGAATTTCTTGCCGAAAATGAGAGAAAAGCGACCGTCGGGTCGACCTGATGCCTAAAAAGGGTTTGCAGTGGTGCAATACCCCGCAGGAACAACATGGGCTAAACCGGAACCCACGATTTAAAAAATCTGGCAAGGGGTGCAGTGTCGACACTGGAAGACTTAGTGTCGACCTGACCTAGGGAGTGTGTCGACACGGGATAGATGTGGTGTCGACCTGGCCTTGAAGAAAAGTTGAATTTTTGTGAGAAAATTTGAGAATTTTTGGGACTTCTTTAAAATGATAATCAATGAGAGAAATAGTCATTTCAAGGATTTTTAAGAGACTTAAAAATTCATTTGTTATATTTTGCAAAAATTCATCACAATTCAAGTTTTAAACAATTTCCAATAGGATATGAGCATTCAAAGACTTGAGTCAATGAAATGATGATTTGAGGGATATAATATATCTAACAATCAACTATAAGCTACCATATTTCTCAACTTTAAAGAAATAAAGATATCCTCTAGACTGAATACAATTGTTTTGAAAATAAAACACAATCTTAAAGAACAACTTGATGATAGATGAAAATGATTCTTTCTAAACAAAACTCCATTAACACACATATTTTGTTTTTGTAACAGACTATCAAATGATATAAATCCTTTTCACTCAAGTACTAGTGCTTTTTACACACCATAGTCCCTGGATACTTAAGATTTATTCATTGTCAAGTCTCAAAGGGGTAAATGATGACCTTTTGACATGAAAATATACGTTTTGTAGACGCCAATATTTCCAGTTACTCAGTCATCATCAAAAAGTGTAGCACATTTTTGCTGTATTTTGAATTTATTTTTGAATTTTTATCCCCTTTGAACAGAGATAGCATTAGTGCCTCATGACATGCATGGCACTTCATTCATTGTGAAGGTGTGCAGTTTCTCAGCACAAATGCCATTGCTCTGTTGAATTTTCAAAATTTTGAGAGTTTTGTAAGATAGAAATCAATTTTATCCAACATCAGTTGCAAACAAAGAGATGTTTTAATTTCAAGACACAAGTTGTTTTCAATCTTGGAAGAGTTCTGAGTTTCTGTGGGTTGAAAAATATAGTTGACAGTTGATTAGTAAAAAATATGATAGATCACTCAAAGGATCATTTGGAGACTCTAGACATCTGAATGATGACATCATGCAGGAAATTGATGAAATGCAAGAAAAGTTATGAATTTTGCAAAAGTCATGACTTGTGAATTTTCTAGCTCCCCCTGAGATGATGATTTCAATCATTTTCTATCAAAATAAAGATATGCAAGTTTTTGAAATCAAGAAAGATAATTTTCTTTTAACAATAAAAGCTCCCCTCAGCAATTGCATATTCATTTCTTAGTACTTGGCGGAGATATATACTCACGCATAGTGAAAGTGTCCAGACAAGCCTGACTTGTCCTTCTCCAAGTCACCATTTGATATACCAAGAAATTTCAACACAATAAGAGTTGAAGAATTTATTGTCCAAAAGAAATGGAAGTGGAATTGAGAGAGATATGGACAGTGTGACTGAAGGAAGCAAAGGGTTATGATATGAAAAGAACTCCCCCTTAGACAGTGCATAACACTCAACCCAAACCTAAAGAGAGATCAAGAATGTGGACATTTACAAAGACCAAGTTCTCTCCTCAAGGATGAAAATCTGTTTTCAGGAAGGGGTTTGGTGAATATGTCTGCAATTTGTTTTTCAGTTTCAATGAAATGGAGTTCAAAGGACTTCTTTGCAACCTCATCTCTCAAGAAGTGATGCCTAATCTCAATATGCTTGGTTCTAGAATGCTGAATGGGGTTCTTAGACAGATTTATTGCACTTGTATTATCACATAGGATGGGTACACAACCTAAATCTTGGTTGTAATCGAGAAGTTGATGTTTCACCCAGAGAATCTGAGTTCCACATCTACCTGCTGCAACATATTCAGCCTCTGCAGTTGACAGTGCAACTGAATGTTGCTTCTTGGAAGCCCAAGAAATAAGGCACCCACCTAGGAATAAACACAAGCCACTTGTGCTTTTTCTATCTAATTTACACCCAGCATAGTCAGCATCACAATAGGCAATCAAATCTAGCTTGCAATTAGCAGGATACCAAATTCCTAAATCACATGTTCCAACAAGATATTTGAAAATTCTTTTAACAGCTAACATGTGACTTTCCTTAGGATTAGACTGAAATCTAGCACACAAACACACACTAAACTGAATATCTGGTCTAGAAGTTGTAAGATAGAGTAGAGAGCCAATCATACCTCTGTAGGTCTTTGGGTCTACTGACTTACCATTTGAGTCTTCTTCTAGCTTAGCATTTATAGCAATAGGTGTGCTTGAATGCTTGAGGTTCTGAAAGTCAAACCTTTTGAGAAGTTCCTTGACATACTTGGCTTGACTGATGAAGATCCCTTCAGATGTTTGGTTAACCTGCAATCCCAAGAAAAATGTTAAATCTCCCATTAAACTCATTTCAAATTCATTCTTCATTTGATTTGAAAATTCAGTGCATAGGCCTTTATTGGTTGAGCCAAATATTATGTCATCAACATAAATTTGGACCACAATTATTTGATTTTTGACTGTTTTTGTGAACAAAGTCTGATCAACATTTCCTCTAGAATATCCTTTTTCAAGTAAAAAGGTACTCAAACGGTCATACCAAGCTCTTGGAGCTTGCTTAAGACCATAGAGAGCCTTATTAAGCTTGAAAACATGGTTAGGATGTTTTTCATTTTCAAATCCAGGAGGTTGTTCAACAAAAACATTTTCCTTAATATATCCATTTAAAAATGCACTTTTGACATCCATTTGATAAACTTTGAAATTCATGGAGGATGCAAAAGCAAGGAAAATTCTAACTGCTTCTAGTCTAGCTACAGGGGCATATGATTCTTCAAAATCAATTCCAAATTCTTGATTGTACCCCTTTGCAACTAGCCTAGCTTTATTTCTAATGACTTGACCATTTTCATTCAACTTATTTCTGAAAACCCATCTAGTGCCAATGACTGTTTGGTCACTAGGTCTAGGTACTAATTCCCATACTTGATTTCTTTCAAATTGATGAAGTTCATCATGCATGGCATTAATCCAATCAGAACTTGATAAGGCTTCATCAATTGACTTTGGTTCAATTTGGGAAATTAGAGCTAGTGGGTCTTCTTCAATATCATGCAGGAATGATGATCTAGTCCTAACTCTATCATGTACATTGCCAACCACATTGTCTAATGGGTGATCTCTCAAAAATCGATGTTCAGAAATTACCTGTTGAGAAGTACCCACTTCTGGGACAATGTTACCTGAACCACTTGAAGATGGTGTGTGTTCAGGTTCTCTTCAATGTTTTCAAACTCCTCAACAGTTGGTGAAGAGTCCACAATAAATTCATCCTCTTCAGTGTCTTGTCTTTCCCTGCAAGATTTAGAATTATTAGTTGAAAAGGAATTTTCATCAAAGATAACATGTGGAGATTCTTCAACAGTTTTAGTTTTAAGAATGTACACTTTGAAAGCCCTTGACACCTCAGAATAGCCAAGGAAGATGGCTTCCTGACTTTTAGCATCAAATTTGTCAAGGTTTTCTTTGTTATTTTGTGTACAAACATTTGCACCCAAAGTTTTAAAATAAGAAACAGTTGGCTTTTTGTTTTTCAATAATTCATAGGGGTTTTCTGATTTTTGGTCTGATCAATGCTCTATTTAGAATGTGATTGCTGTGTTTACAGCTTCAGCCCAGAAGGATTTGGGCAAATTACTCTCAAGAGCATGGATCTAGCCATTTCCACAAGAGTTCTATTCTTTCTTTCCACAACTCCATTTTGTTCTGGAGTTCTTGGTGAAGAAAACTTGTGGAATATTTGAAATTCAGCACAAAATCAGAAAAGGATGTGTTCTCAAATTCACCCCCATGATCAGTCAAAATATTTTTGATTTTATATGGATAAGTTGTTAAGACAGTGGTACAGAAGTTCCTGAATTCAAGACAAGTATCACTTTTGTGGGACAGAAAAATAACCCAAGTAAATCTAGTAAAATCATCAATGATTACAAACCCATATCTTTTGCCACTTAGACTTAGAATTCTTGTAGGGCCAAAAGGTCCATGTGAAGTAATTCTAGTGGCCTAGATGTGAGTACCTCATTGAAGTTTTTAAAAGATTTTCTTGTTTGTTTTCCTTTAGCACAGATCCCACAAACTTGATTTTCAACATTAGAGAAAGATTCAGGAAGACCCTTAACCAAATTCAATCTTAACAACTTATTCATTGTTCTGAAACTTGCATGGCCAAGTCTTTTGTGCCAAGTCCATGCAATTTCATCTTTATTTGCAACAAAGCAAAGATTTTCAGAAAAGTTTTTATTTAGGTTGATCATGTAGACATTGTTTTCCCTTTTTCCAAAAAAATTGATTTTATCAGTTGATGAGTCAATTATCTTACAGAAATCAGATTCAAACACAACTTTGTGACCTTTGTCACATAGTTGGCTGATACTGAGCAAATTGTAATCAAGACCATCAACTAGTAAAACATTATCTACAGAGTTTGAGGAAGTTTGACCAACCTTACCAGATCCTATGATCTTTCCTTTATTTTTACCTCCAAAAGTTACTGACCCTCCCTCCTTTTCAATCAGGAATGAGAATTTGGCTCTGTCTCCCGTCATGTGTCGTGAACACCCACTGTCAAGAAACCACACATTGGAGTTGGGTGCACGACCTTCCTGCAAAATAGATCAGTGGAGAGAAGATTTTGGTACCCAAACAGAGTTGGGACCATCAGAATGTTTGAACATTGTTAGTAAATCTTTTCTCACCCAAATTTGACTTGTTTTTTATTTTTGTTTTGTTACATTGGTGTTTTCAGTCTTTTTCTGTTTGTTCTTTCCCTTAGAAATGAAAGCACCAATATTTTTGTTTTTATTGGGAGGGGAGTTTTTCATTTGAGCATAGGAATTCAGATGAGGAGATGGAATCCATGGATTTTGTTGGTACATCAAAAGGTTTGGATAAAAGAATTGAGGATGATACCAACAAGGGTTGTCATACCATTGGCTCCAAGGATTGGTCCAATCATCTTGAAATGCTGTCTTGGAGGTCCAAGGTTCTTTACAAATGATTTCCTTTGACTTTTTCTTGTTTTTCAAATTTTTATTTGAATTTTTTATTGAGTTGTTTGTAGCTGTTGATGTTGAGCAGGTCGACCTTTCCATGACTGGTGTCGACCTGGTTGTCTTCTTTTATTTTTGAGTTTTTGATTTGTTTTGTGTTTTTTTGATGTTTTGTCTGATGTTTGCTTGATTTCTGTGTTCTCAAGATTAGGACCCTTGACAAATTTAATTAATGGTGCTTTGCCCTTTTTCTCACCAGATTTGTCTTTCTTTGGTTTCTGTTTGTTGAATCCTAATCCATGAGAAGTTGTTGTCATGTTTGTTCCTAGCAGTGCCTCCAAGTTATCTTTACCTTTTGTGAATGTTTGGATAACTTCATCCCTTTCTTTTAGCTGGTTTTGAAGGGTTTTAATTTCTTCAATCTTTTGTTGTTTTTCTTGTTTTTCCATTTCCAGCTTTTCAGATAGGTCTTTGAATTCTTGGGTGGCCTTTTGAGAGGCAAGCTTTAGATCATCAATTAGGTTCAGAAATTTTCTTTTTCTTCATTTAATTCTGTTATTTCATTTTCTAGCTCACAAATTCTGTTATTTGAAGATTGGTTATGATAAATGTTTTCAATTTTCTTTTTGATGTGTTTGTTTTCTTTTCTCATTTCAGAAAATTTTCAACTAGTTCAGCATAAACATCCTGCCAATCTTCAACAGTGAAATCTTCAAAAGAAGTGCTTACCTTTCTTCAGAGTTGTTGGCCATGAAGCAATTTCCTCACTCTCAGAGCTTGAGGATTTTTTGTCTTCTTCTTCTTCACTTGAGTCTTCATCAGACCAAGTGGCTACCATGGCCTTTGGCTTCTTGAACTTTGGAACTTCTTGTGCTTTTCCTTCTTGTTCTCAGGACACTCTCCCTTCATGTGTCCTGGCTTATTGCACTTGTAACAAATGACAGTTTCGTCAGATTTTTTATTCTTGTTGAAATTAGAAGAGGAAGTGTTTCTTTTACCTGAGGAAAACTTCTTTTTTCCAGACATTTTTCCTTTTCTATATTTCAAGAATTTTCTGAATTGCCTGGTCATGAGGGCAATTTCATCCTCATTTGACTCAGACTCCTCAGAACTTGTCTTTTCCTGACTTTTGTCTTTATTACTTGAAGAGGCCTTAAGTGCCATTGGCTTGGTTTTAGTTATGTGTTCTTCATTTCTTTTCAAATTGATTTCATATGTCATTAAGGATCCTATCAATTCATCCAAAGAAATTTTGGACAAATCTTTAGAATCTTCAATGACAGTGGCCTTTGTGTGCCAAATTGAAGAAAGTGAACGTAAGATTTTCCTTACCAAGTCTGCATCTGTGTAGTCCTTACCTAAGGCCTTCAGTCCATTGACAATAACCATGAACCTGGCAAACATTTCAGAAATTGTTTCATTAGACTTCATCATAAACAATTCATATTCTGAAACAAGAATATTTGCCTTAGTTTCCTTCACTTGTGATGTTCCCTCATAAAGTAATTCGAGTTTATCCCACATCTCTTTGGCAGATTTGCACATTGAGATTCTCGAATACTCTTTGGGATGAACAGCACATTGAATCATGTTCATGGCACTATAATTCAATGTGGCTTTTCTTATTTGTTCCCTAGTCCAGGTTTCTTCCTCTCCCTGGTTTTCATAGGGACCAACTTCTACCACTTTCCAGATTTCATAGTTTTGGGCTCTTAGAAACACTTGCATTCTATTTTTCCAATATGAATAGTCCGTTCCATTAAAGAATGGTGGCCTATTTATGGAATGCCCCTCAGCTATGAAACCTTTGGAATCCATTGACTTAAAAAGAAAGCACAGAAGAAATACTCAGCAAGCAAGCAAACAATCAAGCAATCAGACACACAATACTCAAAAACTGCTCAGATCAAATCAGATCAAGTGTAAACCGCTCTGATACCAATTGAAGGATCGAGGAAAAGGTGTGGATAAGATCTAGAAGGGGGGATGAATAGATCTATGCCACTTTATGCGGAAGCTTAAGCAATTTAAAAAACTTTTAGAATCAGAGGCAATTTTAACAGTGAAAAACACAGATCTGATGAGATGTTAAGTGAGTTGATAAAATAGATGTGAAAAACCAGTTGATTAAGTGAATCTTAAGCGATCCTATGCAAGCATCTAACGGAATAGAATCAAACCACAAATAGACAAGTGCACAGAGATTTTTAGGTGGTTCGGAAATCACCCATGTGATTCCTACATCCACCCCTCACACCCAGTGAGGATTCACTAAACAACCTGGGTAACACACCCACTGGAGCCAGACAACTCCAACACCTGAGTTTACAACTCACACAACTCTAGAGTAAGACTACTCTAGATCCCTGAGCAAGACTGCTCAACAACCACTTGAGTTCGACAACTCAAACTGAGCACAATGGCTCACAAAAGACTTTGCTAGACACCAACACAAGACATAGATCTTCTAGCAGCAGATCATGTCGAACATGAGAACATTCATGAGAATTATGCAGAAGCACTTGCACAATCTCAAAATGTCTCAGAAGAACAGAAGTACAGTGAGAATTGTATGAAAAGACTTTGTTCTTCATTGTACTCCCTTGTAGAAGCTCAGATTGGGAAGAAGCTTGGATTCTTGAAGTCCCAAACGATGCTCTGCACTTTTGAACTTGGGATCTTCCTTGAAATCTTCTCCAACGGATGCTTCTACTTGATCTGCTTCCTTGAGGCGCTTCAAATGCTTCTTCAAGGATCACACTCCAATTCTCACACTTGAATTGATGAGAATTGGTCTTCAGAAGACACCAGGAGAGCAGAGGAGGGAGATGAACTCTTCTAGCCGCCAAGGAAACTTTCGGGAGGCTCCAAGAGTTCGTTGGGTCTCTTGATGTGATGGATGGCCAATTGGGGCTTTTTATACCCAAAAGATTCCAAAGATACCCTTTAGGTACAAGGGCACACGATCCTAGGTTGATACACCATCGCCCTAGGATGACACGTGGCAATCATCCATTTTAAGTTGCAATCTTTCCGTAGTGTGTCGACCTGCCCTGGTGGTGGTGTCGACCTGCTGTCCCAATTCTAAAAACAGGTTGTTCTGGAATTGATCCAGTGTCGACCTGCCTGGTGGTGTGTCGACCTGCTGTCCCAATTTTGAAACTAGGCTGTTCTGGGAACGAGGTCCAGTGTCAACCTGCCCTCATCATGCGTCGACCTGAGTAGTCTAATTCCTGGAATTTGCAACTCGTGTCGACCTGCTTTTTGACTAGTGTCGACACAGTCTCAACATTTCTTCAGCTTTTTGCCTTTGTGTCTGAGGTGTTGTGTCGACACCATTGTGGGGCGTGTCGACACCACTTTTGCAAAAAGTATTTGTACCTGAAAAATAAACACATATATCATTAGTAAAATATTTTATTATGAGTACAAATGATAAGTGTGCTTTGAAACATGCTTTTTGAATATAAATTTCAGGTGAAATGTGTTTATCATGTTTCAATTAGTTTGCATTCAAATCACATTTTTCATCATCAAAATAAGAGGGAAAATGATATGAAATTACACTTAACCCAACAGGAGTGACAACCTTCTCTGAGGTAAGTTATCCAGACCTCGTGAAGGCCTTCTATGTTTGCTTGAAGACTCAAGAAGATGGGTCCCTGGTCTCATATGTCACGGGAACTCAGATAAGATAGATAGTAGCTATTGCATGAGTTGTTTGGAGTAACAACATCAGGGTACAGTGGGGTTCACTCCGTGAACACCCAGGTCAAGGGTCTTGGCATTGTAGGGCTTGGATACAGATTAAGAGATGGTAAATTGGACATCAACCAACTGAATACGTTCAACTGCCTCCTTCACTTCATAGTGTGTCAGATTTTGGTTCCGAGAAGCGCCACATTCTCCACCTGTACAAAGGCAGATTCTGACTTGATGTATTGGGCCATACAGAACAAGGAAATCAACATGGCCGCAGTGATGATGGAAAGAATGACTTTTGCTAGAGATCAGATTTGGGACACAAAATCCAAGCTCAATGTTTCCTTGCCGTATGCACATCTGCTCACCAAAGTTTTCAAACACTTTGGTATTGATCTGGCAGGGGCAGTTGTTGAGAAAATGGGCCAATCAATTAGGTCCAGAAATCTCAGGAAAAGTGGTTTTTCAGTTATAGATGGTGTTTGGTCTAAGACCACAGTGGCCGAGGGAGAGGCCATCATAGGTGATATTCCTGATATTCTTGATGTTCAGGAAGAAGCAGCAGAACCAGCAGCAGAGCAACCAACAGCAGTCCAAGCAGCAGTAGAACATAGAATAGAGATTGAGCCAGCAGTACCTTCACTTCCAGCAGAATTAGTAGCAGAAACAGAAGCAGCAGTTGAGGCTGTAGGGTCACCTCTTGTCCAAATAGTTTCTCAATCTCCAGAAGGACCTGTAGAAAAAGCAGTGGAAGGTGCAGCAGATAATCTGCCCACCTCCATTATTGCCTCCATTCTCAGAGATGTAGTAGATTCAGTTCTCACCACTCCAGTCACCTCAGAGACTGGTGGAATTGCAGAAGAAGTTGTGGCATCAGGCCACATTGAGGAATCAGTGGCAGCATCAGTTCAAGAGGAGCAGTCCAGTGCTCAAATGTTGTTTTGGAAGATGCTCCCATTCAGGGGGAGCAAGGATTAATGGAAAAAGATGCTCCTGCTCAGGGGGAGTAATCCAAGGAAGGTCAAGCAGAAGAAGCAGCTCACCTTGATGAGCCAATGGGTGATGTACCAGTTGATGAAGATCTACCTCGTGATCAGGATGATGTCAGAGAAGGGGAGACAGCCAGCTCCTCTGATTCAGATGATGATCAGCCTCCTCCAGTTTCAGAGGCTAGGCAAAAAGAGAAAGAAGTAGAATCTAGAGTCCCATTGTTAGCAGACACTCCTTTTGAAAGGCAAATGAAGCAGAAAATTGTGATTAATTTGAAGCCTGTGATTGAGAGGCTTGATGCTCAAGGCACAATCCTGTGCTCTCTCCAATCAGATGTTAATTCAATCTTCATGAGCCAAGCATCAGCTACAAGGGAAATTCCAACATAAGAAATGCCATGAAATGGTTTAACCAGGAAATGGGCTCCATGAAAAATTTGCTGGGAGAAATTCTCAAGGTGGTTGGAGCTCAAATTTCTCCTCATCCACCTCCTGCAGCCCAGGTTCCGGAGTCAGGGCCTTCAGGGCCATCAGCTCAAGAGGCAGGGCCAACAGGGCCAGAAGCAGCAGCAACACCAGCAGAGGCAGCAGTAAATGTGCAAGGGCCATCTGGGCCAGCTGATCAGGTTGAAGGGCCTCCAGGGCCATCTGAGCAACGGTTAAGGCCATCAGGGCTAGTGGAGTGTGAATCAGTGCAGGAAGAGACTGAAGAAGAGTCCTTGGCAACCAAGCCCCCAGCTCCCTCTTCTCCCTCTCACACACCTATTCCTCCAACTCCACCATCAGCTCCTACAGCTCCTCCTGCTCCACAAACATTCAAGAAGCCTCAATCAAGGCCAATTTCCTCTCCCACTCCATTTCCTCCTCATTCCACCTCATCTCCTTCTCCTATTTTTGAGGCCCCTCTAGCATCCTCAGTTGGAGCCTCCTCCTCCTCCTCTGGTCCCTCCCTTGGACCAGTTGATGACCTCCCAACTACTTCACATTCTTTTCTTCATCCTCCTCATCCACCCTCTTTCATCACTATCATACCTGAAAGAGCCCAACTTAACTCTCCCTTTATGGAAAAGATAAAGGATGAGTTTGAGGAAGGGATCCTCAGGTCTGTGTTGAAGTTTGGAGAACATGTCCATAGGGTAGACTCTTCCAGTCCTGCCCCCAAGAAGAGGAAACTTACTTCTACTTCCTCCATTTCCTCTGAACCTAAATACCCACCTTTGTGGTTTTCTCTCACAATAGACAAGAAACATAATCCACTGTACAGATAATATCTCTCAAAGGTTGTTCTTGCAACTATCATTAACCTTCCCTTTCTTAATCTCACAGATCATTTGCACACCATTCTACCCTACACTTCTCTTACAAAATCAGAAAAATCCAGAATATTCTCTCTTGCCCTCTCCAAATCAGAAGACCAATGGGGCAAAGGTCACAAAGATCTCTTCAAAAAATTTATTCTTGCCAAATCTGCTAGATTCCCTCCAAGGGATCACTCCCTGACCTTATCAGAATGGTTCAGGATATATCATAGAGAACTTTGGGCACCCTACATTCAAAAGGAAATCAAAATGATCAGACATTTCATGCTATTCAACAATTACAGATATGTCCATAGACTTCCAGAGGTTCAGCTTAGCCAATTCAGAAAGGCCATTTCAGCTCTGTCTCCGGATATCTCACATACTTCAGATGTTCAGGTAGATTTTGCTACCCTCCAAGTGCCTGAAGAGATAGCACTTCCTCAAATCCATTTTCTAGTTATGGAATCCTCTGTAGGATCCATCATCTTTGAGCGTTTAGCCAGAGTAATGGGCAGAATTAGAGTATAGAAAGGCTGCCTGGTTGCTTTTCCTAGATTCCTATTTAGGAAATATCACCAGGGGCATGTAAGTGCTGAAGTTCTAGCCCCCATTCTGTCTGAATGTGAAAGGTTGACATCCTCAGAATGGTCCAAGTTCTATCCTTTGTCAGCTCAGCAGTTGTCTGCACTCAATGAAGCTCAGGCCAGGGAAGCCAAACCAGTTATCTCTCCAGCTACTTTCTTGGATATGAATTCTATACATCTTGTTAATGGCCCTTTCAAAGTCTGGGAGGAAAGATACAAAGTATATGTAGCTCTTCATAAAGCTCTCAGAGATAATCGTAATCACTATCCTGTGTCCATGGATCAGTTTCTTACCTGTGCCAGCTTTGGGACTCGTCATTTCCTAAAGATGACTAGGACAAGAATGCTTATGCTGATCTTCTCTACAAGCACCTAGATCTTCATCTCAAAAGGATGGCTTCTTCCATGGGACCAACCTACTCTTTGTCTTTTGGAGTCTTTAAAACCTTTTTTGAAGAGCAGGAAGCACAAGCATGGGAAACCATCTCCCATTTGCCTCTCTTTTGTCTCCTGCTTCTATTTACCTGTACCTCCGCAAAGTTAATGAAATATCCTTCTTTGTGTACCTATTTTCTTTCTCTCTTCTTTCTTTGTCTCAGATTGTCTTTTTGCTCAATGACAAAAAGGGGGAGAAAATTAGCATGTCTGAAATACATTCCAATATTTTTTTTAAGAAAGAAAATTAGTATGTCATATCTTCAGACTGATTTCAGATATTTTTCATCCATGCTTATTGTTCAGTTTTGTCATCACCAAAAAAGGGGAGATTGATGATCAGTCTGTCCCCATGTAATTTTAATTAATTACATATGTATTTTGGTGATTAACAAAACTAAACTAGTTTTATCAATAATATCTAATAATGCATAATAAGTACAGGAAAAATACCATCAAACAAGCCAATAAAGGTATGCATTACTTCTCTGAAGCCTTAATCTTTTCAACATGATATTTCTCAGAGTCCATATCGATTTGTTGAAGATCATAACGATTTCTTTGTAAGTATAACGATTCTATGTCATCGCAACGATTTCTTTAGAAAGCGTAATGACTTACCTATCATAACGATTATATAAGTCATCGCAACGATTCTTTAGAAAGTGTAATGACTTGCCTATCATAACGATTCTATGTCATCGCAACGATTTCTTTAGAAAGTGTAACGACTTACCTATCATAACGATTCTATAAGTCATCGCAACGATTTCTTTAGAAAGTGTAACGACTTGCTTGTCATAATGATTCTATGTCATCGCAACGATTTCTTTAGAAAGCGTAACGACTTGCCTGTCATAACTATTCTATAAGTAATCATAACGATTTCTTTAGAACTCGCAACGACTTGCTCGCCGTAACGATTCTATAAGTAATCATAACGATTTCTTTAGAACTCGCAACGACTTGCTCACCGTAACGATTCTATAAGTAATCATAACGATTTCTTTAGAACTCGCAACGACTTGCTCGCTGCAACGATTCTATAAGTAATCATAACAATTTCTTTAGAACTTGCAACGACTTGCTCGCCGCAACGATTCTATAAGTAATCATAACTATTTCTTTAGAACTCGCAACGACTTGCTCGCCGTAACGATTCTATAAGTAATCATAATGATTTCTTTAGAACTCGCAACGACTTGCTCGCCATAAAAATTCTATAAGTAATCATAACGATTTCTTTAGAACTCGCAACGACTTGCTCGCCGCAACAATTCTATAAGTGCTCATAACGATTTGCTTTATGCAACGATTTCTTAAGCGCTCATAACAATTTGCTTTGTGCAACGATTTCTTAAGCGCTCATAACGATTTGCCTTGCGTAACGATTTCTTTAAGCGCTCATAACGATTTGCTTTATGCAACGATTTCTTAAGCGCTCATAACGATTTGCTTTGTGCAACGATTTCTTAAGCGCTCATAACGATTTGCTTTGTGCAACGATTTCTTAAGTGCTCATAACGATTTACCCTTTATAATGACTTGTTAGTACTCATAACGATTTCATAAGTCATATAGACAACGACTTTATGGTTTATATCAACTTGACACTTATCTTATCTCTTGAAGCGTTGACTAGTCAAAGTCCACGTCTATATCTCTCTGACACTCCTGCATTTATGAGATCTGAACGTACCTCTGCATGCATGCAGACTATATCATCCATTATAGTGCATCTTCTGTCAAATCTTTTAGAAGAAACTATTAGCATTGCTATTTTGGTGAATATTCTTATCAATGTTTACTGACAACTAAAGACAGCCTAGCTGTCTACTGTTCTAGCATTTAATTTCTGCAGGGTCCTACAGACGTTCTGTCATACAACGTTGGACCATACAGACGGCAGAAGACATTATCTCTTTGCGTGCTCAAATGGATAAAAGATTTTTGAAGTTTCCAAATGTCAAGCAGTCTAACGACTACCAATCTAAGGGACAACGGTTACTTCAATGGGCAAATTTCAAAAGAGATATAAATACAACACAGAAGAGAAGATCAAGGAAATACTGAAGATTAGAAAAAAAGTAGCGAACGCACGTTCAAGCGATTCAAATCTCCTGCTAGAATCCTAAGAGCCAAGAAATTCATTCCTTCTCATGTTGCTCTTTGCTCTCCACTCTGTAGTGAAAATCTTGAGAGAGCTTGTGTAGTTCTGAGAAAGCGCTTAGCTTAGATTCTTTGCTCTCAGTGCTAGTGGCTTCAGATCTTGCTTGTCAAAAGCTTGATCTAGGGGCTTGAATTTCATTCAATTCTCTTTGAGGAGTTTTTCCCTTCGGTTGTGAAGGAAGACCTGGTGGCATCCAGGATTTGTTTTCCCTTTGGTTGTGAAGGAAGACCTGGTGGCATCCAGGGTGTTGTTTTCCCTTCGTGTGAAGGAAGACCTGGTGGGGTATCCAGGGTGGTGTTCTGTTGTTGCTCAGGGTGTGAAGGAGAGGAGGTCCAAGCTGGTTGTTGCGTCCTTAGGGGGACTGTACCCTAATTAGTGAAATTCTGAGTTGTTGCTCAGGGACTGGACGTAGGACTCCTAAGGAGAGGAGGTCCAAACCAGGATAATCCTTGTGTTGTGTGATTGTCTTCTTTGTGTGTTTGATATTTAAACTAACAGTCACTAACCTCCTTCGAAGAACCTTTGTGTGAATGTGTTTAGTTACAGGTATCTTCTAGATTATTTTTTAAAAAGACCCATTCACCCCCCCTCTGGTCTCGTCAACTGGGCAACAAACATTTCCTTTCCTAATTCCCATGTATCTTCTCCTCCTTGCCTGTTCTCCCATCTTACTTTTACCAATTCAATTTTTTTATTTCTCTACTACTGTGTTCTACGAGCGGGATCTACATTGGATATTTTGGCATAGACATGTTGGGCTTCAAATCATCACACTGATAGCTGACTACTTGTGATGGATTTTTAATGTATTTTATCAACATAGAAACATGGAAGACATCATGAGCATCTGTGAAATCTGCTGGCAAATCAATTCTATATGTTGTCACTCCAATTTCTTCCAAAACCTGAAAAGGGCCCACAAACCTCGGGCTTAACTTGCCTTTCTTACTGAAGCTCAAAAACCCTTTTGTAGGAGAAACTGTTAGAAAAACATAATCCCCAACCTCAAATTGAAGTGGCCTGCGTCAGGTGTCTGCATAACTTTTTTGTCGGCTTTGAGCTGCCTGTAATTTTTCTTTAATAAATCTGACCATCTCTGTAGTCTGCTAAATTAATTCAGGACCCATAACTTGCCTTTCCCTAACTTCATACCAGTTCAATGGTGTTCTGCATGGCCTACCATACAAGGCTTCATAAGGTGTCATTCTAATGCTGGTCTATAATTGTTATTATAGGCAAATTCCACCATTCTCAAATGGTGTTCCCAACTGCCTCCCCACACTAAACAGAAAGCTCGTAACATATCTTCAATTGTCTGAATAGTTCTTTCTATTTGGCCATCAGTTTGTGGGTGATAAGCAGAACTCTACCTCAGTTCTGTGCCAACAACTCTCTGTAGACTCCTCCAAAAAGCAGAAGTAAATCTTGGATCTCTATCAGAAATAATTGTCTTCGGAATACCGTGTAATGGTACAATTCTATCAACATAAAGTTTTGCTAATCTGTCTACAGTCCAAGACATACTTATTGCTAGCAATCTGCATACATTGGTCAATCTGTCAACAAACACCCATATACCATTGTGCCCTGTAGCTATCCTCGGTAGTCCGCCACAAAATCCATAGCAATATCATCCCACTTCCACTGCGGGATTGGTAATGGCTGAAGTAGCCCTCATGGCTTCTGATGCTCTGCTTTTATCTACTGACAAACTTAACACCTTGCAATAAATTCTACTATTTCTCTTGTCATATGTGGCCACCAAAAATACTTTTTCAAATCTTGGTACATTTTAGTACTGCCTGGGTGAATGGTGTACCTGGATTTATGTGCCTCTTCTAGAACTCTCTGCTTTACTTCCACTTCTGCCGGTACATATAACCTGCCTTTGAGCCTAACAATGCATGTAAGGCCCTCGAACTTTGTTCATTTTACTTGAACTTTGTTCATGTTATGTTTGTATATGTATATATATGCATATGATATTTGTTGTAAGTAGCATATTATTCATTACTTATGTACATACATGTTTAATTATGTAATGTTGTTTATTTAATTCTGTACATATTATATTTAAATAATATTGTGTATAATGTATGTACTAATATGTGAATGCATGTTTATTAATTTCTGTGTTCTAGCCGAAATGCCAGTTGACGTCAATATCCCTTGACGTTGAGGTCAGGTTGACGGCAACCACTGTGCCGTTGACTCAATGTCGATGTCCAGATCGAGGACACTGACTTCCGTAAACGGCAGTACATGTGGATGTCTACTTCTCCATTTTGTTGCGATTTCAGATCAGGAAACAACTGCATTTTCCCAGATCTGGATTAGGAAACTACCCTCCAACGGTAGGATCCCAATCTAATGCGTACCTAAACCTTTAGCCCAATAAAATACCTAGTCTTAAGCGAGATTAAGCATTTTCGCCCAAAGGACAACCTAGGGTTTTGGGTGAGAAAAATTGAACATTTTCAAGACTCGATCTGGCGATTGGGAGTTGCTTCCGGCGATCTACATCGACTGGGAGGTGCTCCTAGCATTGAGGAAGTTTCCCCGACCCCAGTGAACGATCTACATCGACAGAAAGACCGGATCTGAGAGGAATTTGACCATCTTCTTGGCTTGGCGAGGAGAGCTTCTGCGACCAATTAAACTCTTTGTAGATTTATTCTCAGGCAAGTAATCAAGGGATTTCATCCCTGCACATGTCCTTTAGGTCCTAGGATTCTTATGGATTTTTCCTCGTGTCATGGAACCCCAAATTCGTCGAGTTATGTGCGGTCTGTCTGCACTTTCTGCAGACAGGAACATGGCGGCAAGCTTGCTGCCATCAAGATCTTGAGTTGGCGGCAACATTGTGTGCCATTAACCCCGGTTGGCGGCAACCCCTTTGCCGCCAAGTTCTTCAGGTTTTTCAGAATAGTTATTTTGATCTCTATGTGATGATTTTTGATCTTATGGTTGTCTGTTCATGCTGTAAATTTTATGGTTGGTCAAGTACAGTCAGTAGGTCATATCATGAGGATTTGATAATTTTTCAAGCATGATAGAAATTAGAGTAATTTCTGTAATCGTAAAATAAGCATGATCTACTAGTGTTAATTCTAAACAAATTGATTCGTTGCAATTAGGGTTTCATAATTTTATATGATCTTAGGATGACTGTTTTCAGGTTTAGGAACTGTTAAACAGACTGTATTGATGTAAACCATGTTTTAATGAATTTCTTGGTAAATCTGCATGAGACCTATTTTAATTATTAAAATTAGTTTACTGCTCCAAAAAAATCTGAAAATTCAGGTATGTGATATATAGCCTGTGTGAAGCTTGTGATAAAAATTTCATGTTGTATTGAGAATAGTAGGCACTGTTATTAGTTTAACAAGGGTAATTAACCATGTTAAGCGTGTTAATTTTAATTATGTGAAACTCAATGATTAGCAACATGATTAGGATTATGTTATGATTTATTTATCACTGTGAAACAGAAGTATTATGTTCTGTGAACTGAAGCATGTGTAATTATTTAAAAGTGCATGTAAATGTGTTAAATAGTGCATGTGAATGATGTAAACAATGTGATAAAATGTGGTAATGTGTAAAATTGTGCCGATATTGACACTGCTACCATAGAGGGCTGTGGAATCGTACTGTAGTAAAGTCCCTATGGAAGGCTCAATGTGTTGTGATATCATATGGGCATTAGGATGAAATCCTGGAGGTGGACAAGTACCACTGGTTAGGGTGGAGAGGCTTCTCCCGGTTCTGCGCAGTTAACCAAGATTCGTCACTGTGTTGCAAGGTGACGGGTATGTGTATGTGATGTGTGTCCTTCTTATGGTGGTTTGGACTATGTGTCACGGCAATTAAGTGTAAAGAATGTGAATATGTGAATTGTGCAATGTGAAATATGAGCATGTGATAGTGTAATGTGAACGTGTTAGCATGTGAAAAGATGTGAGTTTGTGTAAATGTGATTTATTTGTATTAAAATAACAAGCTAAACATGTGAATAAATGTTAGAATAACATGTGAAAATGATTACATATCATGCTAGGTGTTATTTATCTTGTACATATTTCCATGTTCTAAATTGGTATAAATGTGTAATGATATGAATAGAGTTTGAACTATGAATCATGTTACATGTATGTGTAGACAGCATGTGTAGGTTGGTTATGGTTATTGTAAATTGTTATAAGCATGTACCATGTATTCTTCCTCATTGCTGAAAGATAGCATATGTATGTGATATGTAAGGATGAATCTTTGGATTGCCTGCTGGGTCTTTTAGAAAATTATCTTGCTTTGGCGTACAGGTGAGACAGGTGTCCCCGTTCTTGAGGGAGACATAGCCAAGAGCGATCGAGCACGAGGAGTAGCTCTACTTGTGGCTTGCTAACATTGCTTTTCTTTCATTAGTATGTAACAATGCGATTGTTTTATATGGATTATGTATTTCTTTTGGACATGTAATAAGGTGGACTTTATTATTTCTTTATGCTATATAGACTGTGGATTATGTGATGATGATGGAATGAGAATGAGAATATTATTTATTGCTGTACTCTTTAGATATTTGTGTACATCTCAATCTATTGTTTAGTGTTGGGTAAATGTCCCATATGACGACGTCCTTTGTACCGACTGGATTGGTATAATCGTACTAGTATAAGGAGGGTCATTACAGAGATTGGTATCAGAGCGCCCAAGGTTGAGATTGTACATGAATATACCATCATCTTCACAATATGCTAAGTCTTTATAGAATTTGTCCATATATGTAGAAAATATCTAAAAATGAATGAAAGATAGTTAAGAAAATGGTTAGGACTAAATAACTTAGTTTCTAGCTAGATTAAACTATTTTTCAGGCTATGGCTACCCGTGGTAGGCGTGGTGCTCAGGCTCGACATGACGAGCAGAGGCGAGAGGACAGGGGTGAGCAGCAGGCCCCAGCACCCCAGGGTCCTACAGTACTTCCTCCACCACCGCCTGTGGACTATGGTGTATTCATGCAAGGTCTGGTCCAGGCGATGCAGACCCAAACGCACACTCAGGTGGCACTGAAGGCTCAGATTAGAATTATTATTTAGGAGTAGCCTATTTTTATTAAATGTATGATTGCTATGTTGCTTATGTGTTGCTTATATTGCTTGTTGTCTCAGGCTCAGGCTCTAGCTCCAGTTCCTCAGAAGCAAGGCCATGGTGGTCCTTCCATCATGGAGAGATTCAAGAGGATGGCTCCGCCCTCTTTTAAGGGGGAGAGCCACCAACTTTTAGCGGAGAGCTAGATGCGGGAGGTAGAGAAGATCTTCCGAGCCATTAGGTGTGCTGAGGAGGATAAAGTTAGCTTGGCCACCTATATGTTGTAGGTACTTAATTTATATATGCAAGTACTTGTGTAAGTTTAGGTTTTGTCTAGATTGGTGCTTATGGGTTGTGTCTTGTAGGAGAGAGTCGATGTGTGGTGGCTTCCTTACTTCGCACTAGTTCGAGGATGGCGCGATTGAGGTGTCTTGGGATGAGTTCACGAGGCTTTTCCGAGCCAAGTTCATCCTCGAGCATATCCATGACAAGATGGAGTAGGAGTTCCTTTCTCTCACTCAGGGCTCCATGACGGTGTTGGAATATGAGGCCAGGTTTGCCGAACTATCTAAGTATGCTCCTCATATAGTTTCTGATGAGTGCAGGAAGGCGAAGAAATTTGTGATGGGGCTTAAGCCATCACTGAGGTCGAGACTTGTGGCGTTTGACAACCGTACGCTAGATGAGGCTCTCAGCGTAGCGTGCAGGCAGGAGAGCGAGATAGAGCAGTACCTAGAGGAGAAGAAAGCATCGCAGAAGAGGTCCGCGCCACCTTTCCAGTGGCAGGACAGAAAGAAGGTCGTGTACCAGTCACTGCAGCATCCCGCAGCGTTCAGTCAGCAGGCAGTTGCTCCACGATCCCCCGGCATCAGGCCTAGCGACAAGAAGATGTGGCCTCACTGTGGAAGAGCACATGGCGGTACCAAGTGTTGGAAGTTAGCGGGGAAGTGTCTCAAGTGTGGTAGTACCGAGCATCAGATCCAAGATTGTCTCAGACTGCAGCAGGGTGTTCAGCGTGGAGCGCCAGCCCCAGCAGCGGCAGAAGCAGCAGCACCAGCGACAGGGAGACCAGGAAGGCCTCGTGCCCAAGCTCGAGTGTTTTCTTTAGCACGAGAGGATGTAGAGCAGGCAGAGAACGTCATGGAAGGTATGGTTCTGTTCATGGGTGTGCACACTCGGGTTTTGTTTGATAAGGGTGCCACACAATCATTCATTTCCGAGCGGTTTGCAAAGCAGTTAGCGGTAGAGTCAGGAGTAGAGGCTGAGGAGTTAGAGGTCCCTTTGTCTGTGCACACACCAGCAGGAACAATATCAACTAGGAAGTGTATTCCATCTTTACCTGTGTTCATTGAGGACCGAGGCTTAGTTGGGTGCTTTTTTTTGCTTAAGATGAAGGACTATGATGCAATTCTAGGTCTGGATTGGCTTGAGGAGCACTATGCTTTAGTGGATTGTCGTGGGAAGAAGATTACTTTCCGTATTCCTGGTGAGGATGAGTTCTCACATCCTTTGCCAAGGAACTTAGCAGGAGGGTTTGTGATCTCCACCATGAAGGCGATAAAGATGGTGAACAAGGGGTGTGACGCATTTATTGCCAGCGTGGTCTTAGTACCGAAGGCGGATCAGTCACCGACCCTTGAGGAGATTGTGGTAGTGCAGGAGTTTTCAGACGTGTTTCCTGATGATTTGTCTGGATTGCCACCGGCTAGGGAGATAGAGTTCACTATAGAGTTGCTTCAAGGCACCTCTCCTATCTCTAAGACTCCATATCGGATGGCACCTGCGGAATTAGCTGAGTTGAGGAAGCAGTTGCAGGATTTGCTGGACAAGGGATTCATTCACCCTAGTGTGTCACCTTGGGCGCACCTATATTGTTCGTGAAGAAGAAGGATGGTTCCCTCAGGTTGTGCATTGACTATAGGAAGGTCAACCAGATGACCGTGAAGAACAGGTATCACTTACCGCGGATTGATGATATGTTCAATCAACTACAGAATGCATCGGTGTTCTCTAAGATTGATCTACGGTCCGGCTATCACCAGTTGAGGATTAGGGGTGAAGATGTGTCCAAGACGGCTTTTAGGACTCGTTATGGGCATTATGAGTTTTTGGTGCTTCCATTTGGTCTGACCAACGCCCCTGTAGCATTCATGGATCTCATGAACAGGGTGTTTAGACCTTATTTGGATAACTTCGTAGTAGTGTTCATTGACGATGTGCTAGTCTATTCTCCCGATGAGGCTACACACCGTGAGCATTTGAGGGTTGTTCTAGAGGTTCTCCGAGAGCACAAGCTGTATGCCAAGTTCAGTAAGTGCGATTTCTGGATGTGCGAGGTTCATTTCCTTGGGCATGTTATCTCAAGCGCTGGAGTAGCAGTTGATCCGGTGAAGGTCCAGGCAGTGTTAGATTGGGAGATTCCAAGGACCCCATCGGAGATTTGGAGTTTTCTTGGTTTAGCAGGCTATTATAGGCAATTTATTGAGGGTTTTGCATCTATCGTTGCACCGTTGATGAAGCTAACTAGGAAGGGAGTGAAGTTTGTGTGGTCTGAGGATTGCGAGAGTAGTTTTCAGTTGCTGAAGGCGAAGCTTACATCTGCACCCATGTTGATCTTATCAAGTGGTGTAGAGGGTTTTGCCATCTACTCGGATACTTCTCAGATCGGGCTTGGCTGTATGTTGATGCAGCATGGCAGGGAAGTGGCGTATGCTTCTCGCCAGTTGAAGGAGCATGGGCGTAACTATCCAACTCATGATTTGGAGCTTGCGGCAGTGGTTCATGCACTGAAGATCTGGAGACCTCTCTAGTCTGAGGTATCTCTTTTCTCAGAAGGAGTTGAACCTGTGCAGAGGAGATGGATTGAATTCCTTAAGGACTATGACTTCGAGCTTCAGTATCATCCTGAGAAGGCAAATGTCATAGAGGATGCTCTTAGAAGGAAGAGGTCTTTGCTCCAGCAGGATTGGAAGATTTTGGAGGATGCGGCATGTGCGATGACCGAGTTAGAGCCTCAGTTGTGTCAAGCTTTCGTGGCTCAGTTCTCTATTCAGTCTACAGTGTTGGATGAGGTGATTGAGCATCAGAAGGCTGATCCTAGGCTTCAGGAGATGGTAGGCAAGGCAGGCATTGCTCGAGATGAAGACGATGTCATTAGATTTCAGCATTGAGTTTGTGTTCCTGATGTTGTGGATGTTCGTGAGCATGTTCTAGCGGAAGCTCACAGGTCGAGGTTCTCTATTCATCCAGACAACACCAAGATGTACCAGGATTTGAAAAGATCTTTTTGGTGGTCTGGCATGAAGAAGGATGTGGTCGAGTTTGTGTCCAGGTGTTTGGTATGCCAGCAAGTGAAGGCCGAGCGTCAGCGACCATTGGACCTAATGCAGAAGATGGAGATCCCAGTATGGAAGTGGGAGGCAATCACTATGGATTTTGTGACGGGTTTGCCTAGATCAGTTAAGGGCAATGACTCGATTTGGGTGATTGTAGATCGTTTCTCCAAGACTACGCATTTCTTGCCTATGAAGAAGAAGCAGTCCATAGAGAGTTTGGCTAGGTTGTATGTCAGTAGCATTGTGAGTTGCATGGTGTGCCAAGTCGATTATTTCAGACCGAGACCCGAGGTTTACATCGGGTTGTGGCACGGTCTTCAAATTCTTTAGGTTCTCAGCTGAAGCTTAGTTCGGTATTCCATCCCCAGATAGATGGCCAATCTGAGAGGACTATCCAGACGCTCGAGGATATGTTGAGAGCGTGAGTGCTTGATTGGGAGCATCATTTACCTCTTGTGGAGTTCACCTACAACAACAGTTTTCATGCGAGCATTGGCCTACCTCCATTTGAGGCTTGTATGGGCGGCCCTTTAGATCTCCTTTGTGTTGGGGAGAGCAGGCGATAGGTAGTTGATAGGTCCGAGTTGGTGTAGGAAATTTCGGATAAGATTCAGCTTATCAGGCAGAGGCTTGTTGCGGCGCAGGATAGGCAGAAGAGTTACGCCGACAACAGAAGGAAGGATTTAGAGTTCGTGGTTAGCGAGCATGCTTTTCTTAAGGTTTTGCCTACCCGAGGCGTTGTCTGGTTTGGCAGGCATAGCAAGTTGAGTCTTAGATTCATTGGCCCGTTTGAGATTCTTATTCGGATGGGCAACATGGCTTATGAGCTAGCTTTACCCTGAAAGCCCACAAATGCGTCATTAACACGTGGCTAACAATCTTAAATTATCGGCTTGCACAAAATATTTAACAATAGTTAAGTGATGAGACCGAGTCGAATCCACGAGGAAAAGATTATTAACTTTGAAACCTTGAGTTTCTTTTATTAAAAATGTTTGAGAATTTTAGAACTAAATCCTAAATTAATTTGATAAATAAATCTAATCTAAGAAGAGTAGTTAAAAAAGAGAAATAAAGATAGAAAGAAACTAAATTAACAAAGCTTAAATTTAATTCCACTAACAAGCAAAGAGTTTAACAAAAGAGTGTTCAAACATTAAAATTAAATCAACACACAATTTAGGAGAATAGAAAATCGAGAGAGATGAGAGAGAATAGAAGAAGGAATGAGAAGAGAGAGAGAGAGAGAGAGAGAGAGAGAGAGAGAGAGAGAGGGGGCGAGAGAGAATAGAAGAAGGAACGAGAAGAGAGAGAGAGAGAGAGAGAGAGAGAGAGAGAGCGAGAGGAGATGAGAGAGGAGAGGGAGAGAGAGAGGGCGAGAGAGAAGTAGAGATGAGAGAGAGCGAGCGAGCGAGAGAGAGAGGCGGCGGAGGCGCAGGCGGGCGCATGGCAGCGACAGGCGTGCAGGCGGGGCGTGCGGGTAGGCGGGCGCACGGCAGGCGGCCGTGGCGCGTGGCGCGGGCTGACACGCAAGCAAAAGCGGGCCCGTGGGCGGGGCGCGGCGCGGACGCAGGCCGCGGCAGACGCAGGTGCGGGCGCGTGGACGCGGGCCGGGGCAGACGCGGGTGCGGGTGCGGGTGCGGGCGCGTGAACGCAGGCGGCTTGCTCACGGGCACGGGCGGCCTGTGCACGGCATAGGCGGCCTGCGCACGGGCGCAGGCGGGAGGCCTGGTGGGCGGCCGTGGGCACTGGTGGGTGGCGACGTGCAGCAGGCAGGCGTGCACGGGCAGGCGATGAGCGGGGGGTGACCTGGCAGCGGCCTACTGCTGCTGCTGCTTTGCTTGCTTCACAGAGAGAGAGAGGGGGAAAGAAGAAACTGTGTGAGAGATGAAGAAGGGAAGAAGAAAGAGGAAGATGACGAGGAAGAAGAGGAGGAGGAGGGAAGAGGACTGCTCGCTGGAGAAGGGGAAAGGAGAGAGGAAGAGGAAGGAGTGAGAGCTGCGGGCCAGCGAATGAAAGTAAGAGGAGGTGAAGATATTTTTAAAATATAGATAGAAAGAAGAGTGGAAAAAAGAGAGAATTAAGGGAAGGGTTTTTGAAAATAGAGAGGGATTTTAAAATGAGAGAGAGAGTTTTAAAAATGGAAAAGAAAGAGAGAGAGGGAAAGGAAAAATATTTTAAAATTAGAATCTCTCATCATTATCTCTTAATGCATCTTGGTCCATTAGCAAGTCCTTGTTGAGTGGCCCCTTATCCTGCAAACAAAGCACATATAATGATTTAATCAATTTATCATTTTTGTAATAAAATAGTAATGGATTAATGTCAAACTAAGGACCATTATATAATAAAATATCATGATTATCATCAATAATTATGTAATTATCAACCCCCAGCGTTGGCTAGTGTTCACCCAGTTTTCCATGTATCTATGCTCAGAAGGTATGTGCGAGATTCGTCCCATGTTATTAGTCACGAGCCAGTGGAGATTCAGCTAGACTTGTCGTATGTTGAGCAACCGGTAGCTATCCTTGATCAGAAGGTTTAGCACCTTAGGAACAAGAGTATTGCGCCCGTGAAGGTGCTTTGGCGGAACTTCTCGCGGGAGGAACCTGCATGGGAGCTTGAGGATGCTATGAAGAAAAAGTATCCCCAATTGTTTGGTTAGTATGTCGTTCTAACATAGAGGAGGAAGTTTTCTTTTAGGGCGAGAGGGTGTAAGGCCCTCGAACTTTGTTCATTTTACCTGAACTTTGTTCAAGTTATGTTTGTATATGTATATATATGCATATGATATTTGTTGTAAGTAGCATATTATTCATTTACTTATGTACATACATGTTTAATTTTGTACATGTTGTTTTATTTAATTCTGTACATATTATATTTAAATAATATTATGTATAATGTATGTAATTAATATGTGAATGCATGTTTATTTAATTTTCTGTGTTCTGGCCGAAATGCCAGTTGACGTCAATATCCCTTGACGTTGAGGTCAGGTTGACGGCAACCATTGTGTCGTTGACTCAGTGTTGACATCCAGATCGATGGACACTGACTTCCTATAAATGGCAGCACATGTGGACGTCTACTTCTCCGTTTTGTTGCGATTTCATATCGGGAAACGGCTGTGTTTTCCCGGGTTCTAGATTAGGAAACTACCCTCCAATGGTAGGATCCCAATCTATTGCGTACACAAACCCTTTAGCCCTATAAAATACCTAGTCTTGGGCGAGATTAAGCCTTTTCGCTCAAAGGACAACCTAGGGTTTTGGGTGAGAAAAACTGAACATTTTCAAGACTCGATCTGGCGATTGGGAGTTGCTTCCGGCGATCTACATCGACTGGGAGGTGCTCCTAGCATTGTGGAAGTTTCCTCGACCCCGGTGAACGATCTACATCGACAGAAAGACCAGATTCGGGAGGAATTTGAGCATCTTATGGGCTTGGACGAGGAGATCTTCTGCGACCAATTAAACCCTTTGTAGATTTATTCTTAGGCAAGTAATCGAGGGATTTCATCCCTGCACATGTCCTTTAGGTCCTAGGATTTTTATGGATTTTTCCTCGTGTCCTGGAATGCCCAATTTGTCGAGTTATGTGGGGTATGTCTGCACTTTCTGCAGATAGGAACTTGACGGCAAGCTTGTTGCCATCAAGATCTTGAGTTGGCGACAACATCCTGTGCCGTTAACCTCGATTGGCGGCAACCCCTTTGCGGCCAAGTTCTTCAGGTTTTTCAGAACAGTTGTTTTGATCTCTGTGTGATGATTTTTGATCTTCTGGTTGTCTGTTCATGCTATATATTTTATGGTTGGTCAAGTACAATCAGTAGGTCATATCATGAGGATTTGTCAATTTTCCGAGCATGATAGAAATTAGGGTAATCTCTGTAATCGGAAAATAAGCATGATCTACCTGTGTTAATTCTAAACAAATTGATTCATTGCAATTTAGGGTTTTCATAAATTTTATATGATCTTAGGATGACTGTTTTAGGTTTAGGAACTGTTAGAACTGACTGTATTGATGTAAACCATGTTTTAATGAATTTCTTGATAAATCTGCATGAGACATATTTTAATTATTAAAATTAGTTTACTGCTCCAAAAAATTTGGAAATTCAGGTATGTGATATATAGCCTATGTGAAGCTTGTGATAAAAATTTCATGCTGTATTGAGAATAGTAAACACTGTTATTAGTTTAACATGTTAAGCATGTTAATTTTAATTATGTGAAACTCAATGATTAGCAACATGATTAGGATTATGTTATGATTTATTTATCACTGTGAAACAGAAGTATTATGTTCCGTAAACTGAAGCATGTGTAATTATTTAAAAGTGCATGTAAATGTGTTAAACAGTGCATGTGAATTATGTAAACAATGTGATAATGTGTAAAATTGTGCCGATATTGACACTGCTACCATAGAGGGCTGTGGAGCCGTACTGTAGTAAAGTCCCTATGGGAAGGCTCAATGTGTTGTGATATCCTATGGGCATTAGGATGAATCCTGGAGGTAGACAAGTACCACTAGTTAGGGTGGAGAGGGCTTCTCCCGGTTCTACGCAGTTAACCAAGATTCGTCACTATGTTGCCGAGGTGACGGGTATGTGTATGTGATGTGTGTCCTTCTTATGGTATGTCACGGAAATTAAGTGTAAAGAATGTGAATGTGAATATGTGAATTGTGCATTGTGAAATATGAGCATGTGATAGTGTAATGTGAACGTGTTAGCATGTGAAAAGATGTGAGTTTGTGTAAATGTGATTTATTTGTATTAAAACAGCAAGCTAAACATGTGAATAAATGTTAAAATAACATTTGAAAAAAAATAGATATCATGCTAGGTGTGTTATTTTCCTTGTACATATTTCCATGTTCTAAATTGGTAGAATTGTGTAATGATATGAATAGAGTTTGAACTATGAATTATGTTACATGTATGTGTAGACAACATGTGTAGGTTGTTTATGGTTATTGTAAATTGTTATAAGTATGTATCATGTATTCTTCCTCATTGCTAAAAGATAGCATGTGTATGTGATATGTGTAAGGATGAATCTTTGGATTGCTTGCTGGGTCTTTTAGAAGACTCATTCTTGCTTTGGCGTACAGGTAAGACAAGTGTCCCCATTCTTGAGGAGGACATAGCCAGGAGCGACTCCGAGCGCGAGGAGTAGCTCTACTTGTGGACTTGCTACACATTTGCTTTTCTTTCATTAGTATGTAAACAATGCGATTGTATATTTTATATGGACAATGTATTTCTTTTGGACATGTAATAAGGTGGACTTTACTATTTCTTTTATTGCTATATAGAATGTGGATTATGTGATGATGATGGAATGAGAATGAGAATAATTATTTATTCCACTGTACTCTTTTGATATTTGTGTACATCTCAATCTATTGTTTAGTGTTGGGTAAATGTCCCACTCTGACGACGCCCTTTGTACTGACGTGGATTGGTATGACCGTACCGGTATAAGGAGGGTCGTTACAATGTCGTTATCATCAATTGTGACACCCTCCGTCTTAACAATTTCTGCTAAATTTACATCTGTCCTCTGAGCTTCAACAATTTGCCAATACAAGGATGGCTCAATAGCACTACTAGCTAGCACTGCTCTCCGCTGACTGCTTGGAACATATATGTATTTTCTGCTATTGCTTCATACAATTTTCATTCTTTAATCATCGTGTGACTCACATATGCTTTTCTCCTTAATGCATCTGCTACAACATTTGCTTTACCTGAATGGTAAGCCAAACTGAAGTCATAATCTTTCAAATATTCTACCCACCTGCGCTGACAGAGATTCAAATCTATCTGAGAGAAAATATATTTTAAACTCTTATGATCTGTGAAAATTTCAAACCTCTCTCCATAAAGGTAATGTCTCCACATCTTCAAAGAAAAAAAAACTACTGCTAGTTTCAGATCATGCGTTGGGTAGTTTTCTTCTGCGGCTTCAACTGCCTAGATGCATAAGCTATAACCTTTCCATGTTGCATTAACACTGCTCCAAGCCCTCTTCTAGATGCATCGGTATATACCACAAAGCCTCCACTGCCTACTGGTAATGCTAATATTGGTGCTGTTGTTAGCCTTTTCTTCAATTCCATAAAATGTTTCTAACAATCACTTGGCCATACAAAAGGTACATCTTTCCTGGTTAATCTGGTCATTGGTGCTGCAATTTTAGAAAAATCTTGTATGAAACGCCTGTAGTAATTGTCTTCGGCGCTTCCCATCTCATAACTGCCTCAACTTTGGCTAGATCAACTGCAACTCCCTCTGCTGAAATAACATGACCCAGAAACTAAATTTCCTTCAACCAAAATTCAAACTTACTAAACTTAGCATACAACTGATTGTCTCGCAAAGTCTGCAAAGTAATCCTCAAGTGTGCTGCATGCTCCTCTTCTGATGCTGAATATACCTGTATATCATCTAAGAAAACCACTATAAACTGATCCAGATATGGATGAAAAATCATATTCATCAAATTCATGAACGATGTTGGTGCATTGGTTAGCCCAAATGGCATAACCACAAACTCGTAATGTCCATACCTAGTTCTGAATGTTGTTTTGTCAATGTCTTCCTCTTTAATCCTTAACTGATGATACCCAGACCTCAAGTCAATCTTAGAAAACACCTTAGCCAATTGAAGTTGATCAAACAAATCATCAATTCTTGGTAGTGGATACTTATTCTTTATAGTCACATCATTCAGCTTTCGATAGTCAATGCACATTCTGAAACTTCCATCTTTCTTGTTTACAAATAACACAGGAGCTCCCCATGGTGAATGACTCGGCTTGATGAAACCTTTTTCTAGCAATTTCTGCAACTGCTTCTTCAATTCCTTGAGTTCTACTGGTGCCATCCTGTACGGTGCTTTAGAAATTGGCATAGATCCTGGCTGCAATTCCACTGTAAAATCTACTTCCCTGTTTGGAGGTAAATCTGGTAAATCATCTGAAAACACATCTGCAAATTCCCTGACCACTGGAACTACTTCTACTGACTTACCAGATTCAACCAAACTTACTGAAGCTAAATAAGCTACACAGCCCGCATTCAACAACTTTCTAGCTCTAAGTGCTGAAATTATAAACTTGGAAGTGTAGAACGGCATACCTTGAAATTCAAATACTGTTCCATTAGGGTGACAAAACCTGACCCTCTTTTTCTGCAATCAACCATTGCTCCATAGGCTTCCAGCCAATCCATACCCAAAATGATATCATAATCTCTTAACTGCAAAGCATATAATCTTGCAGGCAACTGGTTCCCTTGAATCTTAATAGGAACCTCATCGATATAGCAAGAAGTGAGCATAAACTCACCTGAGGGAACTTCTACAACTAACTCACACAACTTTTCTTCTAATGGGTGCACCATATTATCCAAAAATTCCTCAGAAATAAAAGAATGTGAAGCACTTGGATCAATTAAAACTCTTGCTGAAAATTCATAAATAGGCAATGTACCTTCTATCAGATTAGAAGCCTCTGCCTGTGCCCGGGTGATAGCCATAACCCGGCCTCTACCACGCTGGTGTGGTGCTCCTCTACCTCATGCTACTCGTGGCTGCTAGGGCTGTTGTTGCTGCTGCTACTACACTCCTCTTCCATATCCATACTCCCTTGGGTAGGGACAATTGCGAACCAAATGTCCCGGCTGATCATAATTATAACACTTGTAGCCCGGTGGAATTATTGGCTGCCTTGCTGTACTCTGTTGTGATTCTTCCACCTCTGGCCTGTAGTCTCGTCCCTGTTGGAACATCTGTTGGTGACCTCCTCCTCATCCTCTAAATATCTTTTTCAACTTTGAACTCCACTTGCTGAAGCCTGAGGAAGATGACCCCCGCCAGTGCTTTCCTTTACTGATCCCCGAGTCTGTTGCGGTAGCCGAAAACTACCTGAACCTGTTTCCCCCGATTGACGAGTCCAAACGGACCTCTCTAACATAGCTGCTCTCTGTGCCACCTCCTCTACAGTCTTGAACATAAGTGGTGTCACCGCATTCTGCAACTCTATTCTCAATCCACGAATAAAATATTCAACCATCATTGCATTATTTGTTACAACATATGGTGCATACCTACTAAGCGCCATAAATCTCATCTGATATTCTAAAACAGAAGAATTTCCTTATTACAAAGTCCGAAATTGTTCTCTTTTAGCTTGCTAAGCCTATACTGGGAAAAACGTATCATTAAACGTTTCCAGAAATTCCAACCATAAAATGGCGTCTTCTGCTCTATCTGCAAAGGTAGTTTGCATCTTCAATCTCCACCATTCCTGTGCAAAACCTCGTAACTGATAGGTAGCCAAAAATACCCTATCTTCTGGTGGCCACCTCATAATCACAAAGACCCTTTATATTTCATGGATCCAATGCTCAACTGTGCCTGGATCGGGTCCCCCTGTATAACTAGGTGGCTACAATCTCAAAAATCTTTCAATCTAATCTAGTGGTGCTGGTCACAGGTACCGCAAACGGTACCTCCACTCCTGGTGGTGGTGGGGGTGTACAACTGGTACCGATCCTGCCTCCTCAACAACTGAAGGCCCTGCTACTGCTTGCTGTGCTGGACCCTGCTGGTCCAACCTTGTTCTTATCTGGGTTATACTCTCCCATAGCCTCTCGATCAACTGATGAGTGGTTTCCTCCGGATCATCTCCCCCACCTCCCCAGTCTCTCCTATCGGCCATCTTAAATTCTTGTACAAACAACATTCCAACCACATATATACCAACAAATCAATACAAAACTAGGTCAACTACCAGTAGTGGACTAATGTAGAAATCAGGCTATGTAATCTCTCAGTTCCTTCATATTTACACGGACCTTGCTCTGATACCAACTGTGACGGACCACGTCGTTCAAACCCGTTAACCTAATAACGAGCTCAAACCGACTCCGCCTCCCGTGAACAGCCAAAGCCTCGCCAGGAATATCACACACAAGTCTGTGAAAACACAAAGGAACACACTGATATACATACATACATATATATATATATATATATATTATATATATATATAAAAGATTCAACATCTCACACATATTTACAATGGATTTACATAGCCAAATTTCAGCAAAAGTCAAACTCAAGTACACGGCCTGGGGCATACCCCTGGGCACAACAGAAAAGTAAATTACACTGTTGGAGGCGTGAACCAAACACCGCTACGATGCGGCTCCGGACTAGAAGATGGGCGTGAAACCTCCTACTCTCCCTCACCTGAAAGCAATAAGGAGTGAGCCTCACGAGTCACTAGCTCAGTAGGGAAATTCCCTCAAAGCCGCAAACCACAAAACACAAGAGAAGCAGGAGTAGAACACAGTTATTTATAGCTAACAAGTCTAACTGAGCATGGAAAAATAATCACATTGCTTAAATAAAATTAAGCTAATAACAACAACTCAACATAAATAAATAAACGGCAAACCATGCTCAGAAGTACGAGCTAAAGAAGGGTAACGCCAAACATGAGTCACGAAAACTAGTTCGCAACACCAGCTATAGACCCGGACAAGCAACACAGGTCTACCTCTCAGCCTCATAGCCAAGGACGAAAGGTCCAGCTACCGCTCCACTACACAGAACCAACAAGCTGTGGAGACAAACTCACACCACAACTGCAGCTCACACGGCAACAGCTCCATGCCTGGCACCTTTAAGGTCTCTGGCCTGAGCACCCTAAAGTGAGGCACTGGAAACAAGGACTAGTTGGGGACCAGTACGTCTACCGGTGTCCGTCCCCCAACGAAGAGCGCGCTACAAGCGACTAAGTACACTCACAACACACAAGCCGCTGTCCCATTGTCGTCTTTCCCTCAGCCAGACATACTACTCAAGCTACAGAGTGAGGGTGTCCAGGAAGATGACACAGACCAAAACGGTACACAAGTATCGGGGCAAGACCCCGAGCACTACATGTCTAGCTCACAGAGAACCTGGGGTACCCGACTCGAGAGGTAACCACGGGCGGCGTCGTATACCCGACTTGCCTCGCATGCACAACCACACAAACTCAGTAATGCCACTTATCACAAGTGTCGATGCACCGCTTACCAATGCCTTGCACAATATGCAATGATAATCCGATAGTTACACTATCATACACAACCATAAAGCCCTCGGAACTGTTAACGCAACAGGGGCTACTGTCACCTTCTGAACGCGACACTGCGACACCCCGATAGGTCGCGTTCAGAAATAGAACGTGATGGGTCGGCCTGTCACGTTCAGAACGTGACGTGAAGGTCCGTCGCCTACACAGATAGGAACCCTACTCTGGGATACCATCTCCGGATCTCCCATGCAAACCATGTAAAACATTGTAAAAACCTAATTTCATGCTCTACTCATTGTCCTAGCATGGTATCTATCATTTTCAATGTAATTAACAATCTATACATGCATCACATGCAATCCATGGTGTAAAACAGGCAGAATCTCCCTACCTTCGTGAAGAACACGAAGAACGATAACCACCCGACATTTCCCCCGCTTCGTGCGACGTCCTTGCGGCGAGAACACGCCAATTACGACCCCAAATCGTCAAATTGCCCAAGAAACCCTCGAACTCTCCTCCTCCTAGCCGAATAGAGCTTGCTGGAGCTCTGTTTGGCCGACCTACTTAAAAACACTTCGGAGATGGGAATGTGACGCACCCTCCCGTTGTGACAAGAACACGACGTAGGAGGTTGTCGCCTTCCCACTGCCGACATCAGTAAGCCGCCCAGCGCGCGACACGTGGCAGACATGCGGACGAAGACCCTCAAGCATCGGCAACCTGAATGCGACACCCAGGACCATCGCATTCAAAACGCGACGCCAGGCCCTGTCGCGTTCATAGACAGAGAGTCAGTGAGCACTTTGGGCCTAACCTGCCGGCCCACAAAGCCTCACAACCCGTGCAAACACCTGAAACACACGTCATTGGCCACACACCGGCCACCACAACCACTAAGCGAGGATCTGAAAAATGCGCGACGTTACAAAGAGTCCTTGTAAAGCTCAAATTCTCCTTTAATTATGAGTTTTCTATATTTATCTTAATTTCTTCTTACCTAAATCTCGATTTTAGATTAGTATAGGGCCAGATTTTGTGGCTATTGGGTTAGGCTAGAGTTGGGACTCTTTAGTAGATAATTACATGAGTTGTAATTAAAGGGATTTACTTGCCCTTTTTAATTTGTTAATGATTTGGTTACAAATTTTGACCTATTTATCTCTAATTCATCATTTAGTTTCTTGTTTTTGACCCAATAACTCATGTATGGACCAATTATACAACTTATATACTTAATCTATTTAATGGATTTTAATTTATTCACTTTTCTTTACGGTTTTAATTGATTTATTTACAATTAAATAGTGGGTTACTACATCGATGCTCAAATGCACCCTCACCAAATTAGCTTAGTTTCAAACTGTTGGAACTCAACTTCGGGGGTCCAAAATTGGAATTACTTATCCTATCAGCCTCCAGTTTGTTCCAACATGGCTGAGGCAATGATAATGACTTGTGAAAATTGACGGAATTCAAATCAAACTTCTAGTTTAGGCTCGACGCTCAAATACACCCTCACCAAATTAGCTTAATTTCAAACCATCGGAACTCGGGTTTGGGAGTCCAAAATTAGAAATACTTATCCGATCGGCCTCTAGTTTGTTCCAACATGGTGGGGCCATGATAATAACTTATGGAAATTAATGGAGTTCAAATTGAACTTCCAGTTTGAGCTCGACGCTCAAATACACCTTAACCAAATTGGCTTAGTTTCAAACTGTCGGGTTTGGGGGTCCAAAATTAGAAATATTTATCCAATAGACATTGAGTTTGTTCTAAAATGGCCAAAGCGATGATAGTGACTTGTGAAAACTGACGGAGTTCAAATAGGACTTCAAGTTTGAGCTTGATGCTCAAATACACCCTCACCAAATTAGCTTAGTTTTAAACTGTTGGAACTCGGGTTTGGGGTCCAAAATTAGAAATACTTATCTGATAGGCCATCGATTTGTTCCAACATGGCCAGGGTGATGATAATGACTTATGAAAATTGACCAAGTTCAAATCGGACTTCTAGTTTGAGCTCGACGCTCAAATACACCCTCACCAAATTAGTTTAGTTTCAAACCATGGGAACTCGGATTTGGGGGTCCAAATTAGAAATATTTATTTCATCGGTCTCTGGCTTATTGCAATACGGTCAGGGCGATGATAATGACTTGTGGAAACTGACGGAGTTCAAATCAGACTTCTAGTTTGAGATCGACGTTCAAATACACAATCACCAAATTAGTTTAGTTTAAAAGTGAGTGAATTTATATGAAAAAATAAACTCTTAAATATAAATAAATTATTTTCTATATTTAATTTTAATTTGTTATTCTTATATGTCTATTATAGGTTCCTTCATCGAGTGGCGTCGGAGGAGACAAGGAGGATGTGGGTCCTGAGGATCCATGATTTATTTCTTTTTATTGTTGTATACGTTTATGTATTGTTGTGATTGTGTGGTTTTTATTTTTTATTATGTTTGTGAAATAGGTTGTTTTTTATTTATTTATATCTATAAATTAAAAAAGAAATAGAAATTTAGAGACCGATTAGCGACCGAAGCATTTCGTCACAAATTCGGTCACAAATTAGTGATCGAATTTGCAATTGAATGCTTTAGTCGCTAACTGAGAATACTACGACCGAAATTTTTCAGTTGCAATTTGATCACTAATTTGTGACTGATTTTGCAACCAAAATTTTGGTCGCTAACTATGTACCTGCGACCAAATTATTTCGATCACAATGTCGGTCACAAATTAGTGACCGAATTTACTATTGAAATAAATCAGTTGCTATTTGATTTGGTCGTCTACATGGCGACCAAATAGGGACTAGAGTGATAGTGACCGAATATTTTTCAGTCATAATATTGTGACCAATATATCTTCACTAGTGGTTTCGGTCGTTAATTTCACTTTTTCGTGTAGTGAAATTTAATCAAAGAAATGTAGGACAAACTAAAGTTGATTTATGAAGGTACTTCTAAAGTCAAAGAGACTTGAGCCAACCCCCCTCATCTTAATAGAGGGTAGTTTACCAGCCCCCACATGGCACACACATCGTGCAGCCTTATTGTGTACGGCCTAGAGAACGTCCAACCATACCTCTATTGATAGCAAGATAGGATGTCGCCAAGAAAACTTGGCGACTATAACTCACTGTCACCAAGGCTATCTTGACCACAATCAATTCTGTCGTTAGGACCATCCTTGTGACAGACTACCTTGTCTCCATCCTAGGTCATAGAAGAGCCTATTGGATAACTCTTATCCAATCCTCTATCATCGTGTCGTCTCACCTTATCTGTGTGACCCTCTAGACCCAATATTGAGTTGGCCGTGAGTTATACCCGTCAGAACTCCTTCTGACTAAGTGAGTCATTATCTCTATAATAACTCACTCAACTCATCGACTATGAACATACTATGTTTGCAACGACCCAGGATCCGAATTACCGATTACTCTTCAGTAACCCAAACCCTAAACCGCCACCCATAAGCCGAAGCTCGGAAGGGTTAAAAGAGAATGTCTGAGGAGAACATATAAGAAAATGTACACACCACAATAATTTAAACAATCCACTATATATATAACAAAATGGTACAACTCACAGCAGATCCAACAAAAATAAAGAGTACAACAAGTACGTGCACTAAAGTACTACTCACAGCAGCTATGCAGGTCCAGCATCGGAGTGACCTGGCTCCTCAGCACCTGGAGCCAACGACAAACCACCTGAAAGGGAAGGGAGTGAGTCTCAAGAAGAGACCCAGTAGGGACACTAACCACCACCAGAAACAGTACTAAAAAGTAGTGCGGAAAGGAAAGCTACAATAAGTAAACACTGCACGAACACACGAGGAATCGGTGGCATGACGCACAACTCCTCGCAGGAGTGCGCCAAGAAATTGGAACCTCACAGGCTCAACAGTACAGCAAGAATAACAAGCTCATGCAAACAAGCACACACACACACACACAAGGTAGGACCAGCTAGGGCCTATGGCTTGGTGCCTCGACACCACAGAGTCCTCCAACCCTAGCCATGTGCGCACACTCAAACGCTCTCCCTCGCATCTAGTCCTCAACCGGTTTTCCCCTATGCCGGACTCGAACGGTAGAGAAGGGGCCCTACGGAAACCGGCTTGTAACCACCACAAGGGGCACACACAGGACGAAGTCACACTCGATGTCCAGGCTCACCGGCGGAATAGCTCAATGCCAGTCATCCAGACAGAGCCTTCCCCAACATCTAGGAAACACAACACAACCACAAACACAAGCATGGTATAACTCAGCACAAGCACAGACGGAGACACTCTCAATGTCCGACACACTGTGCCAGGAGGCAGACACCATGTGTCAACACCTCGCACAATAGAAAGGGGCTCAGCCTGTTGAGACCTACCTGTAAGGTTGATAGCAACATCAATTGCCACCAATCCTAGGGTAAACGGAAACACCCTTTCCGTCTACAGAAAGAAGATGGCAACCAGCTTGTCATTTACCTCTCCTTGACGGCATGGTATCTTGCCGCCAAGTTCCAACCTGAAGAACTCAACATCAACCAATGTTGACGTTAAGTTCTTCAGCTTCCAATAGCTAAATGGCCCTAGGCCGCTCCCACGAGCAATCCAGCCCAAGAAAACATGATTTGATGATGGAAACGCTTTCCCTCATCAGGAACACCAGTGTGAATCTGGAAAACAACGATCCAATGCTTGGATCGACGGATCTACCCCAAACCCATCATGGAGAACCCTCCCCAAAAACTCGATTTTCCCACAAATCACACACATAAGCATGGCATTGCAACCAGGGGAAGTCAAGGGGAAGAGTCCCTCCTCTGAACGCTAGAAAAACCCCAATAAAACCTCGAATCATGTCGTTTTCCCCAGAGCTCACCCGCAAGGATGATCCTCCAAACCATGATTTCTGCCTGATCTAATGCCGCCACGCGTACCATAACCTCCCCACGAGCTCCCGTCGGCCGCCAGAAGCAGTGGAGAAGAAGAGGGGTGAAGGGTGGTGGAGAAGGGATGAGGGAAAATGGGCGTCTGGGTGGTACCCCAAGTTCAGTACGGAAGACTCTATAAACTTCAGTAGACGTCAACATCCTTGACGCCAAGAGCCGAGACGGAAACACCCTTGTCCGTCAACCCACTATGACGTCAACACCCTTGAAGTCAACCGACACTATTCTAGAAAAAGGCCAATAAGGGTCCAATAAGGTCAATGGTCTTACAGCCTCCCCCTCCCCTTAAAGAATTTTGCCCCCGAAATTCAAACAAGAATGCAAGGGAAGAGAACTCACTAAAGAGGTATGGAAACCACTCGCACATCTTGTCCTCCCGCTCCCAAGTCAACTCGCCTCCTGAGTGCCGGCTGCCAAGCACACCAACAATGTGAACGCTTTGTACCTCAGCCTCTGAACTCGGCGATCCTCAATAACAGCGGATTACTGGTTTGTCAACACTGGTGTCACCAAATCGACCATTCTGTACTCGGGAGAACGTGTGACTCATCTGGAAGGTACCTCCGCAACATCGACACATGGAACATGTCGTGGACTGCTGCCAACTCTGGCGGTTGAAGCCGATATGCCAAACCTCCGACATGCTCAGTGATGGTGAAGGGTTCGATATGAGCTGGGACTCACCTTCCCAGTCCTACCAAACCTCATCACCCCCTTCATAGGGGACACTCTGACAAACACTTGGTCCCTAACCTGAAACTCGAGCAGTCGCTTGTGCTGATCAGCATAACTCTTCTGTCAGCTCTGTGCTATCTGAAACCTCTGTCTGACAAGCTAAACTAACTGACTGCTGGACTAACTCTGGTCCAGTGATGACTCGCTTGCCCACCTCAAACCAGTCAAGAGGAGTACAACACCAGCGTCCGTACAGGGCCTCATAGGTGCTGATACTAGAATGATAACTGTTATTATATGCAAACTCGACCAACAGTAAGTGAGCTGCTCAAGACCCCTACCACTCCAGACAACAAGCTCGCAGCATGTCCTCCAAAGTCTGGATAGTCCACTCTGACTGTCCGTCTGACTGTGGATGATAGGCAGAGCTAAACGCCAACTCTGTCCCCAAGTCTCTCTGAAAGCTACATCAGAACCTAGAAGTCAAGCGAGGATCTATATCTGACACAATAGAGATTGGCACCCTGTGTAAGGAACAATCCACTCCACATACAATCTGGCCACCTGCTCACACCCCAGCCAGCTCTGATTGGCAAGAACCTAGCAGTCTTCGAGAACCTAGAAGTCAAGCGAGGATCTATATCTGACACAATAGAGATTGCACCCTGTGTAAAGGAACAATCCACTCCACATACAATCTGGCCAACCTGCTCACACCCCAGCCAGCTCTGATGGCAAGAACCTAGCAGTCTTCGTCAGTCTATTCACAAGCACCCAAATACTGTCATATCTTCCTGATGTCCTCGGCAGTCCACACACAAAAAAATGTCGTCACATGGTCCCATTTCCACATGGGAATCTCTGATGGCTGTACAAGCCCTCCGGGGCGTTGGTGCTCGGCCTTCACCTGCTGATAGACCAAACACTTGGCAACGAAAGCCACTATGTCTCTCTTCATCTTGGGCCACCAAAACTGTCGCCTCAACCTGTGATACATCTTGGTTGACCCTGGATGAATTGAGTATCAGGACCCATGTGCCTCCTGCATAACTGCTCTCCTAACAGACTCCTCATCAGGTACATAGAGTCTGTTCCGGAATCTAACAGTTCCGTCGTCATGCAGCTCAACCTCTGGGAGTAGCAACACTTTGTGCAACTCGGGATCTGTCTACTAGGCCTCAATAACCTATCTCACTGTAGCTGGAGCAGCTAATAAATTGCCTAGCATACACTGCTGTCGCCTGGTGGAAACTCTGAAGGATCCCTCTACTGTAGACTGTCACAACTGCCACTCCCTCAGCATGAGGTAACTCACATGCGCCTTCCTACTAAAGGCATCTGCAACCACATTCGCCTTCCCAGGATGGTACTCAATACTGAAATCATAGTCCTTCATGTATTCCATCCAACGACGTTGCCTCATGTTCAGATCCCTCTAAGAAAGAATAACCGCAGACTGTGGTGGTCGGTGCAAACCACAAACCTCACACCGTATAATAGTGACGCCAAATGCTCAGTGCAAAGACCACAGCTGAAAGCTCCAGGTCATAGGTCGGGTAACCTCTCCTCGTGGGGCTTTAGCTGTCGCGACGCATAAACCACCACTCTGGCATGCTGTATCAGGACTGCTCCTAGGCCAGCACCGGAAGCATCTGTGTAGACCTCGAAACCCTCCATACCTGAAGGCAACACCAGGACTGGCTCTGACGTAGCAGTCGGTTTAACTCCATGAAGCTTTGCTCACACTGCTCCGACCACTCAAATAGTATTCCCTTCGTCGTCAAACAAGTCAGGGGTGTAGCTATCTGCGAAAAATCTCTAATAAATCTATGGTAGTTGTAAGACCCAGCTTCCCAGCTTCTCCGTCGCATCTTCGTGTCACGCCCGGTCAACGGGTCGTGATAGTGTTCTATCATTTCGGTCGTCTGATGCCTGTCAGGGTGGTAGGCGTGTCAGTACGACCTGTCGCATTGTCGCGGCGTTCGTGGGGAAGGCCTTGGGCCTTATTGGACCCTTAACATGCCTTCTTCTGGAACAGTGCCTGTTGACGTCAACAGTGGGTTGACGACCATGGCGTTTGACGTCAACCTTGGGTTGACGTCCATTGTGTTAACATCAACAGTTGGGTTGACGGAAAGAGTGCTGCCGTCGACTGGATCTTGGCATCAAGCGATGTTGATGTCTATCGAAGTTTCCAGAGTTTTCCATACTTGAACTTGACGGCAAGAGATATTGACATCAAGGATTGTCAGTGCAATTGACGGCAACAGATGTTGACGTCAACTTGTCGGGCCTATGTTTTTGGGGGCGACCCAAGGCCCATTCTTCCCCATTTTTTTCTCCCTTCTCCTTCCCACCACCTTCACCTCTCTCCTTCTCCACCACTTCCAGCAGCCGACAGGAGCTCGTGGGGAGGTCGTGGTGCGCATGGCGGCATCGGATCGGATGGGAAACGACGGATTGAAGGGCCGTTCTCGTGGGGAGGCTTCTGGGTGATTGGTGCGATTCGAGGTTCTTTAGGAGTTTTATTGCGTTTCTAAGGTAGAGACCTAACCCCTTAGCTCCCCTATGTTGATATGCCATGCTTGTTGTGTGTGGATTGCGTAGAAATCGTGGCTTTTGGGGATGGTTTCTCTATGCCGAGTTTTGGGGTGGTTTAGCCGATCCATGCGTTGGATCGCTGTTTTCCGGCTTCGTGATAGTGTAATGTGATGGGGGAAAGCATTTCCCTGCATCCAACCGCTATTTTTGGGGCTGGATCGCCCTTGGGATCGGCCTGGGGCTGTCTCGGCTGCTAGAAGCTGAAGAACTTAACGTCAACATCGGTTGACGTTAAGCTCTTCAGAGAGGAGCTTGACGGCGAGATCGCTTGCCGATGACCTAGGGTAAACGGCCAGCATGTGGTCGTCTACTTTTGGTAGACGACCAGGATGTTGCCGTCTACGCACGATTCATGGCAAGGGATGTCGCCGTCTACTTCTTGGTTGGCGACAATCGATGTTGCCGTCAACCCATAGGTGAGTCCCAACACGCTATGTTCCCTTTTTTCGCAATTTTAGGCGTTGACATGTGGTGTCCGCCTATTGGCACGGTGTGCCGGACATTGAGAGTGTCTCTGTTTGTGCTTGCGCTGTGTTTGATAGTGTTTGTGTTGTGTTTTCCCGGATGTTGAGGTGAAGGCTCCGTCTGGATGACTGGCGTTGAGCTATTCCGCCGGTGAGCCTGGATGTCGAGTGCGACTCCTTCCAGTGTGTGCCTCTTATGGTGGTTACGAGCCGGTTTCCGTGGGGCCCCTTCTCCATCGTTCGAGTCCGGCATGGGGGAAAACTGGTCGAGGACCAGACACGAGGGAGAGCGTCTCAAAGTGTGCACACGTGGCTAGGGTTGGAGGACTCTATGGTGTCGAGGCACCAAGCCATAGGCCCCAGCTGGTCCTACCTTGTGTGTGTGTGTGTGTTTGTGTGTTCTTGTTGTGCTGTGGAGCCAGCGAGGTTCCAGTTTTTCAGCGCACTCCTGTGAGGAGTTGCGTACTACGCCACCGGTTTCTATGTGTTGTGCAGTGTGTTTATTTACTGTTGCTTTTACTTCCCGCACTGTTTAGTAGTACTATTCAGGTGGGGGCTAGTGTCCCTACTAGGTCTCTTCTTGAGACTCACTCCCTTCCCTTTCAGGTGGTTCGTCATCGGCTCCAAGTGCTGAGAAGCCTGGTCACTCCGGTGCTGGTCTCGCTTAACTACTGTGAGTAGTACCTAGTTGTTGTACTCACTGTACTCTGTACTTTTGTTGTTATTAGCTCTGAGTTGTTCTAAACTGAAATGTTTAATTTTGTGGTGTGTACATTTTCTTATATGTTCTCCTCATACTTTCTCTTCTTACCCTTCCGAGCTTCGGCTCGTGGGTAACTAGTAATTCGGATCCTGGGTCGTTACAATAGTAGCTATCCAAGCCAAGAAAATTGCATATCTCTGACACTGTACGAGGTCTCTCCCACTGCAAAACTGCCTCGACCTTCGTTGGATCCACTGAAACTCCATCACCTGAGATCACGTGTCCCAAAAGGTGAACCTATTGCATCCAAAACTCACACTTGCTGAGCTTGGCATACAACTGGTGCTCTCGCAGAGTCTGCAACACGATCCTCAGGTGTTGGGTATGCTACTCCTCTGAAGCAGAGTACACCAGAATGTCGTCAACAAACACCATGACAAACAGATCCAGGTACTGGTGAAACACCCTATGCATCAGATCCATGAAGCCCGCTGGCGCATTGGTGAGCCCAAACGGCATCACCAAAAACTCAAAGTGCCTATATCTGGTCCTAAAGGTAGTCTTCTCCACATTCGAGTCCCTGATCCGCAATTGATAGTAGCCTGACCTTAGGTCAATCCTGGAGAAAACTTGAACTAACTGAAGCTGATTAAAGAGATCATCAATCCTAGGCAAAGGATACTTATTCTTGATGGTCACTTGGTTCAACTTCCTGTAATCAATGCACAATCATAGGCTACCATCCTTCTTCTTCACAAATAGCACTGAAGACCCCCAAGGAGAAAAGTTGGGGCGGATATAGCCTTTCTCCAACAACTTCTCTAACTGCCTCTTCAGCTCCCACAACTCTGCTGGTGCCATGCGGTATGGTGCCTACACAAAAAGTGCAGTGCTAGGGTCAAGCTCAATAGTAAACTCAACCTCTCTATCAGATGGTAGACCAGGTAACTCGTCCGAGAAGACATCGGGAAATTCACAGACCACTGGAATGTCCTCCACTCCCCAAGAGACCTGGTCAACAAGCACAGCGGTGGCAAGAAAACCCTGACACCTAGAAGCCAACAACCTCTCTGCCCTCAACGCAAAACTCAAGAAATAGGAAGTAAGAGGTACGATACCTTGGAAGTAGAAGATAGCTCCTCTGGGTATCTGAAGGTACACCCTCTTCTTCCTGCAATCAACCATAGCACCGTACTGCTCGAGCCAGTCCATACCCAAAATCACATCAAAATCCTGCAACTGCATAGCAAACAATCAAGCTGGCAAACACTGACCTTGCATCTGCACTGGTACCTCCTCAACACAGTATGAGGTAAGAGCAAAATTTCATGTCGGCAGCTCCACAACAAGCTCACTAGACACTCCCATGTCCAGCTCCTCAAGAGAGTCTAGAAACTTCTCAAAAATAAAGAGTGGGGCACCAGAATCAAACGAAACTCTAGCTGCAAAACCAAAAATAGTCACAGTACCTTCCACAAGCTGAGTTGCCTCTGCCTCTGCCTCTGCTCGAGTCATGTGCATGACACGAGCCCTGGTCTTCAGCCTGCTTGAACTCATGGTCTGCTGATGCTGCTGCACAGGAACCTATTGTTGTTGCTGCTTCTGCTGCGTACGTAACTGAGGTTGACTCTACTACTGCGGGTCTCGAGGTAACAGGGGGCAATCCCAAGCCATGTGACCCAGCTGGTAACACCGGCCAGTAAAAGAATGTTGGCTCTACTGCTAAGGCTGCCCAAAAGGCTGTTGAACACACTCCTACTGAAGGCTGCCTCTGCTCTGCCTTCCTCCTATCACGTCAGAACCTCTCTAGGACCTTGACCTCGATGAATCCTTGCAGAAGAGGATGTATAAGAGGTAGTGGGCCTCGAAGTCTGCTGAGAATACTCTACTTCTGTCTCTACTGGCTTTTGGTGCGGCAGCAAGCTAACCTAGAGGGGGCGGTGAATAGGTTTTCTGAAATCTGAAACAAAACTTAAACACAAAAATTAACACTTGAAAGTTTGGTTAGTTGAGTGTATAGAGAGTAGCAGTACAGAAGCAAGTAAACAATCACATAAAGCACACAAGGGATTTATCCTAGTTCGGCCCTTCTCACATGAAGTCCTACATCTAGTCCCCAAGCAATCTCTTGGGATTTTACTAACAAGGGTATAGTCCCCCTCAAGGACAATACAACACCCAGCACCCAGCTGGTCTCTTCTCTTTCCCGGCAAGAAGGCAGCCCACTTCTCTTACGAGTCAAGAAGCCAACCTCCGGATACAAACCCCAGTGTGGTTCTGCTAGACTTAAACCCCCAGCTAGGTTCTACACAGAGTACAGTCCCTCAGCTAGATAGAAAATGCCAGCAACTACACTCTCCAACTCTTCACACAGGAAATCTTTCTTAGAAAAGAAAGAACAAAGTTTAGAGTTTTACAAGAATGGACTCTAACCCAGAAACTCTCAGCAAAGGACTCTCCCCAGGAATTGCAATGACCATAGAGAGAGTGAAGAGAAGAAGGCTTGAAAGCTTCAAAAACGTCTGCTATGAAAAGCTTCTCTTGATTGGGCTTGAGCTCTTCTCTCTTTCTTTGAGTGTATGTGGAGTTGAGATTCCTCACAAGATGTACACTCCTTTAAAGATCTTCAGGAAAGCACTCTGCTCTTGTTCTATAGCCTTGCTTCATCTTTTATATGAGCAGCTTTGAATAGATCTGTTAGAACTCTTCTAGTCGTTGTTGATCTTTCTATTCTTCTTCTTCTTACTGTCAGCTACTTGGTGGTCTTCGAGATCTGCAAGCATAGAAGAAAGTGTTTAGATCAAAGAGTGTTTCTGTCAATAAGGCTCATATCTCTATGTTTCCTGCTGTCACCCAGAAGTGGTAGGTAAGTCCCTTTTTGTATGACAGGAAAGAAGAGATCTAGAGAGATAAGCAAAAAGATCTTCTATCAGAAGATAGAAGATTATGTAAATGAAATATATTTGACTTTTCATTAGATGCCAAAACCATTTTGAAATATCTGAGTGTAAAGGAAATCAATGTTTAAGTTTGAAATCTATGTTTGAACAGAATCTATGTTCTAATGAAATCCATGTTTAAGTGAAATCTATGTTTGAAGGGAATCGATGTTTAAGTGAAATCCATGTTTTCAAGGGAATTGATGTTTAAGTGAAATCCATGTTTTCAAGGGAATCGTTTAAGTGAAATCCATGTTTTCAAGGGAATCGATGTTTAAGTGAAATCTATGTTTTCCAAGGGAATCGATGTTTGAGTGAAATATATGTTTTTCAAGGGAATCGATGTTTAAGTGAAATTCATGTTTTTCAAGGGAATCGATGTTTGAGTGAAATCCATGTTTACAACAGAATCCATGTGGCACTTTGTGAACTGAAATCGATGTATATTGAATAGACATCAATTTAGCATTTCAGTGCAAATCACACAACGATAGTACCATAAATTTATATTTATTAGGAAAATATAATATTATTTATTAGGAAAACATAATATTAAATATTAGGAAAACATAATATTAAATATATTTAATAATATTTAATTAATCATAAGTTTTGTTATCACCAAAATATAAGAGTAAAATATAAGAGTGGTTCAACAGCTAGGTCCTCAGGCTCTCATATGCCATAATTTGCAGTGCATAATGCCCCAACACTACAAATTTGGCTCTGTACTGGACCACTATCATCTCACCCTGAGTCAAATCCAGGAACTGGTACAGCCTCTCAGTCCTGATGTAAGTGGGGCAGAAAGCTCTCTCAAAGGCTGCCACAAACTCCTGCTAAGTGATCTGCCTAAGCGGGTAAGACTGAAAAGTGATCTCCCACTCTGAGGTCAACTAGGCCAATGCCTGACCCTATAACTAATAGCTCGCCAACAAAACCCTCTCCTCTGTTGCGCACTCCATGGAACAGAAAGTCCGCTCCATCGCATCTAACCATGATCGAGTTGCATCTAGATCTAGTTGTCCCTCAAACTTGGGAGGCTAAAACTGCAAGAATTCCCTCAACACCCTCCCAGAACCTCCTTGAGGTGCCGAAACGTCACGGTGCTAAGCAACAATCTGTTCCATCCCCTTGAGAAAATGGGTCTAGTCAAACCCCTGTGTTGTCTGAGCAGGGGGTGGTGGCGGTGGTACAATACCACTGTGTGAGTCTTATAGTCCAGGCTGCGTCTGCTGCAGTGGCAGGGCATATCGAGCCTCCTGCTGAGGTGCCTGCTTAGCCACCTCCTCAACACGACGTCGCCTCGGTGCCATAATGGATCTACACAGGACATGCACACAAATCAATAAATAAAATTACTCCTGTTTTGCTTGCTGCTACTGTAATCTTCATGCTCTCAGTTACCAACATAAACATTTCCTTATATGTCTCGACAAACCAGGCTATGATACCAACTGTAACGACCCAGAATCCAAATACCGATTACTCATCAGTAACCTGAACCCTGAACCGCCACCCACGAGTAGAAGCTCGAAAGGGTTAAAAGAGAATGTTTGAGGAGAACAAATAAGAAAATGTACATACCACAACAATTTAAACAATCCACTATATATATATATATATATATATATATATATATATATAACAAAATGGTACAACTCAGAGCAGATCCAACAAAAGTAAAGATTACAGCAAGTACGTACACTAAAGTACTACTCAAAGCAGCTATGCAGGTCCAGCACCAGAGTGACCTGGCTCCTCAGCACTTGGAGCCGACGACGAACCACCTGAAAGGAAAGGGAGTGAGTCTCAAGAAGAGACCCAGTAGGGAAACTAATGTAAACACCCCCGAATTTAGCAGCGGAATTTAATCAGGAACGCGACAAAAAAGCAAGCATTCAGAAGCCATAAGCAAACGACTATATCGATAGAGCCCATAATTCAATAATCAAACTTTTTTATTCATCATAAGCAATTATTACAATTGCCAATGTCAAAATAAGAACAACTCTCTACTACTAATCTATTCTATCTCTCAAAGAAAGATAAGATTACAATAATGACTAATCTCTCACTAACTAACTAAACAATGACTCTCTATGGTGTAGTCACGCTCGATGCACATGTCCCATCATCAAACGTACTCCTCATCTTCACTACCTGAAATATTATGAGGCAGGTATGAGCAAACTAGCCCAGTAGGATTTACATCTCGATGTGTGGACAATGATATAAGTGATTAATGCTTTAAGAACTAGGCAAACACAAGTGACAAATTAAATCATGAGCATGATAAAATCGATGACAAAGTGCTAACATGATTTTATGTAGATAGGAACGTGTCAAGACATTAGAATTAAGACTATCAAGGTCTAAGATGCTCTTCACGAGACGGACAAGGACTTTGTTTCATTCAAGTAATAACAAGTAACAGTAATTGAGCAATAGCAGTGCAATAGGAGAGCATGGGCCGTAGCCATTCAATAACAGGACAGTAGCAGTTCAGTATCAGTCATTGGCAGTCAGAATAGTGGTAGTATAGTAATAGTGCAGGATGTCTGAATTAACAGACTAACAGTAACAGTATAACAGTCAGATGTATAGCTAATTCAGAACAGTCAGAACTGGTGCAAATGCCGACACCGTCATTAGCCTCTGCAGGTAATTTTGGGTGGCTCTCTGCCCCCAGGACTAGATTGGAGCCCCTCGGACACTCTCTGTGCCCTCAACAGTATGCATTCAAGTCCAGTAGAATCGCAAGACCCGTTATAGTGCTAGACAGTTAAGAACAGTACAAGACAGTAGGAGCTACAACAGCTCAAAGGGTCCCAAGAGAGTACTCTCAAGAGTTCAAGAATGTCATGTCAGGATGTTCGAGAACATTAGTACGATCATGTCATGGGACAATGTTCACTAGTAGTCCAAGAACATCATATCGAGAGCAAGTTCAAGAGAATGTAACATGAACAAGATTGTCAAGAGATTAATGATTATCAAGTCAATAACAATGGTTCAGAGTGTCATAGTGTCATGTCCATAATGATTTCAAGCATAACAAGTCAGCTGGACAGGATTTCATGATAATAATGATCAAGAGAGAATTTCAGCAGCATAACGGTGCTTTTGCTTTAATTCTATTAATAACTTGTTTTCATGTGTCAACTTGTTTTCATGTGTCATTGTTGATAGATTTGAGAAATTCAAGACGAGGGATAGAGAGAGAGAGAGAGGTGCACACTAACATCGGAGAACTTCATGGTACAACCTGATCGTCGGCCATGTGGGAATCCATGGTCAGAGGAGACTTACGGAGGCCTTGGTCAAGGGTTCACTAGTCCGGCAGAAGGAATATCCGATGGAGAGTTCACCACAAGCTAAGAAGGGGCTTTCCTATCATGCTAGAGTGTATGCGCATGCCGCGTGTGAGAATCGCTCGAGTGCATTAGTGTGAATCCAATTATGGAAACTCTGTTTATGGAAACTTCATTTATGAAAAGTATCATGAGTGCTAAATTAGAAAAACTAATCATGCATGACCAATTTAGCAATAGCAATGTGTTTTTAGTAAGTTCGATAACAAGGCAAGAAATAGAGGACAATCGGCAAGTAGCGAGCATGATCAATCACTTATGTTCAATTAGAATCATGTGAAAATATTTACTACTTATTAATGGGTTGATTAATGCATGATAAGATTTTATAGAACCTTCCTAGAATAGATCAAACTCACACATACGAAGAAACGACGCAAAACGATGAAAACCAAGACTTATGACCCTTAGAAAGCAAATGCAGTCCCATCCCTTCACTTCCTCAAGTCATAACTCACTGCTTTCTTTTTCAAATCTGACACATGAATATTCCATCTTGAAGCCCTTTGAATAAGGAATCCAACAAAAAAATGGCTCGTCAATCCGAGGTTTGTAGTAATAGTTATAGCCATTTAAGTGAACATTGCGCAGAGGGTAGGTCGCGACAGCAAACTTGTCGTGTTCTAAACACAACAGATCGATACGTCACTTGCTGAACAGGGGTTTTGGGTTGCCAAATGCACCCAGTTCGACTCCTACTTGGACTGGGTTGATATAGGGCACTTTTAAGGCTTATAACTCGCTGTATAGAGCATGAAAAATTGTGAAACTAAGTTCATTGGATTGCTATCTCAATTAGCTAACTACTGGAACGAGGAATTAGAAAACCAATCACATTCACTGGGTCAACTTGACTCTGTGGGATAGACCATAGAAAATTGACACAGTAGATATGTTTCGGTCACTGCTCCCTACACCCACTATGAAATAGAGTGATTTCAGTCTTGTTTGAAAGTAGACTCAAAGGGGAACATTATTCATGTTGAGTGCTTGATCTGAAAATGACTCAGACGAGAGGTAGATGACTCTTAAGATAGTGCAAGGGTTCATCAGGCAGAAAAACAACTATGATGATACAAAATTTATTTCGATGACACAACATGACATAAATTGGGGAAAATAGTATAAACATGATATAAACATATGTATGCAAGCATGTATGAGTTTAATTAGAGTTTGGCCCAGAGAAGACCTACCTTTTGAGTATAAGAAAAGTCGTCCTCCAGAAAACCCTAGTTTCAACTAGTCATAGGAGAATGCTTAATACTCATGAACTACTGGGTAGAAATTGGGCAAAATAGTGTCATAAGAAACTAGACTCGAAGATCTTTCCAGGATGTATGGTTTGCACAGTTTGGTCAAGGTTTCACTAACCTTTGTTGATGATCTTGAAGGGACTCATGTGCAGGTCGCATATGAAGAAGAGCACGAGTTGCTTCTTCTCAAGCCTTCCTACTTGCGTTTCCCAACCTCCAAAGCCTCCAAGCATGATGTCAGCAACCCTAGGGGTCGTTCCATGCGAGAGAGAGGGCTTATTTAAAGGGGTGTGGGTCTTTAGTTGCCTAATTTAAATTAGGAAACTCATGGGTACGAATTTGGTGTGTCCTTCCTTCAATGGAGGATTTCACTCCCCAATTCATGGTAGGAGCCCTATGGAAACCTCCCTTAGGTGGTAACCATGAGTTTGGACTTGGTTTGAAGTCAAATGGTGGTCTATTGGGTGAGAATTTACCCAATCATGGTCTATTAGTGAGAATTTCTGAATTTCAGGTTATTTTCCTAGCATGAATTTATTTGTGGCCCAAAAGACTTCCTTTGGTCTATTTCTTTCATTGGATTGTCAATATCCATTTTTTGAAGTCCAACCATAATTTTTATTCTATTTTTGGACTCCATTAAGTATATGTGATAATGATTTTCCAACTTATTTCTTAATTACGATAATAAGTCACAAAACAACTTAATCATGGCCAATCGGACTTTTCTTTGCACGAATTTCTTAGTGGGTCATTTGAGAGTATTATTTGAAGTTGAACTATCATTTTTATAGAATTATTCAGTGTGTTTTTGTACACATGATAATGACACGTACGTTTTTACTATTATTAAATTATTATTTCTAATTTTCTCATAATAAAATTTTCAGGGTGCTACACCCTCCCCCACTTAAAAGAATTTGGTCCCCAAATTCATATGATATGATACAACTACCAATTTATTCTGGATATTTCATTCCATCATCTCCTCCACTTAAGACTTTGCTATCAAGAATAACAATAATAATAATAATATGGAGTTTAACTAAGGGTTAAGTGAAGGTACCTTGTCCACCTTCATTGACATGATCTATATCCACAAGGGCTTTTAATCGTCCTTGGCGTGGAGTTTGGTTCTTCTTCATTGGACAATCGATGACTCGATGTTATTGACTTCCACATCGCAAGCATCTGCCCAATTTCTTCCAACAGTTTTCAACCTTATGCTCTGGATTTTCACAAAATTCACAAACTTCCTTCCACTCCACTTCCCCTTTCACTCTTTTGCTATCTACTGTATCTCTTCCTCTATTGCCATTGGAATAAGTAGCACGTTCCCTTTTCAACGCCTTCTTCTTATGGATATTTTCAAGAAGTTCCATGGTGTCCTCTACTAATTGAGCTCTCAAAACCATGTTTGAATATAATACATTGTCTAATGGAGCCAACTTTTTCCAGTAGACAGGCCTCAACCCTTCTAAGAATCTCTTTGCCTTCATCTTTTCTGTACTCACCAAATGTGGTGCATACAGCGCTAGTCTTTCAAATTGTGCTTCATATTCAGTACTGGTATGATTGATTTTATGGCTTTCATTGCAGCTACTGGTCTTTTTGATGCTGGTTTTATGAGTTCTACTTTTACTTGGAATAATAATAGAGCTGGGAATGCTAATATTCGTGCTCGGTTGGATCGTATTCTCATTAATGATCAGTGGCAGGATACTTGGCCAGACCTTATGGTCAATCATTTGAGGAGGGGCCCTTCTGATCATTTCCCTCTGGCGATCTCAAATGTTGCTACGTCGCGTGGGCCTAGCCGCTTTGTTTTTCAGAATATGTGGATCACCCATGACTCCTTCTTGATGGCCATTTCGAATGCTTGGAAGAACACTGGCATAAATCATGTGAACCCTCTAGTTCGTCTCCAGGTGAAGCTTAAGGAGGTTAAGCAAACACTCAAAGTCTGGAATAAAGAGGTCTTTGGTCATGTGACTCAAATGGTTACCTTTTGCGTCTGAGGAAGTGGAGAGATTGCATAATGTTTTTGATGCAATACCGTCAGAAGGTAATAGGTCTGCCTTGTCTATTGCTAATGCCAATCTTAATCATGCCTTGAATAGGGAGGAAATTTTTTGGAAGCAAAAATCTAAAGTGGACTGGCTAGTCAATGGAGATAGAAATACGTCATTTATCATGCAACAGTTAAATGCAACAGGAGGAAAGGATTTATTCACAGGTTAAAACATGATCATAATGATGAGTGGTGTATGGACCAGGAAATTCTCAAATCTGAAGCAGTCAAGTTCTTCCAAGGCTTGCTTACTTTTGAGCCTCATGAGGTTGATTCTAACCTTCTTTCCAGTATTCCTACTATTATTAACATTGACCAGAACAACACGCTTTGCATGGTCCCTACGGCTGAGGAAGTTAAAAACATTGTCTTTTCCATGAATGGGCAAAGCACGCCTGGTCTTGATGGTTTCTCTGGGTTGTTCTTCACTCATTGTTGGGATATTATTAGACCTGATGTGATTGAGGCTGTGCAAGGGTTTTTTTGCTGGTTTTGGTTTGCCCAGAGGTCTTTCTTCGTCACTGATTACTCTTATTCCGAAAGTGTCTGATCCAAGAACTTTCAGTGATTTCAAACCCGTTAGCCTTTGCAATTTTGTGTACAAAATCATATCCAGGGTGCTCTGTGGGCGTTTAACTCCTATTTTGCCTCTTATTATTTCTGAACAACAAAGTGCTTTTGTCAAAGGCAGGTTTATTTTGGATAATGTGTCCTTATCCTGGCATATTTTGCGTGACATTGATCGCAAAGTCAGAGGGCATAACATCATGTTCAAATTAGATATGGCTAAAGCTTATGATCGCATGGAATGGGATCTCATTCTCCAGGTTATGCGGAAATTTGGCTTCTCCAATAGGTTCACTTCTTACATTGGTATGTTACTTTCTCACTGTTGGTCGTCCATTAATTTTAATGGATCCATTGTTGGTTATTTCAAGTCCTCCCGAGGCATTCGCCAAGGTGACCCGTTCGCTCCTATTCTTTCATCATTTCTTCTTAGGTGCTTAGCAAGGGTTTGAGGAACTTGTTTAGTAATGGCCACATTAAATATTATAGTGGCCCCAGAGGTTGTTTGCAAGTTTCTCATCTTTTGTATGCCGATGACACTTTAATCTTTATGAATGCTGGTATTAGGAATGTAAAAAATTTGTTGCATTTTCTTCATGCTTATGAAAGAAGCTCTGGTCAAAAAGTGAATGTTGGAAAAAGTTGCTTCCAAATTTCTGGTAAGGCGCCTGCGTTGCTGGTGTCTCGTATCGCCAACATTACGGGTTATAGGCATCAACATGGTTCCATGAAATATCTGGGGATTCCTTTGAAGGCTGGCAAGTTGAAGGTTCATGATTACAAATTCCTGGTTGATAATGTCACTCGTAAGCTTGCTAGTTGGAGAGCTAAAATTCTATCCCAAGCGGGTCGTGCTGTCCTTATTCGTTCAGTTCTTTTGAGTCTTCTGGTGTATTTGGCTAGCTCTATTTCTATTCCTAAATCGATTTGCAATCAAATCAATAGTATCTGTTCTAAAAAATTTTGGCAGGGGGCGGATGGTCTTCATAGACGTCACTGGGTGGCGTGGTCGCTCCTGTAAAAACCATATGTGGAAGGTGGCTTAAACTTTCAGAATTTGGATACTCTTCAAGTTGCCATGGTGGCTAAGCAAATCTGGAAGATAGTTCATGGTGATTCTCTTTGGTCTGTGTATGCCAAACAAAGGTTTATCAATCAATCTCATCTCAGAGATATTTAAACCCCTTTTCCTCTTGGTGTTTCTAAGAAGATTTTTGTGAAAGCAAGGGAGGTAGTTTTGGCGAACACCAGGTGGCTTGGAGGAGATGGATCCACTGTAGACTTTTTCAAAGATATTTGGATTGGGGAGAAAACTATTATGCATGACCTCCGGAATATAGCTAATATTGACCAGCAGGGGCCCAATATCACAGTGAAGGATATGGCCATGGATGATAATAATAATGTTTGGAGCTATATGGGTGTCACTCCCCAACTGGTTAGAGGTCTTTTAACTGACAGACCGGATGAGTTTATTTGAGAGGCTAATGCTAAGGGTGGTTTCACTATTAAATCAGCATATGATATCGTCTCCGCTCCGAGTGTTACCCGTGGCACCTGGACCAAATTGTGGCACCATTCTTCCCCCCCCCCCCCCCCCCGTTCAGTTGTTTGCTTGGAAACTGATGCATAGGGCGGTCCAGGTGGATTCCAGAATTGTGAACTGTGGTATTCCTTTGGTCTCTAAGTGTGTTTCTTGTAAGAATAATGAGCAAGAAACCATGGACCATTTGTTTATTTCTAGTGATATTGCTAAGGAGTTGTGGAGATGGATTGATCCCCTATTGCATATCAAAATTAATTGGAGTCATCATGTTACTACGAGACTTTGGAGTATTCTTTCCAATACTAATATGAACTCTGCCCTTTATTTCGCTGGAAATTCAAGTGTACGGCTCGCATGGATGGCATTTCCCAGTCTGTGGAAAATGTCAAGCGGTCTATTATAACTACTGTGTGCAAGATCATGGAGTCCGCCAAGTTCAAAGGATCCATCTCCTCCAACCATGCTGCGATCCTCGACTCATATAATATCAAAGCGGTGGTTAACAAAAAAGTCCCCATTGTTGTCAAGTGGTTGCCTCCTGCTGTGAATTATTGTCTCAATGTTGATGGGGCCTCCAAAGGCAATCCTGGTAATTGTGGAGGGGGTGGTTGCATCAGGGACAGTTATGGGAATTTTATTTGTGGCTTTGCTTTTTATTATGGCATTGGGAGTAGTATTTTGGCAGAGGCTAGAGCGATTCATGATGGGCTGCGCTTGGCTATTGAACGAAATCTCCACATTTTTGTTATCTATTCCGACTCTACCATCCTGGTTAGAGCGACTTCATGTAGGCAATTACCTCACTGAGCTATATATCCTTGGTGGCAGGGGATCTGTAATATCATTCAGCTTATAAAGCCAAAGATCTTGGACACGTATCGGGAAGGAAACCAGGTTGCTGATTCGCTGGCCAATTTTGCATGTCTTTTTGAATCCAGTTCAGTTTTTCCTGATATGGGTAGCTTACCTGTCATTACCAGGGGCTCACTCTTGGTTGATAAATCTGGGTTACCTTGCTTTAGGCAACCTTAGTTGGTTTTCTTTTGGTAGTGTTGTTATGGTTGGTGTCGCCTTCTCTTTCATTTTGGAGGCTGCAGTTTGGTGTCGGGTGTACTGTATCTTTACCAATTTTTTCTGAAATAAAATTTCCCCTTTGGTGGATCACCGAGTGGAGTGAGACCATCTCCTCCCTCTGGGAGGAGGTTCACTCTCCTTGTCGCTGACCCAAAAAAAAAAAAAAAACTACGAACATCATTCGTTGTTTTAAATCTACAAATTCCTTTACCTTCTTCTCACGAATCCTCTCGAAGAAATATTTGGTGTTGAAGAGTTCTAAAAATTCATCCCACTCTATGTCTATGTTGGGTAATTGTCGACTGGCAGCTTCCCACCAAGCTCTAGCATCGCAGTCCAATTGGAAGGTTGCCAGAAGGACTTTCTCTTGCTACGAACATTGCATAACCCAAAAGATTCGTTCCATCGCCTTCACCCAATTTCTAGCTTCATTAGGATCTGGAGTTCCATTAAACCTAGGGAGATTTATTCGTTGAAAATTCCCATATAAGCCTCCTGCGCTATTCCTTGCTCCTACTTGAACCACATTATTAAGGGCTTGAGTCGGCCCCTGTACGGTCCATTGTAATTCACGCATTTGTGCACACATTTGTGCGAGCAACAACAATTTATTAATTTCTTCTTAAACTTAGGGTGCTTATACATATAGTTAAGCTCCTAGCATAACCCCAAGCTTTTACCCAATCTCACCAGGTGCCTAGCTTAATGGTGAACACAACCTTATGGATCCTAGATCCTCACGATCAAGATTCCTATAGCTTATGTTTACAACTTAACCTTGAATATATCTTAGGATTTAGGAAAAGCCTAGGCTCTAATACCACTATTGTCACGCCCCTGAATTTAGCAGCGGAATTTAATTGGGAATGCGATGGACAAGCAAGCATTCAGAAGCCATAAGCAAACGACTAATATCGATAGGGCCCATAATTCAATAATCAAACTCTTTTATTCATCATAAGAAATTATTACAATCTCCAATGTCAAAATAAGAACAACTCTCTACTACAAATCTATTCTATCTCTCAAGGAAAGACAAGATTACAATAATGACTAATCTCTCACTAACTAACTAAACATTGACTCTCTATGGTGTATGTCACGCTCAGCGCACAAGTCCCATCATCAAACGTACTCCTCATCTTCACTACTACTGAAATGTTAAGAGGCAAGTATGAGCAAACTAGCCCAGTAGATTTACATCTCGATGTGCGGACAATGATATAAGTGATTAATGCTTTAAGAACTAGGCAAGCACAAGTGAGAAATTAAATCATGAGCATGATAAAATCGATGACAAAGTGCTAACAAGATTTATGCAGACAGGAACATGTTAAGACATTAGAATTAAACTATCAAGGTCTAAGATGCTCTTCACGAGACGGGCAAGTACTTTGGTTTCATTCAAGTAATAACAAGTAACAGTAATTGAGCAATAGCAGTGCAATAGGAGAGCCTGGGCCGTAGCCATTCATAACAGGACAGTAGCAGTTCAGTACAGCCATTGGCATCAGAACAGAATAAGTAATAGTCAGGATGTTTTAATAGACTAACAGTAAGAGTATAACAATCAGATGTCTAGCTAAATCATAACAGCCAGAACTGGTGCAATGTCGACAACCGTCATTAGCCCCTGTAGGTATTTTTGGTGGCCTCTCTGCCCCAGGACTAGATTGGAGCCCCTCAGACACTCTCCGTGCCCTCAACAGTATGCATTCAAGTCCAGTAGAGTCCAAGACCCGTTATAGGCTAGACAATTAGAGACAGTACAATACATAGGAGCCACAACAGCTCAAAGGGTCCCAAGAGAGTACTCTCAAGAGTTCAAGAATATCATGTCAGGATGTTCGAGAACAATTAGTGCGATCATGTCACGGGACATGTTCACTAGTAGTCCAAGAACATCATATCCAGAGCGAGTTTCAAGAGAATGTAGCACGAACAAGATTGTCAAGATATTAATGACTATCAAGTCAATAACAATGGTTCAGAGTGTCATAGTGTCACGTCCATAATGATTTCAAGCATAACAAGTCAGGTGAACAGGATTTCATGATAACCATGATCAAGAGAGAATTTCGGTAGCAAAACGGTGGCTTTTTCTTTAATTCTATTAATAACTTGTGTTTCATGGTCATTGTTGACAACTTCGAGAAATTCAAGACGAGGAGAGAGAGAGAGAGCGAGTGCACACTAACATCGGGGAACTTTATGGTACAACATGCTCGTCGGCCATGTGGGAATCCATGGTCAGAAGGAGACTTCAGAGGCCTTGGTCAAGGTTCACTAGTTCGGCAGAAGGAATATCCGATGGAGATTCACCACAAGCTAAGAAGGGGCTTTCCTATCGTGCTAGAGTGTATGCGCATGCCGCGTGTGAGAATCGCTCGAGTGCATCGGTGTGAATCTAATTATGGAAACGTTTTGTTATGGAAACTTCATTTATGAAAAGTATCATGAGTGCTAAATCAGAAAATACTAATCATGCATGACCAATTTTAGCAATAGCAATGTGTTTTTAGCAAATTCGATAACAAGGCAAGAAATAGAGGACAATCGGCAAGTAGCGAGCATGATCAATCACTTATGTTCATTAGAATCATGTGAAATATTTACTACTATTAATGGGTTGATTAATGCAATGAATAAGATTTTATAGAACCTTCCTAGAATAGATCAAACTCACACATACAAAGAAACGATGCAAAACGATGAAAACCAAGACTTATGACCCTTAGAAAGCAAATGCAGTCCCATCACTTCACTTCCTCAAGTCATAACTCACTGATTTCTTTTGCACATCTGACACATGAATATTCCATCTTGAAGCTCTTTGAATAAGGAATCCAACGAAAAAATGTCTCGTCAATCCGAGGTCTGTAGGAATAGTTAGCCATTTAAGCGAACATTGCACAGAGGGCATGTCGCGACAGCAAACCTATCGCATTCTGAACGCGACAGTCGATACGTCTCCTTCTGATTAGGGGTTTTGGGTTGCCAAATGCACCCAGTTCGACTCCTAATTGGACTAGGTTTGATATAGGGCACTTCTAAGACTTAAACTCGCTGTATAGAGCATGAAAATTTGTGAAACTAAGTTCATTGGATTGCTATCTCAATTAGCTAACTACTGTAACGAGGAATTAGAAAACCAATCCAATTTACTGGGTCAACTTTACTCTGTGGTACAAACCATAGAAAACTGACATAGTAGAGATGTTTCGATCATTGCTCTCTACACCCACCATGAAATAGAGTGATTTAAGTCTAGACTCAAAGGGGAATATTATTTATGTTGAGTGTTTGATCTGAAAACAACTCAGACGAGAGGTAGATGACTCTTAAGATAGTGTAAGGGTTTCATCAGGCAGAAAAATGACTATGATGATACAAGATTTATTTCGATGACACAACATGACATAAATTGGGGGAAATAGTATAAACATGATATAACATATGTATGCAAGCATGCAACGAGTTTAATTAGAGTTTGGCCCAGAGAAGACCTACCTTTGGGTGTAAGAAAAGTCGTCCTCCAGAAAACCCTAGTTTCACCACCAGTCGTAGAGAACGCTTATAGTCATGAACTACTAGGTAGAAATTGGGCAAAATGTGTCATAAGAAACCTAGACTCGAAGATCTTTCCAGGGATGTATGGTTTGCATAGTTTGGTCGAGGTTTCACTAACCTTTGGTGATGATCTTGAGGGACTCATGTACAGGTCGCAGATGAGAAGAGCACGATTGCTTCTTCTCAGCCTTTCTCTCTTGCGTTTCCCAGCCTCCAGCACGACCTCAGCACCCTAGGGTCGTCCCATGGGGAGAGAGGGCTTATTTAAAGGGGTGTGGTCTTTTAGTTGCCTAATTTAAATTATGAAACTCCTGGGTATGAATTTGGTGTGTCCTTCCCTCAATGGAGGATTTCACTTCCCATTCATGGTAGGAGCCCCTATGGAAACCTCCCTTAATGGTAACCACGAGTTTGGGATTGGTTTCAAGTCAAGTGGTGGGTCTATTGGGTGAGAAATTTACCCAATCATGGTCCATTAGTGAGATTTTTGAATATGGGTTATTTTCCTAGCATGAATTTATTTGTGGCCCAAAGACTTCCTTTGGCCTATTTCTTTCATTGGATTGTCAATACCATGTTTGAATCCAACCATAATTTTTATTCTATTTTTGGACTCCATTAAGTATATGTGATAATGATTTTTTAACTTATTTCTTAATTACGATAATAAGTCACAAAACACCTTAATCATGGCCAATCGGATTTTTTCTTTGCACGAACTTCTTTGTGGGTCATTTGGGAGTATTATTTCGAGTTGAACTATCATTTTTATCAAATTTTCAGTGTGTTTTGTACACATGATAATGACACGTACGTTTTTACTATTATTAAATTATTATTTCTAATTTTCTCATAATAAAATTTTCAGGGTGCTACACTAACCCCCACCGGCAACAGTACTAAAAAGCAATGAGGAAAGTAAAGCTACAGTAAATAAACACTACAAGAACACACGAGAAACCGGTGGCGTGACGCCCAACTCCTCGCAGGAGTGCGCCAAGAAACTGGAACCTCGCAGGCTCAACAGTACGGCAAGCACAACAAGCTCACGCAAACAAGCACACACACACATAAGGTAGGACCAGCTAGGGCCTATGGCTTGGCACCTCGACACCATAGAGTCCTTCAACCCTAGCCACATGTGCACACTCAGACGCTCTCCCTCGCATCTGGTCCTCGACCGGTTTTCTCCTATGTCGGATTCGAACGGTGGAGAAGGGGCCCCACAGAAACTGGCTCATAACCACCACAAGGGGCACGCATAGGACAGAGTTGCACTCGATGTCTGGGCTCACCGGTGGAATAGCTCAACGCCTGTTTTCCAGACGGAGCCTTCCTCAACGTCTGGGAAATACAACACAACCACAAACACAAGCACGCTAGAACTTAGCCCAAGCACAGACGGAGACGCTCTCAACGTCTGGCACACCATGCCAGGAGGCAGACACCACGTGTCAACACCTTGCACAATGGAAAGGGCTCAGCCTGCTAGGACCTATTTGCGAGGTTGACGGCAACATCGATTGCCGCCAATCCTAGGGTAAACGGAAACACCCTTACTGTCTACAAAAAGTAGGCGGCAACTAGTTTGCTGTTTACCTCTCCTTGACGGAAAGGTATCTTGCTGCCAAGTTCCAACCTGAAGAACTTGAAGTCAACCAATGTTAACGTTATGTTCTTCAGCTTTCAATAGCTAATACGGCCCTAGGCCGCTCCCACGGGCAATCCAGCGCAAGAAAATACGATTTGATGATGGGAAACGTTTTCCCTCATCACAAACCACCAGTGTCAAGCTGAAAAACAGCAATCCAACGCTCTTGATCAACAGATCTACCCCAAAACCCATCATGGAGAAACCCTCCCCAAAAACCTTGATTTTCCACACAAATCACACACATAAACATGGCATTGCAACCAGGGGGAGTCAAGAGGAAGAGTCCCTACCTCTGGACGCTAGAAAAACCCCAATAGAACCTCGAATTGCACCGTTTTCCCCAGAGCTTGCCCATGAGGATGATCCTCCAAACCACGATTTTCTGCCCGATCCGACGCCGCCACGTGCACCACGACCACCCCACGATCTCTCGTCGGCTATCGAAAGAAGTGGAGAAGAAGAGGGGTGAAGGTGGTGGGAAGGAGAGGGAGAAAAGGGTGGGGAGAATGGCCTCATGTTGCCCCATAAAAACAAGCCTCGGGCAGGTTGACGTCAACATGTGTGCTGTCAACTTGCATCGACATGAACTTGACGTCAACATCGATTGCCGTCAAGTTCAAGTATGGAAGACTCTGGAAACTTCAGTAGACGTCAACATCCCTTGACGCCAAGACCAAGTAGACGGCAACACCCTTACCACCAACCCACTATTGACGTCCACACCCTTGATGTCAACAGGCACTATTCCAGATAAAGGCCCAATAAGGCTCATGGCCTTACAATGTCTGAATCCTCAGACGGTATGAGTGATCAAATCCATTAGATCTTTCTTTCCACAGTTACCGTGCACCTTTAGTCCCTCATCCATATAATATCTCAGAGACTATATATAAGGCATGGTGTTGTCAGGCCTATACTGAGTCTTACTCTTATCATATTCTTCCAGTAAACTCCTCCTCTCTCAATCTGATTGACCCTGGATAGGAATTTATGTAACATTCCCCTCTCTTGTAGATCTCTTGTGGGTCAGCCACCTTCTATTGAAGGTCGTGACGTATCGGGTTGTCACCTTCTGAAGACGACAAGGTGGCTGTCGCATTCTTGTTGTGAACGTGATAGGCATGTTGTTGCGTTCATTCCTCTGATCGTAGCATGTAGTTTGTCATTTTGTTGTCAAGACAGTTGGGACAAGTGTCAACCCCTAACAACAGGAAGGTGACAGGTCAGATGTCGCATTCTGGGTGTCGGGGCTGCAAGGTTGACACGTGGCATTTTCGTTGGTCAAACCAGAACTTGAGATAGCGACAGGTTGGATGTCGCGTTCACTAAGTGAATGCGATAGGCAATCTGTCTCATTCTCAACTCTGAGGCTTAAATGTGCACAGGCCACAGAACAGCCCCTTGGCTTCCCCATTTTGGCTGGTTCTCCACTCCTCCGACCCCTCTGCTACTTGTTGCTCCGTGGAGAGCTTGGGGTGGCTTGTGAGGTGTGGGTGTGTTGCCTTGTGGTGTTGTTGAGATCCTCCTTCTTCCTGGCTTGGTGCTTCTCCGGCGTGGTTCCCCTCCGTGTTGATCCTCTCCGTCGGCATGTAGGAGGACGTTCGTGGCTCTTGGACGGAGTCTTCGTGTAATGCCCTCAAATTTTAAATACCATGATTTGCTTAGAAATTCTTGTTTATGCAAACCGATTAGATTTAAATTGTGATATTTAGGATTAAGGGTATGTTTAAGACACTTTATCATACTCAAGTACTACTTTCGGTCGTACGCACCCCGACAAGGCGACACCGGAAAACTATAACGAAAATAAATCTGAGAACACCATAATTCTTATAAAATTGTGGAGATATTAAAAATATAATTATTCGGAATTTTTGGCATACGGATTTAGAGATTAAGCTGATGCAACTATTTTTGGGGTGATTTTTCACCCAGTGTAAAATAAATTCTAAAAATTAAGCTAAAATTACGACAATTTTTAAAACCTTCCTATTAGTCTATGGTCGAAATTTCAAGTTAAACGGATATCATTAGAACACCTAAACATGAAGACCTTTGGCCCAGCTGATTTTTGGGCTATTTACGGCAGGGATTTTCTGGGAATTACATATGCATACGTGTGAAGCTTAGGAGAAGCCAACACACATTAGGATAAGGCTTAGCCAAGGGGTTGGGCTATCATTAAGGTTACTTGCGTGTAACCAAGAGAGTGTATGCATGAGAGACGTGGCTGTGGGTGGAGAAATGAGGTTTTTACCTCAACACCTGTGAGTCGACGTGCCGGCTTGCATGTTGTCCGGAGGAGTTATAAAAACTCACTCCTCATCCATCGAACAAACCTTTCCATCCTCTATTACTGTGGTTGCTGAGTTCTTGCTGTTGCAGCTGCCTATTATAGCTGCTGTTGTTCCTTCTTCTTTTGAATCACCACTCCTTCAACTGCGTCGATTGGAGATTTCTGCAGTTTATTTTGCTTTTCCTTACACTGATATTAGTTCAATGAGGAGGAGAAGAAGAATCTTTATCTCTTTTTCAAGATCAAGTAGGTTCCCAACCTCTCTTTGTACTTCTATTCTCCATTTGAGTTGGAAAGATTATAGCCTCATACAAGTTGCCTATGACCTTGTTAACAAGTCATGGATAAGTTTGTATACGAGATTGTAATCTTAGATTCTTTTATTTGATCTCTCCAATTACCTTTGGAATCATATAGTTATCAAGGAGCATCTTCACTCCCATTACAAATTAAGTAGGTTTCTAACTTCTTCTTCCACCCTTGATTCATGTTTATGTTATAGAGCCTTACTAGAAATTTTGATATCTTAGAACATTGTGATTTCTTTCCATTTAGATGTTGTACCTAAAACCTTGATTTGAAACATTAAATACCTGGTGTTTTAGTGTCCATCTTGTAGGAAAAATTCCATTAGACTATTGTTATCAAGGCTATACTTTCAGTACTACATCATGTTAGCTTCTAGCTAGACAAGTTCGAATTGCAAGCCTCTTACTACATCTCTCTTGTTTAGCTTATAAACCACTGAAAGATATACAATTAGACTCTTCTATTTGATATAAATCATGCCTTGACTCATAGGTTCCATAGTTAGAGTGTTTAGAGTGAATTCATAGTTCCTTATGAGTAAAGAACAGGTGGCTGTCGACAGGCAGCTCATAGCTGTCGACAGGCCAGCCTGCCTGAACTCTGGATAACTGGGACTGTGTGCATCTGTCGACAGCCATCTTGTTGCTGTCGACAGATACATACAGTCCAGCAAGCTAAAGCTTTGTCTGCAGCCATCTGTCGACAGGCCCTTCTTAGCTGTCGACAGGTACAACCCTGAATTGAATTTCTGCACTCTTTCATGTCTAAATCTATGCTAAAACTTTATCCCAAAAGCCAAGGAAGTTACCCTCTCATTTACCTTGGTATTTACTGTCATACTACTACAAAGTTTACCCACATTATGTACCTTAATCTCCCTTAAGTTATTCTTAAAGTTGGCAATTACGAATAGTACTCCGATTGAGTCTATTCTTCAGTATTCGGTAACTGAGGTTATAAAACTTGACCACTTGAGAGTTCATATGTTTGAGCACCTCATGAGATGCGCATAATTTGTGATGACCATTATGGATCTTCATTTTCTTTTGGATTCTTATATAATTCAAATCTTCTGAAGTTATTGGCTTGAGTCATAACCCTGTCTCAGCCAATTGTCTTTCTTATACTCTTGAACTCTGAGCTACTTTGTCACTAAGATATTTGTATTAATTTTCAACCAAAACTACCTTTGGATTTCCCATTTCCGTTATGCTCATGAAAAGAAGTTTATGATCTGAAGACAGTGCTCTCTTCAAAAGAGGGTTTAGGATCACTTGTAGTAGCACCCGCTACTTGTGATCAGCTGAGGGCGACAGTTTGTACGTATGTAAATCCAAGTCAATGGACTGACGATGGTGAGTAATAAAAAAATTATACCCCGTTCTTGCGCAATGAACAAGATCCAAGGTGCTGTAATCACCTAGGCACGGAGGATGTATTTACGATTATATAGTAACCTCTTGAGAGCAGTGATGCCTGTCAAGTTTGTTCCGAAATCAAGTTATGATATGAATTTTGAAAGATAAATATGACTTTTGTTCTGATATTCGTTTGAGCCCGTCATGAAATTAACTTGGTCTATATGTTTATGTTAAGTATGAAATTCATGAGCAATTATGTTTTGATCCACGTATGCACTATTTGAATATTCATTCAGTTCTGCAAATGAAACTTCTACGTTATGTTTACTTATACCTACTAAGTCCTTTCAACTCATGCCTTTGTTTCCTCCAACCCTTTTCAGATTGAAGGTGTGTATAATCTCAGCTACATGTGAATCCTAATTCTGCTGCGGACGATGAAGAGATGAAGAAGAATAATGTAGTTTTAGTAGTTTCTTTTAGTTGATAATGTATTAAGTTAGAGAGAGAGAAACTTGTCTTTTGTAAATAATGAGTATTTATACTTTGTTACCTACTGAATTATAATGTGTTCGAAGATACCTTTGTGGAATGGTTTGCCAGTTTTGTGCATTGCACGGATATATCTACCCATAACGAAAGTTTTTCAGCGTAACCCCTCTTCCGATCAAAGGTTATGTATGTATTTGTGTGATGTCGGAGGAGGGCGTTACACTTCGTGTAACGACCCTTCTTATATAGGTACAATTATACCAATCCACATCGGTATAATGAACGTCGTCACAGTGGGACAATTATCCAACATTAACATTTGATTGAGATATACATGAATATTAAAGAGAATAGTGGAAATAAATAATTAGTCTTATTTCATCATCCACATTCTATTCATAGTCCATATAGTGTTTAAAAGAAGTACATATGCCCACAATTACAATTCCAAAATAAATCACATTTCTCAAATGAATTACAAAAGTTCATTTATTACATACTATGAAAAGAAAAGTACAATGAAGGAATCTCCACAACAAAGCTACTCCTCTAGCTCGGAGTCGCTCCTAACTATCTCCTCGGAAGAAGTGGAGACACCTGCACTTGTACGCCGAAGCAAGTATGAGTCTAAATAGACCCAGCAAGCAATCCATATACATCATCCTTACACACATCATATGCATATGCTAACATTCAATGGAAGTAATTAACACATGTAGTATGGTTCATACAATTTAAATTACTATGCATGGAACTTATAGCATTAGAGACACATGATACATGCTTTATATTACTTACAACAATTAAGTATAAAACTTATAACGTGCTTTCTACACATTTTAATTAACATGCTTAAACGATTCAAATCTCATTTAAATCATATTACAATGTATACAATTTAAGCATGGAACTACACATAAAGTAAGCATCACTCCTAGCATGGATTCTATTTAAATTCTCATGAATTTAACACAATGATACACACATGTTACTTGCTGTTTTAACATAAATTAAACATATTCACAATGGTTTACACTTGTTCACATGCTAATACCTTCACTTTACACTTTCACATGCTCATTTACACATTGCACATTTCACAATTCACTTACACATATTCACATTTTACACTTAGTTGTCGTGACACATAGTCCAAACCACCACTAGAAGGACACACATATACACATACACTTATCCATCACCTAGGCAACACAGCAATGGATCTTGGTTAACCGTGCAGAACCGAGAGAAGCACTCTCCACCCTAACCAGTGGTACTTGTCCACCTCTAGGATTTCATCCTAATTGCCCATAGGATATCACACACATTGAAATTTCTCATAGGGACTTTACTACAGTACAGTTCCATAGTCCTCTATGGTGGCAGTGTCACTAATGGCACAGTTAACACATTAACTCTTTATCACATTCACTTACATTATTCACATGCACTTAACTCACACACATGCATTTTAACACATATACATGATCAGTTTACATGGCATGCTTTTACTGTTTCCCAATGATAATTGACTCTTAACACAGCCGTAAGCATGCTGCTAACAAATGAATTTCACATAATTAACTTGACATGTTTAACATGGTCATTTTCTCTCATTAAATCCATAACAGTACCTACTGTTATCAAAATGCAACGAAACTTTAATCACAAGTTCCCAACAGTAAACCCATTACATACTCAATTTTTCATATTTTTCAGATCTATAAAACAATTTTAGTAATTAAAACAAGATTCAATCGCATTTACCACTAAATTTAACTACTCATGGCCCACAGTAGTATAGTCATGTATATCAGTTCCAAAACCTGATAACAGTCATTACGAATACATGAAAATATTATGAAATCCTAATGTGCCAAAAATCTAATTATTCAAAAAATTTCAGCATTATTTCATGATCATGGTCCATTTACAGAATTTTAAATAAATAAACCTATATACAGAAATTCGTCCTAGACTCATGATGTAACCTACTACATGTACTTGAACACATAAAATCTACAGCATGTACTTATATTCAGAAGTATGGAAACATGTGTCCCAAAGATCAAACAAGCATTCTGTCAAAACCTATTGAACTTGGCGGCACAGATGTTGCTGCCAACATGGGTTAACGGCACCATCTGTTACTGCTTACCCTAGATCTTAATGGCACTAGATGTTGTCGTTAAGTTCCTGTCTACAGAAATGCAGACTGAACGCACAAAGCAACGGTGAATGGGGGTTCCAGGACACGAGGAAAAATCTGTAAAAATTTCTAGGACCTAGAAGACGTGTAGGGAAAGTGTACAAGGGTTACTTGACTCACAAAAAATGCTAGACGTGATTAAATTTCCGGAGAAGCTATCCTCGGTCAAGCCAAGAAGCCCTCCAATCTCCCCTCGATCCAACTTCTGTGTTGATGGATGAAGCACGCCGGAGTCGTGGAAGCTTTACTGATGTTCCAAGTTCCTTCCAATCGATGTAGATCGCCCAGAAACGCACCGAGTCGCCAGATCCAGAGCCTCAAAGTTTCAGGTTCGCACAAAGGTTCTAGGGTTTTGACCAAAGAGCCAAAAGACCTATTTTGGTCGCAAGAGGGTGTTTTTATACAACCTAAGGGTCGGGTCACGCACTTAGGGCAGAATCCTACCGTTGGGAGACGGTTTTCATAACAGGGGGCGAAAGAATCGCAGATGTTTCTGGATCTGAACCCGCAAAAATCTGGGGATATAGATGTCCACATGTCTGGCTGTCTACTGGGAGTTGGCGTCCATCGATCTGGACGTCGACTCACCTCTAACGTCCATGCATGTTGACATTAACATGCACTTCGGCCAGAACACAGAATCACGTATAAACATGCATTCACCTTACAATTTATCTAGATTACACCACATTATTTACATACTACATGTACATGGTAATTTAAAACAATATGTACATTATCAGACAAGCATACATACATGTACAACATTAATTAAAATATAATATGCAGAATAATTATACATGTAAATACATATACATATATATACATAGTCATACACACAAAGCATCTATACATCACAAGGCTAAAGTCTAACTAAAAAGGGCCAAAATTTGAGGGCCTTACACTTCGTGGAGCTTGGAGCGAGGAGGAGGTGGCCATGCACACGAGAAGACCCCAACGGGTTGGCTCTTCATTTTGAGGTAGGGATGCTTTAAGCTTCCCCTAGTTCTATCATGGTAGGACTCCAATCCCCTTTCTCCAAGCCTAGAAATCATGCTAGGGTGTGCATGTGTGAAATGGTGTCTCCATGGAATGCTTTCATGCTTTGATTCATGCTTGGAATGGGGTGTGGTTATTGAGGGTTTCATTCTTGCTTGTGAGGTTATTGAGTGTAGCTTCGTCCTCCTTGCATGCATGGGGTTTATGAGGGTGGTTTAGGCCTTATTTACTTGTTTATATCATTACCCATGCTCCCCTCCCCTTGGTTTGTTCAGATTCGTGGTGCATGTCACAGAAGGTGAGCTCTCGGGTGTGTAAGTCTGCGGTCGCGACACGCTTGGTGTCGCGACCCAGATCGCGACAGCCCGATATGTCGCCTTCTTGTGTGAGGAAGCGACGCCCGCCCTGTCACGTTCTGGTCGCGACCGGGTGACTATCGCCTTCTCTTCGGGTTTACACCGTGTGTTGTGGGAGACCTCAAGTGGTCACCTGGGCCTCTGTCTGTGGTCGCGACAAGGCCCTTGTCGCGACCGGATCGTGACAGGTACCCTGTCACCTTCTGACCCAGGTTGTGACAGGTACCCTGTCGCCTTCTGACCCAGGTCGTGACAGATAGGGTGTCGCCTTCAGGTGGCGACAGCCTGTGCGTCGCCTTCTCAGACAGAGAAGGGACTGGGCGACCTATTCAAAGTTTCCTTCCGCTGCGACTCTATTTTCCTTGGCACTTGTGTTGTTCCTAGTATATTACTACTCTAGTCTTTCGCTCGATGCTAGGCACTTGAGGGCTTGACCACGAGACAGGTTGTTACTGTTACCTAGACCCCCGGTCCCCACGCTCCTGTTTGAGGGAGTTCTTCGAGCGGCGGGCGAGCTTGAGTCACGAACTCTGGTAGAAGAGGCGAAAACAGTTAGGACAATGGTGTAGAGTCGTTTGTAGAGCTCTCTTAGTTGAGTATGGGATGCCAAGGTGGTTTGGTGCTCTTCCGGCGCAGATCAGCTAGTCCTTCTCTCACTGCCTCACTCTACGTGGTTCCGGAACCATTTTGAGGGGCAAGGCGTGGGACCGTAGTCCGGCCAGACTACGGCAGTTGTGTTTGCTTTAGTTCCACGTCTCACTTTGACGGGAGATGCTAGACATGGACTATCGGTTGAGGGTAAGGCGTATAGCGCACCTGATCGGTCGACTAGTGTAGTGTTTCTGTGACTAGTGTCTTTGTTCAGGCAGTTGTTTGCTGTCTACATTTACAACCTTGGGTTCTTCCCAGTGCTATGTTTTACATGGGTTTCTGGTCCCGACGTTCAGCTTAGACCGTAGACCACGTAGTTTCTTTACGCTTCCGCACTTTACTCTGTTAGTAGGATAGGTTTACTGCTTTATTTAATTATTACATATATAGATCTATTCTGCTGTTAGAACCAGTGGGAGATTGGTAGTCCCTATTGGGCTTCTTTGTGAAGCTCATTCCCCCTTTTACAGGTAAGACTTCACAACAGCACGTTCCGCGGTGGGCTGAGGAGACGGAGCCATAGTAGACGGCGTCTTCCGTGAGCAGTGTTCCCCAGATCTGTGTACTTCACCCTCGGGGTATGCCCCTAAGGGACCTGTTATCCCCTTTACCTTATGCACTTGTACTTTGTTTACTTTGGGACTGTACTAGACTTGTACTCTATGTTGGAATTTTCCCTTCACTTGTTAGTACATTTTAGTGCATTTTGTTGTTACTTACCTCCGTTACATATCTTGTTAGACTGGTCTATTAGCCCTTCTGGGTCTTCGGGGCTGTGGGCGACGGTGCCGATGGTCGGATTCTTGGTGGGAGCTGGGAGTTCGGGCATCGGGGCCGTTACAATTTACCTGAGTAAGAACACATGAGATATTCCTCTCATGATATTGAGAGTGGACGATCCTTTATTGACACACAATTGTCTTCATAAGGGTTGGCTATCCTTCCCAATAACCGGTTGTACTGGATCTGAAACTTCCAGACCTAGAAGTTTGGTATCAAATAATGGAGTGCTCAAACAAAGGTTTTTTGGTGTCTCAAGTCTAAGGACCAGTTACATAAGTGGGATCACGAAATTACTGTCTGACAATCAAGTATCATTAACCATATAACATTCTGAGAGCATATTATAAAATGAACTCAATCTCCAATGAACACCTGCACTATATCCCTTGTGTCTTCACACAAGTAGCTATGAGACCAGCTGCCTCCATCATATAGGTAGATATATAGCACACCAATCTACCCAGTTATCTCATTGTCCTTCTTGAGTAACCTATGACCACATATATGTAGGATCTATGTTTAAAGAGAATGGTCTCATTATCATGATCTCATCATGATCCAATTCTTATTACATAGACCGATGGACATCGCAATACAAGACATCATACACATGCATGTAAAATATAGTGAGAAAATATTATTTATATCATTACCAAAAGATATTAGTACATGATTACAAGTCTTATCATTCATGTAAATTGGCTTGCAGGGAACTCATAACTAACATCTCATTCCTATAATAAGGTTGGACCACTAGGATTAATTTGATGATATTAGGATGTGTGGACTGGGAGATCCAGTTGTCTTTCAGACCTAGCCCTACTGACCATGTTCATGTCAATTGGTGGCAAAGTCTTGGTGATTTTCCATAAGATTATCCTTGCTTAGTTACTAGTTAGAGTCCTTGGAGGTTGATTCATGTCTTAAAATTCATGTTTAAGGGGTTTTGCATGGTTTACTTTGGTAATTACCATTTGATAGATGTTTTGGCTAAGTTGCCTGAGCAAAACATTGTGTTCTGGCTCTTTGGCTGAGAAGGCAACAACCCTAGGTGTCACATCTATGAGATGACACCCCAACACGTTTTGTTCTCATCGATAAGGCGACTAGTCAATGTGTTGTGTTTTGGCTCTATGTTGCACTAGGCAGATAGTTTACCAGTCATTCTTTCGCTTATGTCGCACTTGGTGTGTGTGTTTCCCTATAGGTTTTTGGTTGGTTTATTTGATGCTATTTAGAAATCTAGGTTACTAGGATGTGCACCACTAGATTTTTGGACCCCTTTGTGGCCCCCTTGGGTGCGAGAGATTTGGACTTTGGATGTCTCATTTGTTATCTGGTTGTGATCTAATCGGCAACCTCCTCACTAGCCTGAGCACGGACCTCGGAGTGTGGAGACTCGCAAGACCCTGGTTAGCTTTTGGCTTGCCTCACCTTTGGGAAGTCCAGAGTTCCTTTGGGGTGGAAAGGCAAGATAGGTTGGATAGAAAAGTTAGTGGACCCCTCGGCCGACCCTTTGGACCTTTGAGTCGTGGCCTTCCTCAGTGATCATACAGTTTGGTGTTTGATGCCTTATGGGGCTCGTTTCTACTTTAGACTTTTAGACTCTTTGATTTTCACACTTTGGACTTGGACTTTGGCCCTGAACTAGGTGCGGTTTCAGAGTTAGATTCGTTAGATTGACACTGTGGCTTTGGACCAGGTTGGCCCTAGACTTGGATTTGTTGGTTTAGACATTGGACTTCTAGCTACGGCCATTGGATCCTTAGGTCCATGTTTCTACCATTGATTGGATAACACGATGCCTTTCAGATTGTGTTGGCTAGTGTCGGATATGTGTGCTAGTGCCAAGTGACCTAACAAGCCTAGTTCTTCTTTCAGAATTAGTACTTAATATAGTGGTTTTTCCCCACTGACGTTAGAATTCATACACTCATTAGTGGTCACAAATAGGTCAAGTGGATAGGTGCATGAGTGATCATGCCATCGGACTTTGGTTAGGTTGTGACCAACCTCATGGTCTTCCTTGTAGGTAGGACACTAGGTTGTAAGGTGGATTTATTGGTTGTATGTTGGACCATGTGTCATGTTTTCCTTAGAGAATGGTCATTTCGATCCTTGTTGCTTGAGCTTGCTTTATTAGTTGACGTCTTTTTACCTTGTGTGTGTGGTGGGATGACTTGGCAGTGATTTTCATTGAATTTCACACTTAACCCGCGCCCTTGCCATTGGATGTGGGTAGGTTTCATGTTGTTAGCTCGGAGAGGTTTGGAGTTGTGTTGCGTTGGCAAGGTAGAGTTGGCCGATTCTTTCCACTCCTTTCTTGCGAGTATAATATTAACTTTACTTTGGCAATTAATATTGTGATTTGAAGCATATGTAGGGTTGAAAACAAACCAATACACTCGATGAGAAACTCGTAACTCGGCTCGGCTCGTTTATTAAATTAATGAGCTGAGTTTGAACAAAAAAATAAGCTCGGTTCATAAACGAGCCGAGCTTGAACAAAGGTATGCTCGACTCGATTATGTTCGCGAGTAACTCATTAAGATACTCGGTAATATACTCGTTTAGGTACTTGATAAATTATTCGTTAATGTACTCGATTAATACGCGTTAATATACTTGATTTAATATTTGTTAATATACTCATTAACATATTCAATTTAATGCTCGTTAGTATGAAGATATAAATATATTTATATGTTGTTCTAAACTTATTATTAAATTATAAAATGTGAGGAGGACTTTTATGTAAAAGTCTCCCTTCCAAAATTCAAACAAGAAACTGTTCGCCATGATCGCAGCCCTAATTCTTATTTTTGGGTTCTGCGTTCGTGTTTTCTACTAGGGCTACGTTGAGCGGAGTGGCTGAGGAAGCACCGGGATCGGCCGGCCGGTGATTCAAAGGGCGCCAACTGATTCTTCTCTCCGCGATTCGAAGGGCGGCAGAGCACTAACTGGTGGTATCTCCCTCGACTCTATCTAAAGGGCGACGCCGCAACGGTGGCTGGACGCTTGCCGAGGAATGACGTGCCAGTCCGAGCTCTCAACATCCTTCGATCTACATTGGACCTTGCGGGCCTGCAGTGCTATGGCCACGACTTAAGCACTGCGCAAGCCTCCTCCAATGACGCCACAACCACAGTGAGAACATCACTTTATTGCTTCATTTTTTTAGTCCTTTTTTTTTCTTGGTTCTTCTGATGGAGAGGGACAAGTTTTCTGAGGTAGATCCCATGGTTTGAGGGCCAGTCACTCTCTCGTCGCTTGCTTCCTCCTCCCTCTCCAACCTCTCACACGGCGGACCATGTAGATGTGGTGGTTTGAGGGACTTTGGTTTATTTGATTTTTTCTTCCAATATTAATGTAGCAGTACCTTAATTGTATAGATGGAAGATTTAACCTTTTGGTCAACATCATCTTGGGGTCTTCTTCTTTTTTCACCAACAAGTCTCGTATAACATTAGGTAGCCGTAGTGGGTTCATACACTACGAAGTAGATGATAGGTCTATTTTGCTGTTTTGATGGAGTACTTGTTATTTTTCCTTTTCTTTTTTACTTTTTCTTCGGATCAGAAATAATTATGGCTTGTATTTTTCTTCCTTTATTTTTTTTCTTTGGATCAGAAAAAACTCTAGCTTGTATTTGGGCAAATCATGCTTGCGCAGAGGGCTTGTGAGAAGGAGCTTGTGCCTTAGTTATTGTTGTTTCTTATTGGTATCTTGCAGAGCGCAGAAACAGTGGAAGCTGTGAGGCGTAGGTGGGCAAGGCCAGGTGATTGCTTGCACATCCAACAACAACAGTGGAAGCCACGAATCGCAGTTCTCTTGTTATGTCCTTGTTAGGAAAACTTTTTCAAGTATCTATCTTAACTAGCAAAGAACTTCTTTTTAAGAAGTTGTTTGCTTGTTTTTCTTATTATCTTCAATATATGTAATATGTGTTTTAGTGAAATCATAGATTAGTGATTGATCTTGCAGTTCTTGTTTCAGGTTCTCTTGAAAGGCTCTCAGGTTCTTTTCCTAGTTGTTCATATTTTTCAGAAAACAATTTAAATTTTAATTATGAGCAAAAGGTAAAAGGTGTCTACCCTATGGTAGGTGTGATGTGTATTTGTGAATTCTCTTCAAATCCGTGGGAAATTTCTTGCTTGATGTCTGCCCCATGGCAGGTGTATTCCTCATCAAAATAGTTGGCCTCCCTCAAACACATTCTTGCTTGATGTCTGCCCCATGGCAGGTGTATTCCTCATCAAAACAGTTGGCCTCCCTCAAACACATTCTTGCTTGATGTTTTGTCTATCTAAAGGAAATTTCATGGTCTTTTGTGTATCATAAACTTAAAAGGGCCATGAGATTAGAATGAATCTTTTCTAATTCAATTTTTACAGTTGATGCTAGGTGATATTATTATTTTTGTTGAGCCTGCAGCAAGACAAGCAAAGGAAAGAGGACATACTCTTATTGATGAGATACACATCCTCCTGGTCTATATAGCCATCCCACATATATGTATATTCATTGTTTTAAGTTTATTATTCTTCTCCCAATATATTTTGGAAGGTACAAGGTAAGCAATGTATTTGGGAAGGTAAACTGTGAGCATGGTCTTTTTTTGTGTACTTTTAACTTTGCATATCTTCTATAAGAGATGCTTGGACATCTACAGATCTAATTTGGTTGTATGATATCCTATCTCATTTTAGTTAGAAAAAGTGAGAAGATTATATTCATGTACCATTGAAAGTTGTCAAAATTAACTCAGTCATATGCAAAAACAAATACACATGACTCAAAGCAAATATAGATTTCACTTCATTTGTTTTTCTTTCATTTATGATTGTATGCCCTACATAACCACTTCCCTTCATTTTCTCTTACTTTTAAAGAAACGCGAATCTGCTACATCTAGAATCTGATTTCATATAATCTATCCTTGCAAGATAGTGGTCTGCTGTCTTATAAATCTGATTGTCTTTTTACTTACATTTGGAGAGAGAGAGAAATCTGAAGAATAAATTCTGTAGGTCATCTGTAGCACCCCAGAAAATTTAATAAGTAAAATTCGAATAAATGGAAATAAATAATTTCAACAATATCGGATTATTTAAAACATACGTACCACTATCGTATGTGCAAGAACACATCAAACAATTTCATAAAAATTATAAATCAACCCCACACATTATTCCTAAATGTTCCACAAAGAAATTTGTGCCAAGAAAATCGGACTAACCAAGTTTAAAGTGTTTCGTGACTTATTATCGTAATTCATGGATAAGTCGAAAAATCATTATCACACGCACTTGGATGAGTCAGACAATTAAATAAAAATCATATACGGACTTCAAATAATATCCTCTAATGACCCATAAAGAAATTTGGGTCAATAAAAATCATTTGGGCTAGGTTTAAGAGTTAAGGTGACCGATTATCCAAATTAGGAAACAAGTCGGAAAATCGTTAACACGAAAATACGACGTAATCATAAATTAAATAAAAATGTTGGAGAGACTTCTAACATTATATATTAATGACCCAATATCATAATTGGGCTAATGGACATCACTTGGCCTAAAAATCAAATGAAACAAAAAAATACATAGAAATTCGCAACTTTAAATAAGCTGAACTTAGGAAGAGGTAATTAGAATGGAATTGGGATAGAAACATGCATTCTTGGCAACCCAAATTCGTGCTTAACTATGGGGGGAGGTTTCCTAAAGCCTCACACACTCTAATAGAGGAAGAAATCCTCAAAATAGGAAACTAACATGTCAAAACCGAAACTTAGCTTTCCTAGTCATAATAGGACTCCTAAACACCATGGTTGCTTAAATATGAAGGGTTGCGGAATTCCCAATATGGTAATCTAGAAGGGGGGTTGAATAGATTACTGCCTCTTAAAAACTATTATCACGATCTTTTTCTTAAAGCATAGATTATCAAGACAGTATCAAGATCTAAACTATGTGTAGATGATGTAGAAACCTATCTAGTGTGTGAATATGCAACGTGTCTATCAAACATCTATCGTAGAAATGATCAAACCACGAGACACGCAGATTTACGTGGTTCGGAGTACACAACAGTGTATCCTACGTCCACGGCACACACACACACACAGAGTAAACTGCTTATGAGCGAGTTCAGTGACTACAACTCACACACACACGTGTTTTCTGATGTGCACCCACGATCAGAACAACACACACACGTGATCTCAAGCACAAGAGACGCTTGAATCACACAAACACACACACAGTTGATGAGAATTATGAAACAGGAAGAGTTCAGAGCGTAGGAGTAAATCCTAATGTGGAACTCTTCTGAGAACGCCTGGATGGAGTTCAAACTTCGACTTGAGTGCTCTGGACTGATGGAGAAGGTTGAATCCACGACGATCTATCTTCAGTACTGCAGGATCAACTGATCTTTCGGTCTCTGCACTGCAGACTTGAAGCAGAGCAGCAGCAACTTCTTTTCTCTTGGACTTGGCTTTAGGGTTTTTGGTTGTGGCTGCTTCTGTACGAGATTCTCTTCAAAAGGATGCTTATATAGTTGTGTTTTCATGTGGAGAGTCGTGGGACTTGAAAACACAATCTTGGATATGAAGGAAGGTTTCCGTATTTGAAGATCCTCTGCATCTGTCGACAGGTTCTGAGTATCTGTCGACAGATTGCAACAGATTTGCAACAGACAGACTTCAGGTTGCTCTGGTCTGTGGCATCTGTCGACAGGCGATATCCATCTGTCGACAGGCAGAGACAGTTTTGCCAAAACACAGAACTCTGGTATTTCTGTCTGCGACATCTGTCGACAGGTCTCTGAGAATCTGTCGACAGGTGCTCTCAGTACTCTTCAGTCTGATCACAACTGCGGCATCTGTCGACATATGCCTTTGGGTCTGTCGACAGGTACATGTATACTCTGTGATTGTGATCATTTTCTCATGATTTGAGAAGGCTTGGTTATATGCATTTGTACCTGCATGATAAAACATGTATAGTTAGGTATAATGTAGACATAGATAACCAAATATTGTATCATCTTAATTGACATGTATGAAACCTCAATTCAACTCATTCATCATTAAAAACATTGTTTGACTTTCATTTATCACTTAGAGTGTGAATTCACTTAGTTTCCAGAATATGAACCCAACATTCTCCCCCTTTTTGATGATGACAAAATTATTCAATTAATGCTCATGAACTTGAGGTTTCTTCTCCCCCTTTTGACAACATCAAAAGTAAAGACAACACTCACATATGTAGATTTGCACAGAACATGTGATTTCATTCATTGGAAAGGGAAGCATTCACATGACAAAAGTGTGACTGGAGTAACATGAAGTGAAAATACATAAAGAAAAGGAAATAACAAAAGACAGAAACAACATTGCTCAGACTGAAGTGAAAGTACAGGACATGACCCACTCCTATACATCTAGTATATCTAAGCAGCATCATCTTCAGGAGCTTGAGGAGGGGCATGACGCTCAGTTGCAAGTCTATCAATGCGTGTGTCCAAGGTATCCATTCTTTCATGCAGCCTCTCAAAACCCTGTGTCATTTGGACTTGTAGCTGGGCTAACAAATCCCTAATGGAGGGCTGAGCAGCTTCACCAATACCAGCATCTCCCGGAGCATCTAGTGGCTCTGACTGGGAGTCTTCATCACCTTCTTCAGCATCTTCTTCATCATCAACTTGATCGTCAGCCCCAATGAAATCTTCATCCTCGGCAGCAGCAGGTGCCTTGCCCTTAAGTTCCCGGGTGACGACCCCATCCACTAGCTTGTAGCCCATGCGTGAGGCGGCAGTGATATCAAAGCTGTTGCGGGAGTTGAGTGAGACACACTCACTGTCTGGAATGGAAATGCCAATAAACTTCAAAAGAGAAGTAATTTGGCAAGCAAAGGGCATGGATCTCCTGGGTTGGTAGAAACACTTGGTGATCAAGTTAAACATCAGGAGAGGAAGATTTATTGGTTCACAATGAAGGAAGAAGGTAAACAGTGATTTGTGAACATTGGTGACGAGTTCACGACTGCCATGCTTTGGCGCAATGCAAGTGGTGAATATTTGGTGAATCATGCGGTTGAGTGGAGGGAAGGTGTTGGCATTGAGCTTAGCAATCTCCTTTGTTGTATCATAAGGTTGAAGAGTAAGAAGGGGATAGTAGACAGAGGCGTCTGGATGATGAGCAAGAATATCCGCCCCGATGTTCGGAATCTGGAGGGCAGTGCTAAGAAGGTTAGCAGTGATTTGAAAGGGAGTGCCCTTCACAGAGGTGTAGAACCCTTGAGCAGAGGTGGAGAGATTGTTGAAGAACTCAGTTACGGCAGTGGGGGAGTATGCCGTATGAGCGTAGAGAAAGACTGTCCAACCCTGGGTATCAAACAGGGGTTGGAGGTTGGGAAAGAGATCGGCCAAGGAGTGGAAATCCACAAAACGTGGAGGAACAAACTTTGTGAATGTACCGTGAACCCGTTTGAGATTGAGACGGGGAGGTACGACCAACTCTGGAAGGCGATCATCCCGGTGTTTGGTCCGACGTTCATCGTGAGCCCTGGATCCTTCGCCGGGCGAGGAGGAGGCGGGACGACGACGTGAGGCCAACTTCTTCGCCTTGGGTGCCATGGAAAAGACGAGGCACGGATGGAGAAAAGGGAAGAAGTGCTGGAGACAGTGGGAAGAAGAAGAAGGGAGATGGAGGTAGGGTTTCCCGTCCAGAAAGGGGAGAGGATGTATGTGAGAGAGGGAAGGGATGGCTGGGGTGGTGTTGGATGTGGAAAGGGCCGGAGATGCCTATATAAAGGAGGAGGGGGAAGTTTAAAAGGCAATGGCCCACCAAGTCTGCCCCAAACGGCGTGTCCGTTGAGCTTCCCAACAGGACAGCCGGCGTCTGTCGACAGACATATTTGTATCTGTCGACAGATGCTTGCAGAATATGACTTTGTTGGATTTTTGTAAGGAATTTGAAGTGGACCTCTTGAGCAGTGTTTTTTAACAGATTACCTAAGGTGAATAGATGACGAATACATATATAAGAACCTATCATATACATGAAGATGTAAAGCCACTTCAAATATCTTAATGGTTCAAACATAATACTGAATTAGCCTGAAGCTGAAGCATGAAGAAAACACTTACGGGTATCCAAAAAGAAACACTTTTACTCTTCTTTTTATTATTAGAGTATAGGACAACACAATCTTCAGTGGAGGTGCAAATGATCAAGGAGGGAAATATCTACATGCCAAGACATTCAAAAACATCAATTACTCATGGGAATTATCACTCAGTGGAGGCTTCACACTATTGCATTATTGTCCTCATTTGCCCTTCATTTATGCAATGGAAAGAAAATGGTAATCAAGATAACGTCTCGCCTTTGAACATGAGGGTAGACATTATTCGTGCCCGTACCCCCAGTTACTCAGTGAAAGTGTCCATCATACCGTTGTACAGAGTTGACGAATTAGCCTTTTGACGCGAGGGCAAACATTTGTGATGCCCACTCCCCGGTTACTCAGCAAGAACTCATCATTGCTCTGCATTTTTCCAAATTATGTAGTTTTAATCTAATGGAATAAAATTGTTTAGGTAGCTTTTCTCCAAGTATTGTGTTAATAACCCAAGTTTAATATAGCGATTGATTATCTAGCAATTGTAAACATTAAGCTCAATGATCATAATACCTTTAAAAAAAGAATCATATTTGCCTATAAGTAAATAATGAAGAAGAGTTAGGTGTTAAGTTTTTGAAAATGGTGAAATGTTTCCAGAATGATTGAACCTAGACTTAACTTGAGTATTATGTAAAAATCACAAGATTGTTGAAAATTGCTTTAATATCTTATGCACATGATGTGATCAAATATGTTATTAACATCAGATAAACACCTTAGACATTTTAAAGAAACCTGCTCAAAGAGGTTTGGATTGAATAGGCTTGGAATGCCAGGTAGAAGTGTGTCTGTCGACAGCTAAGGGGAGCTTGTCGACAGGTACACTCAGACAGAGAAATGGGTGTTCAGCTAGTTGTGAGTACTGTGATATCTGTCGACAAGCCAGGGTGAGTCTGTCGACAGCTACACACAGACAGAGTGAAGGGTGTGCGGGGAGGACAAAACCTGTGAGATCTGTCGACAGATGCATGGTTGACTGTCGACAGATGCACACAGAGTTCAGAACCTGTGGTCTGTGGATGCCTATCTGTCGACAGGAAAAGAAGGAGCTGTCGACAGATCATTGTTGAAGGCCAGTCTAGAGAAAGAAGGGAATATGAAAAGATCATTTTATGTGAAGGAGTTAATGAACAGCAAGAATAAATGTTTTCCTTCACAATAACACCCAACTTTTGAACTAGCTCCCCCATAATGTGTGCTCATGAAAAGACACAAAGTTGATCAATGCAATTCAATCCAAGCAAGATTAGCACACATGTATTCAGCAAAACATTCATGGAATTGAGACTGTTTTTGGTATTATCTAATTTATGATTTTTTGTTTTTTTTTTTTTTTTTTTGTGTTAGAGTAGTTTGGCTAATGAAATGAGACTTACCCCTTTATCCAACATGGATGTCCCTTCATGGGCTCCAACTACGGGTACTTGGCGGAGAATGTTTTCTCACGCATAATGAAGGTTTCCAAACAAGCCGAACTTGTTTTTCCACAAATCACCATTTGATATACCCCATAGTTGTTGCTTACGAAGGACATTCATCAAGGACTGGGGATATTTGTCACTGAATTTTACATAGGCCTAATTCTCTTCTAAGAGATGTGAACCTATCCTCTGCCAATGGTTTTGTAAAGATATCAGCTAGTTGTTGTTCTGTTGGTATGAAGCTAATTTCCAAATTTCTATTTGCAACCTCATCTCTCAAGAAGTGATGACGAATTTCTATATGTTTTGTCCTAGAGTGTTGAATGGGATTCTTGGATAGATTGATTGCACTAGTGTTGTCACATAGGATTGGTGTGCATCCAAGGTCAATGTCGTAGTCACACAACTGACTTTTTATCCACAACACCTGTGTTGCACAACTCCCTGCAGCAACATATTCTGCCTCTGCAGTGGAGAGTGCAACCGAATGTTGCTTCTTGGATGCCCACGAAACCATGCAACCACCAAGCATCTGACAATAGCCACTAGTGCTCTTCCTGTCAATTTTACATCCAGCATAGTCAGCATCAGAATATGAGATTAAGTTAAAGCTACTCCCTGCCGGATACCAAAGACCCATGTCATGTGTACCTGAGAGATACCTGAATATTCTCTTAACTGCAATTTGGTGGCTTTCCTTTGGACTAGATTGATATCTAGCACAGAGGCAAACACTGAATTGTATGTCAGGTCTACTTGCAGTAAGATAGAGGAGTGAGCCAATCATACCTCGGAAATGTTTAGCATCTACCGGTTTACCTTTCTCATCACTTTCTAGCTTAATGCTTGTGCTCATCGGTGTTGAGGCAGGTTTTGCAGTTTCAAACTGAAATCTCTTGAGAAGCTCTTTAACGTATTTTTCTTGGTTTATGAAGAAGCCATCTTCCATTTGCTTGACCTGCAGACCAAGAAAAAATTGAAGCTCCCCCATTAAGCTCATCTCAAATTCACTGTGCATATGATGTGAGAATTCTTCACAAAGTGATGGGTTAGTAGAGCCAAAGATTATGTCGTCCACATACACTTGAACAACAATGATGTGTGTGCGAACTTTCTTTGTAAAGAGAGTTTGGTCTACTTTACCTCGTGAGTAGTTTTTGCTTACCAGAAATTGGCTTAGCCTGTCGTACCAAGCTCGGGGTGCCTGTTTCAAACCATAGAGAGCCTTGTGCAATTTGTATACATGGTTTGGTTTGTCATGAAGTTCAAAGCCAGGTGGTTGAGAGACATAAACTTCCTCTTTGATGTAGCCATTTAAGAAAGCAGTTTTAACATCCATTTGATATAGTTTGAACTTGTTTGAGCATGCATAAGCTAACAAGATTCTGACTGCTTCTAGTCTAGCTACAGGTGCAAAAGATTCTTCAAAATCCACACCAAATTCCTGATTATACCCCTTTGCAACCAGTCTAGCCTTGTTTCTCACCACCTTTCCCTCTTCATTTAGTTTATTCCTAAAGACCCATCGTGTTCCAATTACAGAAATTTCGGGGGTTTTAGGAACTAAGCTCCAGACATTGTTTCTTTGAAATTGACCTAGCTCCTCATGCATAGCATCAATCCATGAATTTTCGTTTAAGGCTTCTTCAACATTTTTAGGCTCCACTTGAGAGACAAAGGCTAAATGATCCTGTTCAACTATTTGATGAACTTGAGACCTAGTTTGAACTGAATCATTTATGTTACCTATGACATTCTCAAGTGGATGAGCTTTAGAGTACCTCACACTTGTGATTGTTGAAGGACCGGGTTGATCTTGCACTTCAGAAGTCTGTTCTGGAGGAGGGGTGGCTGGAGGACTTCCATGTTGTGGATCTTGTGCAGGTACTTCATCTTCATTTCTGAACAGAAATCCGTCATCTTCATCATTGTACCTGCGTAGATAGCCATTGATTATTGTTGGAACTGACTTAGAGATTGTGTTTGGTTTTCTTTGCAGTTCTTCATGTGTTGTATCTTCAGTGTCATCTTGAAACCTGTAAGGATTAGGACTGTTAGATTTGGTTTGAGATTCATCAAATACAACATGTGGAGTTTCTTCCACTTTTCTGGTTTTAAGATTAAACACTCTATAAGCTCTAGAGTGTTCTGAGTATCCAAGAAAAATACCTTTGTCGCTTTTGGCTTCAAATTTGTCCAGATCAATTTTATCATTGTTATGTATGAACACCTTTGAACCAAAAACTCTGAAGTGTCCAAGGGATGGTTTCTTACCTTTCAGAAGCTCATAGGGAGTTTTCTTGAATACCGGTCTTACCATGGCTCGATTGAGAATGTAGCATGACGTGTTTACTGCTTCTGCCCAAAAGGTTCTGGAGAGTTGATTTTCGATCAGAAGCGTACGAGCCATCTCCACCAAGGTTCTATTTTTCCTCTCCACAACCCCGTTTTGTTCTGGAGTTCTTGGGGAGGAGAACAAGTGTTCTATTCCTTGGTTCCTGCAGAAATCAGTGAAGGAGTGGTTGTCAAATTCTCCCCCGTGATCAGTGCGAATGGAGCATATCTTGTGGACATTTCCATGCTCAATTTTATTGAAGAAGTCTTCAAAAACATTCAGTGCATCATTCTTATGAGCCAGAAATTTCACCCAAGTGAACCTTGAAAAGTCATCTACAATGACAAAACCATACCGTTTGCCAGTGAGACTCAGTGTTCTAGTAGGTCCAAATAGGTCCATGTGCAACAGTTCATATGCTTTGGAAGTACTTACCGGTGCTTTCGATTTGAAGGATTTTCGGGTCTGTTTTCCCTGTGCACATGCATCACAGAAATTTTCATTTTTCTTGAATGGAATTTCAGGAAGTCCACTTACAAGTTTGAGCCTCATTATCTTGTTCAAAACATTGTAACTCGCATGTCCAAGCCTACGATGCCACAATGTAAGCTCATCCTGTTTATTTGCTACAAGACATAAATCATTATTTTCTGGATCATCCAAATCAACCATGTAGATGTTATTCATTCTTTTTCCAGAAAATTTGAGACTTCCTGTTTCCTTATCAAGGATTTGACATGAATCTGATTCAAAAACAATTTTATGGCCTTTATCACACAATTGACTTATGCTAAGCAAATTGTGATGAAGACCATCAACTAATAGTACATTATCTATTGAGTTGGAGGCAAACTTACCAACCTTACCTGAGCCAATGATCTGGCCTTTGTTGTTACCTCCAAAGACAACGTGACCTCCGTCTTTTTCCACGAGCAAACTGAATTTTTCTTTATCGCCCGTCATATGCCTCGAGCAGCCACTATCCAGGTACCATTTGTTTTGATTGTGTGCTGCTAGGCATTCCTGCACATGTGGATCAGACAAGAGGTTTTGGTACCCAAATTACTTTGGGTGCCGTTTCATCATTCATGCCAAACAGTAAATGCTTTGGAATCCAGATTTGTTTAAATTTCTGTTTTAGTGGATTGTTCCAGCATTGTTTTTCATTGTGCCCAATCTTTTTACAGATCTTACATGATGATGGCTTATGAACAACAGTGGATTTTGGATTCTTAGTTGCATGCATAGGCATCTTACCCTTTTGTTGCCTAGTGAGCTTAGCATTAGGAACTTGCTGTTTTGCCTTGGGACATCCCTGTTTGGGGTTGGTAGCAAACTCCTTAAGCTTAGTTGGAACAAATTTGGTAGCCTTAGGTTCCTGGTTTTTGCCCTTGGTTTGATTTTTCCTTTTCCTTGAGGGATTTTGATTGCTAGAACTTGGGATAGGATCAGTGAAATTAGTCAGCAGATTTTTTCCTGTTTCCTTTGGCTTGGGATTTTGAAACCCAATCCCATGTCTAGCAACAAACACATTGGATCCTAAGATTGCATCTAGATTCTGTTTGCTCTTGACAAAACTAGATAGATCCTTTGTTTTGCCTTTCAATTCCTTTTCAGCTTTTTCCAATTTCTCTTTTAGATCAGTATGCTCATTGTTTAGAGTTTCAAGGAGGTTCATTAGATCATCTTTCTCTTTTTGAGCTTCTTGAAGCTTAATTTTCATGCTATCCATCTCTTCACTGTGTGTTTGTTCATCTATTTTCATCATGTCAATTACCTTATTCAGAGATTCAATTTCATCATTATTATCAGTTTCATGAATAAGGAAATTAACTTTCTTCTTGAGTGCTTTATTTTCTGATTTGAATTGACGGAATTTTTCAAAAAGGACAGTGTATGCTTCTTCCCATTCAGCAGTAGAAAAAGACTCAAAGGAAGAATTTACCTCAGAGGAGTCATCACTCCTTGCCATAAGACAGTGAATCTCGTCATCTCCTGAGGTAGCTTGACTTTTTTCATCATCGTCTTCATCACTCCATGTAGCCAGCATTGCTTTGGCTTTCTTGAAGACGAACTTGTCCTTTTTCAGTTTCTTCTTGAGCTCGGGGCACTCTCCTCTCATGTGTCCCTGCTTCTTGCACTCATAGCACACAACATCAGATTTTTTATTGGACGAATCAAACCTGTTGGTGCCTTTTTGGAAAGGTTTGGAGTTTCCTGAACCTCTTCTCTTGAATTTTAAAAACTTCTTAAACTGTCTAGTGAGCATGGCCATTTCATCATTCTCACTATCAGTAGAGGTTTCAGACTCAGACCCTTCCTGTTGGGCATTCTTTTTGGAATCTGAAGATACTTTATTTGAGGCCTTCAAGGCAATTGACTTCCTTGGATTCTCTTCAGTTTCTTTTCTTTTTACATTTAGTTCATAAGTCATGAGAGATCCAATCAATTCATCCACTTTCATTGTTGAAAGATTCTTGGAATCCTCGATGACAGTGACTTTGGTGTTCCATGAGGATGGAAGAGACCGAAGTATCTTCCTCACCAAATCACTTTCTGAGTATTCCTTCTTAAGACCTTTCAATCCATTTATAAGTACCATGAATCTAGCAAACATGTCAGAAATTGTCTCATCACGGTTCATCTTAAACATTTCATATTCTGAGACTAACATGCTTACCTTGGATTCTCTCACCTCAGACGTACCTTCATATATCAACTCGAGCTTGTCCCACATCTCCTTAGCTGAGGTGCATGTGGAGACTCTCGAGTATTCCTTTGGGTGGACCGCGCACTGCATCATGTTGAGGGCGCTCCAGTTGAGTGTCCCTTTTGCAATCTGGTCCTTGGTCCATGTATCTTCGTCTTGAGGCAATCCATATGGTCCTGTTCTGACTATCTTCCACAATTCATAGTTTTGTGCTCGTAGAAACACCTGCATGCGGTTTTTCCAATATGGATAGTCAGTGCCATCAAAGAAGGGTGGCCTGGTCACAGAGTGTCCCTCGGCCATATACCCCTTGGTAGATTCCATTTGATCGTGAATCTCCTGATCGTTAGATCAAATAGATAAAGCAATAAATCGGAGAAACCACGCTCTGATACCAATTGAAGGGTTGCGGAATTCCCAATATGGTAATCTAGAAGGGGGGTTGAATAGATTACTGCCTCTTAAAAACTATTATCACGTTCTTTTTCTTAAAGCACAGATTATCAAGACAGTATCAAGATCTAAACTATGTGTAGATGATGTAGAAACCTATCTAGTGTGTGAATATGCAACGTGTCTATCAAACATCTATCGTAGAAATGATCAAACCACGAGACACGCAGATTTACGTGGTTCGGAGTACACAACAGTGTATCCTACGTCCACGGCACACACACACACACAGAGTAAACTGCTTATGAGCGAGTTCAGTGACTACAACTCACACACACACGTGTTTTCTGATGTGCACCCACGATCAGAACAACACACACACGTGATCTCAAGCACAAGAGACGCTTGAATCACACAAACACACACACAGTTGATGAGAATTATGAAACAGGAAGAGTTCAGAGCGTAGGAGTAAATCCTAATGTGGAACTCTTCTGAGAACGCCTGGATGGAGTTCAAACTTCGACTTGAGTGCTCTGGACTGATGGAGAAGGTTGAATCCACGACGATCTATCTTCAGTACTGCAGGATCAACTGATCTTTCGGTCTCTGCACTGCAGACTTGAAGCAGAGCAGCAGCAACTTCTTTTCTCTTGGACTTGGCTTTAGGGTTTTTGGTTGTGGCTGCTTCTGTACGAGATTCTCTTCAAAAGGATGCTTATATAGTTGTGTTTTCATGTGGAGAGTCGTGGGACTTGAAAACACAATCTTGGATATGAAGGAAGGTTTCCGTATTTGAAGATCCTCTGCATCTGTCGACAGGTTCTGAGTATCTGTCGACAGATTGCAACAGATTTGCAACAGACAGACTTCAGGTTGCTCTGGTCTGTGGCATCTGTCGACAGGCGATATCCATCTGTCGACAGGCAGAGACAGTTTTGCCAAAACACAGAACTCTGGTATTTCTGTCTGCGACATCTGTCGACAGGTCTCTGAGAATCTGTCGACAGGTGCTCTCAGTACTCTTCAGTCTGATCACAACTGCGGCATCTGTCGACATATGCCTTTGGGTCTGTCGACAGGTACATGTATACTCTGTGATTGTGATCATTTTCTCATGATTTGAGAAGGCTTGGTTATATGCATTTGTACCTGCATGATAAAACATGTATAGTTAGGTATAATGTAGACATAGATAACCAAATATTGTATCATCTTAATTGACATGTATGAAACCTCAATTCAACTCATTCATCATTAAAAACATTGTTTGACTTTCATTTATCACTTAGAGTGTGAATTCACTTAGTTTCCAGAATATGAACCCAACAATGATGAATGCTCATGAACTTGAGGTTTCTTCTCCCCCTTTTGACAACATCAAAAGTAAAGACAACACTCACATATGTAGATTTGCACAGAACATGTGATTTCATTCATTGGAAAGGGAAGCATTCACATGACAAAAGTGTGACTGGAGTAACATGAAGTGAAAATACATAAAGAAAAGGAAATAACAAAAGACAGAAACAACATTGCTCAGACTGAAGTGAAAGTACAGGACATGACCCACTCCTATACATCTAGTATATCTAAGCAGCATCATCTTCAGGAGCTTGAGGAGGGGCATGACGCTCAGTTGCAAGTCTATCAATGCGTGTGTCCAAGGTATCCATTCTTTCATGCAGCCTCTCAAAACCCTGTGTCATTTGGACTTGTAGCTGGGCTAACAAATCCCTAATGGAGGGCTGAGCAGCTTCACCAATACCAGCATCTCCCGGAGCATCTAGTGGCTCTGACTGGGAGTCTTCATCACCTTCTTCAGCATCTTCTTCATCATCAACTTGATCGTCAGCCCCAATGAAATCTTCATCCTCGGCAGCAGCAGGTGCCTTGCCCTTAAGTTCCCGGGTGACGACCCCATCCACTAGCTTGTAGCCCATGCGTGAGGCGGCAGTGATATCAAAGCTGTTGCGGGAGTTGAGTGAGACACACTCACTGTCTGGAATGGAAATGCCAATAAACTTCAAAAGAGAAGTAATTTGGCAAGCAAAGGGCATGGATCTCCTGGGTTGGTAGAAACACTTGGTGATCAAGTTAAACATCAGGAGAGGAAGATTTATTGGTTCACAATGAAGGAAGAAGGTAAACAGTGATTTGTGAATATTGGTGACGAGTTCACGACTGCCATGCTTTGGCGCAATGCAAGTGGTGAATATTTGGTGAATCATGCGGTTGAGTGGAGGGAAGGTGTTGGCATTGAGCTTAGCAATCTCCTTTGTTGTATCATAAGGTTGAAGAGTAAGAAGGGGATAGTAGACAGAGGCGTCTGGATGATGAGCAAGAATATCCGCCCCGATGTTCGGAATCTGGAGGGCAGTGCTAAGAAGGTTAGCAGTGATTTGAAAGGGAGTGCCCTTCACAGAGGTGTAGAACCCTTGAGCAGAGGTGGAGAGATTGTTGAAGAACTCAGTTACGGCAGTGGGGGAGTATGCCGTATGAGCGTAGAGAAAGACTGTCCAACCCTGGGTATCAAACAGGGGTTGGAGGTTGGGAAAGAGATCGGCCAAGGAGTGGAAATCCACAAAACGTGGAGGAACAAACTTTGTGAATGTACCGTGAACCCGTTTGAGATTGAGACGGGGAGGTACGACCAACTCTGGAAGGCGATCATCCCGGTGTTTGGTCCGACGTTCATCGTGAGCCCTGGATCCTTCGCCGGGCGAGGAGGAGGCGGGACGACGACGTGAGGCCAACTTCTTCGCCTTGGGTGCCATGGAAAAGACGAGGCACGGATGGAGAAAAGGGAAGAAGTGCTGGAGACAGTGGGAAGAAGAAGAAGGGAGATGGAGGTAGGGTTTCCCGTCCAGAAAGGGGAGAGGATGTATGTGAGAGAGGGAAGGGATGGCTGGGGTGGTGTTGGATGTGGAAAGGGCCGGAGATGCCTATATAAAGGAGGAGGGGGAAGTTTAAAAGGCAATGGCCCACCAAGTCTGCCCCAAACGGCGTGTCCGTTGAGCTTCCCAACAGGACAGCCGGCGTCTGTCGACAGACATATTTGTATCTGTCGACAGATGCTTGCAGAATATGACTTTGTTGGATTTTTGTAAGGAATTTGAAGTGGACCTCTTGAGCAGTGTTTTTTAACAGATTACCTAAGGTGAATAGATGACGAATACATATATAAGAACCTATCATATACATGAAGATGTAAAGCCACTTCAAATATCTTAATGGTTCAAACATAATACTGAATTAGCCTGAAGCTGAAGCATGAAGAAAACACTTACGGGTATCCAAAAAGAAACACTTTTACTCTTCTTTTTATTATTAGAGTATAGGACAACACAATCTTCAGTGGAGGTGCAAATGATCAAGGAGGGAAATATCTACATGCCAAGACATTCAAAAACATCAATTACTCATGGGAATTATCACTCAGTGGAGGCTTCACACTATTGCATTATTGTCCTCATTTGCCCTTCATTTATGCAATGGAAAGAAAATGGTAATCAAGATAACGTCTCGCCTTTGAACATGAGGGTAGACATTATTCGTGCCCGTACCCCCAGTTACTCAGTGAAAGTGTCCATCATACCGTTGTACAGAGTTGACGAATTAGCCTTTTGACGCGAGGGCAAACATTTGTGATGCCCACTCCCCGGTTACTCAGCAAGAACTCATCATTGCTCTGCATTTTTCCAAATTATGTAGTTTTAATCTAATGGAATAAAATTGTTTAGGTAGCTTTTCTCCAAGTATTGTGTTAATAACCCAAGTTTAATATAGCGATTGATTATCTAGCAATTGTAAACATTAAGCTCAATGATCATAATACCTTTAAAAAAAGAATCATATTTGCCTATAAGTAAATAATGAAGAAGAGTTAGGTGTTAAGTTTTTGAAAATGGTGAAATGTTTCCAGAATGATTGAACCTAGACTTAACTTGAGTATTATGTAAAAATCACAAGATTGTTGAAAATTGCTTTAATATCTTATGCACATGATGTGATCAAATATGTTATTAACATCAGATAAACACCTTAGACATTTTAAAGAAACCTGCTCAAAGAGGTTTGGATTGAATAGGCTTGGAATGCCAGGTAGAAGTGTGTCTGTCGACAGCTAAGGGGAGCTTGTCGACAGGTACACTCAGACAGAGAAATGGGTGTTCAGCTAGTTGTGAGTACTGTGATATCTGTCGACAAGCCAGGGTGAGTCTGTCGACAGCTACACACAGACAGAGTGAAGGGTGTGCGGGGAGGACAAAACCTGTGAGATCTGTCGACAGATGCATGGTTGACTGTCGACAGATGCACACAGAGTTCAGAACCTGTGGTCTGTGGATGCCTATCTGTCGACAGGAAAAGAAGGAGCTGTCGACAGATCATTGTTGAAGGCCAGTCTAGAGAAAGAAGGGAATATGAAAAGATCATTTTATGTGAAGGAGTTAATGAACAGCAAGAATAAATGTTTTCCTTCACAATAACACCCAACTTTTGAACTAGCTCCCCCATAATGTGTGCTCATGAAAAGACACAAAGTTGATCAATGCAATTCAATCCAAGCAAGATTAGCACACATGTATTCAGCAAAACATTCATGGAATTGAGACTGTTTTTGGTATTATCTAATTTATGATTTTTTGTTTTTTTTTTTTTTTTTGTGTTAGAGTAGTTTGGCTAATGAAATGAGACTTACCCCTTTATCCAACATGGATGTCCCTTCATGGGCTCCAACTACGGGTACTTGGCGGAGAATGTTTTCTCACGCATAATGAAGGTTTCCAAACAAGCCGAACTTGTTTTTCCACAAATCACCATTTGATATACCCCATAGTTGTTGCTTACGAAGGACATTCATCAAGGACTGGGGATATTTGTCACTGAATTTTACATAGGCCTAATTCTCTTCTAAGAGATGTGAACCTATCCTCTGCCAATGGTTTTGTAAAGATATCAGCTAGTTGTTGTTCTGTTGGTATGAAGCTAATTTCCAAATTTCTATTTGCAACCTCATCTCTCAAGAAGTGATGACGAATTTCTATATGTTTTGTCCTAGAGTGTTGAATGGGATTCTTGGATAGATTGATTGCACTAGTGTTGTCACATAGGATTGGTGTGCATCCAAGGTCAATGTCGTAGTCACACAACTGACTTTTTATCCACAACACCTGTGTTGCACAACTCCCTGCAGCAACATATTCTGCCTCTGCAGTGGAGAGTGCAACCGAATGTTGCTTCTTGGATGCCCACGAAACCATGCAACCACCAAGCATCTGACAATAGCCACTAGTGCTCTTCCTGTCAATTTTACATCCAGCATAGTCAGCATCAGAATATGAGATTAAGTTAAAGCTACTCCCTGCCGGATACCAAAGACCCATGTCATGTGTACCTGAGAGATACCTGAATATTCTCTTAACTGCAATTTGGTGGCTTTCCTTTGGACTAGATTGATATCTAGCACAGAGGCAAACACTGAATTGTATGTCAGGTCTACTTGCAGTAAGATAGAGGAGTGAGCCAATCATACCTCGGAAATGTTTAGCATCTACCGGTTTACCTTTCTCATCACTTTCTAGCTTAATGCTTGTGCTCATCGGTGTTGAGGCAGGTTTTGCAGTTTCAAACTGAAATCTCTTGAGAAGCTCTTTAACGTATTTTTCTTGGTTTATGAAGAAGCCATCTTCCATTTGCTTGACCTGCAGACCAAGAAAAAATTGAAGCTCCCCCATTAAGCTCATCTCAAATTCACTGTGCATATGATGTGAGAATTCTTCACAAAGTGATGGGTTAGTAGAGCCAAAGATTATGTCGTCCACATACACTTGAACAACAATGATGTGTGTGCGAACTTTCTTTGTAAAGAGAGTTTGGTCTACTTTACCTCGTGAGTAGTTTTTGCTTACCAGAAATTGGCTTAGCCTGTCGTACCAAGCTCGGGGTGCCTGTTTCAAACCATAGAGAGCCTTGTGCAATTTGTATACATGGTTTGGTTTGTCATGAAGTTCAAAGCCAGGTGGTTGAGAGACATAAACTTCCTCTTTGATGTAGCCATTTAAGAAAGCAGTTTTAACATCCATTTGATATAGTTTGAACTTGTTTGAGCATGCATAAGCTAACAAGATTCTGACTGCTTCTAGTCTAGCTACAGGTGCAAAAGATTCTTCAAAATCCACACCAAATTCCTGATTATACCCCTTTGCAACCAGTCTAGCCTTGTTTCTCACCACCTTTCCCTCTTCATTTAGTTTATTCCTAAAGACCCATCGTGTTCCAATTACAGAAATTTCGGGGGTTTTAGGAACTAAGCTCCAGACATTGTTTCTTTGAAATTGACCTAGCTCCTCATGCATAGCATCAATCCATGAATTTTCGTTTAAGGCTTCTTCAACATTTTTAGGCTCCACTTGAGAGACAAAGGCTAAATGATCCTGTTCAACTATTTGATGAACTTGAGACCTAGTTTGAACTGAATCATTTATGTTACCTATGACATTCTCAAGTGGATGAGCTTTAGAGTACCTCACACTTGTGATTGTTGAAGGACCGGGTTGATCTTGCACTTCAGAAGTCTGTTCTGGAGGAGGGGTGGCTGGAGGACTTCCATGTTGTGGATCTTGTGCAGGTACTTCATCTTCATTTCTGAACAGAAATCCGTCATCTTCATCATTGTACCTGCGTAGATAGCCATTGATTATTGTTGGAACTGACTTAGAGATTGTGTTTGGTTTTCTTTGCAGTTCTTCATGTGTTGTATCTTCAGTGTCATCTTGAAACCTGTAAGGATTAGGACTGTTAGATTTGGTTTGAGATTCATCAAATACAACATGTGGAGTTTCTTCCACTTTTCTGGTTTTAAGATTAAACACTCTATAAGCTCTAGAGTGTTCTGAGTATCCAAGAAAAATACCTTTGTCGCTTTTGGCTTCAAATTTGTCCAGATCAATTTTATCATTGTTATGTATGAACACCTTTGAACCAAAAACTCTGAAGTGTCCAAGGGATGGTTTCTTACCTTTCAGAAGCTCATAGGGAGTTTTCTTGAATACCGGTCTTACCATGGCTCGATTGAGAATGTAGCATGACGTGTTTACTGCTTCTGCCCAAAAGGTTCTGGAGAGTTGATTTTCGATCAGAAGCGTACGAGCCATCTCCACCAAGGTTCTATTTTTCCTCTCCACAACCCCGTTTTGTTCTGGAGTTCTTGGGGAGGAGAACAAGTGTTCTATTCCTTGGTTCCTGCAGAAATCAGTGAAGGAGTGGTTGTCAAATTCTCCCCCGTGATCAGTGCGAATGGAGCATATCTTGTGGACATTTCCATGCTCAATTTTATTGAAGAAGTCTTCAAAAACATTCAGTGCATCATTCTTATGAGCCAGAAATTTCACCCAAGTGAACCTTGAAAAGTCATCTACAATGACAAAACCATACCGTTTGCCAGTGAGACTCAGTGTTCTAGTAGGTCCAAATAGGTCCATGTGCAACAGTTCATATGCTTTGGAAGTACTTACCGGTGCTTTCGATTTGAAGGATTTTCGGGTCTGTTTTCCCTGTGCACATGCATCACAGAAATTTTCATTTTTCTTGAATGGAATTTCAGGAAGTCCACTTACAAGTTTGAGCCTCATTATCTTGTTCAAAACATTGTAACTCGCATGTCCAAGCCTACGATGCCACAATGTAAGCTCATCCTGTTTATTTGCTACAAGACATAAATCATTATTTTCTGGATCATCCAAATCAACCATGTAGATGTTATTCATTCTTTTTCCAGAAAATTTGAGACTTCCTGTTTCCTTATCAAGGATTTGACATGAATCTGATTCAAAAACAATTTTATGGCCTTTATCACACAATTGACTTATGCTAAGCAAATTGTGATGAAGACCATCAACTAATAGTACATTATCTATTGAGTTGGAGGCAAACTTACCAACCTTACCTGAGCCAATGATCTGGCCTTTGTTGTTACCTCCAAAGACAACGTGACCTCCGTCTTTTTCCACGAGCAAACTGAATTTTTCTTTATCGCCCGTCATATGCCTCGAGCAGCCACTATCCAGGTACCATTTGTTTTGATTGTGTGCTGCTAGGCATTCCTGCACATGTGGATCAGACAAGAGGTTTTGGTACCCAAATTACTTTGGGTGCCGTTTCATCATTCATGCCAAACAGTAAATGCTTTGGAATCCAGATTTGTTTAAATTTCTGTTTTAGTGGATTGTTCCAGCATTGTTTTTCATTGTGCCCAATCTTTTTACAGATCTTACATGATGATGGCTTATGAACAACAGTGGATTTTGGATTCTTAGTTGCATGCATAGGCATCTTACCCTTTTGTTGCCTAGTGAGCTTAGCATTAGGAACTTGCTGTTTTGCCTTGGGACATCCCTGTTTGGGGTTGGTAGCAAACTCCTTAAGCTTAGTTGGAACAAATTTGGTAGCCTTAGGTTCCTGGTTTTTGCCCTTGGTTTGATTTTTCCTTTTCCTTGAGGGATTTTGATTGCTAGAACTTGGGATAGGATCAGTGAAATTAGTCAGCAGATTTTTTCCTGTTTCCTTTGGCTTGGGATTTTGAAACCCAATCCCATGTCTAGCAACAAACACATTGGATCCTAAGATTGCATCTAGATTCTGTTTGCTCTTGACAAAACTAGATAGATCCTTTGTTTTGCCTTTCAATTCCTTTTCAGCTTTTTCCAATTTCTCTTTTAGATCAGTATGCTCATTGTTTAGAGTTTCAAGGAGGTTCATTAGATCATCTTTCTCTTTTTGAGCTTCTTGAAGCTTAATTTTCATGCTATCCATCTCTTCACTGTGTGTTTGTTCATCTATTTTCATCATGTCAATTACCTTATTCAGAGATTCAATTTCATCATTATTATCAGTTTCATGAATAAGGAAATTAACTTTCTTCTTGAGTGCTTTATTTTCTGATTTGAATTGACGGAATTTTTCAAAAAGGACAGTGTATGCTTCTTCCCATTCAGCAGTAGAAAAAGACTCAAAGGAAGAATTTACCTCAGAGGAGTCATCACTCCTTGCCATAAGACAGTGAATCTCGTCATCTCCTGAGGTAGCTTGACTTTTTTCATCATCGTCTTCATCACTCCATGTAGCCAGCATTGCTTTGGCTTTCTTGAAGACGAACTTGTCCTTTTTCAGTTTCTTCTTGAGCTCGGGGCACTCTCCTCTCATGTGTCCCTGCTTCTTGCACTCATAGCACACAACATCAGATTTTTTATTGGACGAATCAAACCTGTTGGTGCCTTTTTGGAAAGGTTTGGAGTTTCCTGAACCTCTTCTCTTGAATTTTAAAAACTTCTTAAACTGTCTAGTGAGCATGGCCATTTCATCATTCTCACTATCAGTAGAGGTTTCAGACTCAGACCCTTCCTGTTGGGCATTCTTTTTGGAATCTGAAGATACTTTATTTGAGGCCTTCAAGGCAATTGACTTCCTTGGATTCTCTTCAGTTTCTTTTCTTTTTACATTTAGTTCATAAGTCATGAGAGATCCAATCAATTCATCCACTTTCATTGTTGAAAGATTCTTGGAATCCTCGATGACAGTGACTTTGGTGTTCCATGAGGATGGAAGAGACCGAAGTATCTTCCTCACCAAATCACTTTCTGAGTATTCCTTCTTAAGACCTTTCAATCCATTTATAAGTACCATGAATCTAGCAAACATGTCAGAAATTGTCTCATCACGGTTCATCTTAAACATTTCATATTCTGAGACTAACATGCTTACCTTGGATTCTCTCACCTCAGACGTACCTTCATATATCAACTCGAGCTTGTCCCACATCTCCTTAGCTGAGGTGCATGTGGAGACTCTCGAGTATTCCTTTGGGTGGACCGCGCACTGCATCATGTTGAGGGCGCTCCAGTTGAGTGTCCCTTTTGCAATCTGGTCCTTGGTCCATGTATCTTCGTCTTGAGGCAATCCATATGGTCCTGTTCTGACTATCTTCCACAATTCATAGTTTTGTGCTCGTAGAAACACCTGCATGCGGTTTTTCCAATATGGATAGTCAGTGCCATCAAAGAAGGGTGGCCTGGTCACAGAGTGTCCCTCGGCCATATACCCCTTGGTAGATTCCATTTGATCGTGAATCTCCTGATCGTTAGATCAAATAGATAAAGCAATAAATCGGAGAAACCACGCTCTGATACCAATTGAAGGGTTGCGGAATTCCCAATATGGTAATCTAGAAGGGGGGTTGAATAGATTACTGCCTCTTAAAAACTATTATCACGTTCTTTTTCTTAAAGCACAGATTATCAAGACAGTATCAAGATCTAAACTATGTGTAGATGATGTAGAAACCTATCTAGTGTGTGAATATGCAACGTGTCTATCAAACATCTATCGTAGAAATGATCAAACCACGAGACACGCAGATTTACGTGGTTCGGAGTACACAACAGTGTATCCTACGTCCACGGCACACACACACACACAGAGTAAACTGCTTATGAGCGAGTTCAGTGACTACAACTCACACACACACGTGTTTTCTGATGTGCACCCACGATCAGAACAACACACACACGTGATCTCAAGCACAAGAGACGCTTGAATCACACAAACACACACACAGTTGATGAGAATTATGAAACAGGAAGAGTTCAGAGCGTAGGAGTAAATCCTAATGTGGAACTCTTCTGAGAACGCCTGGATGGAGTTCAAACTTCGACTTGAGTGCTCTGGACTGATGGAGAAGGTTGAATCCACGACGATCTATCTTCAGTACTGCAGGATCAACTGATCTTTCGGTCTCTGCACTGCAGACTTGAAGCAGAGCAGCAGCAACTTCTTTTCTCTTGGACTTGGCTTTAGGGTTTTTGGTTGTGGCTGCTTCTGTACGAGATTCTCTTCAAAAGGATGCTTATATAGTTGTGTTTTCATGTGGAGAGTCGTGGGACTTGAAAACACAATCTTGGATATGAAGGAAGGTTTCCGTATTTGAAGATCCTCTGCATCTGTCGACAGGTTCTGAGTATCTGTCGACAGATTGCAACAGATTTGCAACAGACAGACTTCAGGTTGCTCTGGTCTGTGGCATCTGTCGACAGGCGATATCCATCTGTCGACAGGCAGAGACAGTTTTGCCAAAACACAGAACTCTGGTATTTCTGTCTGCGACATCTGTCGACAGGTCTCTGAGAATCTGTCGACAGGTGCTCTCAGTACTCTTCAGTCTGATCACAACTGCGGCATCTGTCGACATATGCCTTTGGGTCTGTCGACAGGTACATGTATACTCTGTGATTGTGATCATTTTCTCATGATTTGAGAAGGCTTGGTTATATGCATTTGTACCTGCATGATAAAACATGTATAGTTAGGTATAATGTAGACATAGATAACCAAATATTGTATCATCTTAATTGACATGTATGAAACCTCAATTCAACTCATTCATCATTAAAAACATTGTTTGACTTTCATTTATCACTTAGAGTGTGAATTCACTTAGTTTCCAGAATATGAACCCAACAAAATACTCTTCACCAAACCCTTGGAGACAAGTTTACATCTTGTTGGCATCGTGTGGAGGAGTTCTTGGTGGCTGGGGAGCAGGAGATCGCCCACACCAAGCCGTTCTTCTTCCCCTTCTCGTCTGTTGTGACCTGCACAAACTGTCCACTTGAAGTCAACCAAAGGTGAGTCAAACCATAACCAAACCTTGCAAGGCCTATATCCCTAGAAATAAGGTCATGTCTACGTTCTAACCCAAGTGGAATTCCCAAATTCCATGCAGTATACACGGAGTATTAAGCGTTTTCCTCCAAGTGGTCTGAACATGGGTTTTCTGGAAAAATGGGACTTCTTCAACCCATAAGGTAGGTTTTCTCAGGCCAAACCTTAACATATCCTATACCAATGTGTAGAGAATCAAGTTAAATTTCTTTTCCCACTGGTTTCATCGAATTTCAACGAGTAGAGTTTGAATTATAAGTGTTTTGCCAAAGTCGCGCACTGTTAGGGCTTTTCCCGTTCTTTATATGTTCCACATAATTCAAGACTGAATTAGAGCAAACTCACAACAAGAAAGTTTTTCTACTAGTTGTCCTCGCCATGTCTTGTGTTTAATGTTTTGTCTAAATGTCAATATTTAGAGAGTTATAATCATGGAAAGACGGTCGCTGCATGAAACTACGTTTTCGGGTTGCACTTGGCTTTTACGTTTGTGTTTGACTTGATTAAAGCCTATCGAAACCATCCTTGTTTTCTAATTCTGAGTTACTGGAAGCACCCTTGCATGTCTAGGTTGGTTTAAAATTGGTTTCGTTATTTTTCATGCATTGTACAATTTATTCTCTATTTTGGAAGCACCCTGTGTCAATATAAGGCAGTTCTAGACCGCAATCCAAGAACATGTCCTTTCTCTGTCAGATGCAGGCGCAGACCCTGTGAACGCGACGGCCCGATAGCCCACATTCTGAGGTCTTGTTGCGACAGCAAACTCGTCACGTTCTGAACGCGACGAGCACCCCGTCGCTATCTCTCTGCCTGTTCTGACCCCCTTGTCGCGTTCTGCACATACCCTTGTCGCCTTCTTCATATGAACCCGTCGCGAACTGTGTCACGCCCCGACGCGGAATATCGGAGCGCGAAGGCAGTTGCAAGAAAAGGGTATAGAGCGAGTACTAGACATCAAACCATTGCACATTGAATAATACTAAAACAATTTCATTCATTAATAATCTTTCAAATGTCTAGTTACAACCACTAATATCAGAGCCAACCTATTGGGCCCGATTACATTGGAATAAAGCAAAAGACTGAACTTCAAACCTAACTATTACAACGCTAAATATAACAATAGGACGCTAGGGTACTCAAGACATCACTCCAGGTCGTTCCCGTCCTCTTGAGTGTATGGTTCATCCTCGGTCTCACCTGAGAACACAACGACAAATAACGCAGGGTGAGCGATAACGCCCAGTAGGACTTAAATCTCAGGATCAAGCATGCTTTAAGTGTTTAATGTCTTGTAAAGCAGGATAACTAGAGAGAATAATGAGAAACATATAGAAAGTACTGGTACGCGATAACGAGAAACAATAGCACAATGCACGAGAGTATAGCACGACAAGTGTTGATATTGGATTGGCCGTATAACAAGATAACAAGTAAAGTTGCACAACAGTGCACGAGTCACGATAACAAGTGTTGGTCGATATTCTTTCAACCACGAGATTCAAGTAAACCAATAATTGACGATTTGATTAATTGATTGCCATAGATCAAATCTTGCGTGTTCATGCGTTAGGTGTATGCCATCACCCAGATCATTAGACCCTCGCGAGTTATATCCTTTCAGGTGCTCCTCCCAAGGACCAGACCGGGCCCTTATAATGTTGCCTAGCATAGTCATGTTTTTTATCATAGACAATCAATTTAATGGCCAAATAGAGTACCAAGAAATAGATGAGAGTACTAGATGAATAGACAAGATAGTAGAGAGAACGTGAATAGACGAGCGAGTAGAGTATAGATGAGAGCTAGTGGACATTGCACGTAATGCGACGAGTAAACAGGCGATAGTAACAGTTGCACAACACGCGCACTTGGTGTTGGCAGTCAGGTGGAACTCACGACCCTACCACTGGCCTTGTTATGCACAGGTCTAGAGGTCCGGCATGATTTAAGACGAGAGTGAATCTCTAATAGCCGTTTGGATCATATAGATCCCTAAAGGGTATCATAGGTGTTAGGGTACAACCGGCTCGTCGACCATGTGGGAATTCATGGACAGAGGAGACTTACGGAGGCCTTGTGCAAGGGTTCACTAGTCCGGCGAAAGGAATATCCGACAGAGAGTTCACCACAAGACAAGTAAAGTGTGTTTATAAAAATAGGTGCTCGACGTTCCAGAGGAATTCTAGAACAGTGGAGCATCGATATCGGTATATAAACAATGCAAGAGACGAATACAAGTCCTTTAAAATAGGGCAATTAACATACTTTTATTGCAATAATTTACCAGATACATTATGAGATATTTTCTGCCAAATTTCAGCCACATATGGATGGTTCATGTGTGTGCATGTGTAAGAGAAATCATAGCTAGAAATAAGTCGTGAATATGTATTTTAAACCATTCAATGTAGCTCCATTTTTTTTAAAAAACAAGTCTTTACTAGGGGTATAACTGTAAAAAGGCGTAAGAATTATTTAGAAAGCGACAGAAATAATTTTTTTATGGATTTTCATCAAAAACCTGTGAATGCGACATAGGTCAATGAGGATTGCGACAGGGGTAGGCAGATCGCGACATAGGTACTGTCGCGACGGCCTTGTGAACGCGACAGAGGCGGGAAAGGGTCGCGACAGGACAGGTACAGGGATAGCGACGGCTCACCTGTCGCTTTCTGAATGCGACGGGTAGGCTGTCGCCATCAAACCTCAGAAGGCGACATATCGGCCCGTCGCAATCTGGTGGTCTGCGCCTGGGTCTGACAGGAATCAGACCAGGCTTTGGATTGCGGGCCAACATGAATCAAATTGATACAGGGTGCTTTGAAAAATTAGAATAAATCACATGGTTTATGAATATTCATGAAACAAATTTCTAACAACTCTAGACAGGCCAGGGTACATGCAGTAAATAGGAATTTGCAAATTTCAAGGAAATCGATAGGCTTTAAATTCATGCAACATGAAGAACATGAACAATGAGCAACTTGGAATAGACGATTTAATTCACCAACTAGAGTGAATCAAATTTAGGGCTTTCAGGGGCAAAAGATGCCTATCAACCCTCAGTATTTACTCAAAAAGTTTCATGACAAGAGGACGAGTGGATTCAAAGATATGCATTAAAGAAAAGGGCTCGGGGTCATGAAGTGTACAGAACTTTGAAAATTCATAAGAAAAGATTTGATCGATGGAAAAATATGAAACTTGGGGGTTTCGTTCAAGAGGGTAGGAAGAACCTACAAACAAGATTTCAGAATTTTAGCTTGTGAGAATGCCTACCTTTGACTCGATTTGTCTTCTAGGGCTTAGAACTCCAAGAACGAGGAAGAAGCTTCAAGAACTCCTTCTCCCCACGAGATCCTCTCCTCCTTGGCCTCTTCTCCATGTCCAACAACCTTTGGCAACGAGCTAGGGTCGGCCAAGAGGATTTAAGAGGTGTATTTATATAAACACAAGTTCCTATTCCTACTACTACTAAAACTCCTCTTAATTCCGAGATTTCCTAACTCCACCTTTCCTCTCTTGCTTTCCAATCTCTAATTGGGTTAGGATAGTATCTAAATTCGTGCTAGACTATATGGGGTAGGTTTAGGAATCCAATTCCAACTCTAATTGCCACTTTTATTGCTTTAATAATCTATTTCCAATTATGATATAATTAAACTCTGAATTTAGGGTATTTTGTTATTATTCTCCCCTTGCAAATTCATATTTTTGACCAAATAAATTCTAGTTGAGTTCAATATTTGGGCCCTATGATGATGTATGTTGTTATACATTTAGTGCGTGCTAGCTAGAGGCTTATTTGCCGACTGTTCACGTCTCGAATTATCGTCTCGAATTATTTCTGAATTATTATTAATATCCGCTGCAAAATTCTCGAGACGTGACAGTTTAGTGGTATCAGAGCCTAGGAATACCAAATAGGGTATATGTCTCAGGATTAGGAGATACCTATGGAACCTAGGTCAAGGAAATTAAATATAGTACCTGGTGAGAATGGGTAGAGACTGGGAATATGTTAGAAAGAATTAAACACTCCTACCCATTTACTCTTATAATGTATCTAGAGACAATAATTGGTTTCCATCCTTTTTCTCAAGAACCCTCATAACTCTCTCACTCAACCGCAATGGCAAGCTATGCAAGAAACAATAGCTGGATTGACTCAGGTCCTGCAAAATTTAGTTCAGGCTGGAAATCAGGCTGCAGCTGCAAGGAATGGAGCTGGTGATCTGCACTGTAACTTTAGGAGTTTAAACCCTTCGCGTTTCTCTGGATCCCCTGACCCAGACGAGGCAGAGAATTGGCAAGAGGAGATAGAACGAATTTTCCAAGTAATGCAATGCACTAACAGGGAGAAGGTGGTACTAGCCACTTTTCAATTCACCAAGGATGCCCGAGCATGGTGGAAGGCCATATCGGCCCATCTGCCAAATGTAGCTGAGATAGAGTGGGCAGGATTTCTGGACCCCTAGACTAATCTTATGATGTTTTTCTTGTTAGTACATTTCTAAGTGGGGGAGATCATTAAGGATAAATTGAAAAGGAATAATCTAGTGGTTATACCCTAGTTCATCTGGTGGATTAAGATGGAGTTATAACAACCGTGAAAGGAAAATATGAGTGGAAGGAACCAAATGAATAATATGGGTGGCCATAGGTGTAGATGTTGGACTAGCATCCACAATGTTGAAACAAGTTAGAGGAATTAAATCCGAAACAACCTCAAGGATCATAACTATCAAAAGCCAATTAATGATCTATGAATTTGGGGACCAAATTCTCTTAAGTGGGGGAGGGTGTAGCACCCCGGAAAATTTAATAAGTAAAATTTAAATAAATGGAAATAAATAATTTCCATAATATCGGATTATTTAAAACATACGTACCACTATCGTATGTGCAAGAACACATCAAATAATTCCGTAAAATTTATAAATCAACCCCACACATTATTCCTAAAAGTTCCATAAATAAATTTGTGCCAAGAAAAATCGGACTAACCAAGTTTAAAGTGTTTCGCGACTTATTATCGTAATTCATGGATAAGTTGAAAAATCATTATCACACGCACTTAGATGAGTCAGAAAATTAAATAAAAATCATATATGGACTTCAAATAATATCCTCTAATGACCCATAAAGAAATTTAGGTCAATAAAAATCATTTGGGCTAGGTTTAAGAGTTAAGGTGACCGATTATCCAAATTAGGAAACAAGTCGGAAAACTGTTAACACGGAAATACGACGTAATCATAAATTAAATAAAAATGTTGGAGAGACTTCTAACATTATATATTAATGACCCAATATCATAATTGGGCTAATGGACATCACTTGGCCCAAAAATCAAATGAAACAAGAAAATACATAGAAATTCGCAACCTTAAATAAGCTGAAATTAGGAAGAGGTAATTAGAATGGAATTGGGATAGAAACATGCATTCTTGGCAACCCAAGTTCGTGCTTAACTATGGGGGGAGGTTTCCTAAAGCCTCACACACTCTAATGGAGGAAGAAATCCTCAAAATAGGAAACTAACATGTCAAAACCGCAACTTAGCTTTCCTAGTCATAATAGGACTCTTAAACACCATGGTTGCTTAAATACTCTTCACCAAACCCTTGGGGACAAGCTTACATCTTGTTGGTCATGTGGAGGAGTTCTTGGTGGCTGGGGAGCAGGAGATCGCCCACACCAAGCCGTTCTTCTTCCCCTTCTCGTCTGTTGTGACCTGCACAAACTGTCCAGTTGAAGTCGACCAAAGGTGAGTCAAACCATAACCAAACCTTGCAAGGCCTATACCCCTTGAAAGAGGGTCAAGTCTACATTCTATCCCAAGTGGAATTCTCAAATTCCATGCAGTATACATGGAGTATTAAGCATTTTCCTCCAAGTGGTCTGAACACGAGTTTTCTGGAAAAATGGGACTTCTTCGACCAATAAGGTAGGTTTTCTCGGGCCAAACCTTAACATATCCTATACCAATATGTAGAGCATCAAGTTAACTTTCGTTTCCCACTGGTTTCATTGAATTTCAACTAGTAGAGTTTGAATTATAAGTGTTTTGCCAAAGTCGCGCACTGTTAGGGTTTTTCCCGTTCTTTATATGTTGCACGTGATTCAAGACTGAATTAGAGCAAACTCACAACATGAAAGTTTTTCTACTAGTTGTCCTCGCCAGGTCTTGTGTTGAATGTTTTATCTAAATGTCAATAGTTAGACAGTTATAAGCATGGTAAGAGGGTCGCTGCATGAAACTACATTTTCGGGTTGCACTTGGCTTTTACGTTTGTGTTTGACTTGATTAAAGCCTATCGAAACCATCCTTGTTTTTAATTCCATGTTACTGGAAGCACCCTTGCATGTCTAGGTTGGTTTAAAACTGGTTTCGTTATTTTTCATGCACTGTACAATTTATTCTCTATTTTTTAAGCACCATGTGTCAATATAAGGCAGTTCTGGACCGCAATCCAAGAACATGTTTGTTCTCTATCGGATTGAGGCGCAGATCCTGTGAACGCGACGGCCTGATAGGCCGCGTTCTGAGGTCTTGTTGCGACAGCAAACCCGTCGCGTTCTGAACGCGACGAGCGCCCCGTCGCTATCTCTCTGCCTGTTCTGACCCCCTTGTCGCGTTCTGCACATACCCTTGTCGCCTTCTTCATATGAACCCGTCGCGAACTGCCTGCCTGATCAGACAAGCCTATCGCGATCCTTACAAGGCACTATCGCGTTCTGATCTGACCCCGTCGCGATCCTTACAAGGGTCCGTCGCGACCTTAGGATTTTTCATGAAACCCCACCTATTTCTTTTACAAAACTTACTGCTATACCTGAGGTTTGTTTAAATATGATATTTAGCGTGTAATTCACATGTCTTAGGTCTGATCATTGCATGATGGTTTATTTAATAGCCTAAAAATGATTAACCCATTTAAAAAGCCTTAATTACATGAATATTATTCTAATTGCTTTCTTAATGATATGATCATTCATGAAACTTGTGATTTACTCTTGTTACCGTTCTAGCTTGATTTAAATGATAATTATTATCTTAAAATCTTGTAAAGCCATGTGTAGTTAAATGTATTGTCCATTGCATGCCATCATGTTAAGTGCTTTCCGCGAGTTTGAGACCGTGAATTGAGACGCATACATCACTACACACTTGTACTTCTAGGCAGCCCTTTCTTGGGAATTTGGAAGCTCTCTACCGGTCATTCCGAATCGGTAGACTAGCAACCTTTTCTCCAAGGCCTCCGTAAATCTCCTCTGACCATCGATTCCCACATGGCCGACGAGTTGGTTGTACCATTGAAGTTCCCTGGAGATAGCGTGCACTTCCTTTCTCTTCTTGTTCTCGTGAGAGTGATTTACAATCTAGACTACAGCCATTAATGTAAAGATTGAACCAAAGTATAAATTGTGCTGTTATACTGCCAAATTTATCTCTTGACCATTGTTATCATGAAATCATGTTCAATTATTTATTACATGTTCCCATCATCATCATGAACATGACATTACACATGCTTACTTATTGAAACTCTCATTGGCCATTATTAATGACTGTGGGTATCTATATTTAAAATTTTACATGAGATGCTGACCGGGCACGGCGAGTGTCCAAGGGCTCCAGTCTAGCCCCAATGACGGTGAGTCATAAATATACTGTTAACCATGGGGTATAATGATTATTGGTGTTGCATCTGTGCTGGGAGTCTTGCTTGCTGGTTGAATGATAGATACAATAACCACATACACGTGTCCTGGTGTACATTCTTGATGGATCTTTTCTTGGTGTACATCAGTGTCTATGTGCCTGATTAGTGTTACATGATTGTGCTCGTACGTTCTTGCTTGCTTGCGTGATATGGCCATCCTGCATTTATTACAAATAGTGATATCTTGCGTTTTTGACATCAATTGAAATCTTGCGTGTTTGTACCAAGTGATCTATTGCTAGTTCTATCTTGTCATCTTGTTCACAAATCTTGTTCTATCATAATCACTCTCTCTAGCTTGTTTCATGTATCATGTTTTAACGAGTTGTATTCGTACTTGCATATCATTCATCGTACTTACCTAGTTCTAAATTGCTAATCACTTATATCATTGCCCGCACATTGAGATATAAATCCTACTGGGCTAGTTTGCTCATTCCCTACTTTTACCCAATCTAGGTGACTATGAAGTTCAAGAGGAAGAGCAAGTCGAGGATGGGAATGCGTCCGAGTGAAGAGCGTTCCAATTATGAGTCTATCTATAGTTAGTTTATTTTGAGTGTTAGAACAATGTAGTAGGAAGTGAGGTATTATGTACTTTTTCTTTTATTGAGTCTTAGTCATGTATTAGTTTCCATTTGTAATACAATGAGTTGAGATTTGAATACAAGATTAGTTGAGTTCAATATTTGGGCCCTATGATGATGTATGTTGTTATACATTTAGTGTGTGCTAGCTAGAGGCTTATTTGCCGATTGTTCACGTCTCGGATTATCGTCTCGAATTATTTCCGAATTATTATTAATATCCGCTGCGAAATTCTCGGGACGTGACATCATCTCCACTGTTAAGTGGAAGATGTGTATATATGTGTTCATATAGTATGACATTATGGCATTTTTGGGTTTTTTTTAAAAAAAAATTGGCATATTTTGATGAAAAAATGGTAGCATAATTTTATAGCTTGCAATAGTTTACATAGTATGACATTAGGGGCATTTTTGAATTTTTTTTTATTTTTATGTCATATTTTGATGAAAAATTGGAAGCATAATTGTATAGTATGTTAAACGAGCCGAGTTCGAGCTTGAGCTCATTTACGTGCTAATTTTCGATCTCGAGTTCGAGCTCAAGCTTGAATGTATGTTTGGGTTAAACGAGCTGAGTTCGAGCCTCAACTCCTTTGATAAGAATTTAGAACTCGAACTCGAGCTCGTTTATGTAAACGAGTAGTTTAACGAGCCGAGCTCGAACATGACAAATACTTATCGAGCCGAGCTCGAACATACCTTGCAAATACTTGGCGAGTATCGAGTCGAGTTCCAGCTCGCCAGTAAACGAACGAGCCGAGCTCGAGCAGACTGATACTCGGCTCGGCTCAGATCGTTTGCAGCCCTACTGCATATGTATGTAGATTAATGCATGTGCTCGATTACTTTGCGTTTGCTTACAGTTTTGTTTGCATTATTTCTTATAACTGTGTATGAATGATTGTGCAATCTTAGGAAGTGGGGAAATATATATTTCAGTTTGTTATCACGCGATTAGATTAGCATGAGTGTACTACCAACCTTTGTTGGTTTCGGAGCCTTCTGGCCGAGGCAGCTCAACTTTTATTGTATCCGAAAATGAAAAATTTTCGGGTCATAAAAGCCGGGATGTCACAAATCCTGGGCAGTGGCAGGTGATGGGTTGTGACAATTGTTGGAGGATGATGGCAGCTTGGCCAATCAAGAGAGCAAAGCCAGATGACGTTCCGGAGTCACATTTCTAGGAGGGAGACGGTACCAAGCCCTGATATATAGAGAGAGTATTGACCGAACCACCCATGCACAGCGAACTCTCGACTACTGATCAATTAATTGCTTGAACGGTTCAAACACTTGTTGGAAACCCCTCTGCTTATCTTTTTTGTCACATACTAGAAATATTCTCAAATATCTCAATGTTTATTATCTTCGTAACAAGTATGTACGTAACTCATGTACTGTATCTGTCATCACCCTGTCAGTTCCATTATAATTTGTAAGCATTTATCTCACGGATGCAGCAGGGGAGATCAACCCTGTCAGTTCCATCATTTGCGAGTATCCTGAGATATTAGTATCAGAGTGCCAGGTGTGATCCGAATTTCTCTTCCCTTGTCACCAGTCACCACTGCCATAGTTACTTTCACCACTGCTTCCTCCATGTCCATAGCTGTTGTCAATACCACCATGACTCCTCCCCGCACCTATAATAAATATATATAGTCCGATCCCTTCCCCTGCAGTCCATCGTCTCTGCCAAACTCAAACCCCTGCAGCTATCCCTTGGAAGACTCAACTTCTATCCCTCATTCATCAACTAATTGATGGGTCAGAACTAGCTAGCAAACTCATCCAGTACCATTCAATCTAATAAAAATCAAGTATGTTCCTATTATCTGGCACACACTCAACTCGGATCCTCTTAGCAGTCATTTGGTAATGGTGCAGACACCAATCCAGTTCGCAGTTCAACCTTGCATAAGTGAACCGGCAGCATCAAGACCCAGACCAATCTTCACTAAGACTGAGCAATCTTACTTCTTGTATCTTATTAATAAAGGTTCAAATGGTAGAAAAGAAACAAAATAAAATCTCTGTATGATCTAATTATCTGACCTTGATTGGCGTTACGTGTAGAACAAGCTTTTAAGGGGGAAAAAAAAGTATGTGTGAAATCATCCAAAAGGCAGAAGGCTTCTGAAGGGAGCAGGGGTGGTGACAGGCCCCATATCAATCAACCCCCCCCCCCCTCCTCTTCTTTTCTTCTTTTCTCATTCCTCCCCTCCGCTGAGCGAACCCCCTTGTCCCCACTCCTCCAACCCTAGCAGCTGCCAGCCAGCGATTCTCTCCCCCCCCCCCCCCACCCAACAAGATGGATACAATATTAAGAGAACAACACATGAAGACTATAAGACTTCTCTTTCCTAGACATGTTAGACTTTACCATCTGTGTCCTCAAAGTTTCTTCATGGACACTTACTAAGCCTCATCTTCTTCTCGTCCATCTTTCGTTAGTAATGGTTTGAGTTTCACGAATGAAACCAGGTAGATGAACTTGCAACTCACAAAACCTCATTATATGATAATGACATAACAAATGAAATATTATGCATAATACATACGAGCCGCCTTAACATATCATATATGTAACATCTCACATGTTTTTTGAAACAGACATAGGCACCTCTTGTATATATGCCAACAAAGAGTTGCAAGGGTTCACATAATTTGTCTTCCGTTCCATCTCTGCTGTTGTGGGTCAGCAACACAGTGGGGCCTTGGCCCAGAGAACAATATTGGCGCTCAATGTGTAGCCGAAGTTGTCCTAATTTATAAATGGGGCACTTCTGGAACACTCTAATCATGCATTCAACAACTAGAGACGTAGTACCACGTACGCCTTGAGAATTGAACATGACATTTCAGAAAGATATTTCTCTTCAAGATTCTAAAGTGTTTTAAAGCAGACTAATCGAGGACCTTGTAGTGAGGCCATTGTATAACCTGGGGAATCCTATATAGGTTACTTGGGCAACCTTCCCTTTTTTTAGGATAAGTACAAAACGTGTAATTTGCAAATGATAACATTTTACTCTCGGTCAGATGTTCTCTTCCGGCTCCTAACTTCTATATATCTTGAGTTACCGATCTTGGTTGGTCTTATAACATCGTGACTGTTCGGATTGTGGTTTAATAGATTTGGTGGCCAATATGTGACCTATAAGTGGTGTGTGGGTTTGCTTAGTAGCTGGTTGGCTAGTGTAGCGGGCCTGAAATACAGGTCCAATACACCCCTAGTTCTCTTTTTGAGAACACAACAGAGTGCAACATCGTGTTTTGGAAACACGACCACCTATTACGTCGCATTTTCGTCGCCGCTTTTCCGTGGGGCGTGGTTGCATGCGCGCCACATGGCAGATGTAGGAACTTCGAGGTTTAAATGTGACGGCGGGGGATGTTGCGATTTGATCGCGACAACCTGCAATGTCGCGATTTTGACTGTTATGTTGTTTCGTTCGAACCTTGGCCAAACAGTGCAGGAGACAGTATTCTGCTGGGGGAGAGGTTGTCGCGGGGCATTTGGGCGATTCGGAGTCTGTGGCTTGCGGTTCGGCGTGCTTCTATTACGAGGAGGTTGTTCGAAGCACGGGAAACTCCAGGGCAGCGCTGTTCTTCACGTTCACTGTGTTGGTAGGGGAATTCTTCTCATTTATAGTTGTATGGATTGAGTTTGAAGTATTTGAGGCATGGAACTGTTAATATTCAGTAGCAAGAATGTGAAGGTAACTGTGAAAATGCATGTATTTAAGATTTACCACTGTAACAGGCGTTTTATGGGTTTTCCGGAGAAGAAGTCCGGGTTGGGGGACTTCGGCCGAGGAGACGACAGACCCAGTCATCGCATTTTGAATGCAACAATATGATCCATTGCGATTCAGCTTTTGAAGGCGACGGTCTATCCCGTAGCGATTTGTCTTTTAAATAGCGTCGTATGTGTTTGTCACGTTTTAAAAGCAACCACCCAACCCTCTTAGCTTTGCACCCAAAGGCAGTAAGTTGTTTTATGTTATGTGACTGTGCGGTTGAAATTTTATGTATTTTAAATATAAAAGCGGTGTGTTGGCACGTGTTGAGTTTACGAATGTCGAGTTTGCATGGTTTGTGCGTACGTGGCAAGTTGGATAGTATGACGCCTTCTGTGGTTACCTTTCGAGTTGGGTACCCTAGGTTCTCCGTGAGCCATGCACGTTGTGCTTGGGGTTTGTCTCGGTACGGTGTGTATTTTCGAGATCTGTGTCGTCCTCCTGGATATCCTCACTCCTTTGTTTGGGTTGTACGTTCAGCTGAGGGAAAGATGACAATGGGGCAGCAACTTGTGGGTTGTTGTTGTTGTGTTTGGTCACTTGTAGTGCACTCGTGGTTGGGGGATGGACACCAGTAGACGTACTGGTCCCCAGCTAGTCTGGTTTTCCAGTGCCTCACTTTAGGGAGCTCGACCCGGAGTCCTTAAAGGTGCCAGGCATGGGTCTACAGCTGTGTGGTCTACAGGTGTGGTGTTGGTTGGTCTCCACAGTTTGTTGGCACTGTTGAGATGGAGTGGCAGTTGGACCTTCCGTCCGTGGCTGCGAGACTGAGACGTAGTCCCATGTGGTTTGTCCAGGTCAATAGTTGGTGTCGCGAACCAGTTTTCATGGTCCGAGTGTGGCGTTACCCTTCTTTAGCTCATACTCTCGAACAAGGTTTGTCATTTATTTATTAATGGTTGATCCATGTTATTAGTTTAAAATTGTTATTTATTTATAGTTATAGTACCATGTGTAGGTAGCTCTTTTAATTGTTTAGTTTAGTTATTTACTCCTGCTTCTTGTGAGATTGATGTTGTTTCAGCTTTTGAGGGAGTTTTCCTACTGAGCTAGTGACTTGTGAGGCTTACCCCTACTCATTTCAGGTGAAGGGGAATAGGAGGGTTCCAGTCCCTCATCTAGTTCGGAGCCGCACCGTAGTAGAGTTGGGCCTGCACCTCCAGTAATGTAATTTTACTTTCTGTTCACCTCGGGGTATGCCCCAAGCTGTTGTACTTTGTACTTTAACTCTAGTTGAGAACTGGCTATATATATTTCATGTAAATATGTGTGAGATGTGCAATCTTATATATATGTTTAATGTGTTCTTTTATATTTCCACGGACATGTGTGTTGATATCCCTTTCGAGGCTATGGCCTATTTGTAGGAGGCAGAGTCGAGTCAAACTCGTTATTAGGTTGACGGGTTTAAATATCAAGGACCGTCAAAATTGGTATTAGAGTAAGGTCCATGTAAATATAAAGGAACAGGGAGATTTACATAGCCTGGTCTCTACTTTAGTACACTGCTGGTAGTTGGCCCTAGTTTTGTGATTTGTTTGTGTGTTATGTGGTTGGAATGATGTATGTGCATGATCAGAAATGGCCGATAGAAGAGATTGGGGAGGTGATAGAGATGAGGCAGAGGAGACTACTCATCAATTGATTGAGAGACTGTGGGAGAGTATCACAGAGATTCGGATGAAGTTAGAAGCACCAGTTCAGCTAGTAGTTGTGGCACTCTAGATTGTAGAGGAGGCAGTACTAGCACCATTGGCACCACCCCCACCGCCACCAGCAGTTGAGGTACCACATGTTGTACTTGTACCTTCAGTAGTACTAGCACGTCCGGCCAGTACAGAGGAGTCTACACTGTTAGTGGAGAGATTTTTGCGATTGCAGCCACCCACATATTTAGAAGGTCCAAATCCGGATACGGTAGAGCATTGGGTACATGAGATTGAGAGAGTTTTTGTCACCATGAGGTGTCCGCGGGCCGACAGAGTGATTTTGGCTACATATCAGTTGTGTGGATTTACATAGGAATGGTGGGGGTTGAAGATGCAGACAGTGTTTGCAAGCATGACGGAGGATTCCATCACCTGGCCAAAGTTCTTGGGAGTGTTCAATGGTACATTCTTTCCAGTACAGATTCAGCAGGTGAAGATGAAGCAGTTCAGGACAATGTAGCAAAGGAATTTTTTGGTATTGGTGTACCAGATGAGGTTTATGGCGCTGAGCAGGTATACACCATATGTGGTTACCGATAATGCTATGATGGTTGAGTACTTCATCCGAGGATTATGACCAGAGTTGCAAGATGCAGTGATTCCCCTTATCTGTAGGATAGTGGAGGAAGCAACTCAGCGAGCAGCTATCTTAGAGAGGACTGTACAGGCTAGGCAGTCAGGAGAGACAGGTAGTTTCTGACTTCCACAGCATTCCCCAGGTATTAGCAAGGGCAAGGCGCCATGAGGGGCATCTTCATTAGGGTTCAGTAAGTGGGGTTCAAAGTTGGAGAAGATATTTAGAGGTCAAGAAGGTGGTAGACAACAAGGTTTTCAGCAAGGTCGAGACTTCAGGCCAGAGCCAGAGGAGTCTCAGTAGAGTACGGCTAGGCAGCAAGTGGTTCCTGAAGGATACAGGTGTTATAATTGTGATCAACACAACATTTAATTAGGGATTGTCGTTATCCTAGAAGATACAATTATGGCAGAGCAGCAGCACAGCAGTAGTAGCCACCCCAGTAGCCATCGATAGATTGAGGTAGAGGTTCGCCTTTTTAAAGGGGTTGAGGACGGCTTATGGCCATCACTAGAGCACAGGCAGAGGCATCAAATTTAATTGAAGGTATATTGCCTATTTTTGAAATTTCTACAAGGAGATTGATTAATGCGGGGTGTGTAGCCTATTTAGCTTCAGTTAATTTAGTTGGATCAGATAAGTCAGTGGAAGTGGTCCTAGTGGTTAAGGAGGTTGTAGATGTGTTCACAAAAGATTTGCCAGGGCTAGCTCCGCACATAGAGGTGGATTTTACAAAGGAATTGCAGCCAGAAAATATGTCGATTTCGAAAGCACCATATAGAATGGCACCGGCTGAGTTGAAGGAACTAAAGAAACAGTTGCAGAAGTTGTTGGAGAAAGATTTTATCAAGCCCAGTCATTCATCATGGGGAGCCCTAGTGTTATTTGTTAGAAAGAAGGATGGCAGCCTCAGAATGTGTATAGATTACCGCCAGTTGAACAAGGTTACCATTAAGAATAAGTATCCACTCCTAAGAATAGATGACTTGTTTGATCAGTTGCAATCAACTAAGGTATTTTTCAAGATTGATTTCAGATCTGGGTATCATCAGTTGAGGATCATAGAAGAAGACATTGATAAGATAGCTTTCAGGACAAGATATGGTCATTATAAGGTCATAGTTATGTCATTTGGATTGACAAATGCACTAGTAGCTTTCATGAACTTGATGAACAGGATATTTCACCCATATTTAGATCAGTTCATTATAGTATTCATAGATGATATATTGGTGCACTCATTGTCAGAGGAAGAGTATGCAGCACACTTGAGGATTACTTTGCAGACTTTGCGGGAGCACCAACTGTACGCCAAGTTAAGTAAATGTGAGTTTTGGTTATGGGAGATTTAGTTCTTGGGTCATGTGATTTTTGGAGATGGTGTAGCAGTGGATCCAGCCAAAGTTGAAGATGTTATGAAATGGGAAGAGCCAAAAATAGTGTAAAAAATTAGAAGTTTTCTTGGTTTGGCAGGATAATATAGACGGTTTATTCAGGATTTCTCAAAGATTGCAACACCTATGACTATAAATAAGAAAAGAAGTATCGTTTGTGTGGTCAGTAGATTATCGATGGAGCCTTATGAAATTGAAGAAGAGACTTAATACAGCACCCATATTAGAGATACCATCAGGCAGTGGAGGTTTTGTATTGTATATAGATGCTTCAAGGAGAGGACTTGGGGCAGTACTGATGCAGCATGGAAACGTTGTGGCATATGCGTCCAGGCATCTAAAGCGACATGAAGAGAACTACCCAACACATGATTTGGAGCTAGCAGTGGTGGTATTAGCTTTGAAGTTATAGAGGCATTACTTGTATGGAGAAATGTTTGAAATTTTTACAGATCATAAGAGCTTAAAGTATATTTTTTTCTCAGAAAGATTTGAATCTCAAGTAGCGTAGGTGGATGGAATATTTGAAAGATTATGATTTCAGTTTAGCATATCACCCGAGTAAAGCTAATGTTGTTACAAATGCACTGAGAAGGAAGGCAATTTTGAGCGAGATGATGATAAAAGAATGGAAATTATATGAAGATATAGCAGAGAATTCTTTATTTATTTCGAATATCAGATAGCAGAAGCCTAGAGGATAGATGAGAATTTGATTGAGATTGTAAAAATGGAAGATGTCACCATCGACAATGATTGTATAATCAGATTCAAAGATCGATTATATGTACCAGCAGAAGCAAAAGTAAAGCAGAAAGTATTAGAGGAGGCACACAAGTTCAGGTATTCTATTCATTCAGGCAGCACAAAAATGTATCAAGATTTGAAGAAACACTTTTTGTGGTCGAGTATGAAGAAGGAAATAGCGAAATTCATAACAAGATGTTTGATCTGTCAACAAGTAAAAGCATAACATCAAAGGCGAGGAGGATTATTGCAGCCATTACTGATTCCACAGTAGAAATGGGATGACATTGCTATGTATTTCATGGTAGGATTGCCCAAAACAACATTAGGGCACAATGGAATTTGTATTTTTGTTGATCGATTGACAAAGGCGTGCAGGTTATTGGTTGTGAGTATGTCTTGGACAGTTGACATATTGACTAGACTTTATGTGGACTGGATAATACCATTGCATGGTATTCTAGTGACTATTGTTTCAAATAGAGATCCAAGATTCACATCAGGTTTCTAGAGGAGTTTACAGCGAGTGATTGGTACTAAGTTAAGATACAGTTCGGCTTACCATCCACAGACAGACGGGCAGACAAAAAGGACAATTCAGACCATAGAAGACATGTTACAGGCATGTTGTTTGGCATGGGGAGGCACTTGGGAGCATCATTTAGGTGTGGTAGAATTTGCCACAACAGCAGTTATCATACAAGCATTGGAATGGCACCGTATGAAGCTTTGCATGGAAGATCGTGCAGAACACCCTTAAATTGGTATGAAGTAGGAGAAAGGCAAGTTATGGGGCCAGAGTTGATTCAACAATGTTCAAAAATAGTTAAGTTTATCAAGGAAAAGCTCCAAACAGCTCAGAGCCGACATAAAAGCTATGCAAATACAAGACGAAGGCCGTTGCTGTTTGAAGTTGGTGATTATGTGTTTTTGAAAGTTTCTCCCACTAAAGGTGTTCTGAGATTTAGCAGGAAAGGCAAATTGAGTCTAAGGTATGTAGGTCCATTCCAGATTTTAGAAAGAATTGGAGAAACAACTTACATAATAGATCTCCCAGTAGATTTTATAGATGCACATGATGTATTTCACGTCTCCATGTTGAGAAGATATATTCGAGATCCTTCACAGATAGTTAGCTACACTAGAGATGATTTGAAACCAGATATGTCTATATCGGAATATCCAGTACAGATCACAGGGCGAAGAACGCAAAAATTGAGAAATAAAGATATTGAGTTAGTGAAGATCAGATGGAAAAACAGACAGGGAGGAGAAGACACATGGGAATTTGCAGAGGAAATGCAGAAAGTGTATCCATACATGTTTGAGTAAGTTTTTAATTCTTTTTAGGTGATAGTACTATGCATGATTGGTTGTGAATTATGTGTTGACGTTTCTTTCTGAATTTCGAGGATGAAATTTCTTTTAGGTGATAGTAATGTAACGTTGTGACCATTCGGATCGTGGTTTAATGGGTTTGGTGGCCAATGTGTGGCCTATAAGTGGTGTGTGGGTTTGCTTAGTAGGTTGGTGGTGTAGTGGGCCGGAAATATGGGCCCAATACACCCCTAGTTCTCTTTTTGAGAACGTGATGGAGTGCAGCGTCGTGTTTTGGAAACGCGACCACCTGCTACGTTGCATTTTCATCGCCGCTTTTCCATGGGACGTGGCTGCATGCGCATCGTGTGGCGTACGCAAGAACGTCGAGGTTTAAATACGACGACGGGGACGTCGCGATTTGAACAAGACAACCTGCAATGTCGTGATTTTGATTGTTATGTTGTTTCATTCGAACCTTGGCCAAACAGTGCAAGAGACACTATTCAGCTACGGGAGAGGCTGTTGCGGGGCTTTAGGAAAATTCACAGTCCGTGACTTGCAATTCGGCGTGCTTCCGTCGCAAGGAGGTTGTTCAGAGCACGGGAAATGCCAGGGCAGCGTTGTTCTACACGTTCGTCGTGTTTATAGGGGAATTCTTCTCGTTTATGGTTGTATGGATCGAGTTTGAAGTATTTGAGGCATGGAACTGTTAATATTCAGTAGCAAGCATGTGTAGGTAACTGTGAAACTACGTGTATTTAGGATTTATCACTATAACAGGTCGTTTTGTGGGTTTTTCGGAGAAGAAGCCCAAGTTGGAGGACTTCGGTTGAGGTGGTGATGGACATAGTCGTCGCGTTTAGAATGCGACAACATGATCCGTCATGATTCAACTTTTGAAGGCGATGGTCTGTCCCATCGCGATTTATCTTTTAAATAGTGTCCTCTATGTATGTAGTGTTTTAAAAGCAACCACCTGACCCTCTAAGCTTTGCACCCGAAGGAAATAAGTTGTTTTAGGTATTGTGACTGTGCGGTTGTAATTTTATGTATTTTAAATATGAAAGTGGTGCATTGACATGTGTTGAGTTTACGAATGTCGGGTTTGCATGGTTTGTGCGTACGTGGCAAGTTGGGTAGTATGACGCCTTCCATGGTTACCTCTCGTGTAACGACCCTCATTATACCGGTACGATTATACCAATCCACATCGATATAAAGGGCGTCATTATAGTAGGACATTTACCCAACATAATACAATAGGCTGAGATGTACATAAATAATAAAAGAGTACAGCGGCAATAAAAAAAATCTTATTCCATCATCATTCACATAATTCCACAGTCTATATAGCAAATGAAAGAAATAACAAATGTCCACATTATTACAAGTCCATATGAATACATAATGACATTGTACACATACTATGAAAGGAAAGAGTAAACTACACAGCACTCCACAAGCAGTTACTCCTCTCGCTCGGAGTCGCTCCTCACTAAGTCCTCCTCAAGTACGGGGACACCTGTCTCACATGTATGTTAAAGCAAGTATGAGTCTTTCAACAAGACCCAACAAGCAACCTAAGGTACATCCTTACACATATCACACACATGCTATTCTTTTAGAAAATGAAGGAAATACATGGTACATGTTTCATGTTAATTAAGTGAATACACATGACAACCTACACATGCTTTCTACACATAACATGTAACATGATTCATGGTTTCAAATTCTATTCATATCATTTCACAATTCTACACAATTAAAGCATGGAATTGTACACATATTAATTAGCAATCCTAGCATGATATCTAATCATTTTCACATGCTTTTATAACACTTATCCACATCTTAAGCTTGTTGTTTTAATATAAAAATATCACATTCACAAGGTTTCATATCTTTTCACATGCTATCACATTCACATAACACTATCACATGTTCACATTTCACATATTCACACTTTTACACTTATTTTTGCTGTGACACAGTCCGAAACACCATAAAGAAGGACATACATTCACATAATACATACCCATCACCTAGGCAATACAGTGACGAATCTTGGTAACTGCGCAGAACCGGGAGAAGCCCTCTCCACCCTAACCGGTGGTACTTGTCCACCTCCAGGATTTCATCCTAATACTCATAGGATATCACATACACAATGAGCCTTCCCATGGGGACATTACTACAGTACGGCTCCACAGCCTTATATGGTAGCAGTGTCAATCTTGGCACAATTTACACATTATCACTTTATCACATGGGTTTATTCACTTATATGCACAATTTAATCCCTTTCACATGCACTTTATATAAACATTCATATCTCAGGTTACAAAACTATACACTACTGTTCCACAGAGATAAATAATTCATAACAGAGCCCTAACATGCTGCTAAATACTAAAATTCCCATGATTTAACTCAAACATGTTTAACATGGCTTAATTAACCTCTTATAATACAAACAATACTCACAGGTATCAAAACAGTACAAAATTTTTATCACAGGCTTCATACAGGTAATATGTCACATGCCTAATTTTTCAGATTTTCACAATAGTAAAACTAATTTTAATAATTTAAAAAGATTTCATGCTAGTTTAGCAAATTATTCACTTAACATGGTTCACAGCACAACAATCGTTCCTATCATTTCTAAAACCTGAAAATAGTAACCATAAGATCAAGGAAAATTTCTGAAACCCTAACATGCAACAAAACTAGTTATTCCAAATTAAACACAGCCAAATCATGCTTATTTTCGAATAACAGAAATTAAACTAAATAATATTATGCTCAGAAAATTGACAGAACCTCATGATATGACCTACATACCATACCTGACAAACCCTAATTTTTACAACATGTACATATCACTAGAAGTCCGAAAATCACAGCACAGAGATCAAAACAATTGTTCTGAAAAACCTGAAGAACTTGGCAGCAAGGGACTTGCCACCAACATGGGTTAACGGCACACGATGTTGCCGTTAACTCAGGAACTTGGCAGCAACAAGATTTCCGTCAACCTCCTGTCTGCAGAAGTGCAGACCGAACTCACAAAAAGAAGAGAATTGGGGGTTCCAAGACTCGAATAAAAATCCGTAAAATTCCTGAGACCTAAAGGACATGTCTAGGGATGTAATCTGTAACGGCCCACTTTCACCCGGTACAATTATACCAACCCACATCGGATGAGAGCAAATCATTACAGGGGAGATAACCCCAAAGATAGTCACATGGGCTGAGATATACACAAATAGAAAGGAATATTGCAGCAGAAAATGAACAACTCTTATTCCATCAACTTTATAATCCACATACCATTGTCTATATAGTCTAAGCAAAAATAACAAAATACAACATCCACTAAATATAGCCAATTTCCAAATACAATAAACCAAAGTCCATATTATAATTGCATCACCTACTAAGAAATAAACTAAAAATCTTCAATCTACTCTTCACGCTCCACGTCGGATCTCGCTAACTCCTCGGCTTATAAATCTCCAACTCTTCCTGAAATGTTAGCAAGGGTGAGTCTACGCAATAGACTCAGCAAACAACTTAGAATTGCAAACCACGCACTTACCACACATGCTTTTAACAGTTTAACATTTTACTATCACACTAGTAATTAACAATTAAACTAACACATGCTCATGCTATAACATGGATAATTAAACATGGAATCTATTAAACAAAGATATACTAACTCATGTATAACAAGAATTCTAAACATGGTCAATTATAACACAGTGTCACTTGTTGCCCAGCTAGCTAGCCCAGAGGGGGGGTGAATGGGTTATTAAAAAATTGATCTTTGATTAAAACCTGTGCACTAAAAGGATTACACAACAACTTAAACAAACGTTAGAGTTGGACAAAATAAGACAGCAAACGCACATAAGCATAACCACAAGACACAAGGGTTTTTATCCTGGTTCGGAACTCCTCTCCACAGGAGACCTACGTCCAGTCCCTGAGCAATGCCTCAGGATTTCACTAATTAGGGTACTATCCCCCTCACGGATCCTTACACCCAGCCTCAACTGGTCTTCCTTCAACCTGAAGGAAAAAACAACCACTCTGGATACCATCAGATCTTCCTTCGTCTAGAAGGGAACAACACCCTGGATACCACCAGGTCTTCCTTCACAGAAGGGTACAAACCACAGAAACGAAGTTTAAGAACAAGCTTCAGACACTAGCTTAATCAGCTGCAAGCTGAAGCAAACAAGCCTCGAGAGAGAAAGAGAATTTGACACTGGTTTCTCTCCAAAGACTACATAGGCTCTCACAAGAAATTGTTGTTTGAATACTGAGAGCTAAAGAGCTAAGAGGACAATTAGAATGGACGCTTCGCTCTTTCTTGGAACTCAGAAGACTAGAAGAATTGGTGTTGCTCGCTTTTCTGTATCTTTCACTCTTCTCAGTCTTGAGTCTCGTATTTAAGCTTCTTCTTGAAATTTGAACGTTAAGAGAACCGTTGTCTCTCATCCAGGTGTACGTTAGACTGGTCACCAAGGAAGCTTCTGATCTTCAGTCTTTTATCCTTTAGTACACGCCAAAAAAAATGTTTTAGAATCTTGTATCTTGTATCCAACGTTGTACAGATGAGTCTTGTCAGATATCTGCGAGCATATCAACAATAAATAGAGGACAGCTAGGACTATCGTCGATTGTTAGTTGCAGATGGAACAGATATTGCAATATATAGCAAAGCTCCCTTCTGTCTAAAAAGTACGTAGACAGAGTAGCATAAAAATGGAAGATATTGTCTGCATGCATGGGAGATACGATCAGAGAGCATTTAATGCGTAACAGTCAACAAACGGGATACGACTTTGACTTTTCAACGCTATTAAAAAGCATTTTATTGATACAGTAAGAAAGTTGATATGAACACTCCCGATAACAGACAAATCGTTATGACAGAGCATTATCAAATTATAATGATGAAATCGTTATGAGAACTGAAGAAATCGTTACAGCTATCAAGTCGTTACGAGTTTCAAAGAAATCGTTACGAAAACTGAAGAAATCGTTACAGCTATCAAGTCGTTACGAGTTTCAAAGAAATCGTTACGAAAACTGAAGAAATCGTTACAGCTATCAAGTCGTTACGAGTTTCAAAGAAATCGTTACGAAAACTGAAGAAATCGTTACAGCTATCAAGTCGTTACGAGTTTCAAAGAAATCGTTATGAAAACTCTTAACAAATCGTTGCACAAAGCAAATCGTTATGAGATCTGAAGAAATCGTTACGCCTTAGAAAGTCGTTGCGAGTTCTAAAGAAATCGTTACGAGGTCTAAAGAAATCGTTACGGCTAAAGAGTCGTTGCGAGTTCTAAAGAAATCATTACGAGGTCTAAAGAAATCGTTACGATATCGATTTTTTTTGAACTTTTCGGTCAGAGAGGAAATCGTTCTGCTTATCAAAGAAGTCGATACAAAGACTTGGACAGAATGTGAGATGAAACTTACCTGATTGTCTTGAACTTTCATTTTTCTTTTATTTCCTGTTCTCAAAGCTCAAGTAATTCATTAGTACTATTTTGTTAATCATCAAAATTAATTAATATATAAATAAATGAATTATTTATTATGGGGACAGTTTGGTCATCAATCTCCCCCTTTTTGATGATGACAAAATATACTAAACATCATACAAAAATTAAACATGTTTTTCAGAATGACTTTAGTTTTCTCCCCCATTTTGTCATTAAGCAAAAAGATAGGCTGTGAGAGAGATATCCTTGTATTAATTGGGAGAAAGATAGTACAAGAGAGATAACAAGGAGGCATGCTGTGAGATGACAGCCCATGCCTTGATCTCAAGGTCTTCAAACGTCTGTTGGAAAACCCCAGAAGCAACTGAGAAATTGGGACCCATGGAGGGGGTGGCCCTTTGAATGTACAGAGTCCGTTGCTGATCCAAGAACTCTGCATACTGATCTGGGTCCAGGATGAATCTGAAGTAAGTGCTTTTTCCGAAGCTGGCACGATGGAGAAATCTATCCAAGGAGATTGGATAGAAGATCTTCTGATTATCAGATCCTGCTTCAGAGCATAGAAAGCTGTATATCTAGCTGCCCACTGAACATAGATCTCTTGAATAGGATTTATGGAGTTGAGATCCATGAAGGCTTCGGCTGAGAGAGAGGGCTTATCTTGATGAAACAAGGAACTGTTGATGGCCTCTAACTGAAGGTTGGTTTCCTTGTAGATGATTGCCCATAAAGGGGGAGTAAGCCTTTCACACTCAGAAATGAGTGGAGCCAAAACCTGAGAGGAGATGCGGCCATAGTGGTATTCTCTGAAGATAAACCACAGGAAGGAGGGCAGTCTGCTCTGCTTGGCTGACATTCTACCCATCTGCTTGGCAAACATGTCAAATGCATGGGATCCTGCATCTGAATCAAACACTAGGGAGTGCAGCTTTGGCAGAAGGACTAGAGAGTCAACTCGGATGTCAGCAAAATTCACTGTGAGGGGAATATTCACTGGACGTTCTGATCTTAACATCACTATAGCTGAGTGGAATTGAGAGAACTAAACTTCTGGCAGTTTATTCAAGAAGCAGAAGTCACTGTACTGCTGGAAGCTTTTGGCAATTCTGATCTCTTTCAAGATGAAAGGACCCCACAAGTTCTTATGCTTGAGAAAGAACCACTCAGAAAGAGTGAGAGAGTGAGCTCCATGGGTAATAGATTCTGCCCTGGCAGTCAAATACTTGCTGTATTGAGCTTTGTTGCCCTTGACATTGGCCCACTGATCTTCAGTCTTGAACTCAGTCCCTTCAAGGATTTTGGATTTTTGAGAGAGGGATAACTGGGTAAGAGGAAGAACAATATTTAGGTGCTCAGAAAGGTTGAGGAAGGGAATACCATAAATGGTGGAGAGGATGCACTTTTGAATATATTCCTTATAAAGGAATCTTCTGTGAGGTTCAAGGGTAAGAGAGTACCAAAAGGAGGAAATAGTGAGGAGGAGATGCTAACTGAGGATGATTGTTTCCTCTTTTTCTTGGCAGGACTGGGAGGATCAGTCTGTGGATATGAGTGGCAGTGAAGAGAATGGTGGAAAGGGTATTTCTCTCAAAGTCATCCGGCAGATTTGTGTCAAAGACACCAAGTAGAGGAGGTTTGTCCGGAATGAAAGTAACAGAGAAGGAGGAGTAGGAGGATAGAAGAGGTGTTTGGGATTGAAGGAAGAAGGTGGGTGAACTTGAGTGGGTTGAGTGAGAGGTGATGAGGGTGAAAATGATGATGGTTCTGAGGTGTGAGAGGGAGTAGGAGAGAAAGAAGGCTGAGATGTAGTGAGAGAGGAAGATGGTTGAGTGCGAGGCACAGGGTGTTTTATGGTTGGTGGTGCAGGAGGAGCTGTAGAAGGAGATGAAGGTGAGGAGAGGGTTGGAGTTGCAAGATTAGAAGTTTTAGGGGCCTTGGCTGCTGACATGGGCTCTTTCCCTTTGGCTTGATCTTCTCTGACTGCAGATGATGGTCCTGCTGACCCTGAAGCTGAAGGCCCTATTGGCCCTTGAGCTGGAGGCCCTGGTGGCCGAGGAACATCTGCGGATCTGCTCTGAGTAGCTCCAAGAGAAACTCCACTAGACCTTGAAGGAGCTGCTAGCAAAGACTTGATATCAGACATTTCTTTATTGAACCACCTCATTGCATTTCGGATTGAAGATAAGTCTGAGGAGGTTGAAGCTTGACTAGCAACAATACCTTGAATACTTGTCTGAACTGATGACAAGATATCTCCCTGAGCCTTTAGTAATGCCATAATTGGCTTCAGATTTACCTTTCTATGGCCCTTTCTTGGCCTTCTGAAAACAATTCTCTTCTGCTTCCCTTGCTGAGTGACAGGCTCCTCAAGATTAATATTGCTTGCACTTGGGCCTTCACTAACAGGAACACTAGCAGGAGGTGGAATTTCCTCAATGCCCACTTGCTCCCCCTGAATAGGAGCAGGGAGTTCAACACTTTCTTGCTCCCCCTGGGCAGGAGCATCCTCCAAAACAACTTTTTCAAAGTGGCCTTCTGCCACGGATTCAGACACTTCAGGTTCAATGATATTTTGCTCCCCTTGGCTAGGAGCTTCTTCCATGACCACATCTTGTTGAGTACCTGCTTGTATCTCAACATTAGCAATTGGTTCAGACTGAATTTCTGTATGGCCTGGTGCCATAACTTCTTCTTCAACACGTCCACCTTCTTTAGAAGTAGCTGAGGTGGAGGGAATGGAATCCAATACCTCTCTTAAAATAGAGGCGACTAAGGTGGTAGGCAAAGAGTCTGCCACACTAGCTGCACCTTCTTCCATCTGAACTTCTGGAGAATGAGAGTCAATCTCCACAACAGGTGATTCTGAAACTTCTGGCTGGCTTGCCACAACTGGTACTGCTGCTGCTTGCTCTGCTGCTGCTGCTGCTTGTTCTGCTGCTGCTGCTTGCTCTCCTGCTGTTGTTTCTTCTTGAACTTCTGGGATATCTCCAATAATCGCTTCTCCTTCTGCCACAGAGGTCTTTGACCAAATTCCATTTTGCACTGAAAAACCATTTTCTTCAAATTTCTGGACCTTATAGACTGGCCCATCTTCTCTACTATAGCTCCGGACACATCTACTCCGAAATGCTTGAAAATCTTGGTGAGTAGATGAGCATAAGGCAAGGAAACATTCAGTTTGCTCTTTGTTTCTCAAATTTGAGTACTGGCAAACTTCATTCTCTCAATCATAACTGCGGCCAAGTTGATCTCCTTGTTCTGGATTGCCCAGAACATTATGTCCGAGTCTGCCCTAGTGCATGAAGAAAACGTAGCACTACGAGGTACTATAATTTGGCAGACAATAAAGTGAAGCAACCGATTAAATGCGGACATCAGATTAATATCTAGCTTTCCATCTTTCAGCTTAAACCCTGGACCAATGATTCCGAGACCCTTTACTTCATCATTCACAGAGTGAATGCCACTATACCCGGAGGTCTTTACTCCAAACAACTCATGCAATAGTTCATGATCTATCTTGATCTGGGTGCCCTTCACTGAGGAGACAAGGGACCCATCTGCCTCTGACTTCAAACAAATGAAAAAGGCTTTCACCAGGTCCGGATAGCTTACCTCGGTGAAAGTAGCAACATCCATCCACTGCATTCTTCTCAAAGCTTCGACTAGACTGGACATGCCACTCTTCTCAAGGTTCTGAACATCCACTGCCTTATTTCCGCAGATCTTCGACTTCACGAAGGTAAACCTTTCTTGCTCCTTTGGGGACAGAAACTCAGCACTGTAGCCCCCTACGCTTCCGGAGATCATCGGAGCGGCCATAGGTAGAGGAGAAAGGTTCTGGAGGAGGAGGAAGATGGAAGAGATGGAACCTCTCGAGGGATTCTTCGCGGGAAGAAGAGAAAGCTTCGAAAGTTGCAGAGAGTCGATCCCGAAATCGTTAGGGCATCGGCTTTGGGTGAACAGATAAAAGATAAAAGGGTAAAGGTAGAAGACAAGTCGTTCTCAGAACTATTTGAATAATTTAATATTACTTTACCGAAAAGTGAAACGCCAAAGAGGTGGTAAAGGCAGAAGGCGACAAAAAGGTTTGACGAGTCAAACAACTTTTAACACGATAGCGGTCAAGGAATGTAGATAACTGAGTTTTGCTTATCTTTAAGGAGGGAGAATTCCATTTCTATCTGAAAATTTTTATGCCAATAAAATTACAGAAATCTTTTCACACATTGCACATCCCTAATTCCCTTCTAAGAGATGTAAATCTCTCTTCAGGTAGGGCTTTTGTGAAGATATCTGCTAATTGACCATTTGTATCTATAAAAGAAATTTCTAAATTACCACTAGCTACATGGTCTCGAATAAAATGATATCTTACCTCAATGTGCTTAGTCCTTGAGTGTTGTACTGGATTTTTGGTGAGGTTGATGGCACTTGTATTATCACACAATAGTGGAATTGATTTGATATGAATTCCGAAATCCTCAAGTTGTTGCTTTATCCAAAGAAGTTGTGTACAGCAACTTCCAGCAGCAACATATTCTGCCTCAGCTGTTGATAAAGCTACTGAATTTTGTTTCTTGGATGACCATGATATTAAACATCCTGCAAGAAACTGACAACACCCACTGGTGCTTTTTCTATCTACTTTGCATCCAGCATAATCAGCATCTGAATATCCTACTAATTCTATTTCACAAGATCTAGGATACCAGAGACCTAAATCATGAGTTCTAGCCAGATATCTAAATATTCTTTTTACTGAAATTAAATGAGACTCTCTAGGGTCTGCCTGATATCTAGCACACATGCATACACTGAACAAAATGTCTGGTCTACTTGCAGTTAAGTAAAGTAGTGACCCTATCATACCTCTATAATTCTTTTGATCTACCTTTTTACCTTTTTGATCACTGTCCATTCTGGTTGATGTGCTCATTGGAGTTGATAGTGGCTTTGCACCTTCAAATCCAAATTTCTTTAACAGCTCTTTGGTGTACTTGGCTTGACAGATATGAGTGCCATCCTTCCCTTGCTTGATTTGCAATCCAAGGAAGTAGCTTAGCTCCCCCATCAAGCTCATTTCGAATTCTCCCTGCATAAGCTTTTCAAAGTACTTGCAAAGAGATTCATCAGTAGATCCAAAAATAATATCATCTACATATATTTGCACAAGAAGTATATGTTTAACCTTAGATTTTATAAATAATGTACTATCTACTTTACCTCTAGTGAAACCATGATCTAATAAGAAAGTACTGAGCCTTTCATACCAGGCTCTAGGTGCTTGCTTTAAACCATATAAAGCCTTATGCAGTTTAAATACATGATTTGGAAATTCGGTATCATCAAAACCTGGAGGTTGTTCAACATAAACTTCCTCCTTGATAAAACCATTTAAAAAGGCTGATTTGACATCCATTTGAAATAGTTTTAAATCAAATGCAGATGCATAAGCAAGTAAAATCCTAATAGCCTCAAGTCTAGCTACAGGTGCATAGGTTTCATCGAAATCTATGCCTTCCTCTTGGGAGTAGCCTTGAGCTACCAGTCTGGCCTTGTTCCTTAAGATTATTCCAGACTCATCCAGTTTATTTCTGAACACCCACTTGGTGCCAATAACTGAATGATTGGATGGTCTAGGAACAAGTGACCATACTTGGTTTCTCTTGAACTGATTTAGTTCATCTTGCATGGCTAATATCCAAGATTCATCAGATAAAGCTTCATTGACTGTCTTAGGCTCTATTTGAGAAACAAAGGCTAAATAATCACAAGGAATTACATTACCTCTTGTTCTTACCCCTACAGATGGATCACCAATAATGTTTTCAGGAGGGTGATCTTTCTGATGTCTCCATTCTTTTGGAAGATTTTCATGTTGAATTTCAGTTTGCTGCAGTTCTTCCAGAGGAGGATCTTCCTTGTCCTTAATTGAGGTATTCTTTAATTTTTCAGACAAGTCATCTGCATCATCAATGTCACTAATTTCTTCCTTTTTCAAGGAAGGGTTAGATTCATCAAAAATAACATGTACAGATTGTTCAATTAATAAGGAACGTTTATTGAAAACTCTATAACCTTTGGGTTTAGAAGAGTACCCCATAAAGATGCCTTCATCTGATTTGGCATCCAACTTACCAATGTCCCTTTTTCCATTGTTGTGGATGAAGCAAGGACATCCAAATATTCTGAAATGGCTGATCTTTGGTTTCTTTCCTTTGTAGAGTTCATAAGCAGTCTTCTTCAGAATCGGCCTGATCATCACTCTATTAATGATATAACATGCAGTGTTGATGGCTTCGGCCCAGAAGTATCTTGGCAAATCATATTCTGATAACATGGTTCTTGCCATATCCAAAAGAGTTCTGTTTTTCCTCTCAGCAATTCCATTCTGTTGAGGTGTCCTTGGGGCTGAGAAGTTGTGCTCAATTCCTTGATCATCACAGAACTTTGTAAACTTTTCATTCTGAAACTCACCACCATGATCTGATCGGATAGAGACAATTGTGAACTTCTGATCTTTCTGAACTTTCTTACTGAAGCTGACAAAATTGTCAAATGTGTCATCTTTGTGCTCTAGAAAGGATACCCAAGTGAATCTTGAATAATCATCAACTATTACAAATCCAAAATTCTTTCCTCCTAGACTGGTAGTCCTCATTGGCCCAAATAGATCCATATGAAGTAGTTCTAAGGGCTTTGAGGTGGTTACTACAGTCTTTGATTTGAAAGAGCTCTTGGTGTGCTTTCCTCTTGCACAAGGTTTGCAAATGCTATCCAATCTAGAATTGACCTTTGGCAGTCCTTCCACTAGCTTTCTCTTTCTGAGCTTATTCAAACCGTCCAAGCTGCAGTGACCCAATCTTCTGTGCCACAGCTCTGTTGATTGATCTTTGCTGGCTGCCAAACAGACATCTTGATTCTTGAGTTCCTCGAGATAGAGAACATACAAGTTTCTTTCTCTGTAGGCTTCAAATATGACTGCACCATCCTTTAATATACTGCACTTTGATTCTTGGAACTGAATCTGATGGCCTTTGTCACACAACTGGCTGATGCTGATAAGGTTGTGCTTTAATCCTTTGACCAACATTACGTCTTCAATAACTGATTTTCCTTTGATGTTCACGGACCCACTTCCTATCACAGTGCTTTTCCATTATCTCCATAGGTGACTGTACCTTCTTCAGCTTTGAGATCAACGAAAAACTTCTTGTTGCCTGACATGTGCCTTGAGCATCCACTGTCCAAGTACCATTTGGATGCTCTTGAATTTCCCTGAAATTTAAACACTAGGTTTTAGGTACCCAAGTTCTTTGGGTCCTGATGGGTTAGTATCATTGATTTTTCCTTTTATTATCCACTTTTTGTTCTTGTTAGGACAGGTTGCTTTGTTATGTCCTAGTTGTTACAATGAGTACAGCAGGTTGTTCTAGTTACTCTTTCAACTGGATTGTATTTAAATTTTTTATGTTCTTTATTCTTTTCGGATATAAATTCAGGAGTTGGATAAGTGTTAGGAAAGACTTTTGTTTCTTCATTTTCCGAGGGAGTATAACCAAAACCATGTTTCTTCTTGGTTGATCTTTTAGCTCCACTCATCATTAGAAGAGGTTTATTATTTGTGAACTTGTTTATGGTGCTTGTTAAATGTTCATTTTCTTTATTTAATCTTTCTATTTCTGTTTTAAGTCCACTTAAGTCTTCTTGTTTTTCTAAATGAATTATTTTCTTATTTTCTCTTTTAAATCTTCACATAATAATTCATTCCTTCTTTTATGTTCAGTTATTTGTTTTTCAAGTTCTTCATTTTCGGTTTTTAGATCTGAGTTTGTATTTTCTAAACAGATTAAATTCTTCTTACTAATTTAAGTAAATTAGATACTTCTTTATTTTTCATAGAGTTCATTAAAAGCACTTTCTAAGTTATCAGAATCTGAATCATTGCATGAATCAAAAGAAGAGTCAGAAGTTACCTTATCTTCGGTATTGGCCATGAGGGCCAAGTTTGCTTCTTCACCTTCACTGCTCGAGCTTGACTCACTATCTGAGTCACTGCTGTTCTCCCAAGCAGCTGCCATTGCTTTCTTTTATACTTCTTGAATCTTCTGAAGTTGTCCTTCTTCTTATGATCATTTTTTTTAGCATTGGACAATCTGCCTTGATGTGTCCAGGCTTCTTGCATTCATAGCATATTACTTCTCTTTCTTTGGATCCTTTACTTCTGGTTTTCTGAAGTCTTTGTTCTTCTTGAAAAATCTTCTTCCGGACTGATACTTCTTCTTCTTTGCTAATATTCTCTGAAGTCTTCGAGACAGCATGGCTTCTTCATCATCACTGTCTTTGCTACCTTCACTGTTATCCAAAGATTCTTCTGATATCTCATCATTCGCTTGAGAGCATTTGATTGCTTCCTTCTGCTGGAGGATTCTCCTAATCTCTCCATATTTATCTCATGAGCCATGAGAGATCCTATTAGCTTTTCCAATGACATTAATTTCAGATCATTGGCTTCCTCAATGGCTGTTACTTTTGGAGTCCATGAGGATGGCAGAGATCTAAGTATCTTCCTGACCATGTCTGGTACACCATAGACTTTACCTAATCCAGCTAATCCATTTGTGATATCTGTGAATCTGCTAAACATCTGAGTTATGGATTCACTTGACTGCATCTGGAACCTTTCATATTGGGCTACAAGAATATCGATTCTTGTCTCCTTTACTTTGTCTGTCCCTTCATAAGTGATCCTGAGCTTTTCCCACATTTCATTGCGGATTTGCAGGCTGAAACTCTGTTGAATTCTTTCTTGCTGAGGGCACAGCAAAGGATGCTCTTGGCTTTGCAGTTTAGGGATATTCTTCTTCTGTCGTCATCTGTCCACTGAGCCTTAGCATTTGTGACTAGAAGATCACCTTCTTCTACAATGGACCATATTGTATAATCGTGGCCTTGTAGAAAGTACTCCATTCTTGTCTTCCAATAGGTGTAATCTTCTCCATCGAACAAGGGAGGCCTGTTGACTGACTGACCTTCGAAGTTGCTTTGGGCTGCCATTGATCTTTGCTCTTCAGATCGTTGGATCTTCTTCTTTGTCGAAGAGACGGGCTCTGATACCACTTGTTGCCCAGCTAGCTAGCCCAGAGGGGGGGTGAATGGGTTATTAAAAAATTGATCTTTGATTAAAACCTGTTCACTAAAAGGATTACACAACAACTTAAACAAACGTTAGAGTTGGACAAAATAAGACAGCAAACGCACATAAGCATAACCACAAGACACAAGGGTTTTTATCCTGGTTCGGAACTCCTCTCCACAGGAGACCTACGTCCAGTCCCTGAGCAATGCCTCAGGATTTCACTAATTAGGGTACTATCCCCCTCACGGATCCTTACACCCAGCCTCAACTGGTCTTCCTTCAACCTGAAGGAAAAAAAACCACCCTGGATACCACCAGGTCTTCCTTCGTCCAGAAGGGAACAACACCCTGGATACCACCAGGTCTTCCTTCACATAAGGGTACAAACCACAGAAACGAAGTTTAAGAACAAGCTTCAGACACTAGCTTAATCAGCTGCAAGCTGAAGCAAACAAGCCTCGAAAGAGAAAGAGAATTTGACACTGGTTTCTCTCCAAAGACTACACAGGCTCTCACAAGAAATTGTTGTTTGAATACTGAGAGCTAAAGAGCTAAGAGGACAATTAGAATGGACGCTTCGCTCTTTCTTGGAACTCAGAAGACTAGAAGAATTGGTGTTGCTCGCTTTTCTGTATCTTTCACTCTTCTCAGTCTTGAGTCTCGTATTTAAGCTTCTTCTTGAAATTTGAACGTTAAGAGAACCGTTGTCTCTCATCCAGGTGTACGTTAGACTGGTCACCAAGGAAGCTTCTGATCTTCAGTCTTTTATCCTTTAGTACACGCCAAAAAAAAATGTTTTAGAATCTTGTATCTTGTATCCAACGTTGTACAGATGAGTCTTGTCAGATATCTGCGAGCATATCAACAATAAATAGAGGACAGCTAGGACTGCCGTCGATTGTTAGTTGCAGATGGAACAGATATTGCAATATATAGCAAAGCTCCCTTCTGTCTAAAAAGTACGTAGACAGAGTAGCATAAAAATGGAAGATATTGTCTGCATGCATGGGAGATACGATCAGAGAGCATTTAATGCGTAACAGTCAACAAACGGGATATGACTTTGACTTTTCAACGCTATTAAAAAGCATTTTATTAATACAGTAAGAAAGTAGATATGAACACTCCCGATAACAGACAAATCGTTATGACAGAGCATTATCAAATTATAATGATGAAATCGTTATGAGAACTGAAGAAATCGTTACAGCTATCAAGTCGTTACGAGTTTCAAAGAAATCGTTACAAAAACTGAAGAAATCGTTACAGCTATCAAGTCGTTACGAGTTTCAAAGAAATCGTTACGAAAACTGAAGAAATCGTTACAGCTATCAAGTCGTTACGAGTTTCAAAGAAATCATTACGAAAACTGAAGAAATCGTTACAGCTATCAAGTCGTTACGAGTTTCAAAGAAATCGTTACGAAAACTGAAGAAATCGTTACAGCTATCAAGTCGTTACGAGTTTTAAAGAAATCGTTACGAAAACTTTTAACAAATCGTTGCACAAAGCAAATCGTTATGAGATCTGAAGAAATCGTTACGCCTTAGAAAGTCGTTGCGAGTTCTAAAGAAATCGTTACGAGGTCTAAAGAAATCGTTACGGCTAAAGAGTCGTTGCGAGTTCTAAAGAAATCGTTACGAGGTCTAAAGAAATCGTTACGGCTAAAGAGTCGTTGCGAGTTCTAAAGAAATCGTTGCGAGGTCTAAAGAAATCGTTACGGCTAAAGAGTCGTTGCGAGTTCTAAAGAAATCGTTACGAGGTCTAAAGAAATCGTTACGATATCGATTTGTTTTGAACTTTTCGGTCAAAGAGGAAATCGTTCTGCTTATCAAAGAAGTCGATACAAAGACTTGGACAGAATGTGAGATGAGACTTACCTGATTGTCTTGAACTTTCATTTTTCTTTTATTTCCTGTTCTCAAAGCAAGTAATCATTAGTACTATTTTGTTAATCATCAAAATTAATTAATATATAAATAAATGAATTTATTATGGGGACAGTTTGGTCATCATCATAACATGAGAGTATTCATATAATCACATGCTTGCAATTCTTACTTTCCATTAACACTAAACACATGGCTTATATAAAACTATAACATGATACTACTAACATGCTCATCAAGTAATTACTAACTCATGGACATAATAACATACTTCTACCATGGTACTATCATGATATCACATTATCATTTAAAATAAATCACATTAACACATGCATTATTTTATCATAGCATATTCACTTGCACTTTTACCTTTGCTTTCACATGCACTTATTCTCACTTTATCACATTCACATTCACTTACACTTGGTTTCACAAAGCTTTCACATAGATTTCACTTTCACATTCACGATCACATATCACATCACTTGCACATATCTCGTGCCACATTGTATCACTTTACACATTATTCACATATTCACTTTACACTTGCTGAGACACAGCCAAACACCACTAAAAGATCACACAATCACATCACATACACTGTGATCAAGCAGTAGACACATCGTGCCACCTACAAGATCACAAGTATCACACACAATTACTCACATTATTCACATATTCACTTTTACACGTTGCTGAGACACAGCCCAAACCACCACTAAAGATCACACAATCACATACCATACTTAATCGCAGGCAAATGATCAAGTCTTGGTTACTGCCAGAACCGGGGAAGCCCTCCCCACCATTACCAGGGAACTTGTCCACCTCCAAGATTTCACACGACCCGTTGCCCCCGGTATCACATAACACAATTGAACCTTCCCGTAGGGGCACTACTACAGTACGGCTCCACGCAATCTATGGTGGCAGTGTCTCATTGGCACAACTTTTATCTTTCACATTATCATGTTATGCATGCACACATGTCACACATTCTCTCTCTTTCCATGCACATGCACACATATAACATGAAACATATAATAATCACTTCTGGATACTCATTTTAATCATGAACAGTAATTAACAGAACCTAATCATGATGCTAATCATATTTTTAAACATGTTTGGGACTTATTATTATTAAAACATGGTATTGAAAGCTTCAGAAATTCATAACTAACTGTACAGTGATCAGAACATGCTCAAATTTTAACCACGGAGTAGATATATTTGACAAAACATATCAATACGTTTTCATAATTTTCACAATAGTACAACTATTTTTCATAATTAAAGTCAAAAATCAGGTTATTATTCATAAAAGTACTAATTATTCATGAACAGAAATAAAACGAGATTACAGCCCTAAATCATGCTTACAGTAGTCTAACAAACTGAAGTATGGAGTTCTCCAATTTTTATAACATGCCTACAATATAGGAATCCATTATCAAGAGGTTACATACTTTTCCTATAAACAAAAATTCAAATAATTCCATAATTAACAAAATTATCCAGGTAACCCAACTCATCATGATGATTAACGTCAAGACAAAATGAAAAGAATTCAAAAACCATCACAGAATCTCACAAAACCATCATAAATGGTAAAACTGTAAATTTCTAGACAAGATGAACCTGACTGCCAACTTGTTGTAGTCAAGTTTAGGTTAATGACCAACTTGTAGCCGTCAACCTCTCATACAGCAAAAAGTGCAGACCGAGGGCAAGAAAACATAGAAAATGACATCGAAATAATTTTCTAAAAATTTAGAAAAATAGGAAAACCTTAGGGGACAAATCCACAGAGAGAAACCCTAAGTTACTTGCCTCAAGAAAATTCTACAACAAGAGAAGTATCCTCCAAGCACGATCAAATCCTTCATCTTAAGCACGATCTGGCCACGATCTCCTCATCCAGAGCCTTCCTCTCAGGTCATGGAAGCTTTCTCTTCCAGCAGCAACCTCAAACAAGCAGCAAGATGGCCGATCTACCCCTCGGAATTGCCCTCTCTCTCTCCTCTCTCACAACCCCAAAACCCAAGCAAGAGAGCAAAAGTTTCTCTCCCCAAAAATGAACCCTCTCTATATATAAGAGCCAAGGTCATGATTGGGGTAAGAATCATTGCCCAAACACAACTCTACCCATTCAAACCTATCCAAAAAAAAACCACAAGTTTCGGAGGAAACTCGTACTGAAACATGCAGAGTTGACGTCAATAAATGTTGCTGTCAAAATATTGACGTCAATCATTGTGACGTCAATATTTCAAGAAAATGGACATCAAAACATGTTGATGTCAACACAAAATAGATGGAATCGAAATTGCCGTCAGATCAAGCAAATTGACGTCAACATCGATTGACGTCAACCACATCTTGATGTCACAATGATTGATATCAAGAGCTCCCTCGCAGCAGACCCTTGATTCGGTTGAAACACGTCGTCCAGGGTCCTGAACTCCGACCAAACAAATTTATAAAAGCGCAAATCTGTAGAAAACTTGTTGGGCCTTACACTCTCTCCCCCTTAAAAAGATCTTCGTCCTCGAAGATCGGATCAAGTACCTGTGGTGGCGTCGTCGGTGTCGTCTATGGCTAACGCATACACTCTGTCTGGTGCTTGTGGTCTTACTGCTGGCTTCACTGCTGTTGCTGGAACACCTCATGGAACGAACGTCTTCAGCTTCGGACACTCTCTAATACGATGATCTGGGCTGCCACACTTGAGACATCTTCCTGCCTTTGTCCAACACAAGTCTCCACCATGACGCTTTCCGCAATGTACACACTCAGGCTTCTCGCTGGCTGTAGAAGCTACTGATTGGGGCGCTCACTTTGCTGGTACTATACTGGCTGCTGGTCTTCCACGACCTCTTCATCTTATTGTCCTGCCACTGGAACGGTTCTGGTAACCCTTTCATCTGAGCCTTCTTCTCTTCCTGGTACAACTCCATCTCCTCTCCTGCCTGCATGCCGCACTAAGAGCCACATCCATAGTCCTGGTCGAATGCTACAAGTCTAGCCCTCAACGAGGTCTGAGCCCCATCACGAACTTCTTTACCTATGCCTCTCGTCACCACTATGTGCGATGTGAACCTCAACAACTCTGCGAATCTGGCCTCGAACTCCAAGACTGACATGGAACCTTGAGTCAATGCCAAGAACCCCTGCTCCATCTTGTCCTAGTTGTTCTCAGGAACAAGCTTAGCCTCAAATAACCTCACGAATTCTCCATAAGTCACCTCTAGCTCCAAACCCTCAAACTACGTGCGAAGAATGAAAGACCACCACGCATCTGCTCACTCCTGAAGCATGTACGTCGCCAAGCTGACCTTGTCATCCTCTGCACACTTGATAGCTCTAAATATCTTCTATATCTCTCTAAGCCAACTCTCTACAACCAACGGCTGACTCTCCCCCTCAAAAGAGGTGGAGCCATCTACTTAAACCTCTCCATGACTGACACTCCTCCAACTCCACGGTCCTCCTAAGATGGTGCCGGAACCTGAAGCTGCGTCTGAAGAGCTGCTTGCATCTGCGCTTGAGTCTCATCACTTGTACAGCCCTTGCATGAACGTGCCGTAGTCATCCACGGTGGTGGGGTGGCGTAGGTGGTCCTGAGGTGCTAGGACTCTCTGCTGCTCACTTGAAGTCCTCCTTGGCTCCTCATCTTGAATGGGTACCTCGAACGACGAGTCCTTCCAGCCATCGCCTAAAAAAATACCAAGTCAAGCTCCATTTATACTACACCTAGTATATTTTCATGCATTCCTCTATCATTTTCTAGTCCTATCTTAATTATTCCGGATCTGGCTATCTACTACAAAGACTTTTGAGATGTGAATCAAGTTCATGGCCATCCATGTATAATCTCAACCCTGTTGCCCTGTACCATCTTTGTAACGGCCCACTTTCGTCCGTACAGTTATATCACCCACGTCGGACGAGAGCAAGTCGTTACATGGGAGAAACCCCAACGATAGTCACATGGGCTGAGATAACACAAATAGAACGGATGTTGTAGCAGAAAATGAACAACTCTTATTCCTCAACTTTATAATCCACATACCACTGTCTATATAGTCCAAGCAAAAATAACATAATACAACATCCACTAAATATAGCCAGTTTCCATACAATAAACCAAAGTCCATATTATAATTGCATCACTTACTAAGAAATAAACTAAAAATGTTCAATCTACTCTTCACTTCCCACGTCGGATCTCGCTAACTCCTCGGCTTCTAAATCTTCGACTCTTTTTGAAATGTTAGCAAGGGTGAGTCTACGCAATAGACTCAAGCAACTTAGAATTGCAAACCACGCACTTACCACACATGCTTCTAACAGTTTAACATTTACTATCACATTATCATTAACTTACTAGTAATTAACAATTAAACTACACATGCTCATGCTATACACTGGATAATTAAACATGGAATCTATTAAATAAGATATACTAACTCATGTATACAAGAATTCTAAACATGTCAATTATATATGGTGTCACTAACATGAGAGTATTCATATAATTACATGCTTGCAATTCTTACTTTCACATAACCTAACACATGGCTTATATAAAAACATATAACATGATACTACTAACATGCTCATCAAGTAATTACTAACTCATGGACATAATTAACATACTTCTACACCATGTACGAATCAGATATCACAATTCTCATTTAAAATAAATCACATTAACACATGCATTATTTATCATAGCATATTCACATGCACTTTTACCTTGGCTTTCACATGCACTTTTTCTCACATTATACATTCACATTCACTTACACTTGGTTTCACAAAGCTTTCACATAGATTTCACTTTGCACATTCACGATCACATATCACATGACTTGCCCATACCTCGTGACACGTTCACATATCACTTTACACATTATTCACATATTCACTTTTACACTTGCCGAGACACAGCCCAAACACCACTAGAAAGATCACCAATCACATACACATACTTAATCGCCAGCAAAATGATCAAGTCTTGGTTACTGCGCAGAACTGGGGGAAGCCCTCCCCAGCATTACCAGTGGAACTTGTCCACCTCTAAGATTTCACACGACCCGTTGTCCCGGGTATCACATAACACAATTGAGCCTTCCCATAGGGGCACTACTACAGTACGGCTCCACGCAATCTATGGTGGCAGTGTCTCATTGGCACAACTTTTATCTTTCACATTATCATGTTATTCATGCACACATGTCACCTATTCTCTCTCTTTCCATACACATGCACACATATAACATGAAATATATAATAATCACTTATGGATACTCATGTTAATCATGAACAGTAATTAACAGAACCTAATCATGATGCTAATCATGTTTTAAAACATGTTTGGGACTTATTATTATTAAAACATGGCACTAAAAGTTTCAGAAATTCATAACTAATTGTACAGTGATCAGAACATGCTCAAATTTTAACCGCGGGGTAGATATACTTGACAAAACTATCAATACGTTTTCATAATTTTTGAAGTAATACAACTATTTTCATAATTAAAGTCAAAACTTAGGTTATTATTCATAAAAGTACTAATTATTCATGAACAGAAATAAAACGAGATTAACAAGCCTTAAATCATGCTTATAGTATCTAAAAACTGAAGTATGAGTTCTCCAATTTTATAACATGCATACAACATAGGAATCCAATTATCAAGAGTTACATACTTTTTCCTATAAACAGAAATTCAAATAATTACCATAATTAACAAAATTTAACCCAAGGTTACCCAAACTCATCATGATGATTAACAGGTCAAGACAGAACGAAAAGAACTCAAAAACCATCACAAAATCTCAAAAAACCATCATAAATGGCAAAACTATAAATTTCTGGACAAGATGAACTTGACTGCCAACTTGTTGTAGTCAAGTTCACGTTAATGGACAACTTGTTGCCGTCAACCTCCCAGACTGCAAAAAGTGCAGACCGAGGGCAAGAAAATGTGGAAAATGGCATCGAAACAATTTTCTAAGAATCTAGAAAATAGGAAAACCTTAGGGGATAAGTTCACGGAGAGAAACCATAAGTTACTTGCCTCAAGAAAATTCTACAACAAGAGAATTTAGCCGATGAAGCCCTCTTTCACACCTAAAGGAGGTATCCTCCAAGCACGATCAAATCCTTCATCTTGAGCACGATCCGACCACGATCTCCTCATCCAAAGCCTTCCTCTCAGGTCATGGAAGCTTTCTCTTCATAGCAGCAACCTCAAACAAGCAGCAACATGGCCGATCTACCCTCGGAATTGCCCTCTCTCTCCTCTCTCACAACCCCAACCCAAGCAAGAGAGCAAAAGTTCTCTCCCCAAAACAAACCCTCTCTTATATAGAGAGCCAAGGTCGTGATTGGGGTAAGATCCTTACCCAAACACGACTCTACCCATTCAAACCTATCCAAAAAAAACCACAAGTGTCGGAGGAAAACTAGGACTGGAACACGCAGAAGTTAACGTCAACAAATGTTGTCGTCAACAGAAATATCGACATCAATCGTTGTTGACGTCAAGATTTCAAGAAAACTGGACGTCAAAACATGTTGACGTCAACACAAAATAGACGGCAATCGAAATTTCCGGTAGATCAAGTAGCAGATTGACGTCAACATCGATTGACGTCAACCACATCTTGATGTCACAATGATTGATGTCAAGAGCCCCCTCGCAGCAGACCCTTGATTCGGCTGAAACACGTCGTCCAGGGTCCCGAACTCTGACCAAACGAATTTATAAAAGTGCAAATCTATAGAAAACTTGTTGGGCCTTCGTAATCCATCGATTACTTGCCTGGAATAAAATCTGAGAAGACTGAATCTTGTCGTAGAAGCCCTCCTCGGCCAAGCCAAGAAGGTGCAAAATCCCCTCCCAAATCCAATTTGTTTGCTAATGTAGATGGATCTCCGGAGTCGGGGAAGATTCCTCAATGCTTGGAGTACCTCCCAGTCGAAGTAGATCGCCAGAAGACCTCCCCAAATCATCGAATCAAGCTTGCAAAAGTCTGGTTTCCCACAAGAAAACCCTAGGTTCTTCTCATGAGCCAAAAGACCTAATTTGAGCAAAAACTGGATGTTTTATAGGGCTAATGGGTCGGGGTGCGCCTAGCATTAGGTTTCCTACCATTGGGGATACTTTCCTAATCAAGAACCCGGAGAAACGCAGTCGTTTTCAGATCTGGAATTGCAACATAACCGGAGAAGTAAACGGGCACATTGCTGTCGTTAACTGGAAGTCAACGTTCATCGATCTAGACTCATCTTCCCTGCCCATGAAGTCAACGGCACACTTGTTACCGTCAACTTGCCTTTAACGTCAAGGGATGTTGACGTTACAAGGATTTCGGCAGAATAGAACATCCATAACCAATATACACCATATAGATACATACAATATGTACAATATTATTTAAATACAATGTGCACAGAATTAAATAAAAAAAATACTAACCAAACAAATGGGGATACTTCTTCTTCATGGCGTCCTCAAGCTCCCATGTAGCCTCCTCCCGCGAGATAGTTCCTCCATAAACCTTTACGGATGCAATACTCTTTTCTGAGGTGCTGAACCGTTCGGGTCTTGATAGCTACTGGTGCTCTACATATGACAAATCTGGCTGATCTCCACTGGCTCGTGACTAATAACATGAGACGGATCTCGCATATCTCCTGAGCATAGACACGTGGAAAACTGGGTGTACACTAGCTAATGCTGGGGGTAAAGCTAGCTCATATGCCACGCTGCCCATCTGCCTTAGAATTTTAAACGAGCCAATGAACCTCGGACTCAACTTGCTATGCCTACCGAACCTGACAACGCCTCGGGTAGGCAAAACCTTAAGAAATACATGCTCGCCAACCTCAAACTCCAAATCCTTCCTCCTATTGTCGGCATAGCTCTTCTGCCTATCCTGCGCGGCAACCAACCTCTGCCTGATAAGCTGAATCTTATTCGAAGTCTCCTGGCCTATCGCTATCTCCTCCCAACACAAAGGAGATCTACAGGGTCTCCCATACAAAACCTCAAACAAAGCCATGCCAATGCTCACATGAAAACTATTATTGTAGGCGAACTCCACAAGAGGTAGATGACGTGTCACGTCCCGAGAATTACGCAACGGATATTTTTAATTAAATCGAGTCGATAATTCGAGACGTGAACAGTCGGCAAATAAGCCTCTAGCTAGCGCGTACTAAATGTGTTTCAACACAACATCATAATAGGGCCCAAATGTGAACTCAATATAAATTGTATTCAAATCTCATATTTGTCTCAGATATAAACTATACAGGACTAAGACTCAATAAAAGCAAAAGTACATAATACCTCACTTCCTACTACATTGTTCTAACACTCAAAATAAACTAACTATAGATAGACTCATGTTTGGAACGCTCTTCACTCGGACGCATTCCCATCCTCGACTTGCTCTTCCTCTTGCACTTCATAGTCACCTAGATTGGGTAAAAGTAGGGAATGAGCAAACTAGCCCAGTAGGATTTATATCTCAATGTGCGGGCAATGATATAAGTGATTTACATTTTAGAACTAGGCAAGTATGATGAATGATATGCAAGTACGAATAAAACTCATTAAAACATGATATATAAAACAAGCTAGAGAGAGATCATAATAGAACAAGATTGATGAACAAGATGACAAGATAGAACTAGAAATAGATCACTTTGTACAAGCACGCAAGATATCATGTAAATTGCAATAAATGCAGGATGGCCATATCACGCAAGCAAGCAAGCAAGGTGGTACGAGCACGATCAAGTAACACTAATCCAGCACGTAGACTCTAATGTACACCAAGAAAAGATCCATCAAGAATGTACACCAGGACACGTGTATGTGGTTGTTGTATCTATCATTCAACACGCACGCACGATTTTCCCAGCGCAGATGCAACGCCAGTAATCATTATACCCCATGGTTAACAGTATATCTATGACTCGTCGTCATTGGGGCTAGATTGGAGCCCTTGGACACACGCCGTGCCCTGTCAATATCTCACTTAATTTTTAAATGTAGATACCCACAGTGATTTATAATGTCCAATGAGAGTTTCAATAAGTAAGTATGTGTAATATCATGTTCATGATGATGAGGAGAACAAGTAATAAGTAATGGAATACGATTTCATGAGTACAATGGTCAAGAGATAAATTCGGCAGCATAACGGTACGATTTATACTTTCGTTCAATCTTTACATTAATGGCTTTAGTCCAGTTTGTAAGTCACACTCACGAGAACAAGAAGAGAAAGGAAGTGCGTGCTATCTCCAGGGAACTTCGATGGTACAACCAACTCGTCGGCCATGTGGGAATCCATGGTCAGAGGAGATTTACGGATGCCTTGGTGAAAAGGTCGCTAGTCTACCGATTCGGAATGACCGGTAGAGAGTTTCCAATTTCCCAAGAAAGGGCTGCCTAACCGTGCTAGTGTGTAGTGCGGTACGCATGTCTCAATTCACAAACCATCGGTCTCAAACTCGCATGAAGCACTTGACAATATAACATGGAATAAACTATGCACTTTAACTAATCATGGTTTGCAAGATTTTATGATAACCGTTGTCATTTAAACGTGGAAGAACAGTAGGAAGATTAAATCACAAGAAGCATGAATGGATCATAACATTTAAGGAGCACTTAGGATAGCATTCATGTAATTAAAGCTTTTAAATGTGTTAATCAATTTTAAGCCATTAAATAACAATCATGTAATGATCAGACCCAAGACATGTGATTTACCCACTAAATATTACCTTGACCAGCCTTTGGGTAAGGCAGTTAGGTTTACAAGAAAGTAAGGGGGGGTTTCATGACAAAACCTGAGATCGCGACAGATGCCTACAAGGAAGGCGACAGGGGGTCAGATTGCGACAGGACAAGGGCCGCGAAGGGATGGCTAGAAGGCGACAGGGGGTTGTGAAGAACGCGACTAGGCGGTCAGATTCAGGCAGCATGATCGCGACAAAGGTCTTGTCGCAATCAGGTCGCGACATATCGGGCTGTCGCGATGAGACCTCGGAAGGCGACACATCGAGCCATCGCATTCACAGGAGCTGCGCCAGATCCTGCCAGAGCAAGGACAGGTTCTTGGATTGCGGTCCAGAACTGCCATGTATTGACACAAGGTGCTTCCGAAATAGAGAATAAAATGTACAGGGCATGAAAAATAACAAAACCAGTTTTAAAACAACCTAGACATACAAGGGTACTTCCAGTAAATTGGAATTGGACAATAAGGATGGTTTCGATAGGTTTTGATCAAGTTGAATACAAGGTAAGACCAAGGGTAGCCTGAAGACGTAGTTTCATGCAGCAACCCTATTATCACGCTTATAACTCTCTAACTAATGAGATTTAGACAAAATGTTCAACATAAAACCTGACGAAGACAACTAGTAGAATAACTTTTATGTTATGAGTTTTCTCTAATTCAGTCTTGAAACACGTGCAACATATTAAGAACGGGAAAAGCTCTAACAGTGCGCGACTTTGGAAAAACGCTTATAATTCAAAATTTACTAAATGAAATTCGATGAAACCAGTGGGAAATGAAAGTTAACTTGATGCTCTACACATTGGTATAGGATATGTTAAGATTTGGCCCGAGAAAACCTACCTTTTGGGTTGAAGAAGTCCCATTATTCCAGAAAACCAGTGTTCAGACCACTTGGAGGAAACGCTTAGTACTCCGTGTATACTGCATGGAATTTGGGCATTCCACTTGGGTTAGAATGTAGACTTGACCCTCTTTCCAGGGGTATAGGCCTTGCAAGGTTTGGTTTAGTTTTGACTCACCTTTGGTCGACTTCAAGAGAGTGGTTTGTGCAGGTCGCAGCAGATGAGAAGGGGAAGAAGAACGGCTTCTTGTGGTCGTTCCACAGCTCCTCAGCCACCAAGAGCTCCTCCACACGACCCTAGCAAGTTCTAAATTCGTTCCTAGGGTTTGGGTGAAGAGTATTTAAGTAACCATGGTGTTTAGGAGTCCTATTATAATTAGGAAAGGAGGGTTTCGGGATTGGCATATTTGGTTCCTATTTTTTATTATTTCCTCCTCCCTTTAAGTGTGTGAGGCATTAGGAAACATCCCCTCATAGTTAGGCACGAATTTGGGTTGCCATGAATGCATGATTGCATCCCAATTCAACTCTAATTGCCTCTTTTAATTTCCTTATTTATGGTTACGAATTTCTATGTATTTTCTAGCTTTATTTGATTTTTGGCCAAATGTTGCCCATTGGCCCATTATGATAATGGGTCATCAATATATAATGTTGTAAGTCTCCCCAACACTTTTATTTAATTTTTGATTGCGTCGTATTTCCGTGTTACGGTTTTCCAACTTGTTCCTTATTTAGATAATCGGTCACAATAACTCTTAAACCTAGCCCAAATGATTTTTATTGAACCAAATTTCTTGATGGGTCATTAGAGGATATTATTTGAAGTCCATATAATATTTTTATTTAATTTTCTGACTCATCTACATACGTGTGATAATGATTTTTCAACTTATTCATGAATTATGATAATAAGTCGCGAAACACTTTAAACTTAGCTAATCCAATTTTTCTTGACATATGTTTCTTTGTGAAACATTTAGTAATAATGTTGGGGTTGATTTATAATTTTCACGAAATTGTCCGATGTGTTTTAGCACATACGATAATGATACGTATGTTTTAAATACTTGTTATAATGGAAATTATTTATTTCCATTTAATTAAATTTTTTATATAATTGAAATTTCCGGGGTGCTACATGACGCTACCAATCACCCTTCTAGTCAAGCACGCACGCTCTCAACATATCCTCAAGCGTCTGGATCGTCCTCTCGAACTGGCCATCTGTCTGGGGATGGAACGCCAAACTAAGCTTTAGCTGAGAACCCAAAGCATCCTAAAGACCCTACCACAACCTCGAAGTAAATCTCGGGTCTCGATCAGAAATAATAGACTTCGGCACACCATGCAATCTCACTATGCTGTCGACATACAGCCTAGCCAAACTCTCCACGGACTGCTTCTTCTTCATAGGCAAGAAATGCACCATCTTGGAGAAACGATCTACAATCACCCAAATCGAGTCATTGCCCTTAGCTGATCTGGCAAACCCATCACAAAATCCATGGTGATTGCTTCCCACTTCCATACAGGTATCTCCATCTTCTGCATAAGGCCCGATGGTCGCTGACGATCGGCCTTCACCTGCTGGCACACTAATAACCTGGATACGAAGTCGGCCACATCCTTCTTCATACCAGACCACCAGAAAGATCTCTTCAAATCTTGGTACATCTTAGTGTTGCCTGGATGAATAGAAAACCTCGACCTGTGAGCTTCTGCAAGTACATGCTCACGGACATCCACAACATCAGGAACACAAACTCGGTGCTGGAATCTAATAACATCGTTCTCATCTCGAGCAATGTCTGCCTTTCCCACCATCTTCTGAAGCCTCGGATCTGCTATCTACTGCTCGATCACCTCATCCAGAACCGTAGATCGGATAGCCAACTGAGCCACGAAAGTCTGACACAACTGTGGCTCCAACTCAGTCATAGCACATGCTGCATCCTCAAGCATCTTCCAATCCTGCCTAAGCAGAGACCTCTTCTTGCTGAGTGCATCCGCCATGACATTCGCCTTCCCTGGATGATACTGAAGCTCAAAGTCGTAGTCCTTGAGAAACTCAATCCACCGTCTCTGCCACAGGTTCAACTCCTTCTGCGAGAAAAGATACCTCAGACTCTTGTGGTCAGTGAACACCTCGAACTTGACACCATAAAGATAGTGTCTCCAGATCTTTAGTGCATGAACCACAGCCGCCAACTCCAAATCATGGGTCGGATAGTTTCGCTCGTGCTCCTTTAAATGGCGAGAAGCATATGCAACTACCTTACCATGCTGCATCAACACACAGCCAAGACCTATCTGAGAAGCATCAGAATAGATGGCAAAACCCTTTGCACCACTAGGCAAAATCAACACAGGTGCAGATGTAAGCCTCTCCTTCAGTAACTGGAAATTACTCTCGCAATCATCAGACCACGCAAACTTCACACCCTTCCTGGTTAGCTTAGTTAAAGGTGCGGCGACAGATGCAAAGCCTACTATGAATCGCCTGTAATAGCCTGCTAAACGAAGAAAACTTTGAATCTCCGATGGGGACCTAGGAATCTCCCAATCAAACACTGCCTGGACCTTCGTCGGATCAACTGTAACTCCAGCGTCCGAGATAACATGCCCAAGGAAATGCACCTCGCGTATCCAGAAATCACACTTGCCAAACTTAGCATATAGCTTGTGCTCTCGGAGAACCTCCAGAACAATCCTCAAATGCTCATGGTGTGTAGCCTCATCAGGAGAATAGAATAACACATCGTCAATGAACACCACAACGAAGCTATCCAAATATGGCCTAAACACCCTGTTCATGAGATCCATGAACGCTGCAGGGGCGTTGGTCAGACCAAATGGAAGCACAAGAAACTCATAGTGTCCATAACGAGTCCTGAAAGCAGTCTTAGGCACATCTTCATTCTTGATCCTCAACTGATGATAGCCGGACCACAGATCAATCTTAGAAAACACCGATGCATTCTGCAGCTGCTTGAACAAATCATCAATCCACAGGAAGGGATACCTGTTCTTCATAGTCACCTAGTTGAGCTTCATGTAATCAATGCACAGCCTGAGGGAACCATCCTTCTTCTTCACAAACAATACAGGTGCACCCCATGGTGACACACTAGGGCGAATAAATCCCCTATCCAACAAATCCTGCAACTGCTTCCTCAGCTCAGCTAATTCCGCATGTGCCATCCGATATGGAGCCTTAGAGATAGGAGAGGTGCTTGGAAGCAACTCTATAGTGAACTCTATCTTCCTAGTCGGTGGCAATCGAGAAAAATCATCAGGAAACACGTCTGGAAACTCCCGCACTACCTCAATCTCCTCAAGGGTCGGTGACCGATCAGCCTTAGGGACTAAGACCACACTGGCAAGAAAAGCATCACAACCCTTGTTCACCATCCTCATCGCCTTCATGGCGGAGATTACAAACCTTCCCGCTAAGTTCTTTGGCAACAGATGTGAGAATTCATCCTCACCAAGAATACAGAAAGTAATCTTCTTCCCTCTACAATCCACCAAGGCATAGTGCTCCTCAAGCCAATCCAGACCAAGAATGGCATCATAGTCATTCATCTTGAGCAAATAGAAGCACCCAAATAAGCCTCGGTCCTCAATGCACACAGGTAAAGACAGAATGCACTTCCTAGTTGATACCGTACCTGCCGGTGTGTGCACAGAAAAAGGGACTTCTAACTCCTCTGCCTTTACTCCAGACTCTACTGCTAACTGCTTGGCAAACTGCTCGAAAACAAACAAGTGTGTGGCACCCGTATCAAACAATACCCGAGCATGCACATCCATGACTAGAACCGTACCTTCCGTGACATTCTCGGCTTGCTCCGCATCCTCTCGTGCTAGTGCAAACACTCGAGCTTGGGCTCGAGGCCTTTCTGGTCTCCCTGTCACTGGCACTGCCGCTGCTGCTGCTGCTGCTGGGGCTGGTGCTCCACGCTGCACACCCTGCTGAAGTCTGGGACAATCCCGGATCTGGTGCTCGGTATTGCCGCACTTGAGAGACTTCCCTGCCAACTTCCAACACTCGGTGCCATCGTGTGCCCTTCCACAATGAGGATACGCCTTCTTGTCTCTAGGCCTCAAGCTGGGAGACTGCGATGTAACCGCCTACTAACTCAATGTCGCTGGACGCTGAGGTGACTAGTACACGACCTTCTTCATGTCCTGCCTCTGGAAAGGTGGCGTGAACCTCTTCTGTTCTGCCCTTTTCTCCTCCAGATACTGGTCCATGTCGCTCTCCTACCTGCACGCTACGTTGAGAGCTTCGTCTAGAGTGCGATGGTCAAAAGCCACAAGCCTTGACCTCAATGATGGTTTGGGACCCATCACAAATTTCTTAGCCTTTCTGCGCTCATCAGCAACTATATGAGGAGCATACTTAGAGAGCTTGGAAAACCTGGCCTCATACTCCAAGACCGTCAAGGAGCCCTGAGTAAGAGAGAGAAACTTCTGCTCCATCTTGTCCTGGATGTGCTCGGGGATGAACTTGGCCCGAAAAAGCCTCGTGAACTCGGCCCAAGTTACCTCTATGGCACCATCCTTGTACCTGGTGTGAAGTACGGAGGCCCACCAAATATCGGCTCTCTTGCAAAACACAACCCATAAGCACCAATCTAAACAACACCTTAACTTAACACAAGTACATAAACTTTAAGTACCTGAAGCATGTAGGTGTCCAGGCTAACTTTATCCTCCTTAGAACACATGATGGCTCAGAATATCTTCTCAACCTCCCTCATCCAACTCTCCGCTAAGAGTGGCTGACTCTCCCTCTTAAAAGAAGGCAGAGCCATCCTCTTGAACCTCTCCATGATGGACGGACCACCATGGCCATGCTCCTGGGGAACTGGAGCTGGAGCTTAAGCCTGAGACAACAAGCAACATATAAGCAATACAAATAACAATCATGCATTTAACAAAACAGACTACTCCTATTAACAACTCTAACCTGAGCCTACAGTTGAGCCTGCAGTGCCGCCTGAGTCTGTGCCTGGGTCTGCATTGCCTGAACCAAGCCTTGCATGAACACGTCGTAGTCCACAGGTGGTGGTGGAGGAAGTACCGTGGGACCTTGGGGTGCTAGGGCCTGCTGCTCACCCCTCTCCTCACGCCTCTGCTCATCCTCCCTAGCCTGAGCACCATGCCTACCACGGCTCGCCATAGCCTATAAAACAATTATATTAGTTAGAATCTAAGTTACTTAGTCCTAACCATTTTTTTAACTATCTTAATTCATTATTAGACATTTTCCACATATATGGACTAATTCTATAAAGACCTTGCAATATTGTGAAGATGATGGCATATTCATGTACTATCTCAACCTGTTCTCTGATACCAATCTTTGTAATGACCCTCCTTATACCGGTACGATTATACCAATCCACATTGATATAAAGGGCGTCATTACAGTGGGACATTTACCCAACATAATATAATAGGCTGAGATGTACATAAATAACAAAAGAGTATAGCGAAAATAAAAAGAAATCTTATTCTATCATCATTCACATAATTCCACAGTCTATATAGCAAATGAAAGAAATAACAACTGTCCACATTATTACAAGTCCATATGAATACACAATGGCATTGTACACATACTATATGAAAGGAAAGAGTAAACTACGCAGCACTCCACAAGCAGTTACTCCTCTCACTCAGAGTCGCTCCTCACTAAGTCCTCCTCAAGTACGGGGACACATGTCTCACAAGTATGTTAAAGCAAGTATGAGTCTTTCAACAAGACCCAGCAAACAACCTTAGGTACATCCTTACACATATCGCACACATGCTATTCTTTTATAAAATGAAGGAAATACATGGTACATGCTTCATGTTAATTAAGTGAATACACATGACAACTTACACATGCTTTCTACACATAACATGTAACATGATTCATGGTTTCAAATTCTATTGCATATCATTTCACAGTTCTACACAATTAAAGCATGGAATTGTACAAATAGTAATTAGCAATCCTAGCATGATATCTAATCATTTTCACATACTTTTATAACACTTATCCACATCTAAGCTTGCTGTTTAATATAAAATATCACATTCACAAGGTTTCATATCTTTTCACATGTTATCACATTAACATAACACTATCACAGTTCACATTTCACATATTCACATTTTTCACACTTTTACACTTATTTTGTCGTGACACATAGTCTGAACCACCATAGAGAAGGACACCATTCACATAACACATACCCGTCACCTAGGCATATAGTGACGAATCTTGGTAACTGCGCAGACCGGGAGAAGCCCTCTCCACCCTAACCGGTGGTACTTGTCCACCTCCAGGATTTAATCCTAATACCCATAGGATATCACATACACAATGATCTTCCCATAGAGACTTTACTATAGTACGGCTCTACAGCCTTCTATGGTAGCAGTGTCATTCTCGGCACAATTTACACATTATCACTTAATCACATGGGTTTATTCACTTATATGCCATTTAATCCTTTTCACATGCACTTTATATAAACATTCATATCTCAAGTTACAGAACTATACACTACTGTTCCACAGAGATAATAATTCATAACAAAGCCTAACATGCTGCTAAATATGAAATTCACATGATCTAACTCAAACATGTTTAACATGGCTTAATTAACCTCTTAAGATACAAACAGTACTCAAGGGTATCAAAATAGTAAAAAAAATTTATCACAGGCTTCATACAGGTAATATGTCACATGCCTAATTTTTCAGATTTCTTGCAACAATAAAACTAATTTTAATAATTTAACAGATTTCATGCTAGTTTAGCAAATTATTCACTTAACATGGGTTCACAGCACAACAATCGTTCCTATCAGTTCTAACCTGAAAACAGTAACCATAAGATCATGGAAAATTTCTTAAACCCTAACATGCAACAAAACTAATTATTCTGAATTAAACACAGCCAAATCATGCTTATTTTCCAATACAGAAATTAAACTAAATAATATCATGTTCAGAAAATTGACAGAACCTCATGATATGACCTATATACCATACCTGACAAACCCTAATTTTTACAACATGTACATATCACCAGAAGTCCGAAAATCATAGCACAAAGATCAAAACAATTGTTCTGAAAAACCTGAAGAACTTGGCAGCAAGGGGCTTGCCGCCAACATGGGTTAACAGCACACGATGCTGTCGTTAACTCAGGAACTTGGCAGCAACAAGGTTTCCGTCAACCTCCTGTCTGCAGAACTGCAGACCGAACTCACAAAAAGAAGAGAATTGGGGGTTCCAAGACTCGAATAAAAATCCATAAAATTCCTGAGACCTAAAGGACATGTCTAAGAATGTAATCCCTCGATTACTTGCCTAGAATAAAATCTAATAAGACTGAATCTTGTCGAAGAAGCCCTCCTCAGCCAAGCCAAGAAGGTGCAAAATCCCCTCCCAAATCCTGTCTGTTTGCTAATGTAGATGGATCTCCGAAGTCGGGGAAGATTCCTCAATGCTTGGAGTACCTCCCAGCCGAAGTAGATCACCAGCAGACCTCCTCAAATCGTCGGATCAAGCTTGCAAAAGTTTTGGTTTCCCACAAGAAAACCCTAGGTTCTTCTCATGAGCCAAAAGACCTAATCTGAGCAAAAATTGGATGTTTTATAGAGCTAATGGGTCGGGGTGCACCTAGCATTAGGTTTCCTACCATTGGGGATACTTTCCTAATCAAGAACCCAGAGAAACGCAGCCGTTTTCAGATCTGGAATCGCAACATAACCGAAGAAGTAAACGGCCACATTGTTGTCGTTAACTGGAAGTCAGTGTCCATCGATGTGAACGTCAATCTCCCCTGCTCATGAAGTCAACGGCACACTTGTTGCCGTTAACCTGCCTTTAATGTCAAGGGATGTTGACGTTAACAGGGATTTCGGCAGAAAACAGAACATCCAATAACCAATATACACCATATAGATATATACAATATGCACAGTATTATTTAAATATAATGTGAACAGAATTAAATAAATACAATATGTACAGAAATAACATGTATATACATATGCACATAAGTAAATAAATAATTATAATATACACAAAGTTAAATAAGCATAATATGAACAAAATTCGAGGGCCTTACATCTCGAGTCGGGTACCCCAGGTTCTTTGTGAGCCAGACACGTTGTGCTAAGGGTTTGTCTCAGTACGGTGTGTACCTTCGAGGTCTGTGTCGTCTTCCTAGACACCCTCACTCCTTTGTTTGAGTTGTGCATCTAGCTGAGAAAAAGATGGCAATGGGGCAGCAACTTGTGGTTTATGGTTATATTCGGTTGCTTGTAACACGCTCGTAGTTGGGGGACGAACACTAGTAGACATACTAGTCCCCCAGCTACTCCCATTTTCCAGTACCTCACTTTAGGGAACTCGGGCCAGAGTCCCTAAAGGTGACATGCATGGGCCTACAGTTGTATGATCTGCAGGTGTGATGTTGGTTGGTCTCCACAGTTTGTTGGCACTATTGAGGTGGACCGACAGTTGGACTTTTCATCTATTACTAAGAGACTGAGAGGTAGTCTCGTGTGGTTTGTCTGGGTCAGTAGCTGGTGTCGCGAACCAGATTTCGTGGCTCGAATGTGGCGTTACCCTTCTTTAGTCGTACTCTCAAACAACGTTTGTCATTTATTTATTAATGGTTGATCCATGTTATTAGTTTAGAATTGTTATTTATTTGCAGTTATAGTACCATGTATAGGTAGCTCCTTTAATTGTTTAGTTTAGTTATTTACTCCTGCTTCTTGTGAGATTGATGTTGTTTCAGCTTTTGAGAGAGTTTCCCTACTGAGCCAGTGACTTGTGAGGCTCACCCCTACTCCTTTCAGGCGAAGGAGAGCAAGAGGATTCTCATCCCTCATCTAGTTCGGACATGCACCATAGCGGAGTTAGGTCTGCACCTCTAGCAGTATAATTTTACTTTCTATTCATCTCGGGATATACCCTAGGCATTGTACTCTGTACTTTGACTCTAGTTGAGAAATACTATGTATATTTCATGTAAATATGTGTGAGATATACAATAATGTATTCTTTTATATTTTCACAGACATGTGTGTTGATATCCCTTACGAGATTATGACCTATTCCCAGGAGGTCGAGTAGGGTCAAACTTGTTATTAGGTTGACAGGTTTGAATGACAATGACCGTCACAGGTCTCATATATATATATATATATCGGGAAACAAAAGAAAATGCTGTCAGACTTCATCTTCTGACTTTCCAGCTGTTGCAGCTATTTCGGATTGATTAATACGTTTGGCAGATGAGGTGGTCATTTCTATCTTATCTTACACTTCTGTTTGTTTGACTGGAAAACCTGTCTTAGGAAAACATTTTCAGGAAAACTTTATCTTTTAAATTGTTTGGTACCATTGAAAAACAAAATCTAGAAAATTAAATCAGAGAAATCCCAGATTTTGGCATCTGCAGTAAAAACGCGGACGCCATTTTCCTGTTGCCGCTACACTTGCTACAGTAGCTACAGTGACAGGTTTTGAACACTATTCATGCAAGTTGTATTTTTATTTTTTTCTACTCATTTAAGTAGTTTTTGTCAAATTTAATTATTTTTATTAGTTAATTTATTTTTTTATTTTTTATTAAAATATTTGTAGAATACTATTTATTCAAATTGTGTTTTTATTTTATTTCTCGTACTTTAAATTGTCTTTGTCAAAGTTACTTATTTTTCATTAATTATCTAATTTATTTTTATTTTTTAAAATATTAAAAATAAAAAATAAATAAATAAAAAATTTGATGAATAGTATTAGTACACAAGGAGTATATGACTCTCTCTCATTTGAATGGATCATAAGATCTCATATCCCTCCATACAACTTTATATTTACGTGACAACTAAATAGACAATTACGTTTTCATTTTCACGTAAAAATTATTCCATGGAAAACTATTTCCCTATTAAATTATTTTACATACAACCAAATGGACCCTTAGTGACTGATTAATTTTATACCTATATATCCTCATGTTCGTAGGCCGATCAAATGCAGCCAAGAAGCGCAACCGCACTGAGCGTTGGGTTGGTAATTAAGTGTTATATATATATATATATATATATATATATATATATATATAGATAAATGCTATGGTGTGGCCGTGCGGCCCGGCCGCACCATAGCGGTGGCTGTTGGATCAAGATCCAATGGCCGCGATGCATTGCGAGCGCCGTAGGCACGCGCAATGGTGGATCAAGATCCACCGCATCGCGGCCGTTGGATCTTGATCCAACGGTCGTCGCTATGGTGCGGCCGGGCCGCACGACCGCACCATAGCATTATATATGTATATAGGAAGGCCGATATTGCTGATCCAGAGTCCCTCCCAATCTGGTGACACAGAAAAGAAGCCTGTGGTCGCTGTCCCTCAGACTCAAATAGGGGTGTTGGTAAAGAGAAAAGGAGAGGGGAGAGAGAGAGAGAGAGAGAGAGAGAGAGAGAGAGAGAGAGAGAGAGAGAGAGAAAGCTCTGTAGTTCCTGAAATGCTTGTGTAAACAAAAAAATGTGAGCGTCCAGAAATGTTTATTGCAACTTGTAATAAAACCGAGGTGGGATTATAAGAAAGTAATCTCATTGGCTAAGAACCTCCTCATAAGTACCGTACTTTTAGTAATTGTCAACAAATGGGACTGTTTTCTTTTGCAATAAATATTTCTCCTCAGCATTTGGCAGCCGTGTCTCTCTCTCTCTCTCTCTCTCTTCTTTTTGGTTTCTGGGTTGATGATAGGGAAGTATTGTATGTTGTGGTTCACAGATGATATCTAGAATACCATATTTTTCATCCAATATAATCTTGATGCGGAGAAAATTGTTCACTTGACCGTGGGTTTCGCGTCAATGCATTGGAAACATATTAGAAACAAGCACTCTTGAAGATCTCTTAGTAAGAAGTATGAAATGGCTGGTGACCAGGGTGGGCTGTGGTAGTTACAAACAAAAAAAAAAAGGACAATTAATGGGCCGTGGATGGAGCTGAAGAAAGCTTTTTACTGTTCGTGGGCCTTTTTGTGGAGGGGAATCTACGCTCCTGTCTGTGGTGATACGGGACAGTTCGAAGCCAAATTCTGCTATATATGCAGCTTCTGATGGAAAGCATTTGTCTGCATTTTCCGTTCCATTCTTTTGGAGGAACGACAGACACAGCACACGATGTTGAAAGCTTTTAATATGTAATTTCCAAAGAAGTGGTAAACCATAACTTTCTTATTAAATTGATATTAAAAAAAAAATCTCGATACATGTGATTATCCAAAATCAATTAAAACTACTTCCAATTTGATATTTTCGCATGCTGGGAACATAAGTTAAAAGTCGTTCCCAACTTTGCCAAGCAAAACCCCAGATCAAGATGAGGCCCTTGCTCGCATCAGATTCTGGCAAGATAGCTCCCTCCTGCTTAAACAGAGAGTACATGCAAGTCCACTGATTGCTGGGTTTCTACACCAAAGTTGACAATTTGAGCACTTTACAAATCCCTCGGCGCATAGTCTCTGCCCCACAGTGATTTGAGTTCTGGGTCAGCAAATTTTCTTGGTGTGCTGCAATGGCACTGAAATTGCCCATCCTTGCGTTCTATTACACCCCTTGGTTCTCATGTTACACATATTTCCATTCCACCGTAGCACACGTTTAGCAGGATGGACATGCAAATGCTTCCTCCTTGACAACAAGCAATGGGAGGAAAGGGAATGGAGATCTAGACAGACTGCAACTGCCCAGATGATACATCCTGCAAACTTCTCTTCGAATCTTCATCAGCTGCATGTCCACTTGCTTTGTTGCCAAATGAACTCTGGCTGAACAACCGGGCAAGACCACTCTTCGATCTTCGAATATTTGATCCATTGACAGAACGGCTGCCATTCATTTTGTTTTGAAGCTTCTCGGAGAGGGACTTCACAAGACTGTCAAACCGGCGCCTGAATGTTGGGTACCTGGAGATTGATCTAGTAATCCCTTGCAACCTTTGAGAGAAGAAAAACAAGAGAATCTAACAGTTAAAGAGATTAGAGAAGCTGGATAAGAAAACTACGTTTTTCAGCATTATTTCCTACCTCCGAGCAATAGCATCAAGTTCAGCTCTTCTACGCTCACTATGTGATGGCGATCTGCCATTCAGATCCTTCACCCGCATTGGATCACCAGCGAACAGAACTAACTTGCATAGGTAATCTTCTTCATCCTCAGAGAGATTTTCTTTCCTAATCTGTTCCTTCATAATCAGCAGTGGATCAAAGAACCAATCAAAAAATGTGTCTTTGGGCTTGTTCGTGGATGTTATCTCAGTGCCGTCACCTGTAAACACACAATTCTAATATCATTCCTTTTTTTTCCCTTTTAATCATCTAGTCCATATTGAATTGTTTCCTGTTTGCAATTTACACTGCAGCAGTGTAACTCACTTAAGATTATACCGTCAGCGTTGACCTTCGCAGAATGCAGAAGAGCCTTCAGAATGCTGTATGCTGGCAAGCCAATGCTCACAACCCTACCGCCACCTTTACCTGACTTAGCATCCTCTACATCATTTTGTGTTATTACTCCTTCAGTAACAAGGTTGTGTCCATAGCGCTCACACTCAACAAATAGATGCTCAAGTAACTATACCAACACAAATCAACAGCAAAATTTGTGTTTCAACATCACGAGCATAGAGCATGAAGATAACCCAAAACATGTGAGCTACATAAACTTTATAAAGAATGCATATTCTCACAAACAAACCTCAGTAGAAAAGCTTTAGTATGTAGGACCATGATCACTTTAAAAGCAAACATTACCTTAACTGGATTCAGTTCAATAACAGCATTCTTGAATGAACCAGAACGTGAAGGAGGGGCCTTTGCATCATGCTTTTCCTTGGGCAAGGAACTGTCTCGTGATAAAGGGCCAGATGGAGCAGGTGTTTTCTTCCGGTACTGAAGTCTGCAATAAACCCAAGTATAATCCTTCAAACTTCTGCAGGTACACTAATTACTGGTTACTGGAGAGTAGGAATTACAGGGATCATAACCTAGGAAAGCAGGACCCGTCTGGCAGGTCGAGTATGTCATTGCTGTACTCGTCATACATTGACAAGGAAGATATGATGTAGTTCAGGCCCATATGGATCGACAATTCCTGTCCATCCAGGGCACAAGTTAAAATATATTCGATTTCTACATTACAATAAAAATCAAGCTATAACATCACATAACATGTTAACACAAGCATCTGGTGTTAAAATGGAAGATTGGCACGGTACAACAACAACAAGAAAATGGATTAAGAAGAAAATATCTTAATGCAGACATCCTTGTGGAAGAAGATAATGACATATCATTCACCAAGACTTTCACGCAAACTGCAAGGTTCATGCACTAGTGGAATTATTATTACTCTGCATTAACAAGCTCAATCTTCAAAATGGACTGAAGCAAAGGTGACTAGAAAGAGAGAGGGAGTGATTGGATATAAATGATAGTGGCTACAGTGCAATAAGAACAGAATGGCACAGCATTTATTTCCTATACTTGGGATTTTTTTTCAACTAAATACATGCATCCAAATCTGATGTAATTAGTTACATGATGTATCTGAAATAGACGATCTCTGGCTTCAGAATGAATCATAAAGTGACAAGAGAGTACACTTTGTGCAAGGAACATGAAGTTTATCTTACGTTGCAACATGGGACAGGCATGGATTCAGTTGGTTAAATCTTCTTTCAGGTCCAACTGGGCTTAGTTTTGCTAAGAAGTGGGTTTGGTGTTTTGACGTGAGGAACATGTTTGGTGCCCATAGGCCTGTTATGAGCTGCAAGAAGAGACAGAAGACAGAGTGGCCTTAGATTAGAAATGACAACTGGGCCTTTATAGGGAAAGAATCTGGATAAACATTTAGGGGCAAGAAGTGGAACGTGAGTTTCAGTTGCAAGGTTCAGCTAAAGACACGAATGGTTAGTGAAGTGGGACAGGGTACTTGGTTTGGTTCTGGAGTGTGGAAAATTGTTAGCAGGACATATCAATGGCTCTTTAGGATATAGTTTTCAGAATTGTATACTGCAGCCTTGATTACAAAATTAATTTATGGTTATCCCTCCAAACAGTCACAAGCTTATCACCAAACGTCTCTTTTATTAAGATCTCCAGGTTATGAAGCTTATCCAGGAGAGGTCAAGAACAGGAGAAGATAGAATTGCACAAGTGGTAGTGAAGAAAAAGCACATAAACTGATAGTAGGGATACAACTTCCAAAAGGATATGTATCCTGAGGAAGGCATAAAAAGGCAAGCTTGAGCACACCCATGGCAGTAGGCCCAGCAGTCTAGCTGATAAGGCAACAGAGGAGCAGAAGCAACTATAGGGATGACATTTGATGGTACTGGAGTCAGCTTGTAACTTGACTTCAAGTGATTGGCAGAATTGATATTTTCTTACTAATCAGAGGTTGGAGTCAGCTGCAAGTTAGCATGGCCATCATCTTAAGTCATCCTGTAAGCTGTTTTCATCCTGAACGAGAAAGGTTGCAACCACAGAGGGCTTCATTTGATTGGCTGGGAATCACTGTGTAGAGAAGCAAGGAGGAAGGTGTAGTAGTGTTGGTTCCTCTAGACACAACCAACAAGGCACTTCTGACCATAGTTGTCATGGTGTATGTCTACGCGACGCCTAGGGGGAAGGCAATTGTTTCAGGGGCTAGCGAAGATCTGCCGTTTAGAGCATGGAAAAGGCAAACCAAGGCGCCGCCTAAGCATATGCCTTGGCCTGCTTTGGTGCCCTGGTGGACAACAAGACCCAAAGACCCAAAAAGCCATCTGAAACCACCAATTTTGGATCCAACTTAAAAAGGCCCATTTGCAACCCTCGATCGCCGCCCCATTCACCACCACTTTCAGCTCCTCCCCCTCCACTAGGGTTTCTCTTCCCCTGCTGCTCCTGCTGCAATAAGCACCACCACCACCTCCGGCCTCCATCACTGACGAGCCTCCAGCCAATGGCGACCAACCCCACCCCACCCCCCACGTCATTCTCTCCATGGTGGTTCTCTCTCTATGCGGTGACTATTCACAGTCACTGAGTCACACTTATTAGACTGTGCAAGGACAGTCTAATGACAGTCATTAGCCCCTCGGCCCCACCTTTTCTCCCACCTGCAACCCCCTCATTGTGATGCGGGACAGAGTGGGGAACAGAGGAAAAGAAGGGGAGGATAGCCGGAGTCTCACTGGAGAGGGGATAGAAGGTGGGGGTGTAGGCTTCGTGCCCTCCCTTTCGCAGGGACCACCATGGGGTGGAGCTTCTTCTCAAAGCTTCTTCTTCTCCATCGCAGAGAACAAACACAATTTCTTCTTTCATTCAATAAATCAATCAATCAACTAACTCAAAATAGAACAATACATGTATTTATATAGGTTTGGGCTATTTCCAATCCTAATGGACTTCAAATTAAAGATAGACTTCTATCCCTAATAAGACTTATCATATTAGAAACCTAAAGAAAGAAAAATACAGAATCCTACCCAAATTGGACTTGACTCAAATAAGGAAATGAAAATTACACAATAAAAAACTAATTGGATTCTAATATGACTCTTTTGGACAATTTTACCCTTAGACTTAAAAATAGTGCGAAATTACACCAAAATTTACAGAAAAATAAAAAATCTCCAAATAGGTTCCAAATGGGCTTAAACCATTGCTCCAGCTTCTCGCTCCCCATCATATTGTGGCTCAGGAAATATTGTTAATGTGTTGTTCAGGAGTTTAGTATTTGATATTGTCACATTGTGTCATAGTATTATTTGCAGATTTTAGAAGAATAACTTTGCAAATTTTCTTGAGAAGTGGGTAGTACCACAGATATATTAAAAGAAAAGGAGAATGTACATGTAAATGGGTCCCAAAAAACCCCAAATAAGAGCAAACCCCCCAAAACACCTACACAAGCAATTACACACCAAGATGGTGTGAGTGAAAAACAAGTATGAGACTCCACTTGCAAAAAATTCCCTTTAAAAAAAATCACCCCTCCAAAAAGGTAAAGTATCACTAACACCCCAAAAAAAGGAAAATGGAGGAGTTATGTTCCCCCACTTTACATAAATGGCTCATCCAAAAGGCCACCCTCTCACAAATAAAGGGGAAAAAAATCCTATCTTCCGACCTCGACTCTCTCTTTAAAGATTCTTCTATTTCTCTCACACCAAATAGCCCAAAGCCACCACAAAAGTGAGTCACCTTTAAGCGAACTTTGCAATTAAAAGGTTAGTAACTTTATATTTGATATTTTATTGATATTTCTGTATTAGTTTCCTCTTCAAATTTTATGATATGTCATATGTTATTGCAAATTTGCAATGGAATACGAGTCCGTTTGTTTTAACATAAAACTCCATTTGGAAAAGTTTTTCAGGGAAAACTTTATTCTTTAAATCATTTGTTATCCTTGAAAAACAAAATATGAAAAACTATATCCAGAAATTTCCGGATTTCGGCAACCGCACAAAAAACGTGGATGCCATTTTCAATTGCTGCTGCGCGCATTTCATTCTACAGTGACAATTTGTAAGCACTGTTCGTTCAAGTTGAATTTTTTTTTACCACTCATTTAAATAGTCTTTGTCAAATTTAATTATTTTTCATTAGTTAATTTAATTTTTATTTTTTATTAAAATATCTGTAGAATACTATTCATTCAAATTGTGTTTTTATTTTATTTCTCCTACTTTAAATTATCTTTGTCAAAGTTACTTGTTTTTCATTAGTTATCTATTTTTTTATTTTAAAAAATATATATTAAAAATAAAAAAATAAAAAAATTTGATGAATAGTGTTAATACACAAGGAGTACACGACTCTCTCTCATTTGAGTGGATCATAAGATCTCATACCCCTCCATACAACTTTATAGTAAAACCTTGCATTTAATGCTATTGACATTTCAATTTTTTTTCTCTATTTACATAAATAGCCAATGAAAATATTTACTTGACAACCAAATAGATAATTACGTTTTCATTTTCATGTAAAAGTTATTCCGTGGAAAACTATTTCCCTATTAAACTGTTTAACATACAACCAAATGGACCCTAAGTTTACTTTTAATTACAGATTTATAATGTGTCACAGCATGATCTTTTTTATTGAATTTTTATTGTATCTTTAGAGAACTAAAAAACATACTTGAAACACTCCACATTGGACACCTAAGCACTTAGGTGCCAAAGGACCACAAGAATGCCTTGCATCACCTTGACGTTGTGACAACTATGCTTCTGACTAAATGGCTATAGAGAGTGGAAACAGAGAATCAAATTCTAGGGCAACAATTGGAAGGCATAAGCATTTCTTTCAGCATTCCTTTTGGGCTGAAAAAAGTGAAGCCTCCCTCTCGAATGTCTCCCCTCTGCAGACAGATCATGCAAGATTGATTCCTATAGATAACCTTCAGAACATGCAAATGTGACTACAACATTATCCTAAACAGATACATCATCTTCAAGACTCATCCACCATATGAGTCCATATCCCGCTGGAAGAGGGAAATTGCAGTATTCATTGGGTCTGTTAGGTCTTAGATAAACAATGGATGGAAGTACCATGGTTAGGACTATCCAACTCAAAGTAAATATAAATTTATAAATCTCTAAAGAAAATGAGATCCAAATCAATTTATAATTATGTATCTCCAATGTTCCACAAAGAGAGCAAGAATTCCAATAGGCCATGAGCCTTGGGTAGATAGAAACTAGATGGTACATTTTATTCCGTCCCTTCCCTCTTTTTGACCATGTGAATATTCGTACATAGTAAGAGAGTGATTTTCCTCCCATCAAATCCTTAGGGAAAAATATAAAATCCAAATATGGTGCATCTATGTAAGAACAAAATAAAGTTTGTGACAGTTATTTAACAAATAAGTAACAAAATTTTCTGCATCAATATGGACACAATCCACAAAACCATGGGGAAAAGTAACTAAAAAGATTATTGTGCCTGAGAAGTCAGGTTTATTGTCCAAGTGACTACCTGATTTTCCTCCCATCAAATCCTTAGGGAAAAATATAAAATTCAAATATGGTGCATCTCTGTAAAACAAAATAAAGTTTGTGACAATTATTTAACAATAACAAAATCTTCTGCATCAATATGGACACAATCCAAAAACCATGGGGAAAAGTAACTAAAAGGATTATTGTGCCTGCCTGAGAAGTCAGGTTTATTATCCAACTGACTACCCAAAAATGGTGGGAAAAGCCCATCAGTTATGTTCTACAGTGTAACCCATTGGGAAAATGCACCATGGAGTCCAATGCTTTATTTGAAAAAAATCCATAAAAATTTCAAACAGCAGCAATGAGCAAATAGATCATTCAATGATAGTTAAGGCAAAACTACGAGTGGCATGGACAAGAACAAACCTGGCATGTCACAACAGCTGCATATCCGCCTAAAAGGAAACTTGATAATATGGAAGCTACTACTGCTCCAGTAACTGCAGCTGGCCAGAGGAGTATTGCAAGACCAGCGAATGGTACACATGCAGTCTCCAAGAATGGCCCTTCTCTGCCTATAAGATCATGGAATAGCCTATGCCATCCCTTGACGAGCATGTAGGGAGACTTGAGTAGGGCAGTTAATGTGATCACGAGAAAGTCAACTATAATACCAGCCACTCCAACTAAAATAGCTCCCAGAAGATACAGAAGACTGCCAGGTTTTACAATAGACTTCAATCAGCCAAATGGAACTCTTTCTAAAACTAACTGATCAATTGCACAGAAAGGAGGAAGAAAACAATCAAATCTGCAGATACAAACAAACTTTGGAACTAACAAAACAAACTTACAGAAAGTTTTTTTAAATGTGGATAGTATCACTGATTATATCAAAGGAGAAAAGAGATGTACATGCATAGCCTGAAATGTCACACAACCCCTTTACAAAAAGAAACTCCACACTGAGCCATTGTACGCCCCTTAACTCCCCAAAAACAAAAAGAGTGATGATTTAGAACCATCCTTCTGTACATAAATGTTTAGCGCAGAAAACCACTTTTTCTGAGATATAACTGGTAGACCCTAAAGTTACAGAAAGTTGATTCCAACCAACATAAATATTGCCTGAGAAACATGAATCATGCTAAAAATTCCACGTTTTCTGGATCTGGATGTCATTCGGACTCATCCAGTATTTGGACAGAAATTAGACATTAATTATTATTAAATATAAAACAGAAAATTTCAATTTTGTTATTCTAAGAAGTGTATTGATGGAAACACTAACACCATATGAAAGGTAAATACACAGATCCAGAATGTAGAGATGGATATGCAATAGCCTTGAAGCACAAACATGGAGTTCGGTGTTGCCAAACAAATGAAGGGACACATCAAGAATGACAACACCAAAGGCACTTTACCAATGATGGCATTGTAGAAGGCAGGTTTTCTCTGGCAAGATTTAAACTATTCATCATTCAACTCAACCATATTGTTCAGCATAGTTGACAGAAAATATATATGTTTATCTCTGTTTTTCTGGATCCTGGAAGATCATAGTAAGATGGAAAACTTAGCATAGGACAGGCAGCTTTATCTAGGGCTGCAAGTTTGAGCAGGCCAACCCGAACACAATCAGATCAATTTTGCTAGTAGGTCATTTGGAATCGAGTTTATGAGCTTCAAAATATCCCTGGTTCTCAAACATAGGACCCGAAATTACTACTACTAAAATAAATTACCCATCGATCATAACTAAATATCATTGACAGATGCTCATATTACCAGAGTTATATCTCAGAGACTCAGTTTGAAAATCCTACATCTAGATTCTACGGCATCTCTCAAATGTCCTAATTTAGCATTTAAATCCTGCATGCAGTCATCAATTTAAACACTATCAACCACAATCACACAATAAAGAATCCAAATGCACAGTATTCACATATTTAATCTGTTTTTTCTATCATTAAGTGCAAGTGTATTAAAATCACAGATATCTATAGTATTTCTAGGATAAGATTTTGTATAGCATGAATGCCCTCTTTCCAACAGGAACAGATGAGATACCTAGGTGCAACTATCCTTCACCCTTTCCTAAAATTCCTTATAGACCTTTCTTAGACTATCCATTTTTCTCTTTGTTGTAATGCCTATTGTAATCATGGAAGGCTGACTTGGATCGGCTGAAGAATCAGCCAGATCCGAGTCTGATCTGATTTCATAAACTGGCCAATCTGCAGGAAGTCAGATGATTGGCCAGAATCAGCCCAGATCAGGTGGAATCAGAATCCCAACTGATCCAGGCCAATTCCAGCCGATCCAAACCAATTCCAGCCAATTCAAGCCGATTCCGGTCCGATTCTTGCCAGATCGGGTCAATCCAGCTTAATAATTTGAACTTCAATTTTCAATTGACTGGATCAGCCGATCCCAGCCTAATCCCGACCAATCTGGCCAGAATTTCTCCGATCCGAACCCCTACCCTCTTTTTACGGGATCACCATTGAGCAATCCCGACAGGATTTGGATCCGCTGATTCCGCCCTCCATGGTTGTAACATGCACAAGTGAACATAAACATCTCTCCTTTGAAGGAATCCCATAAACATTTAGGGGTGATCCCTAGGAGTTAGGGGATGTGATGCGGGACAGAGTGGGGGACAGCGGAAGAAAAGAAGGATGATAGCCGGAGTCTCACCAGAGAGAGGATAGAAGGTGGGGGTGTAGACTTCGCACCCTCCCTTTCGCAGGGACCACCATGGGGTGGAGCTTCTTCTCAAAGCTCCTTCTCCATCGAAGAGAACAAACACAATTTCTTCTTTCATTCAATCAATCAATCAATCAACTAACTCAAAATAGAACAATACATGTGTTTATATAGGTTTGGCTATTCCCAATCCTAATGGACTTCAAATTAAAGATAGACTTCTATCCCTAATAAGACTTATCATATTAGAAACCTAAAGAAAGAAAAATACAGAATCCTACCCAAATTGGACTTGACTCAAATAAAGAAATGAAAATTACACAATAAAAAGCTAATTGGACTATAATATGACCCTTTTGGACAATTTTACCCTTAGACTTAAAAATAGTGCGAACATTGCACCAAAAATTACAGAAAAATAAAAAATCTCCAAATAGGCTCCAAATGGGCTTAAACCATTGCTTCAACTTCTCGCTCTCCATCATTCTCCCCTGGTTCGAGAAAACTCGTCCTCGAGTTTTTAAGTGTTGCAATATCTATACAAGTGGCAGGGGAATGATGAAGTCATGCACTAATAAAGTCGCCATAAGGATATCCAAACCAATAAGCCTTCTAAAAAGTTGCAGTCTACATAGAATGTGTGCATCAAGATCGGACCATATCATATCATAGTTGCACTGATCTCTGGTAACATATTACAGTTCACTGGTAGCTGTCAATAATGGACTTATCTCAAATATATCATCACATATCAAATGAACTCCAGACTCGACGAACAAGTCTTGATCCCAAGCATCAACAAGAACAGTCTTCACACATACACGCTTAGTAGTAGTCACCAACTCTAATGGATTTCCATCAATCACAATCTTCTTTGGAGGCACTGGCTTGGCAACAGTAGAAATATACTTGGGAAAACAAAATTTACCTCTTAAATGCGGTGGCTAGAGAATGCACTGGTTTGAATCGAAAGCAACATGTCGCTCTTCCAACAACTCTTTTCCCAAAGTAATGTAGGATCTCGAAGGATCAATAGTGCACCAAGCTCCATCAAAATAATTAACTGATTTCTTCTAAATTTTACCTAAAAATTTTAGGTGAAACTCTACAAAAGCTTGATCACCATCAACAATAATCTCACCAGTTTGTAATAAAATATCAACAATAGCCTGGGAAATATAATTGTTCTGATTCTCTTCATCGAGTATTATTTTTGTCGGCTTCTCATTTGGTAGAAGAGCGATGAAGTTAAAATTCATGTGGCACATGCGTAAGGGATTACCCAAATTGATGTGAAATTGGATGGACTGCCGCAAGGCGTGGGCCGCTGATTGACTGGAATTCGTTGAGACGATCACAACGGCACAAACGGCGCGTGAATCGGAGCACAAATGAATCTCCTACACTGGCGGTGCGATAACAGTCTAAGTGCACCGCCTGTGCACTGTAGCAAACCGGTTCCTGTAGCCAATGTTTTAAAAAGGATTAATCGGTTCGAGTCGGATGACCCCCCCCCCAAGGATTAGTCGGACTGATTAATCGGCGAGTCGACCGCCTCAAGTTTAAGTCGGTTATTTTTTCAGAAATTTTTTTCCCATTTTTTTATACATGGCTCTTGTTGATTGTTAGTGTTTAGGGTGTATTCTTGTCATACTTAAAGAATGGGCATCACAAATAAAAATCTCATTAAAGTAAAAGACTAATGTAGAAGACATATCCATAGCTCAAATGGCAACATCAATGAAGAACATTATCATCTATTATAGTATTAAAAATTATTCAGAAACAAAAAAATAAGTTTTATACATCTAAATAATACAATAATATTAAATTTTAAAATTATATTTTAATTTCTAACAATACTTTTACTACTAAATCATAAAATATTATTCTTACAGAAGCAATCAGTAAATATAAATTTATTTTTTTATGATACTTTCACAGTTTCACTGCTGAGACATGAAAGTAATAATTTTTTAAAAATTATTCAGAAACAAAAAATAAGTTTTATACATCTAAATAATACAATAATATTATCATTTAAAATTATATTTTAATTTCTAACAATACTGTGACACTGTCTATCCAGTATCCATAGAAGAAATAATGTTGTGACATCACAGCATTATTTCTTCTATGAATACTGGATGGACAGCCCGTGAAAGAAGTTAAATAGAGAAAAAAAAAACAGAGCATCGGAAGTCTTGGCAGGTGGAAGAACCGAAATAGAGAGAAAAAAAAAAGAAAGATAACAAAGTATGGGGGTTCGCAACTTGTAACAGTGGAAGAAGTTTAAAAAAAAGATAAAAAAGGGTGAATGTGGCAACTTGGAAGGCAGATGTCTGGAAGATGCCGGAAGAAAGCAAAAATAGGGTATTGGAAAAACAGAGTATCGGATATACGAAGCTTACCTGGCCCGGCCCCCACAGTGCTCTCCAATCTCCACACGGCAGTAAATGTTGACCTTGGCTGGCTAGCTGGCGACGAGAAGGCGACCCACCACAGGCCACACCAGCTGAACCCCTGGTCCCCGACGCGAGGGGAAGAAGGCCACGGCAGGCAGGCGGCCCAGGCCACGCCACGACAGGCCCGTGGCACCGGTGCTGACGAGGCGAGTGCAACGAGGACCGCGACACCGGTCCCTTGGTGTGTCACGCGCACAAGTGCAAAATAGAAAATAAGCATGAGTCGGGATGCGACTAGTCGGCTAGTCCACCCAACTCGATTAGTCGGGCCGACTAGTCGACTAGTCGGGCGACTTTTAAAACATTGCCTGTAGCGGGTCTGGCCAAAACTGGGTCAAACAGAGTTGACCGGAGTCCTTAAAACTAGCGGCCTCTTCTTCCTCGCTCCTTCTATCTCACGCAGGATCCAGAGTGGGAGAGACCGGGCGGGAGTGAAAGGAAGGGCACGGCGGCGATGGGGGCAGTTGTCGGCGACAGCACCGACGGACGGCGGCTCTCGCGGCGGCGACAATGGCGCCGGAGGGCGGGTCCGGCGACGTCTCCTCCTTCCTCTTCTTCCTTTTCTTCTTATGGAGAGGCCGAGAGAGAGCGTGGGAGGGGGAAGGAGAGAGCGCTTGAGAGGAAGAAGGGGGCTGCGTGCCGACGACGGAGGGGTGGTGTGGGCTGCGGGGTGAGGTGTCGGCGCGTTCGCGGGAGAAGGACGCGGCCGCAGGCGCTGGAGCACGCATGCGAGGGGGGGCCAGGGGTGCTCGACGCCAGTGGGTGCGAGCGCAGGCGAGGGCGGAGGCTGGCGCGTGGTGCAGGAGACGGGGAAACGCGGGCTAGGTGCAGTGCTAGCAAAGGTGTGGAAGGTGGTCGCGAAAGGCAAGGGCAGGCTCGGATGCGGGGTTTGTGCGCATTGGGCAGGCCAAGGGTTGACGCAGGCTACGCGGGAGAGGGAGATGCAGGCTAGGTGGAGTCACGGCGCGGATGAGGGGGTCGCGGATGTGGGCAATGCAGCGCTGGCGCAGGGGCGTATAAAGGCTGGGCTGGAGAGGGTAGGCGAAGGCGGCTGCTGGCGGTGAGGCGGCGCTGGGTTGATGAGGCAGGGCGGCCACGGGTTAACGCAGGGCAGGCGCGGCACTGGAGAACAGGGCAGAGGGGGGCGTTGGCGTTGTGGCTTTCGCGGCTAGATCTCGGCTCCGTGGAAGGAACCGAAACTTGCTCTGATACCAAAATTGATGCGGGACAGAGTGGGGGACAGCGGAAGAAAAGAAGGATGATAGCCGGAGTCTCACCGGAGAGGGGATAGAAGGTGGGGGTGTAGGCTTCGCGCCCTCCCTTTCGCAGGGACCACCATGGGGTGGAGCTTCTTCTCAAAGCTCCTTCTTCTCCATCGCAGAGAACAAACACAATTTCTTCTTTCATTCAATCAATCAATCAATCAACTAACTCAAAATAGAACAATACATGTGTTTATATAGGTTTGGGCTATTCCCAATCCTAATGGACTTCAAATTAAAGATAGACTTCTATCCCTAATAAGACTTATCATATTAGAAACCTAAAGAAAGAAAAATACAGAATCCTACCCAAATTGGACTTGACTCAAATAAAGAAATGAAAATTACACAATAAAAAACTAATTGGAATCTAATATGACCCTTTTGGACAATTTTACCCTTAGACTTAAAAATAGTGCGGAAATTGTACCAAAAATTACAGAAAAATAAAAAATCTCCAAATAGGCTCCAAATGGGCTTAAACCATTAATGATGGGAAGCAAGAAGTTGAAGCAATGGTTTAAGCCTATTTGGAGATTTTTTATTTTTCTGTAATTTTTGGTGTAATTTTCGCACTATTTTTAAGTCTAAGGGTAAAATTGTCCAAAAGAGTCATATTAGAGTCCAATTAGCTTTTTATTGTGTAATTTTCATTTCTTTATTTGAGTCAAGTCCAATTTGGGTAGGATTCTGTATTTTTCTTTCTTTAGGTTTCTAATATGATAAGTCTTATTAGGGATAGAAGTCTATCTTTAATTTGAATTCCATTAGGATTGGGAATAGCCCAAACATATATAAAGACATGTATTGTTCTATTCCGAGTTAGTTGATTGATTGATTGATTGAATAAAAGAAGAAATTGTGTTTGTTCTCTGCGATGGAGAAGAAGGAGCTTTGAGAAGAAGCTCCACCCCATGGTGGTCCCTGTGAAAGGGAGGGCGCGAAGCCTACACCCCCACCTCCTATCCCCTCTTCGGTGAGACTCTGGCTATCATCCTTCTTTTCTTCTTTTCTTCCGGTGAGACCTAACTCTGATACCAAAATTGATGCGGGACAGAGTGAGGGACAGCGGAAGAAAAGAGGGATGATAGCCAGAGTCTCACCAGAGAGGGGATAGAAGGTGGGGGTGTAGGCTTCGTGCCCTCCCTTTCACAGGGACCACCATGGGGTGGAGCTTCTTCTCAAAGCTCCTTCTCCATCGCAGAGAACAAACACAATTTCTTCTTTCATTCAATAAATCAATCAATCAACTAACTCAAAATAGAACAATACATGTGTTTATATAGGTTTGGGCTATTCCCAATCCTAATGGACTTCAAATTAAAGATAGACTTCTATCCCTAATAAGACTTATCATATTAGAAACCTAAAGAAAGAAAAATACTGAATCCTACCCAAATTGGACTTGACTCAAATAAAGAAATGAAAATTACATAATAAAAAGCTAATTGGACTCTAATACGGCCCTTTTGGACAATTTTACCCTTAGACTTAAAAATAGTGCGAAAATTGCACCAAAAATTACAGAAAAATAAAAAATCTCCAAATAGGCTCCAAATGGGCTTAAATCATTACTTCAGCTTCTCGCTCCCCATCAAGATGCATATACTGCCTACAAATCATAGTTGTCAAGGCAGTTGCCTAGTGCAAAGGTGCTTTCCTCCCCACTTAAAGAAGGCCCGCCTTTGAAACAATCAAAAAAGCGCCCCACGGCGCTGCTAAGGCGGCCAAGGCTCACGTCTAGACCCGCTAGGCATGCCTAGACATGTTAAGGGTATGAGACCCACCCGACTTAATTCAGATCCCATCTTAAAACACCCCCCACCCCAATCAGCCATCCCGTGATTCTCTTCAAAGAAGCTGCAACTAGGGTTCGCTCCGAGCCCCTTCCCCATATGCTCCTGCTGCGACTCCAGTGACCCCCATCTCCCGCCACTGCCTCTGAGTGTCACTGCCACCTCTTCCAGCCGCCGTGAAGCTTTTTTTTTTTTTTTTTTGAGGTAGTCTCTCCCTCTTTATTTTTGACTCAGGAAGCCTCTCCCCTCCCTCGGACAATCCCTCCTCCACCAACCCCCCTCCCCCGACCCCAACGGTGAGGACTTTGAGGTCCACTTACACTTTCCACTTCCCTTCTCCCCCTCCCCCCGCCCTGTCACTGTGGCACTGTGCATTCTGCACACAGTGCCACAGCAACTGGCGACTCCTAATGCTCCGCGCCTCTCCCTCCCACCCTCTTGGCAACCTGTCACTGTGGCACTCTGCATTCTGCACACAGTGCCACTGCAACTGGGGACTCCTAATGCTCCCGGCCTCCCCCTGCCTCAACCCCCAACCTGTTATGCAGTCAAGACTCGGTCATTAGACTGAAAACCCGAACTAATGACTGTGTGAAGAGTCATTAAGCACACAGTTATAGTTATTCTAGATTTGACATATTATGATTTTTTTTTCGCAGGGTGTAGGTGTCATGTTCTTAGTTACTTCGTATGAACTTTCTCTCATGAGTATTTAGTACTCTTCTTTATTATCATGGACATTCTCCTTGAGAACATACATTTGTCACTTGATGAGTAAATGCATTGATGTGCTGTTTTAGAGTTTAATATTTGTCATTTCGCATTGCCCTATATTAGTTGGTACTTGAGGCAGAGGTATCTATGTAGTTAGAGGCGAGAGGCGACTGAGGCGATCAAGGGGTCGCCTCAGCCTCAAAGGCCTAGATATAGTTAAAAATATGAATATATATATAAATCACCTAAATATGCGCATGCAATTAGTATATTTCATAAACTTAATCATTCATATATGTCAAATTATTGTATGACTTACTAAATCTATTCATTTCTATATGTAAAGTAACTAAAATTTAAGAAACTAAATTGCAAGTAAATAAATAGGCCAAGTGGGCCTCTTTATGGGCCAATATATGGGCTAGACAAGGGCAAAAAGGGTGGAATTGGTGGCTTGAAATCACCCGAGGCAAAATGGGCCGGTGCGAGGCGATCTGAGGTCACCTCGCCTCATGATGGCCTAGGCGATCGCCTCAATCGCCTTTGATAACATAGAGAGGTATTAAGGTAGGTAAATTTACATTTGATGCTTCATTTATATATAATTATTTCAATGTCTCCCTCTTCATTTTTTATGAGTATTATATATGTTTAGATAAATCAATTTTATATAGGGGTGACACTCTTGAAATAATGATTATACGTCATCCTTGGCACTTGCTCAAGAAAGGAAGGAGCCCAAAAACACCTTGGTCGCCTTGACACCTTGACAACTATGCTGCAAATGAAGAGAAGTGTGACAACATGATGGGATTTCCATCAGAAATAAAAACATTACACAATTAGGTTAGAGCAAATTGGCTTTCAAGGTTTTTTAACAATCAATGCTCGTTCAACTATACACTTTTAGATGAATCATTTTATTGGTTGGAGTGCGTGAAGATTATTTGTCTCAAAGTAATAAAATCTCAGAGATGCAAGTGAGACATTTTGTTCACTGGATCAACATACATTGTGATCAATGTTAAGAACTGGATGGTTCCATCTAGCAGTGAAGATATGGTTCCAGAAAAAATGCACATAATCAAGAAGTTTTTTTTTTACGCAAAGAGGATAAATTGTTGTTGTTGTTGCATAAAAAAGCTACACAGATGCCTTCTAAAATGGATGGAAAATGTCTTCAAAGGACTTGGAGATCAATAGCCATCAAGAAAGTAAGAGATGATAAACTCATTCCATGACTCCTTGCATTCAATGAAGTTCAAAGGAACAGCGCTATATGGAAAATGAGCAAAGGAAAAAGGCAATCGATAAAGCAAAATGACTTTAATGGTTTGTTCCCATTATGTCCACAAAAACCTTGTACTGTTTGATATTTCCACACTGGTAAACATTAAACTAAAACTTCCACATAGGTGAACAGTAAACTCAACATTCAAACTAAAAAAGAAAAGAGAACAGGAGTGAGGCACACCTGATCTCGTAGCGCTTCCCATCTGGAGGTTCATGAAGACGAAGGTCCTCCATGGCTAACAAATAGGAATGGAGGCATACATCCATAAGATCCCTCACCACAGTAAAGCATCCTTTCATTGTGCTCCAAGTTCCATCCTGCATGATGTGGGTAGATTCCATTGGGGGAAAAAAGGAATCTAAAAGCATAAATTTATTTGACAATATGCATTGTAACATTCAAGGGAATACCACAATACAATAAATGAACTTCTCAGTCTTCCCCTCTTCAATAGCTTCAAACGTGGCCATTAGTGGTGCAAAGAAACCATATCCTACGCCACCTATTATACTTCCCAAAATGCCGACCAGTGGCCACAAGATGAGAAGAACATTGACACCTATGAAGAGAACAATCTTGAGAACTGGTCCCAGCTGTTTGCTTCTGATGTGAAGAAAACAAACAGTGATGGCAGAGCACACATGTGAGCGAGAAATTTAGAGAAGAAATGAAACCTGTGAAATTGAAAAAAAAAACAAATACCTGAAAACACAATAATATGTCCAGAAAGCATGCACTGGCCAGAGGCCCAAAATGATAGCTGAATTTCCAGTAGTCATGATAAGACATATTAATGGGCAAAAGATGGCACCTGCAGCCAAAAAAGAAATGTAAAGCAAAGGGAATAGGAAGCAGGCTGAAAAACAGTGATAACCAAACTGGTTTGCTACACCAATCAGGTTTGTGGATAAAGCAAATTCCGATATGGTATATTTCATTTTAAGGAAAATGGAGTGCACTTTTTTTTTAATTTTAGAAGACCATAAAGCTTCACATTAAAGTTCCCTGAGACATATGTGCCAACTAATGAAGGCCGTCGTAAGCAGATCGTCCAGAGAACCTTAAAAATCTAATGCTACGCTCGTTGATCAAGAAATGGCCATGGAATTTCTTCACCAGCTTCTCGCAAAGTCCATGTGGCTAAGGCCAAAATGCGGTAACCGAAACGTCTCGTGGAAAGTGACAACTTAACAGGCTAGAGAACAAAATGTTGGGGAAAAAAGAGCACCTATGCTGGATCAGTTCTTGAACAGGACTATGAGACTATCTTTAGAAAGAGAAAAGAAAGCAGTCGTATGCAAGAGATGTTTCCACCATTACCAGAAAGGAATCAAAACAAAGTCCACCACATTAAAACAGGAATCCGACGAGGTAATGTTTCACCAGGGGTCAAAGAAGGGAACGAAAGGGCTCCAAATCATGAGTGCATCCTCCCACATAACCCCGCACGCACGCGCTCTCTCTCTCTCTCTCTCTCTCTCTCTCCCACACCCACACACAGAGGAGGAGACAGAGTGCATCTTACCCTTAATGATGCCCAACAGCAGCAGCCCAACAAAGAAGGGGAGGAAGCAGATGAAGTTCCAGAGAGAAACCCAGAAACCCCTCGGCGGCTCCATTCCCTCGTGAAAACTTCTTAGCAACGTCGCACCCGCATCACCATCCATTACCCAACTCCATTCATCGCGCACAACTCTCAAACCAGCCTCCTTTCCCCATCTCCTGCAGACATCCAAGCGTCATTCCGAACCGCTTGCGGCAACACGCGTCACAACTAATGGTTCTCCACAAAAGAACCAACCCCCTTACCAAAGAAAGAGACAAAGGAGAAAGAAGAGAAGAAGAAGAAGAAGAAGAAGACGACCCCTGGCTCTTTACCCCCCCTCCCCCCACCCTCCAACCCTCTCTCTCTGCCCACTCTTTCAATAAAGTAACGGAGTGGTTACTTCGCCGCCGACCAAAAAATTGGTGCTTTCCGCCGTCACACACACACAGCAGAGGGTCGTCGCGTGGAGGCGGTTAACAAAACCTCCCGAAAGAGAACTTGCAAGATGTTGGCTCTCGTCTTAAATTAATGCTACGTCTTCTTCCCCGAGGTAGGTATCCGACCGACTGACGCTGAACTCCCTTCCTCTCAGAGGCCAACATCCATTAAATTAGATGCTCCAAGGTGGCAAGTTGTTTTGCAGGCTGGACGAGAAGAGAGAGGGGGGAGAGATGCCACTGTTGCCATCCAGTTCCGGTGGCGTAAAGCAACCAAAGCCCACTCTCGACCACTCCACAAGGGCCACCAATCCCGAAACTAGCTTTCGCCTTGCTTGATAAAGTGGGGGAGACCACCGCTCAGTGCATATCGCCTCACTGTTTTTTTGTTTTTATTTTTTGCGGATGTTTTTTTTTTGTTATTTCTAAAAGTTTCTCCCATTATTAAGTCGCGTTATGACAAGTTACAACGTGAACATTTTATGAATTATTTTTTATGCAGTGAGGTTGGTCTAAAAAGAGTAGTATTTGGCGCTCACGGTTCGGCCATGCCTGCAGTTAGTTTAAAAACCCTTCTTTTGTTGGGTTCTTACTAACCACCCCCTAAAATCTGTTGATATTTCACATGTCACCCTGCAATCTTTATACTTCATAGTAACCCCTATTATCCACTTGAGTTCATAAATAACTCTTTAGAGTTAGTTGCCATCAAAAAAGACATCAACCAAGAAAATATTCTATTGAAACTCTGTTAATAAATTTGTATACCAAAATACCCCCTCACCATGCTCGCAACCCTCCCTCTCCTTCTCTCTCTCTCTCACTTAGGGCTGCCAACAGATTAGAGTCGGAATGGAAAATGGGTGTTTCCACTTATACTTCTTATAAGAAATTTCAGAATCGAAAACGAAAACAGAAAAGGGTGTTTCTGCTTCCACATCTATTTTCGCTTTGAGTCGAAAAAATGAAAAACAAAAATAAAAACAAAATGAAAACTTTGGATGCGACGACATTTATATAATTAGAATAAATTTATAAATTTACAAGTACATTGATTATTAAATTTATGAATCGTTTCAAATGTAAATTTAATAATCTCTTCTTCCATATCTCGAGATGTTCATGGTTTGGTTTAGAGAACATTTTTAAGAAACCAAACCAAATCAAATCTAGAGCCAACCGAACTCAAACCAAAGTCCACTGAAACCAAATCGAAATAATTCTGTTTGGTTTTGTTTGGTTTGATTTAACTTGAGAATAAATGGGCATTTAGAGTCCATTAGTCTCAAATAAGATTTTAACCACATATTTTTCTAATAAATCATTTTGAAATCAAATCTAAAATAAAACATTAAATACTAATAAGCATATTACCTTCCATAATACATATTTTTACATATACATATTCAAAAAACTTGATATATACACATAAATTAAAGTCTTATTATTGTAATTCAGTTTAATTAGTTGGTTAGATTTACGAAGCTTGGAAATCGAACCAAATTGGTTTTTCTTTTTCAATTTAGTTTGGAACCAAAGTGAATTTTGTTGGATCAAGATGGTGCTTTAGATGTCCTAGAGGGGGGGGTGAATAGAACTTCTTGCAATTTTAATAGTTATCCCAATATGAAAGAACACTTGACAGAAGTGTTAGTAACTTGTGTGGTGTGTGTGAAACAAGTGTAACTAGATGGAAACAATCACAAACAATGCACAAAGAATTTATTCTGGTTCGAACCTCTTTTCAATTAGAAGTCTTACGTCCAATCTCCAAGCACAACTTGGGATTTCCACTAACTACCAAGAACCCTTGGCCTTCTCTACAATGAGAGGTATTACAACTTCTTGCTCCCCACCAAGCCTTCCCTTTACTAAAGGAGCAAACAACCACCTACCACAGTAGGTCTTCCCTTTTACAAAAGGGGAACCACAAGGAACAAACCCCCTACTGATTTTTACTATAAATGAAGGGTAGATAGGGTGCTTGCTCAGAGAATGAGCAAAAATAGAAGATCAGAAAGAGATGTACAATATGCTTGAAAGTTATGAACTCTTTCTGACTAAAAGTTTGGACTGAGAAGAAGAACTCAGACTATCAAAACCACCCACAGATAAGCTTCTGAAAGCAGAAGAGCAAGAGAACTTAGAGTCGGCTGCTTTCACAGACTGCTCTCCTTCAGATTTGTTGTGAGCACTCTTCTCTTTTGAGCTTGGTTGCTTCTTGTCTCTCTTGAGTGCATGTGCAGTACGAACAAGTTAATGCTTGAATAGACAACCTGGACATTGAATCCTCATGATTTCGAATTTCCTGTCACAACACATTCAAATACAGGGTCAATTGACATCATTACATTTTACATCTCATAGTTAGGCATGCAAGTTAATGCTTAAATGTATTAAGATCGAATCGGCTCACCTAGAACACATGTCAAATAACGCAGGGTGAGTGATACACTCAGTAGATTTACATCTCATAGTTAGGCATGCTTTACATGATTAATGTATTAAGATCAGAATAACTAATGTTAAAGAGAGAGTCAAGTAATGTCGAGCAAGTGATAGCACAATAGCATGATTTAAATAGCACAAGTGTCTAGTATAGCACAGAGAGCAGAATGGCCATAGCACAAATAGCACAATATAGTTCATGATAGCACAATGAGACGAGTAGAGTATAACACTTTGATTGTCATTAGATAGTCAAGATAGATAGCACTCGAGTGTAGTGCCAAATACTCTGGTCATTTAACTCCCGCGGGCAAATTGCACTTTTGGGCGCACCTCCCAGGACCAGACCGGGACCTTATATTGCCAAGCATTAGTCATGTTGTTTATCTTTAAACAATCATTCAATGGCCATAGAGAGTACCAAGAATAGATGAGAGTAGTTGAAGAATAGACGAGAGTGTAGAGAGAACATGAATAGATGAGCGAATAGAGTGTAGATGAGAACTAAAGGTCAATGCACGTAACACAACGTTAAAACAAGCGATAGTAACAGTTACACAACACACATGATAGGTGTTGGCAGTCAGGTAGAACTCACTAACCATCCACTGGCCATGTTATGAACATAGTCCAGAGGTCCGGCGTGATCTCAAGATAAGAGAATATCTAAAGCCATTTGGATCATGCTAATCTCTAATGGTGTTATAGGTATTGATGGTACAACCACTTCGGTCTCCATGAAGGAATCCACATAGTACGGAGTCTTATGGAGGTCTTAACAAAAGATTCCTAGTCTACCAGAACGGAATGTCCAACAGAGAGGTTCCAACTTGTCAAGAGAGTAGTGTATAAGGAAACAAGTTGCTTGACGTCTTAGAGGAATTCTAGAACAATGGAGCGTCGGTAATGGTGTTCCAAGATAACGTGAGAAACGAAGACAAGTCCATAATTATCATAGGGTTATGATATACAATCATTGAAGTGAATTACTAGATATATTATTGATGTATTTTCTGTATGGTCTCATGGGAAAAACTCAATGCTTTGGTGTATGCATGTAAGAGAAATCAAGAGAGCATATGAGAGTCATGCACACATCTTTAAATAAGGATATCATGTGAATATTATTAAACATTGATTAACATGATGTTACAATTCATTATAGAGCTTTACAAGAGTTAAATCATGATTATATAGCATGGATAACCAAATTAAAGTGAAATATAAAGTTGCTGGAAACACATAGTAAATCGCGACGGGGGTGATGACCGCATTTACAATAATCGATTACTGACAAAAAGGTCTGACGTGTTCATGACAATAGGTAGAGGATGAATCGATTAGTGACTTCCAAAATGTAACGGGGTCCATGGACGTGTTAAGGACAATCGGAACAGGGTATCAATTGATGACAACTAAAAGGCGATGGTTTTGATGGTCGCGTTCAAGGGGCAATCGGTAGGATACCGATTGGTGAGATAGAAACGTGACAGGATAGTACGACGTGTTCCTATGACTTCCAATATGAAATAGTTGTAATACCAGAGTGAGAAATAACCAAATCGCGCACACCCATGCACGGATGCCAATCAAACATACACTGAAACCATGCAACAAAACAGTTGATGCAATCGAATCCTTTCAAAACAAATCCAATTCACAACGATCTATTGCTATACTTTTAGGGTAATCGCAACGGTCTAGTCTGTTGGCGATTCCAGCTAGATCGCGACTCTGAGTGGCCGCAGTTTAGGGTTTCAAATCAAGAACAGTGAAAAACGCATTCGATGCATGCAAGCCTAACTCAGATCTAGGGCTCTTTTGGCAAAAGTATAACTGAAAGGTGTAGAGGACATGAATAGAGAGAATTATGGTTTGCGATTGACTCATTTGACCTCGATATGTGTGAACTATGAAATGAACATGAAAGCCCAATCATGCGCGATGTTTGAAAACCTTAATACTCATGGCATGTTCGATAGAACTTAAGCAAAAAGGTGCATATGAAACTAGAAAGAAGAGATTTAATATGGTATATGATTTGTTCTTGTTAGCCTGAGATAGCGACCTTTGATTGATGTAAACTCCTAGGTTTTTGGACATGAAGAGCCTGTTGGGTTAGTGTGTGTTTGGAACTTCCTAAAGTTGTAATTTAATGATATCCAATGAACATCACTCATACCTTGATTTTGATGATGACATACTGTGATATTGATGATGACATATTGTGATTTTAATGATGATATTGTGACATGTTGTGATTTTGATGATGATATGTTGAACATGTTATACATTTTATACATATCACAATAATGCTTAAACAACATGTTTCTGATGTTTAATATCTCATATTTTATGATAATATCTTATACTAATGTTTTATGTGTTAAATTTTCAGGTTCACACATTTTTGTCTTGGTAGTGTCGACACTAGATCAAAGCAGGTCGACACTAGTCCCAGATTCCAGAAGACCCAGTTGCCAGACTGGGACAGCAGGTCGACACTAGCTCAAAGCAGTCGACACTAGTCCGATTCCAGAAGGGCAGGTCGACACTAGCTCAAAGCAGGTCGACACTAGTCCCAGATTCCAGAAGGGCAGGTCGACACTAGCTCAGGCAGGTCGACACTAGACCCAGTTTCCAGCAGACCAGTTTGCAGAAATGGGACAGCAGGTCGACACTAGATTAGGGCAGGTCGACACACTCCGGCTGAAAGTCAAATCGTGAATTTCTCTGTACACGTGGATGCTTGGGATTTAGGGATTTGACCTAGGGTTCCGTGCCCATGCACCCCAAAGCACTTTATGGACATATGGGGCTAAATACCCATGTTCCTTGTACCCCAAAGGCAAGAGAGCCCATACACTTCCTGAAGAACCTTTTTGGCGGCTGAAGGGGCTTTCCAGATCTGTCTCCATCTCCAGAAGCTACAAGCCATCCTTTCAAGAGGAAGGACAAGGGAATCAAGGGGAATCCCTGGAGAGAAGCTTGCTGTGCAAGGCAAGGAGCAGATCCAACTGAAGAGGCGCAGGAGAAGAAATTTCTGCATTTCAGATGCCATCAAGCAGAGCATCGCCAATTGAGGAGAATCTCCATCGATTTCCATCAACCTCCTCAATTGAAGTCTCTGCAAGGCCTCTTCATCGAAGAACACTCTTTCTACATCTATTTCCCTCATCTCAGAGTTTGTTCTTCCTTATTTCGTCTGTGATATTTGTGCATGAAGTTCTGCACAAATTTTTGTGTACGAATCTGTCTTGAATCAGATCATTGCTAGAGGATCTGATCTCTTTTGTGTTTGATCTAGCTTTTGTACTGTGAGCCGTCGAGCTCTGTTTGTGAGTCGTCGTACTCACTGTGTGGTTTGAGCCGTCGTGCTCAATTTGGAGTCGTCGTACTCCGGTTTTTGTGTTTGAGCCGTCGTGCTCAGTTTGGAGTCGTCGTGCTCCAGGTGTTTCTTGAGTCGTCGTGCTCAAGGGTGTTTGGAGTCGTCGTGCTCCAGGTGTTTTTTGAGTCGTCGTGCTCAAGGTGTTTGGAGTCGTCGTGCTCCTGTGTGAGTTGTACTCAAGGTTTTGAGTAGTGTGGCCTCACTGTGTGAGGGGTGGACGTAGGAGTCACTGGAGGTGATTTCCGAACCACCTAAAAATCCTCTGTGCATGGTTTGAATTGTGGTTTGCCTTTGTCTCGCTAGATGCATGCATAGGGATTTCGTTCACACTACTAATTGATTTGCTCACACACACTAATCACTTTAGATCAGTAAATTGTTTGGGTGATTTGATCTCTGATTCAAGTAATTTTAAATTGCTTAAGCTTCCGCGTTAATTGGTGTTAGATCTATTCAACCCCCCCTTCTAGATCTGATCCTCCACCCATCCGTTCCTAACAATTGGTATCAGAGCGGGTTAATGTCTATCTCTGATCTGATTTGATTGCTTCTGTTTGATCTCTGTGTTAATTGCTTGAATTGTTTGCTTGCTCTTTCACCATCTCATTCTAATTGATGGATTCTCGAGGATTTGTAGCTGAAGGCCATTCCATTAATAGACCACCATATTTTGATGGGTCTGATTATTCATACTGGAAAAATCGCATGCAAGTTTTTCTTAGGGCTCAAAACTATGAAATCTGGAGGATAGTTGAAGTGGGTCCTTATGAAAATAGGGAGATGAGGAAAATTGGACTAGAGAGCAGATTAGGAAAGCTACTCTTAATTACAGTGCCATGAACATGCTTCAGTGTGCAGTCCACCCTAAAGAATATTCAAGAATATCCATGTGTAAATCTGCTAAAGAAATGTGGGATAAACTTGAATTGATGTATGAGGGCATCTCAAGTTAGGGAAATCAAAGCAAACATACTTGTTTCTGAATATGAATTGTTTATGATGAAATCTGATGAATCGATTTCTGAAATGTTTGCTAGGTTTATGATAATTGTCAATGGACTGAAGGCATTAGGTAAGGAATACACTGATGCTGATCTGGTAAGAAAAACCTTGCGCTCTCTATCATCTGTTTGGCACACAAGGCTACAGTGATTGAAGATTCTAAGGATTTATCCAAAATCTCCTTGGATGAACTCATAGGATCTTTAATGACTTATGAAATAAATCTGAAGAGAAATGAAGAACACATGCTTAAAGCTAAACCAGTAGCACTTAAGGCTTCATCAAGCATCAAAGAGAAAAATCAAGAAACATCAAGTTCTGATGAGTCTGAGTTTAATGAAGATGAACTTGACATCATGACTAGACAATTCAGAAAATTTTAAAATCAAGAAGAAAAGATTCAATGAAAAGAAACAATATTCTTCTAATAAAAGGAATGTTTCTTCTTCAAATTGTAATGATAGCAGAAATAAAAAAACTGATGAAGATATTGTTTGCTACAGGTACCACAAGAAAGGACACATGAAAGGTGAGTGTCCTGAGATCAAAAGGACAAATATGAGAAGAACAACAAATTGAAGAAGTCAAAAGCCATGATTGCAACTTGGTCAGATGAAGACCAAAGTGAGGATGATGAAGAGAACTCTTCAAGTTCAGCAAATGAGGAGTTATGCTTCATGGCTAACAGAAGTGATGGAAAGAACTCACAAAGAAAAGGAGCAAAAGAACTCAGAAAACTATGGCTCTCACAGCAAAGTCTAAGAGTTCAGAACATTCTTCATCCTCTTCAGAACACAAGAGTTCAAATGGGTCTAAAAGGTCAGGTAAATCAACTCCAGATCCATTTGTGTATTCTAATTCTGATTCTGATGAAGGAGGCATGTCTTATGCTGAATTGATTAAATTCTGTGAAAAGATACAAAGTCTTAATGTACAACTGAACACTAAAATAAAGACTTGAAAAGACTTTAAAACATTGCCATAAAGGTGAAAACTTGAAAAAACACTTGAATTGCTCCAGAAAAATGACAAAGATCCTTCAGAAGAAATTGAGAATTTGAAAAATGAAGTTGAAAAATTAAATTCTGAAAAGAGAATTTGGAAGATGAAGTCCAAATCTGTGAAACTAAATTGAATGGATTGAAAGAAAACATGAGCTATTGAAATCAAAGTCATTGATCTGGAAAATGAAAAAGAAGAATTGATTGATCTCAATAACAATTTCAAATTTGATAATGATCAATTAAACAAACAAATCTCTAATATGGCTCATGATCATCAAATAAATGAGAGATGCAAACAACTTGTTGAAGAAATTGTCACTTAAAAGGAAGATTGAAGGCTTGTTCCATGACAGACCATTGGACAATGAATGTAGCAATTTGAGTAATAAAATTTCTGACTTGGAAAAACAAATTGCTCAATTTGAAAATGAAAGAACAAGATGAAAAATGGTTTGGATGTCATGCTAAACAAGCTTCAAACTTCAGAAAAAGAAGTTGTTGCATTAAAATTGAAAACAGAAGATTCAAAATGAATTGAAGAACACAAGTCTTGCTTCTGTTAGAACTAAGAAAATGAAAAGAAAAGCACAATAACATTTGTGAAATCTGCTGTGAACAAGAACCCTGATATCTCTAATGGAAAACTAGTGAAAGTTCTTGTTCAGAAACAGAAAGAGAAAAGGAGAATGCCACTGTCAAGAAGATCATCTATTCCTCCATCATTCAAAAGGCTCCAAGGCAAGTTCAAATTCACATCATGCCAAGAGCCACCAAAAGGTACCTCCTTCTTCTCATGGTAAGCCTCCTCACATGAAAGGAGATTCCAGCAAATGCATACATGCCAAGGTAAGTACCAGGTAAAAAATGCTCTCATTTGCTTTAATTGTAATAAACCTGGTCATCTTGCCAAACATTGCTGGAATAGATCAAAATTTCAATAAACATGCCAAATCAGTCCAATGCTTTCATTGTCATAAAATTGGTCATATTTCTAGGGACTGTTGGTACAGAAATGATTTTGTTGTGCATGCTCAGAAATTCCAGTCTAATGCACATGCTCATACACATAGGAATAAATCATGTTCATACTGAAAATGTTCAGAAATTCCATGTGTATAGGCATAGAAATGTTGCACAAAATCATTTTGTTTCTGCTCATATTAAAATCCAAAAATAGAAAACTTCATGAAAACATAGATGCATTGATCAAGGCAAAAAGAAAATCTGGAACTAATTCTGCTCATAGTTCTATCAATGAAGAAATGCATCTATACAAAAATTAAAAGCATTTTGGATTCAGAAATCTTTGTTGCAATCTAACATTGATTTCATTGCAGGACCCAAACAAGTGTGGGTCCCAAAACCAGCTTGATCAGCAAGCTGAGAAGTCTTGCAGCCATACACTGTAAATGGATTCAAGATATTGGCTGTGCAAGGCTAGAAATGATTGGAGAACACAGGTAAAATCTTGAAAAAGAAATGAAGACCATTCAGGTAAAATTTCTTTATTATTTCAATTTGAATTGCCTGAATTGAAACGAATGTTGAATTTCTATCTGAAGAATGAGAAATGTTTTCAATGCTACTCCCAACAATGAACTTTGTGTCATAACAATTGGAATCATGTTTGTGTTATCATGCATGCTTAACTGTTCTCATGAATCTGTGTGCATACTAACTGCTTTGACTTCTTGGTATATCAAATGATGACATGTGGAAAAACAAGTTATGCTTGTTTGGAAACTATCATTATGCGTGAGTAAAATACTCCGCCAAGTACCAAAAGTCATGTTATGCTTAAAGCTAATTGTGCTCATAATCATGTGTGAATTGCTTGCTAACTTTTTCATTCCATGCACATATAAGGGGAGTAAATTTGAAAAAGTGCAAAATATTTTTCAATAAATGCAATGAATTTCATGCTAAAAATAAGGGTAATTGACCCTTTTTGCAGTGACTATGTGGTATATCAAATGGTGAATGTGAAAGGACAAGTTAGGCTTGTCTGGAAACTATCATCATGCGTGAGAAAAATCTCCGCCAAGTATCAATAGTCTTTTCTGCATAAAGGTCATCAAGCAAAATGAAAATCTCAAAAACTTTATTTTGAGTCTTTGCAAATTTTCTCCTTCAATAAATTGCCTGTTGATATATGCTTGATCATGTTCATACTCTTTCTGTGCAAATTGCTTGGAATGAACATATCTGAATTGCTTAAATGATCATTTCATATCATGCATATTATGGGGAGTGAATTCGAAAGAATCTTTGAGTGAAATGCTGGAGAAATTTGCTGGAGAAATATTCTGTCATATCTGATTCATCATCAACTCCCATTCAGTTTGTTGACAAATATTCTTGCTCATAAATTCCTCACTCTCACATTGCATTGACATTCTTGGTATATCAAATGGTGATTTGAAGAAAGACAAGTCAGGCTTGTCTGGACACTTTCACTATGCGTGAGTATATTTCTCCGCCAAGTATCAAGAGTCTTGTATGCAATTGTTGGGGGGAGTCATTGTCATATCTCTTGACCTTACTTGTCTATCTTGAACCCCAAATTCATCAGATTTTTGAGTCCTTGTGCTATTTCTTATGAGAGAATTAAGACATTGAACTAAACTCATTGTGCATTTAGTTTAATTTCAAAGATTCAGTATCATTTCAAGTTAAGCAATCATAATACTGAATGTTTTTAAAATGATTTGCAAAATACTATTATAGGCACAGAAAGATACAAACAGAGCAATGCAAATGCTTGAACCACTGAGTAACCGGGCCATTTCACTTGACAGTGATTTGTTTCACGTCAAAAGTGGAAATCAAATTTTGAACTCTGTATAAGATAATGAAAGTTAAACCACTAAGTAATCAAGAGGTATTGCATCTGATCAATGTGATCTCTTGGATTGAAAAGTGAGATTTAACTAATTTATTCTTGTATTCTTTCCCTATTAAAAATGAAAGAAATCAAATTGACAAGATAGAAAAGCTTAAGACCTTAGTTAAGTTCATGTTTACTGTGTTTAGACCTATTTTTACCTGTGTTAAACTTAAAGCTCCTAACATCCTTGTTAAATACTTCTGCTCACTCATATAGGTCACTTTATTTCACATGTGCATTCATTATTTAACCACATTCAGATCATTATAATTTGCTATTCTTGTGTTGAGTGTGTCTTTGTGATTAAACTTTGTTGCACAATAACAATAACAATAATAAAAAAAAAATTCTCTCAACTGATAATATCACTTTGCCCACTTATTTTGAATGACTCTGCATTTATTCCCTACATTTCATTTCTTGATCACCTACAATCTTTATTTCTCTCTCTTATCTATTCTTTTGATGCCGTCAAAAAGGGGGAGAAAAGGGCACATCAAAAAGGGGGAGAAAAGGGCCTTCCAAAAAGGAGGAGAAAAGGCCTTCAAAGGGAGAAAGTTCTTTAAAGGAGAAAGGTCAAGTGTGTATATGGTCAAGGGGGATTTATTGCAGTCAGGGAGTCAGATATTGGGAGATTGTGCATATATTTTTGTCATCATCAAAAGGGGGAGATTGTTGGGTTGAGTGTGTTTTGGAACTTCCTAAAGTTGTAATTTAATGATATCCAATAAACATCACTCATACCTTGATTTTGATGATGACATACTGTGATATTGATGATGACATATTGTGATTTTAATGATGAGATATTGTGACATATGGATTTTGATGATGATATGTTGAACATGTTATACATTTTATACATATCACAATAATGCTTAAACAACATGTTTCTGATGTTTAATATCTCATATTTTAATGAAATATTATACTAATGATTTATGTGTTAAATTTTTAGGTTCACACATTTTGTGTCTTGGTAGTGTTGACACTAGATCAAAGCAGGTCGACACTAGTCCCAGATTCCAGAAGACCTAGTTGCCAGACTGGGACAGCAAGTCGACACTAGATCAAAGCAGGTTGACACTAGTCCCAGATTCCAGAAGGGCAGGTCGACACTAGCTCAAAGTAGGTCGACACTAGTCCCAGATTCCAGAAGGGCAGGTCGACACTAGCTCAGGGCAGGTCGACACTAGACCCAGTTTCCAGCAGACCAGTTTGCAGAAATGGGACAGCAGGTCGACACTAGATTAGGGCAGGTCGACACACTCCGGCTGAAAGTCAAAATCGTGAATTTCTCAGTACATGTGGATGCTTGGGATTTAAGGGATTTGACCTAGGGTTCTGTGCCCATGCACCCCAAAGCACTTTATGGACATATGGGGCTATAAATACCCATGTTCCTTGTACCCCAAAGGCAAGAGAGCCTTTACACTTCCTGAAGAACCTTTTTGGCGGCTGAAAGGGGCTTTCCAGATCTGTCTCCATCTCCAGAAGCTACAATCCATCCTTTCAAGAGAAAGGACAAGGGAATCAAGGGGAATCCCTGGAGAGAAGCTTGCTGTGCAAGGCAAAGGAGCAGATCCAACTGAAGAGGCGCAGGAGAAGAAAGATTTCTGGCATTTCAGATGCCATCAAAGCAGAGCATCGACAATTGAGGAGAATCTCCATCGAATTCCATCAAGCCTCCTCAATTGAAGTCTCTGCAAGGCCTCTTCATCGAAGAGCACTCTTTCTACATCTATTTCCCTCATCTCAGAGTTTGTTCTTCCTTATTTCGTCTGTGATATTTGTGCATGAAGTTCTGCACAAATTTTTATGTACGAATCTGTCTTGAATCAGATCATTGCTAGAGGATCTGATCTCTTTTGTGTTTGATCTAGCTTTTGTACTGTGAGCCATCGAGCTCTGGTTTGTGAGTCGTCATACTCACTATGTGGTTTGAGCCGTCGTGCTCAATTTGGAGTCGTCATACTCCGGTTTGTGTTTGAGCCGTCGTGCTCAGTTTGGAGTCGTCGTGCTCCATGTGTTTCTTGAGTCATCGTGCTCAAGGGAGTTTGGAGTCGTCGTGCTCCAGGTGTTTCTTGAGTCGTCGTGCTCAAGGGTGTTTGGAGTCGTCGTGCTCCTGTGTGAGTTGTACTCAAGGTTTTGAGTAGTGTGGCCTCACTGTGTGAGGGGTGGACGTAGGAGTCACTGGAGGTGATTTCCGAACCACCTAAAATCCTCTGTGCAATGGTTTGAATTGTGGTTTGCCTTTGTATCTCGCTAGATGCATGCATAGGGATTTCGTTCACACTACTAATCGATTTGCTCACACACTCTAATCACTTCAGATCAGTAAATTGTTTGGGTGATTTGATCTCTGATTCAAAGTAATTTTAAATTGCTTAAGCTTCCGTGTTAATTGGTGTTAGATCTATTCAACCCCCCCTTCTAGATCTGATCCATCCACCCATCCGTTCCTAACAGAGCAGGCTTATAGATCTTCTAGCAACCTTCTCCCCACGATTCCCTCCTCCTATGGCTTCTTCTCCACGTCCAAGAAGTCTCAACAGAGCAATGGGGTCAGCCATGAAGGGTTTGGGGGTGTATGCATCTAGCCTTGTTAATTCCTAACACAACTCTAACTTCCATTTAACTACGAATTTCCATATTTATCTTACCTTCCTAGCTTTAATCCTCCTGATTGGGTTAGGTTGGGACTCTAATTTCATGGCTAGCTAGTTAGGGTAGGGTTAGGAGTCCATTTTAGATGCATATGAGTCATATTAGTGATTTACTTGTCCTTTTTAAATTGGGAAATAATAGAGCTATGAATTGTATAGTATTTTCTTTTATTTTATCTTTTAAAACTCCTATTTTGGCCCAGTAACTTTTATATGAACCATTTATTAAAGCCCATTACTCATTTTTACTTATTGGGTTTTAATTAAATCACTTTTCTTTAATTATTTCTATTTGTTCATTTATTTAAAATAGCAGATTACTATAATATGTAGATTTATTCTCTATATCGGGTATGAATATCTGAATATCACTATCTCTACATCTCTCATACTATATGTCGTTTGTTCAAACTTCAGCTTCTAATATATCTTTCATGGTCTTTGTTTCTCGTTGGAATATAGATGTTTCAAAAGAATTTGAACGTTGTGAGTCGGGAGACAGCTTGAGTGTAATGCCCCTCTTAGACCCGGTACAGTTGTACCAACTCACATCGGATCCAAGAGTGGTGTTACAGTGGAAACATCCAACATTTATCGGTTCAGATTGAGTTATACACAAATGACAATTAAATTCCAACAAGTTTGCAATGGAATATGAAATTTACTTTTCCATCAACATTATATTCAAATACCAAGTCTAAAGCATAAAAGAAGAAACTGCAATAGTCCAAAGTAATGACAGTTCACAAGTCCATAGATAACACAATGTTCAAATTATAATTTATTCTCACATACATAGTCACTCAAACACACTCCCAATATAAAGAACTACGCCTCCACATCCTCATACTCAGAGTTAGAATGGACTAACTCCTCGGTGTCCTCAGCCTCTCCTGAAATGTTAATCAAGTGTGAGTCTACTAGACTCAGCAAGCAACAAGGAAAAATAGTTCAAAATTTATCATATAGTTACTTTTAAAACATGATAACATATCCAATTACTTATCCTTGATACAATATAGCTCTTACCTATCAACATAGTCTAAATCATTTGTCAATCATTCTTTATATAGGATGGTTACTTATCATGTAGATGAAAATAATTCATATAACATGTGGATTTTATCATGTAATAAGACAAAGTATTTAAACAATATCATGTGACATGGCATATATACAAAATCTTGTAGCATGTAGTCAATATCATGTATCATGTAGTCAATGTCATGTAGCATGTATTCAATATCATGTAGCATGTATTCAATATCATGTAGCATGTAGTCATAGTTGCCAAGACATAGCCCCACTATTAATAGAGATCATGTAGAATGTAACATTCACTTATCACCTAGGCAAAGCAGTGATGAAGTCTTGGTTATTACGCAATACCGAGGGAAGTCTTCCCCACCTTAACCAGTAGAATATGTCTACCTCTAGGATTTCAATCCGTTGCCCACGGATTCATGTAGTCAATTTCATGTAGGTGAGCCATAACCATAGTGGCATTCGATGGTGTAGTTCCATGTAGGCATCTCTATAATAGCAATGTCTTATTGGCCATATCATTTCAGAAATCTAATAACATGTTTTCATGCAATTAATATCTACATGAGATTCTATCATGTTTTTCATAAAATCATGCATAATTAGCAAGACAACAATATAAAATTACAAAACACATTTCCTCATTTCTAAAATCATCATTCCACTGTACAACAACAACCTATCATGATACTACATTTACTGATTATATCAAAATTCAACATTCATGCCCCCTTTCTCCCATCTATTGATTTCCATGTACACTTTTATCATTCAAGAAATTATAACAGCAAGTACAATGTTCATAAAATTCTGAAATTTTGACACTAGTTCTCTTCCTAGTCATGCATTACACATATAAATTTTCATATTTTTCTGAATTCAGTATCATTTCTTAGGATTATTTTTCATATACTTGGACTAATTAACATGGCATAAAGTGTAAATGAATCATACAATTACTATGTGAAAACTGAGCATGATGAGTCTGTATTTCCATCTAACAACAGTAAAATCTCTCAATCATAACGTCATAACATGGATTAAGCTTATAACTATTTCTCTTTCTCCTTACTTATTCAAAGAAAATCTTTTAAAAATAACTATGTATAGCCCATACAACACTGCCCTGACACTCCTTCTGCATAACAATACTGATCACAGAACAAAGCCCAACTGAAAACCCTACACATGCATAGATCACAGTTTATAAACAATAATCAGATTTTCAGAAAAATAGCATTGATGAACTTAACGGCAAAGTGTGTTGCCGTTTACACAGGTTAACGTCAACATACCCTGTCGTTAATATCAGTTGACGGCGGCACATAGCACCGTTAATATATATATAGACGTCCAATACCTTGACGTTTACATGAAATAAATGACGGTCGATGTTGACGTTGAAATCATCCGGTCAGGAAACCCATAAAACACACATGAAATACCGGAACTTTAACCCCATCCTACTCTTTTATTCATGGGTTTAAAAGTCCATAAAAATGATAAATCTATAGAGTCTACTATCCTAAACCGTTCCTCCATGTTACTTGCCTCTAACCCTCCTTCTGGAGTCACGAGGAAAAAGTTGAAGATGCCCACCTTGGCCACAAGGCAGTCTCTTTCACCGTCTTCAATCGCCCGATCCGTCCTCCAGAACAGCACCCACACTTGGAGATCCTTCTGCACACGATCCTTCAAGTTTTCCCACTGTCCAGCTTGCTTCGATTTGCACAAATTGCTGCACAGCAACTAGGGGTGTAAACGATCCGAGTCGAGCCGAGTTATAGTCTGTTCAAACTCGAGCTCGTTTACTTTTGACGAGCTCGAACTCGGCTCGAAACTCGTCGAGCTTCTGCAACTGACGTTCGAACTCGACTCGATTTAAATTTTTAGAACTCGAACTCGGCTTAATGAACAACTCGTTTATGCAGTCGAGCTCGTAAACGAGTTCAAACTTGAGTTTTCAAACTCGAAACCTCACTTAAAAAATTAATATTTGAATAAATTTATTTTTTTAAAGAGTTAAACTTTGAGTTTTCAAACTCAAAATTAAACTTAAATTATAATATTTAAATAAATTTTGCTTTTTTTTAAACGAGATCAACCGGGAGCCAAATAACAAAGACATAATTTTTTTATTACTAAATGGCCGGAGAACTACTCGTTTCAGAGGGTGAAGGGCTATTTTATAACCTTCCCAGTCGGCCAGCACTTTGTGCTGACCGATATGGGACTAAACAGGAGGGTCCAACAGGGAGTGGGCGGGGTGGGCATTGCCGGGAGTGGGCGAGGTGTCCTGGGTGCGTGGTTGGACGCCGGAGAATGCCACCGCGGTAGCGTCCAGTACAACTGGGAAGCGCTCGGATCCAGGGAGGCCAAAGTGTTCGCCGGAAAAGCTGGAACGACCTCCGCCGCTGCCGTCGGCCCGCGCCCTGCCCGTGGGAAGCTCGAATGACCTCCGCCGCTGCCGCCGTTGCCAGGAGGAGCATCTGGCATTGGTCAAGTGCCCGCGACGGAGGCGGTTGCCGTCCAGTGCTGTCGCGAAGGGTCTCTTGGAAGCTCACGGTGCGGCCGGTGCCCCAGGTGGAAGCTTGAACCGCCGCCGGAGCTGTCGTCGGGACCTCCGTCCGGCACTGGCGGAGGGTTCACGGGGGGGGGGGGGGGGGGAGGGGGGGGGAGCGGGGGGGAGCAGCAGCAGCAGGGGAGGAAGTCGCACCTGCACTGCACAGGCGCCCTGTCGCGGCGTCAGGAGGAAGAAGATGAAGCCATGTGAACCTTGGAAAACTTGTTTTTATACATATACCCTTACTCAGTAGATATTATTAAAATCAAAATTTTATAAATACTTTATTTATATAATTTGTACATGTACCCTCTAATATTTAGTCTTTTATATTTAATTCCTCAAAAATATTTTATAATTTAATAATAACTCTATAAAAATAACAAGTTAACATTTATTTTAACAATAAATGTTTAAACAAATTATTAACGAGTATTTAAACGAATTCTTAACGAGTATTTAATCGAGTTTTTAACGAGTAATTAAACGAGTTGTTCACGAGCATAATCAAGTCGAGCTTACATGTGTTCAGACTCGGCTCGTTTATGAATCGAGTTTTTTTTTGGTTCAAACTTGGCTCGTTAATTAAATAAACGAGCCGAACCAAACTTTTATCGAGCCGAATATCGAGCTACTCGTCGAACGTATCAGCTCGTTTACACCCCTAACAGAAACTCCTCCTTCGGCCCTCTCTTCTCACCTCTGAACCAGTGGAAAAACCCTTTCCTAAAGGCCAAATCGGGGTCTTATAAAGACTTCTTTGGTTTACCTAAGCTCCAATCCTGACCCTTGAACTAAAAAACGTCCTGATCCATCGATTAAATGCCATGAAAATGGTAGATCTTTTCTCCCCGGAACGGTAGCAGCAAAGACTGGCAAGTCAGGTTAACGTCAACATATGTTGTCATCGACCATGAGGTAGACGGAAATCGATCACGCCGTCAACAGATTTGCCCGAAAAACCAAATATTTTAAAAAAATATAAACGACACAATCTTTTGTCATTAACAGCCAGTAGACGGCAATCGATCATGCCGTCAACAATAGTCAACGATAGTGAATCTTGACGTCAAGTTCATCAAATTTACAGTTCAATATCAGATGCTGAAACACACACACACAATTGCATAATTCAATCCAGCAAAAGATCTAGGGCACTACATTGAGAGGTTCATCTTTAGAACTTGAGCTTCTCAATGGCTTTCTAGCTATATGGATAGCCACATAGTTCTGTAGAGAGCCGCAATAAATGTTGCAAACACCATACCCAAGCAAAGACCTTTCTCTTCCTCATGGTTGGACTTGTAGGAAATAAAATATTAAGTGAAAGGAAAAAGACAAGTCGTTTGAAAGGATATCTATTTGTCCCAAAGAGAAAAGTCTATCCTTAAAGAGTATTGGGGTAGGTGAGCAGTCAAGGAGGTATGGTCACTTGCTTGGCACACAGTACACATGCAAATAGCTTTTCCTTAAAAACTGAAAACTTGTTAGTTTAAAGGACACTTACATATATCTTGTAGAATAGATAGCTGCTTGGAAACATTCCAAACTTCAGTACTTCAGATATGTTCTTAATAATAAAAAATCTTAAATTAAAAAATGTATAGTACAAGAAAGTACAAGATCTATAGTAGATAGACTAAAAACTAGATTGCATGAGTATAATAAATAATGTTCTTAGTTTAGAGAAACCTTTGCAAGAATCAAAGTGAAAGTACAATGAGATAAGTTTCAAATATATATAAAATATTATGATTTTTCACCAATCGATTTTACAAAGCCAATAGGAATAATACTACACCAATCGTTGTGCAAAGCAACATCAATCGATATGGAATTTAAAGACAATCGATATGTATAAGAGTAATCGATGCTCTTAAGGCAATCGATGTTTTAAACATTACAGTAACCGATATGAATGAAGGGCAATCAATGTTCTTAAGGCAATCAATCTTTTAAACATAATAGCAATCAATGTTTTAAACATAACAGCAATCGATATAGAACTTTGACTTCACATAAGTCATAGTGGGACATCGATTGCTGACCTTTGTTCGTCAATTGATACCTAAATTCAACTTCACAAAAGTCATAGTGAGACATCGATTGCAGATCTTTGTTCATCAATTGATATCTAACTTCGACTTCATAGAAGTCGTAGTGAGACATCGATTGTTGACCTTTGTTCATCAATCGATATGTCACTTCGAATTTTCAAGAGTCAGAGTAAGACTTTGACAGATGACCTTTGATCATCAATCGATATGTCACTTTGACTTTCCAGGAGTCAGAGTAAGACTTGATATAAGTACTAGTCGTGGACTTAGAAAATTTTGCTGGAGATATATGTTAGTAGAAAATAATCATGTATTGACACCTTTGATAATGAAAGCATGTCTTTGACTTAACACATCAAATACAAATCAAAATGAATTTGTTTATTACTTGAAAAGGTTTTAGTATAACTAAAATAATTTTGTCATAATCAAAACAATACACATGCTATTGTAAAAATAATTGTATAACAATTATCTCCCTTTTTGTTAATGACAAAATTATACATATATAAAGAGTTAGCACAGAGTCATCATAAAGAATTAGCATAGAGCCATCTATTATACAAACAACTTCAATTTTTCTCATGCAAACAACTTCAATTTTTCTCACCCTATATATTTCTCCATACCTTTATATTTCTCCCTCTTTGTGTCATTAACAGAAAGGATAGAGTATAGAGGAAAGAGAAAGAGATGCATAGAAGTTAGCACACAATCAGATGGTTTTCTATTGAATGATATAACATATGTACAAAGATAAGGATCTAGTTCAAGAAGACTTAGGGAGATAAAGAAGTTGTGGGAGTTTGTAGCACCCGAAAAAGTTCATTAATTGAAAAATTAGAAATAAATTTAAAATAATAATTTAATATTTTTGAAATAGTAAAAACATACGTACCAATATGATCATATATACGTAAACACATCGGAAAAATTTGTAAAAATCATAGTTCAACTCTAAATAATACTCCCAAATGACCCACAATGAAATTCGTGCAAAGAAAAATCTGATTGGCCAAGTTTAAGGTGTTTTGCGACTTATTATCGTAATTAAGAAATAATTTGATAATCATTATTGCACATACTTAGATGAGTCAGAAAATTAAATATAAATCATAGTTGGACTTCAAATAATATCCTTTAATGACCACTAAGAAATTTGGGCTAATAAAAATTGTTTGGGCCAAGTTCAAGAATTGTTGCAACTTATTATCATAATTAAGAAATAAGTCGGAAACCTATTATCACACGTATAGAAATAATTCAATGAATAATGTCTATTATTATCATAATTAAGAAATAAGTCGGAAACCTATTATCACACGTATAGAAATAATTCTAAAAATGTTATAAAAATTACGATAGACTCTCACCATTATTTCTTCACCATCCATAAAGAAAATTGGGCCAAGAGATGACTATTGGGCTATGAATAAATTCATGATAGGAAAACAACCCGAAATTCAAAATTTCTCAGTAATGGACCATAAAAGGGTAAATTCTCACCCAATATACATCTATTGGACTTCAAACCAAGCCCAAATTCATGGTTACCACCTAAGGTAGGTTTCCATAATCTTCCCATCATGAATTGAGGAGAGAAATCCTCAATTTAAGGAAGGATACACCCAAATTCGTATCTAATGGTTTCCTAATCTAATTAGGCAACTTAAAACCCATCCCTCTTTGAATAAGCCCCTCTCTCTACCATGGGACAACCCCTAAGGTTGCTGAGGTCATGTGTGAAGTCTCTGGAGGCTGGGAAACAAAAGAGGAAGGCTGGGTAAGAAGCAACTTCTTGCTCATCTCTACATGCGACCTGCAAACAAGACCTTTCTAGTTTCGTACGGTCCTATTTTTAATTTCTAACTAGTAGATCGTGAGAATTAGGCGATCTTTTCCAACTAGTCGAAACTAGGGTTTTCTGGGGGAAGAATCTTTTTCTAAACCCAAAAGTAGGTATCTCCATGCCAAACTCTAATTAAACTTGTTTATGCATGCATACATGTGTATAGATTATGTTCTTACATTTCCCAATTTCTATCATGTGGATTTCATGAATTAAATCTTGCATGTAAGAACGTTGTGCTGTCTAGTTTAAAACTTTAATCTATCTTACGAGTTCTATATCTTTTTGTGGAGTCATTTCTAGACTGAGCACTCATGTAGAACTTGTTTCCCCATGAGTCTAGTTTCATTTGGCACTAGTTTCGCCAATTTTTATTATTTGTACAGAGATTATTAACCTATACAAGAGTACTATGTCAGATTCACATAGATAGTCGCAATATATCTTGTTATCCTACCAAACAATTATTGTTTCTTGATTACTTGTTATTGTACATTGTATAGAAAGTCCTCTAACTAACAAAAGTGGTTTCATCTGATTTGGATCACTATAGCACTAGTTTTGATTTTTTGAACTCATAGGTATCAAACCTAGTTTGAGTCGGAATAGGAAAACACCCCCTTAAAGCACCCCTACACTGGAAAATAGGAAGATGACGAGTCGACCTATCGCCATCAAAAGGTGACAGGAAGGCTATCACCTTCAGAGATCAGAAGGCGACAGCTTTCTAGTCGCCTTCTTGAAGGCGACATGTTCCCTGTCGCCTTCAGACTATAGTGGGCTTTTCAGCCTTGTTTTGTCTATTTTGCATTGTTTTCGTGTCCCGTTTTCTCTTGTGCGAAGTTAGTTAGTTACTGTTAACATCCATTTATCAACCCATATTGTAACGACCATCCTTATACCGGTACGATTATATCAATCCACATCGATATAAAGGGCGTCATTACAGTGGGACATTTACCCAACACAACACAATAGGTCGAGATGTACATAAATAACAAACGAGTACAGCGGAAATAAAAGAGAAGTCTTATTCCATCATCATTCACATAATTCCACAGTCTATATAGCAATAAACGAAATAACAAATGTCCACATTATACAAGTCCATATGAAATACATTGTCATTGTTCACATACTAATGAAAAGGAAATGTAACTATGCAGCAATCTCCACAAGTGTACTACTCCTCACGCTCAGAGTCGCTCCTCACTATGTCCTCCTCAAGTACGGGGACACCTATCTCACCTATATGTTAAAGTAAGTATGAGTCTTTCAACAAGACCCAACAAGCAACCTAAAGGTACATCCTTACACATATCACACACATGCTATTCTTTTAGAAAACGAGAGAAATAAATGGCACATGCTTCATGTTAATTAAGTAAATTCACATGAACAACCTACACATGCTTTCTACACATAATAAATAACTTGATTCATGTTACTAATCACAACTCATATCAATCATATTCTTAAACAAATACAGCAAGGAAATTTGCACAAGGTAACTAACAATCCTAGAATGATATCTAACATTTTTCTCATGCAATTATAACACATATACACATCTTTAGCTTGCTGTTTTAATATAAATGACTCTCATTTACATGGCTTCACACCTTTTCACATGCTATCACATTGTCACAACACTATCACATATTCACATTACACATATTCACAATTTTTTACACTTTTACACTTAATTGCCGTGACACATAGTTCGAACCACTGTAAAGAAGGACACACATTCACATAACACATACCCGTCAACTAGGCAATATAGTGACGAATCTTGGTAACTACGCAGAACTGGGAGAAGCCCTCTCCCCCCTAACCAGTGGTACTTGTCCACCTCCAGGATTTCATCCTAATGCCCATATGATATCACATACACAATGAGCCTTCCCATAGGGACTTTACTACAGTACGGCTCCACAGCCTTCTATGGTAGCAGTGTCAATCTCGACACATATTACACATTAACACTTAATCACATGGTTTCATTTATTTATATGCACAATTTAACTCACTCACATGCACTTTAACCAAATGTACATCCTTCAGTTTACAGAATTCAATATGACTATTTTACAGTGTTAAATTAAACATAACAGTGCCTTAACATGCTGCTAAACACTTGAAATTACATGATTTAAATTAAACACGCTTATCATGGCTTAAATACCCTTTTAAAAGACAACCAGTACTCACGGTTATCAAAATAGTATCAAATTTTTATCACAGACTTCATACTGATAATATGTCATATGTCTAATTTTTCAGATTTTTTGCAACTGTAAGTCTATTTTTAACAATGCACTATTGCCGAAGGGGATTTTGATGGAGATCCTTCTCACGTTAACAAAGAACGGCTTGAAGGTGCTCGTCTTAATCTTCAACGTGTTCACTTTCAGGAGGAAATTTTCTGGAGACAGAAATCTAGAATCAAATGGTTGAAGCAGGGTGTTCACAATACAAAATTTTTTCATGCTTGTGCAGTGTCCCAAAGAAGGAGATCGACCATTAATGTCCTTCATGGCGATGATGGTTCTGTGGTGGATGATAAATCTGAAATGGCCGCTATGCTTGTTGCTCACTTTCAAAGTGCCTTCACCTCATTTGATCATTCTCTTCATCCAGATGTTTTGGAATCTATTCCTTGTCTTTTGTTACAGGAGCAAAATCAACACCTTTGTGTTGTTCCCTCTCCTGCTGAAATCAAGGAAGTTGTCTTTAGTATGTGCCCGGATAGTGCCCCTGGCCTTGATGGCTTTACTGGTCATTTCTTCCGTGATTGCTGGGATTTCATTGACAGTGATGTTTGCTTGGCTGTGAAGGCATTTTTCTGTGGTCATGCTCTTCCTAGATCCTTCACCTCTTCCCTCATTGCGTTGGTGCCTAAGGTGGATGACCCCCGTACCTGTGCTGACTTTAGGCCCATCAGCTTATGTAACTTCTTTTATAAAATCATATATCGTATCATAAGTGACAGGCTTGCGCAGGTTCTTCCTCTTCTAATATCGGAAGAACAAGGAGCTTTTACTAAGGGTCGTTATATTTCTGAAAATATTTCTTTGGCTGGGGAGATGGTTCAACATTTGGCTAGGAGATGTCGTGGTGGCAATGTCATCTTTAAGCTGGATATGGCGAAAGCATATGATCGTATGGAATGGGATTTTTTGATTGCTGTGCTCCAACAGTTTGGTTTTTCTTTGCAGTTCATTTCTCTTGTTGAACCTCTCATTTCAAATTGTTGGTTCTCAGTTATTTTTAATGGTCAGATCAATGGGTTTTTTAAATCTAGCAGGGGTCTTCATCAGGGAGATCCTATTGCTCCTGCTTGATTCATTCTTGCAGAGGAGGCGCTCAGCAGGGGTCTTTCTATGTTGTTCCATCGCAACATTGGGGGGGGGGTGGCTTATTTCACGCTTTGGCGATGCCCTTTGATTTCTCATCTCCTATTTGCTGATGATACCCTAATATTCTCTAATGGTTCAGCTCGTCATATAAGAAGTCTCATGAGGTTTTTGAGAAAATATGAAGCTTCCTCTGGCCAGCTTATCAATGTTTCCAAGAGTGCTTTCATTATTTCAGATTGTGCTCCCTTATCGCTTGGTCGTTCTATTGCTGATCTAATGGGATTTGTGAAGCCGAGATCTCCATTCTGGTACCTAGGGGTTACTCTCTTTTGTGGAAGGCAAAAACCAGTGCATTTCAGCCACATCCTTTCTAAAGCTGCGACGAAGCTTCAATCTTGGAAGTCTGGCTCTGTCCTCTGGAGGGCGGCTTGTGCTTGTGAGACATGTTTTATCTGCCCTCCCTATCTACACCATGTCTTCCCAGGCCATCCCTGGTTCGGTTTTCAGAGCGTTTCACAGGCTTCTGGCTAATTTCTTTTGGGGATCTTATGAGGGTCCCTAAAAAAACACTGGGTGTCCTGGCATGATATGTCTAAACTTGTGTCTTCTGGCGGTCTGGGGATCCTGGATATTCGTGGTATGCAAGTTGCCTTAAGGACTAAATTGCTTTGGAGGGTTCTCTCCTCCACTTCTCTGTGGGCTTCCTTCTTTAAAGCCAAATGCTTGCATAAGGTTCATTATTCTGACGCTACATTTGATATTATGATTTCTGCGGAAAGAAGGTTATGGCAGCAAGCCGCCAGTCTTGTTTTCTCTAATCATAGAGTTTTTATATCCGGGCCTGGGTCAATGGTCAGTTTTTGGTTGGACATATGGGCTGGGTCTGTTCCACTTCGGACATATCTGCCTACGCATGTTTGGATGAATATTTCTGAAAAGTTTTGCTCTGTGCAGCATGCTTTTTCGGATATTACTTATGAACACCTTGCTATTGCCCGAACGCATTGCCCTTCAGCGGTTCTGGATGGTGCACTTGCTAATGCTTCCGGCATGGACCGGTGGATTTGGTGTCCTGCTTCTGATGGGGTATTTACATCCAAGTCGGTGCGGTCCATTTTACAGGGGGATTCAACGCACTCATGCTGGTCGCATCTTTGGAGTTCGTGTATTCATCTTAAATGGTCCATTTTTGCATGGCGTGTGGTACGTGGATGTATCCCTACTGATGATAGAATAGCTGCTTGTGGTATCCCATTGTGCTCCAAATGCCCTTGTTGCACTATCCCTTAATGTGAGACCATCCAACACTTTTTGTTTCAAGGGAAAATCGCTAATGATGTGTGGACTGTTGTGCATGGCTTCATCAACTTCAATAACCTTCATGTTTCATTGGTGCCCAGTGGGGTGTTTGGTTTCCTTACAAATCTCCGTTATTCTACAGTTGGTGGAACTATATCCAGGTGTCTTTTCTTGGCTATCCTCTGGGAAATCTGGTGCAGCAGGAATCGTTGTCGTTTTGATGATCAGGTGATGTTAGTTCAACGTATTCTGCATAGAGCGATGATTGCTGTTCGTGACATTACTGCTGTATCTGTGTTTAAAGGGTCTGATTTTACTTCTGCTCAGCGGGGTTTCTTACGTTGTTGGAGTATTCATGTGTCTGCTAGGACCCCTTTGCCTCCTAGGGTTGTTCGCTGGTTCCTGCCTCCTTCTGGTCGCTTCAAGCTTAATGTTGATGGGGCGTTCCAGTCTGGCACTGGTGTTGCGGCTGGTAGGGGTATTATGCGAGATTGCCATGGTAATATCTTGTTCGCCTTTGCTGAAAATTACCCGGATGTTCACTCTAGCCTTCAATCTGAGGCTCTTGCTCTCAGGGATGGTCTTTCACTGTGCTATCAGAGAGGTTTTACTTCCGTTCTAGTTGAGTCTGATTCCTAAGTGTTAGTGCGCATCTTGCAACGCCGTGCATCCTGCCCGTGGCGGCTGATCTACATTCTTCATGATATTATGCACTATTGTACAAGGGTTCAAGCCTCTATTTGCCATGTCTTCAGGGAGGCTAACCAGGTTGCTGATTTCTTATTGTATGATGCTCATGGGCCGATCTTCCCTCTTTTGTAAGGGGTCCCTATCGTCTTGATAAGATAGGTTGCCCCTCCATCAGGCCCTAGGATTTGTTTGTACTCATTATTTTATCGTTAATAAAATCTCCCTGCTAGGTGATGGGTGGTGGAGTGAACAACTCTCCCCTTCCCTGAAGGGGGGAGCGCTCTCCTGCCTTCCCTAACAGGTATCTATTCGAAAAAAAATAAATAGATTCCATGCCAATTTAACATGATAATTACTTTAACATGGTATACAACAACACAATCGGTTCTAACAGATCTAGAACATGCAAATAGTAACCCTAAGATCATGGAAATTTTCTGTAACGTTTTCATGCATTAAATCTATTTATTGAGAATTAAACACAGTCATAACATGTATATTCCACCACAACAGGAGTTATATTAATTAAAACCATGCACATAAATTCGACAGAACCTCATGATATGACCTAAAGACCATGCTTGACAAACCCTATATTTCTCAGCATGCACAGACCTCCAAACAGTCGAAAATCACAGTACAGAGATCAACATATAGTTCTGCAGAAAATAGATGAACTTGACGGCAAGGGCCTTTCCGCCAACAAGGGTTAACGACACAGGATGCTGCCGTCAACTCAGAATGGTGGCAACAAGGTTGCCGTCAACCTCCTGTCTGCAGAAAGTGCAGACCGAACTCACAAAAAGAAGAGAATTAGGGGTTCCAGGCACGAATAAAAATCTGCAAAATTTCTAAGACCTAAAGGACATGTCTAGGGATGTTAACCCTCGATTACTTGCCTGAAATAAAATCTCTAATGGGTTTGATTTGTCAAAGAAGCTCTCCTCAGCCAAGCCAAGAAGGTGCAGAATCCCCTCCCAAATTCGGTCTTCCTGTTGATGCAGATGGTCCTCCGGAGTCGGGGAAGATTCCTCAATGCCAAGAGCACCTCCCAGTTGAAGTAGATCGCCAGAAGACTTCCCCAAGCACCGGATCAAGCTTTAAGAAAATCTGGTTTTCTCACAAACAAACCCTAGGTTTTCCTTTGAGCCAAAGGACCTAATCTAGCCGAAAACTGGATGTTTTATAGGGCTATGAGTCGGGGTGCGCCTAGGATTAGGTTTTCCTACCGTTGGGGTGGGTTTCCTAATTACCACCCGAAGAAAACGCAGCCATTTTCAGATCTGGAATCACAACATAACTGAAGAAATAAACGGCCACTTAGCTGCCGTTAATAGGAAGTCGACGTCCATTGATCTGGATGTCAACATCTCCTGGCCATGAAGTCAATGGCACACAAGTTGCCGTCAACCTGCCCTTAATGTCAATGGATGTTGACGTTAACTGGGATTTCAGACAGATTACAGAAATATCAAATAACATACATACACAGAATAAATACATATAATATGCACAACATTATTTAAATACAAGATGCACAAAATTAAATAAATATAATATGCACAGAAATAAACATATATATATATATATATATATATATATGCACATAAGTAATTAAATAATTATAATATGCATAAAATTAAATAAGCATAATATGAACAAAATTTGAGGGCCTTACACCCTCTCCCTCTAAAAGAAAACTTTGTCCTCGAAGTTAGAACGAAAATACTAATCAAACAAATGGGGATACTTCTTCTTCATGGCGTACTCAAGCTTCCATGTAGCCTCCTCCCGTGAGAAGTTCTTCCATAACACCTTTACGGATGCAATAATCTTGTTCGTAAGGTGCTGAACCTTCCGGTCTAGGATAGCTACTGGTTGCTCTACATATGACAAGTATGGCTGAATCTCCACTGGCTCGTGACTAATAACATGAGACAGATCTCTCACATACCTCTTGAGCATATACACGTGGAAAACTGGGTGAACACTAGCTAATGCTGGGGGTAAAGCTAGCTCATATGCCACACTGCCCATCCGCCTGAGAATCTCAAATGGGCCAATGAATCTCGGACTCAACTTGTTATGCTTGCCAAACCTGACAACGCCTCGGGTAGGCGAAACCTTGAGAAATACATGCTCACCAACCTCGAACTCCAAATCCTTCCTCCTGTTGTCGGCGTAGCTCTTCTGCCCCTGCGCCGCAACCAGCTTCTGCCTGATAAGCTGAATCTTATCCGAAGTCTCCTGCACCAACTCTGGACCAACTAACTGCCTATCACCTGTCTCCTCCCAGCACAAAGGAGATCTATAGGGTCACCCATACAAAGCCTCAAACGGAGCCATGCCAATGCACGCATGAAAACTGTTGTTGTAGGCGAACTCCACAAGAGGTAAATGACGCTCCCAATCACCCTTCCAATCAAGCACACACGCTCTCAACATATCCTTGAGCGTCTGGATCATCCTCTCGGACTGGCCATCTGTCTGGGGATGGAACGCCGAACTAAGCTTCAGCTGGGAACCCAAAGCATCCTGAAGACCCTGCCACAACCTCGATGTAAACCTCGGGTCTCGGTCCGAGATAATGGATTTCGGCACACCATGCAACCTCACAATGCTGCCGACATACAGCCTAGCCAAACTCTCCACGGACTGCTTCTTCTTCATAGGCAAGAAATGAGCCGTCTTGGAGAAACGATCTACAATCACCCAAATCGAATCATTGCCCTTGGCCGATCTGGGCAAACCCGTCACAAAATCCATGGTGATTGCTTCCCACTTCCACACTAGTATCTCCATCTTCTGTATAAGGCCCGATGGTCGCTGACGTTCGGTCTTCACCTGCTGGCACACTAAACATCTGGACACGAACTCGGCCACATCCTTCTTCAAATAGACCACCAGAAAGATCTCTTCAAATCCTGGTACATCTTGGTGTTTCCTGAATGAATAGAAAATCTCGACCTGTGAGCTTCTGCAAGAACTCGCTCACGGACATCCACAACATCAGGAACACAAACTCGATGCTGGAATCTAATGACACCATCCTCATCACGAGCAATGCTTGCCTTGCCCACCATCTCCTGAAGCCTAGGATCAACTCTCTGCTACTCGATCACCTCATCCAGAACTGTGGATCGGACAAATAACTAAGCCACGAAAGCCTGACACAACTGTGGCTCTAACTCAGTCATAGCACATGCTGCATCCTCAAGCATCTTCCAATCCTGCCGAAGCAATGACTTCTTCCTGCTGAGCGCATCCTCTATGACATTCGCCTTCCCTGGATAATACTGAAGCTCGAAGTCGTAGTCCTTAAGAAACTCAATCCACCATCTCTGCCGCAGGTTCAACTCCTTCTGAGAGAAAAGATACCTCAGACTCTTATGGTCAGTGAACACCTCGAACTTGACACCATAAAGATAGTGTCTCCAGATCTTCAGTGCATGAACCACAGCCGCTAACTCCAAATCACAGGTCGGATAGTTATGCTCATACTCCTTTAACTAGTGAGAAGCATAGGCAACTACCTTACCATGCTACATCAACACATAGCCAAGACCTATCTGAGAAGCATCAGAGTAGATGGCAAAACCCTCTGCACCACTAGGCAAGATCAACACGGGTGCAGATATAAGCCTCGCCTTCAGCAACTGGAAACTACTCTCGCAATCATCAGACCACACAAACTTCACACCCTTCCTGGTTAGCTTAGTCAAAGGTGCGGTGATAGATGCAAAGCCTTCAATAAATCACTTATAATAGCCTGCTAACCCAAGAAAACTCCTAATCTCCGATGGGGTCCTTAGAAACTCCCAATCTAACACTGCCTGGACTATCTCCTGATCAACTGCAACTCCAGCGCCCGAGATAACATGTTCAAGGAAATGAACCTCGCGCATCTAGAAATCGCACTTGCTGAACTTAGCATACAGCTTGTGCTCTCGGAGAACCTCTAAAACAACCCTCAAATGCTCACGGTGTGTAGCCTCATCAGAAGAATAGACTAACACATCATCAATGAACACCATAACAAAGCTATCCAAATATGGCCTAAACACCCTATTCATGAGATCCATGAACGCTGCAGGGGCGTTAGTCAGACCAAATGGAAGCACAAGAAACTCATAGTGTCCATAACGAGTCCTGAAAGCTATCTTGGACACATCTTCATTCTTGATCCTCAACTGATGGTAGCCAGACTGCAGATCAATCTTAAAAAACACCGATGCATTCTGCAGCTGATCGAACAAATCATCAATCCGCGGCAAGGGATACCTGTTCTTCACAGTCACCTGGTTAAGCTTCCTGTAATCGATGCACATCCTAAGAGACCCATCCTTCTTCTTCATGAACAATACAGGTGTACCCCATGGTGACACACTAAGGTGAATGAATCCCTTATCCAACAAATCCTGCAACTACTTCCTCAGCTCGGCTAACTCTGCAGGTGCCATCCGATATGGAGCCTTAGAGATAGGAGAGGTGCATGAAAGCAACTCTATAGTGAACTCTATCTCCCTAGCTGGTGGCAATCCAGACAAATCATCAGGGAACATATTTGGAAACTCTTGCACTACTTCAATCTCCTCAAGGGTCGGTGACTGATCAGCCTTAGGGACTAAGACCACACTGGCAAGAAAAGCGTCACAACCCTTGTTCACCATCCTCATCGCCTTCATGGCAGAGATCACAAACCTTCCCGCTAAGTTCCTTGGCAACGGATGTGAGAACTCATCCTCACCAAGAATGCGGAAAGTAATATTCTTCCCTCTACAATCCACCAAGGCATAGTGCTCCTCAAGCCAATCCAGACCAAGTATGGCATCATAGTCCTTCATCTTGAGCAAGTAGAAGCATCCAAACAATCCTCGGTCCTCAATGCACACAGGTAAAGATGGAATACACTTCCTAGTCGATACAATACCTACTGGTGTGTGCACAGACAAAGGGACTTCTAACTCCTCTGCCTCAACTCCAGACTCTGCCGCTAACTGCTTGGAAAATCACTCGAAAACGAATGAGTGTGTGGCACCTGTATCAAATAACACCCGAGCATGCACACCAATGACCAAAACCGTACCTTCCGTGTCATTCTCGGCTTGCTCTGCATCCTCTCGTGCTAGCGCAAACACTCGAGCTTGGGCTCGAGGCCTTCATGGTCTCCTAGTCACTGGCGTTGCTGCCGCTGCTGGGGCTGGCACTCCTCTCTGCACACCCTGCTAAAGTCTGGGGCAATCCCGGATTTGGTGCTCGGTGCTACCACACTTGAGACACTTCCCTGCCAACTTCCAACACTCAGTGCCGTCGTGTGCCCTACCACAGTGAGGACACGCTTTCTTGTCGCTCGGCCTAAAGCTGGGGGACTGCGGTGTAACTACCTGCTGACTAGAAGACGCCACTGGACGCGGCGGTGACTGGTACACGGCCTTCTTCCTATCCTACCTCTGGAAAGGTGGCGTGTTTGCCCAATACAACACAATAGGTCGAGATGTACATAAATAACAAAAGAGTACAGTGAAAATAAAAGAGAAGTCTTATTCCATCATCATTCGCATAATTCCACAGTCTATATAGCAATAAAAGAATTAACAAATGTCCACATTATACAAGTCCATATGAAATACATTGTCATTGTTCACATACTAATGAAAAGGAAATGTAACTACGTAGAAATCTCCACAAGTGTAGCTACTCCTCGTGCTCGGAGTCGCTCCTCACTATGTTCTCCTCAAGTACGGGGACACCTGTCTCACATGTATGTTAAAGCAAGTATGAGTCTTTCAACAAGACCCAACAAGCAACCTAAAGGTACATCCTTACACATATCACACACATGCTATTCTTTTAGAAAATGAGAGAAATAAATGGCACATACTTCATGTTAATTAAGTAAATACACATGAACAACCTACACATGCTTTCTACACATAATAAATAACTTGATTCATGTTACTAATCACAACTCATATCAATCATATTCTTAAACAAATACAGCATGGAAATTTGCACAAGGTAACTAACAATCCTAGCATGATATCTAACATTTTTCTCATGCAATTATAACACATATACACATCTTTAGCTTGCTGTTTTAATATAAATGACTCTCATTTACATGGCTTCACACCTTTTCACATGTTATCACATTGTCACAACACTATCACATATTCACATTACACATATTCACAAATTTTCACACTTTTACACTTAATTGCCGTGACACATAGTCCGAACCACCATAAAGAAGGACACACATTCACATAACACATACCCATCACCTAGGCAATATAGTAACGAATCTTGGTAACTGCACAGAACCGGGAGAAGCCCTCTCCACCCTAACCAGTGGTACTTGTCCACATCTAGGATTTCATCCTAATGTCCACAAGATATCACATACACAATGAGCCTTCCCGTAGGGACTTTACTACAGTATGACTCCATAGCCTTCTATGGTAGCAGTGTCAATGTCGATACATATCACACATTAACACTTAATCACATGGTTTCATTTATTTATATGCACAATTTAACTCACTCACATGCACTTTAACCAAATGTACATGATTTAGTTTACAAAATTCAATATGACTGTTTCACAGTGTTAAATTACATATAACAGTGCCCTAACATGCTTCTAAACACTTGAAATTACATGATTTAAATTAAACACGCTTATCATGGCTTAAATACCCTTTTAAAAGACAAACAGTACTCACAATTATCAAAATAGTATTAAATTTTTATTATAGACTTCATACTGGTAATATGTCACATGTCTAATTTTTTAGATTTTTCACAACTGTAAGTCTATTTTTAACAATTTAAACAGATTCCATGCCAATTTAACATGATAATTACTTTAACATGGTATACAACAACACAATCGGTTCTAATAGATCTAGAGCATGCAAATAGTAAGCCTAAGATCATGAATTTTTTTTGTAACATTTTCATGTATTAAATCTATTTATTCAAAATTAAACACAGTCATAACATGCATATTTCACAACAACAGGAATTATATTAATTAAAACCATGCACAGAAATTTGACAGAACCTCATGATATGACTTAAAGACCATGCCTGACAAACCCTAATTTTCTTAGCATGGAAAAACCTCCAAATAGTCGAAAATCATAGTACAGAGATCAACATATAGTTCTGCAGAAATCAGATGAACGTGACGTCAAGGGCCTTGCCACCAACAAGGGTTAACGGCACAGGATGCTGCCGTCAACTCAGGAACTTGGTGGCAACAAGGTTGCCGTCAACCTCCTGTCTACAAAAAGTGCAGACCAAACTCACAAAAAGAAGAGAATTGGGGGTTCTAGGACACGAATAAAAATCTGCAAAATATCTAAGACCTAAAGGACATGTCTAGAGATGTTAACCCTCGATTACTTGCCTGAAATAAAATCTCAAATGGGTTTGATTTGTCAAAGAAGCCCTCCTCGGCCAAGCCAAGAAGGTGCATAATCCCCTCCCAAATCCGGTCTTCCTGTTGATGCAGATGGTCCTCCGGAGTCGGGGAAGATTTCTCAATGCCAGGAGCACCTCCCAGTCGAAGTAGATCGCCAGAAGACCTCCCCAATTGCCGGATCAAGCTTTAAGAAAATCTGGTTTTCTCACAAACGAACCCTAGGTTTTCCTTTGAGCCAAAGGACCTAATCTGGCCGAAAACTGGATGTTTTATAGGGCTATGAGTCGGAGTGCGCCTAGGATTAGGTTTTCCTACCGTTGGGGTTGGTTTCCTAATTAGCACCAGGAGAAAATGCAGCCGTTTTCAGATCTGGAATCGCAACATAATCGGAGAAGTAAACGACCACTTAGCTGCCATTAACAGGAAGTCGGCGTCCATCGATCTGGATGTCAACATCTCCTAGCCATGAAGTCAACGGCACACAAGTTGCCGTCAACCTGCCCTTAACATCAATGGATGTTGACGTTAACTGAGATTTCAGGCAGATTACAGAAATATCAAATAACATACATACACAGAATAGATACATATAATATGCACAACATTATTTAAATACAAGATGCACAGAATTAAATAAATATAATATGCATAGAAATAAACATATATATATATATATACATATATGCACATAAGTAATTAAATAGTTATAATATGCATAAAATTAAATAAGCATAATATGAAAAAAATTCGAGGGCCTTACACATATAAAAGTTAAAACATGTTCATATGATTTTTAATTGATATTAGGTTAGTGATCATGCTCTCTATCTGCCGATTATTCACCTTTTTGCCATGTTATTGAACTTGCTAAAAGACATAGTTACTTGCTAAAATTGTTGATGCATAATTAGTATTTCTTGATTTAACACTCATGATACTTGTCATAAACAGAGTTTCCATAATCGGATTTACACACACGTACTTGAGCTATTCTCACACGCGGCATGCACATACACTCTAGCACGGTAGGAAAAGCCCCTTCTTGGCTTGTGATGAACTCTTCGTCGAATATTCCTTCTGCTAGACTAGTGACCCCTTGACCAAGGCCTCTGTAAGTCTCCTTTGACCATGGATTCCCACATGTCCGACGAGTAGGTTGTACCATTGAAGTACCCAGAAGTTAGTGTGCAAGTATCTTTCTTCTTCTGACATTCTTGACAAGATCTTTCTCCTCTCATCTTGATTCTGAAGTACACCTTTATTGAACATAAGACCAAGATACTAATAAGTGATTGGACTAAATTGAAAACACTTCGTTATGCTACAGGATTTAACTCTTGAACTATTGCCTTAACTATCTTGATATTATTGAACTCTTGAAATATGGCCATACTTGATTGTGGGTATCTACATTTAAATTACTTGAGATGTTGGATCAGGCACGATGAGTGTCCAAGGGCTCCAGTCTAGCCCCCTCGACAGAGAGTCAAGAATATATTGTTAAACATGAGGTATAATGATTACTGGCGTTGCATCTGTACTGGGAGTACTTGTGTGTAAATGTTAAATACATACATCACGTTACACGTGTTCATGATATGCATTCCAAGGTGGCATAGATCCTTAGTGCATGTTAATGACTCATGAACTAATTGTCTTGCTCATGAAAGATACATGTTTATTACATGCTTGCTCGTGAAATGGCCATCTTGTTACATGCTATCATGCTCTTGCTCGTAAAATTACCATCTTGCTATATCATTGTTCACGCTATCTTGAACTCTTGAATACAACCTTCTTGCTAGACTGATCGTTACATCTCTTGATCATACTATCTTGCATGATACACTGTTCACGTGTTATTACTGTTGTTTTAATTGCATAGTACATATCATGTTCATACCTTCTAGCTTTTAAACTGTTAAATATTTATATCATTGGTGGAAGGTGTAAATCCTACTAGGAGAGTGCGCTCATTACCTACTTTCCAACATTTCAGGAGAACAAGAAATGGATGACGTAGAGAACCAAGACTATACTGAGGATGAACAAGAGTGAAGAGCGCTCTCAAGCCCTAGTATTGGAGTCGTGTTATCTTAGCATTATAGTATTTTATTTTGAGTATGAGACTACTAGAATAATGGAGTAGAAGTGAGGATAGTATATAATTTTCCCTTTTATTGAGTCTTAGTCCTGTAGTCCAACTTGAAATGGAGTATCTATTAGTTTTCATATTGAAATGAAATAAAGAGTTTGATATTTATGAAAAGCATAAATTAGTTGTGTTATATGTGATTGCTCGTTAGAGGCTTGTTTATTAATTGCTCACGTCTCAACGATCAAATAATTCTTCCACTGCCATGCTTTGGGACGTGACAGAGTTGATCAAAGAAGGGTTGTAGAAGCTCCCACAGCTACTTCTCATTATCAGGAAATACATGGTCAAAGATAGAAGACTTAATATTATAGGAAGGGCCAATGGAAGGGATTTTCCTGTAGGACTTGAGGTGGCAGTGATGATACCAATTCAGTCTCTAATGATAGGCTTCATTGTCCAGACTGTACCTCAAAGGAATAAACTTCCTATTTGCAGCTTTGTGCAGAAATTCTTTCACTGAAATATTCCACTGAAGTCCTTGTGAGTGAGCTGTTGCCTTGGCCTTGGAATAAAGATCATATCTCCCTTCCCATTTAAGGGTAAGAGATTTTCTAAGTGCATTAAAATCCTTAGCCATGAAAGAAGAAGGATGAAATTTCCTTTTTCTACATTCCTTAGCCTCTTCTGGATAACACTGCCCACTGTTCTTCTATTAGTCGTTCAGACTCTACAAAGCAATGCTGAAATTCTTGAAGGTATTCTTTGGTCTTTGCAGTGTGAATGAGAGCAAACCTATGAAAGGATAGGACTTTGAAGTACTTGATCTGAAACCTAACAGCTAGTCTGATGTACCTATTGAAAGCAACTTGGGCAAACTCCTTTCTAGAGGAAACTGCACCTATCAAGCTGGGGTACAAATTAGAGGGCAATCCAAAGGTCATAGAGGGTGTGATTTTCCTCTGCCCTTTTAACAACATGGCTCACTAACCTAGGCTTACATCTACTAGGTTCAGTTCAAATCTTTCTTCATTAAATTTCTTCATTCTACTGAAGCTTTCTTGATGCTGCTTTATGAGAAGGCCAAAGAAATCAAAGAATCTTAAAATCAAATGAGTATAAACATTGATAGGACCAGTGCCTCCTACTCTGGCTTCTCTATACATCACTGCCTCACCAGTGTATATTCTCAAAAATTCCTCAACACTTAAACTGTGACTTGAATGAGTAATGGCAATCAATTCATCTAGAGGGAATTCCTTAGTTCTAATCAAAAGAGGTAGCCAATCTTCTAATTTATAATGAGGCATCCCATAGACTTCTAGAAATACCTTGATCTTCAGAAATTCTTCAAATAAAGTAAAATTTTTCTTAGAATGATTGATAAAAGAGCACCAAAATGGAGGAAAGTCTGCTCTGTTGACTTTTCCTTTTCTCTTCCGCCCAACATGGGAGGGAAGCTCTTCACTAGGCACTAGTTTAACTAATGGTTGAGTGTTAAGGTCAGAAGTAGGAGTAGATGAGCAGGGAAAAGATGAGAAAAGGGAGGGTGGTAACTTGTGAAGGTCTGGGAGTTCTGAGGGTTCCTGACTGTTGGTATATTTTTTAGGAATGGAATGATAAGAGGTGGCTGGTTGTGAGGTAGGCAAGAGAGTAGATGAGGGATCGGGATCAGAGGAATGTGTTGATTGGGAGGAGGGAAAGAGAATGAATCCTGACTTGACCAATTTCCTCTTAGATCTCCTAGTGAATACTTGAGGCTGAGACCTTGAGGGAGAGGGAGCTAAAACTGACTGTTGCTGGTCTGTGGTAGCTGCCTTGCCTTTGCTGGCTATTCTTATGCTGCTGCCTATGGCTGTTCTGTTGCTTGCCCTGCTGCCTACTCTACTGATGTTGCTGCGGGTTGCTCTGTTGTTTGCTCTGCTAGCTGTAGACACCCGATTCTGGCCTACAAGTCAAACCGCATTTCTTGGTATCTAAGTGAGCCCCAAGTTGGTCACTCACCTTGAGCCCACCATTAGCCTTGCTTTGAGCCCATTAAAAGCCCAATTTTCATGAAATCCCATCCATTATCTCTTAAAAGAGTCCTTGAGCCTTAAATGCTTATTATTCTCCCATTTGATTGGCCAATAATTCAAGAATAATCGATTTTCCTTAACGCGACGGGTCGTGGCGCCGCGTTGATCCTTGTTGCACCATCTATGGCCGTCGCGACAGCCCATGCATATCCATGCACGTGGCCTTTCTGTCGCGCCCCTCCAGGCCGTCGCGTTAGTCCCCGTCGTGCCCCTACGATCCGTCGCGACAACAGCCGCGTGTGCTGACCTCCGCACCCACCTCCACTTTATCCTCCAATGGCCTTATCCTCATCCCATGTAACCCCCCAACCCTCCTAGCCGCGGTTTGGGGTTGTGGGTCTCTTTGGGAACCTCCTTTGGACACGTCCTATGAATTTGCCTTGGATTTATCTCTCATTTTGGTCTTTATCTTCTAAAAACGAGATTTTCTCTCTCATGGTCTATATAAGCAAGGCCATCTCCTTTAGAGGGAAGAGAGCCCCCATTTTCCACCCCGAAGGGCTGCCGAAATTTTTGGTCATCTGGACTTAGCCTCGTGGCCACCACATTTCACTCCATTCTCTCACATTTCTCTCACCAAGCCATGCATGTTTCTTCATCCTTGGAGCTTGGTGCATGAAGAGGGCGACCCCCACATCTTCTGGAGCATCTACGTCGACTTGTGAACGCCATTAACGCCAGGAAGTCACCCCATTGGGGCTCCTTCTCCTTCTCCCTCTCCTTTTTACTCTTTCATGCATGTTGTTTCCTTTTCTTAGACATGTTTTATTTGGTCTTTCCTCCCACGTTTCCCACACACCCAAGGGGTTAAAAATCACCCCCAGGTCAATTCCCACCATGCTCTTTTCTTCCACTTCATTTGTGAATAGATTCTACACTTAATATGTTCTAACAGGGTTTGTTTGTTTGTTTCTCTTGTTTTTGTAGGTATTCAGACAACATTCTACGAGCAACTCTTGTTCTCTAGCCGGCCGGAGGGCAGGAAGAAGGTCCACCGATCAATCTCCCACACTGCAGAGGACGCGGCAGACGATGGCGATGCGACAAGCTTGACGCGCCCTGTTAGGGCGTCGCGACATCAGTCCATCGCGACGGGGTTCCCCGTCGCGATCTCAGGTCAGTGTCCCGTTCTCTCATCCCTTTTCCTAGCTTAGTTAGCCCGCATCATTCTCTCATATGGCAACTAGTTAGGTGGCGATCACATCCATGTTTCCATACCATTAGGTTTAATATATTGTCGCGTGTCTTGGGGGCACACATTCCCCGTGATTACACCTTTTGGCGATCACAGTGGGACCTTCAGTGCTAGCCTCGTGAGTTTAGCCTGTTTGCCTGCCATGTTTTGTTGTTTAAATGCCTTTCTAGAACCCTGTTAGGTATGTTTTTTGTGTTGTTTTGATGTTCCTGTCCTCTGTTGGGAACGCGGCGTATCACGTCACCGCGATCTGGTCGCGTCGATAGTGACCGACGCGAAAAGAGGTACGTGCTTCTCCTCTTCTCTCCACCTAATTTCTTTTCTGAGGATCCATCCATGTCTCTTCCATGCTGTTCTGCCATGTATGTTCATGTCTCTGATTGTTAGAATCCTATTAGGGTTCAGATTTTCCTTTTCATTTACTGTTTATTTTCAGACCCTGTTGCGGCGGGTCATGGGGACGCGATCATGTCGCGGCGTATTGGGAAGACACGTCTTCAGGTACGCATTACTTGTTAGTGCTTTTGATCCATGGGCCGATTTCTGTGTGATCCATGAGCTTTGCTGTGTTATGTTGGTTATTCCATGCTTGTTCTATGCTTTAGGATATCATATTTGCTCTTTGTTTGCGTGTGATTAAAGGCCTCAGCATTCTGCTGATATCGCGGCTGGGTTTCCGGTCGCGATAGGGTCGTGGCGTTTCTGGCGGCCGCGACCTAGTCCGAGGCCTGCTAGTCACCCTGTTTTGCTATTAGTTGGATATTCCATACATTTTGGGTACTTAGGCCCATTCATACACTACTGATCCATACTGTTTAGGTTATCCTCCTTGGTTGAGTGGGTCCTCTCACCTGCGAGCACTCGTGGGCTGATCAGGGCCACCTTCCGAGGGCCTCCGTAAGTCCCTGTGACCGTACGCATGTTGCGGCTCACCGGGCTGGCTGTACCCGTTGTACCCTTAGTTTGAGCCATCCCCCGAGCTTGAGTTGTGTGTCTCCCCTAGTTACACCGAAGGACTTGAGTTCATACCTATTAGGGTCCCACTTGACCGAGTGATATTCCATTAATCAATCCATTTAAAGGTTAAGTGCAAACTCTAAAATTTGGACGTCAATCATGATAACTTGAGTGCTTATTCGGTGCATCCCTTCTTATCTTACAGTCCCTTCTTGTTTGTGATAAATTCTAGGATTTGTTTGGTTAGTGTCATCTCTCCTAATTGCTTAGGAGCGGTGCATGCGTCATTGTTTAGGTAGATCGAGTCAGTCCCCTCTATCTATTGTACTATATCATAATCCCCTGTTTGACATGGACCATTTTCGGGTCCTTGCCGATGATTCTTTGCCCATTGGGCTTCTAGAGGATGTGGCCCAACCCTCTGTGGCCATCCTCTCCGGGCACATTCAGCCCCCAAGTCTTGTTGACGGTCGGTCCCGCCCCCCTTCTCCTTCTGGGACGGATGACCCGCATACCCAATTCAGTCAACTTCTCCCCCATCTAAGTCTGGACCAAGTCCGCAAATTTCTGGCCGCTGCCAAAGGCAAGCAACCCCTATTTCCTCCCACTCATATTTCTGCCCAACAGGCAGCTTCCTCTGCTCCTATTATTTCAGCGCCACATGTACCCTCTGCTGTGGCAGATCCTACGCCCCTTCGTCCATGGGCCATACACTTTTTCGAACCCAGTTACATGCCAATGTGGGAGGTTCGGCCTAAATCCCCTCCAGTTTCCTCATTTTATCAGGCCGAGCCGGCTCCCCTTTCCTGCGAGAGGTCCTATTCTGTGGAGCGATCTCACTCCCTCATTCCCGCTCACCACTCCACATCCCCTTCCGATTTCCTCGCGGAGTGGACATCAATGAAGTGGGAGCTCCATGACCTAATAAGACAATTGGACCCACGGAAGGCCGTGGACATCCCCCTTCCATCTTTACAACATCTCTGTGTCCCACCCCAGTCAGAACTCCCTGTCTATCGATGGTACTCTGAGAACGGTGACCCCTATGTGCATTTGAAAGATTTTGTATGTGAATCAGCCCCGCACAAGTACGACCACCATCTCATGGCGTACTTGTTTCACAAATCATTGGATGGAGTGGCCCTCGAGTGGTTCTACGCTTTGTCCCCCGAGGAGGCCGAAGATTTTTGCATTGTTCAAGAAAGGTTCTTACAACAGTTTCAGGATCGGGTCGGACCCGAGTACTCTTTTGTTGATTTAGTGGCCGAGAAAATGAAGCCTGATGAGGAGTTTGCTGTCTACGCTGACAGGTGGCGTGCCTTGGCTGCTAAGGTCCGATGTCCCATGCCGGAGGAAGAGAAAGTTAAATTATTGATTTCCAATGCCACACCCACCTACTACGCCATCTTAGCTATGAACGACATCACCACCATGCATCAATTGTATAGTCGAGCCCGTTTCATCCAAACTCAACTTAAAGACTCGCCTATCCATTCCATGTTTAAGACCCCTAAGTCCCACTATCCCAAGAAGCCCCAGGGACCTATCACTGAGGGAATCTAAACCAATGAGCAGGTAGGTGCAGTGAACAACCCCCAAGGCCCGGTAAGTAGGTCACCCCTTAATCAACAACCTCAACAACCATGGAACAATAGACAACCTCCTCAGACTCAAAACCCTCAGCAGGATCAACGTCAATACAACCAGGTACCTCCACCCCAAAATGGCTATGCTCCTCGAAAGCCCAATGGGCCCAAGAGGGCGCAATACCCTCCTCTTCCAGAAAGTCTTGCTGATATCTTTGCGGCCCTCATGTCTTTAAATGATCTTAGGCTTCCTCCCGAGAAACAAAATTGGAACATGGTAGCAGACCAAACAAAGTATTGTGTGTACCATCGCCACCCAGGGCACAATGTGTCAGATTGCTTCCAATTTTGGGACATTATATATGATCTTCATGAGTAGAATCAAATTGATTGGGTCGAGATGAAGAGGCTGATCCAAACATTGAGGGACCAACAGGGTCAGAGGGAACAACAATAGCAACAGAGGCGGCAGCAGCAACAACAACAACAATTCCAACAGCAACAGCAACAACAACCATTCCAGCAACAGCAACTGTTCCAGCAGCAATACCAGCAACAACAACATCCACAACAACCACAGCAGCCAGCCAATGACCTCGGTATAATTCGTAACCCTATGCCGCAATACCAGCCTGCTCCAAACCCTCAGCATGCTCCACCACCTCCTCCACCCGCTCAAGTTAACCCCGTCGTCCACCATCCACCACCAGCAGCCGCGTGGGCATACGACGATGAGCATGAAGTAGGCCAGCTTTTGCTTATTTCCCACACCACACCTACTTCCACCATGCCTACTACCACCACATCCACACCTACCACGCCCACCGTTGCCACCCTCACCTCGCCACTCTACAACAACCCCGTCATACTACCCGTTATCCCGTCACCTCTCAACATCCCGTTCTCCCCTGCACCAGCACCCTTATTAGCCACCCCCTCTATCATTGACACCACTTCACCTCCTCTTCACCACAACCTCGCCCTACGGAGTGGGCGGATGTTCCACCGGATGTACTCAAATGCATCTGTGTCTATGCCGGGTCAGCCGACCCAAACTTCCCACAACCAGCAGCAACAACAAGACATTGAGGAGATAGATCCGGTCCCGAGGACCCAATATGACATACTGAAGCATTTGGATCAAACTCCAGCCAAGATATCCATCCTTGAGCTAATTAAAAGGTCACCAACCCACGAAGATGCTCTGAGAGTCTTTCTGCAAAGGGTCATGGTAAATGATGATATGAACCCAGATAATTTGCCATCCGTTCTCTCCATCATGAACAAGGGGCCAACCATTACTTTTACAGATGGTGAGCTGGCTTCCCCAGAGGCCAAGAGAATGCCTTTATGTGTCACTCTGACCATAAATAAAGTGGCCGTTGATGCCGCATTGGTCGATACTGGAGCCTCTATAAATGTGTGCCTGCTGAGCACTTTGCGGTCTTGCAATATTTCCGAGCGCCGCTTGCAGCCCACTCCTACAACCATAGCGGCCTATGACAATTCCCGGTGGGCCTGCCATGGCATCATTTCTTTACAAGCAGAATTGGGCCCACTTATCATGTCCATAGATTTTTATGTGCTTGACATTGATCCCACTTACAAGGCCATTCTGGGCCACCCTTGGATTGAAGCATTAGGGGCAGTGCCTTCTACCGCTCATCAGTGTTTGAAATTCCCTTTCCAAGGGCGGATAGATAAAGTCAAAAGTGCAGCAACTACTCACACGGTGGAGGCCATTGAGAAAATCATGCCGTCAGTCTGGCCATCGAACATGCCCATCATCTCAGTGCTCGATGTGAATTACCCTTGGGCTTACACATTCTCCAGCAATCGCCAAATTATATCTCCATCAGTGGCCGCTATTAAGAAGAGCACATTGACGAACACCAAGGGCTAGAACATTATGGTTAGAATTGGGTATCAACCAGGAAAGGGCCTTGGCGCTTACCTTCAGGGGAGGACTCATATTATCAATGATCCCAAGAAATTCACAAAGCGGGGGCTTGGATATCAAGAAGGATTTAAGCAGTGGGCAGCACATTTATCTACATCGAACTCAGACCAAGAGCCTCTCACCTGGACTCTATGTGATCATTTTGTCAGAGGGCCCGTGCAACCAGGCTACGATACTGTCATGATAGAAGCACTATTGTCCCCATATCAAGCTCTGGAGGCCCAGCGGCTTAGCAAAAAGAGGAAGCCTGAAGAAGCAGGGGCAGAAGAACCAGATCTGGAAGACTTGGTCTCAGCCGTTAGTTTTTTATTCAAGGAGGACAACACCGGGCAGTCCCCGGTAGCAGAGGCAGAAGAACAAGACCTTGAAGACCTTGTCTTGGTAGTCAGTCATTTGTTCAGTGAGGATAGCTTTCCACATTCTCCAACAATGGAACAGTCAGTATTAGCAGCCACCACCAAACGACAGTTGCTTGGACCGGGTGAGGATTTTGAAGTCATTAACCCCATCAACCCAACAAAGGAGTTCTGGCCAGGGTATTCCCGGCCTTCTAGTCATTTTGTGTCTTCCATCCTTGTTTATAATTTCGTCTTCATCCCTTCTTCTCCTCCTCTTATCCTCTTATTCTCCCCTGACGCTCACAAAGCGTTAACTATTTCTTCGTCCCTTTTCACTATTTTCTTTGATGGCTTGGTGTTGTCCTTCTCCCGACGCCTCTGCATGTAGATAGTTCATTCCTTTCTTTAGTTTAACTCGTTAAAAAAAACAAGAAAAAAAACAAAAAAAAAGTGTGTCTTCTTCCCCTCTTTCTCCCCAACAATTGGACTGTGATCCCCGCCTTTCTCCCTTTTTCCTCATATGGCGATCCCCGTCTTTTCCCTTCCTCCTTTATCGGACGGCGATCCCCGTCCTTCCTCTCCTTCCAAGCACAAATTCCCTACTTCGATCCCAACTTCTGGAGGTGATCCCCATCACTTCCTGCTGCAATCCCCTCACTTGACGGCGATCCCCGTCACCCCTGTTCTCAGCACTCGGACGGCGATCCCTGTTCCGGTGCTCCCTTACTTTCGACGGCGATCCCCGTCACCCGCGCACTCATTTGCTTCCTTGACGGCGATCCCCATCACTCCCTCCTCCTGCCTTGGTGGCGATCCCCGCCTTTCTCCTTTTGCTTAAGTTGCGATCTTCGCCCACTGACCACCATGGTCATTTTGGGCGATCTGGGTGAGGGGCCTTCTGTTCCCCTACATCCCAATTCTGCTGCAGGCACCCTGAGCTCAGGTGGCCTGCCTCTACCTCCAGACCCATCGGAGGATCCTTGCAGCTCAGCCGCACCTGTTTATTTCCCTTCCAATAAACCTCTGGACACTCCTCCAGAGCCTCTTGTAAATATCAGCCCTAGTTTAGATTCAAGGGTAGGATTTAGCAAGTCCCCATCCCCGTCTAGGAAGAAAAAGGGTAGTGACATACCCCGTAGGTATTTGATGGATCTAGTGCAAAGGTGTGGCGCTCTTCTAGCTGTTGAGGAGTTCATCTAGGAAGCTCTAATTCTGAACATAGAAGCTCAGCACGAAGATGAAGGGCTAGACGATGGATTTGGAGTATATGAAATCCTAACTAAGGAAGACCCAACGGATGAAGAAGATGGTGAGATAGAGGACGCTGCCAAGATGTATGCAAGTGGCATGAGAAGATTCGATGAACCCACATCGGCAGTGGACGAACCCACCAAAGTGGTAAATGTTGGAACTGATGAAGCTCCTAGGCTCCTAACTATAGCTTCCAGTCTCCCCCTTGAGGAAGAAGAGACGCTCATAGAAATGCTAAGGGAGTTCAAGGATTCTTTTGCCTGGTCATATGACGACATGCCTGGCATCGACCCCGAATTGGTGGAACATAGGTTAATCTTGAAGCCAGGGGCAGTTGCCGTTAAACTAAAGTTAAGGCGTTTCCTCCCCCACATTGCTTTGAAGATGAAAGAAGAGATTGAAAAACTACACAAAGCTAAGTTCATCCGTGTAGTCCTCTATCCATTGTGGGTGGCGAACATAGTCCCGGTAATGAAAAAGGATGAAAGAGTGCGAATTTGCATAGACTTCTAGGACTTGAATAAGGCATGTCCAAAGGATGATTTCCCTTTACCTCATTTGGATGTGTTGATTGATAACACCGCTGGGTATGAAACTCTATCATTCATGGATGGATACTCAGGATATAATCAAATCCGTCTTGCCCCGGAGGATCAAGAGAAAACCTCCTTCACCACACCCTGGGGAACTTATTGCTACGTGGTCATGCCGTTTGGATTGAAGAATGCCGGCGCCACTTATCAAAGGGCAATGTTAGCTATCTTCCACGATATGATTCATATTGATGTTAAGGTATATGTGGATGATATTGTGGTGAAGTCGCAGACTAGAAGAGAACACTCCTCCATGCTTGCCAAGGTGTTTCGTCGTGCCCAAGAATATCAATTGAAGATAAATCTGAAGAAGTGCATGTTTGGGGTTTCTTCAGGCAAATTGCTAGGTTTCATAGTCAGCAAACGGGGGATTCAGATAGACCCACACATGGCCAAAGCAATAAATGAGATGCCTCCTCCTAAGAACATATCTGAGCTTCGAGGTTTGATCAGTCGACTTCAGTTCATAAGGAGATTCATATCTCAGCACTCCTAAAGATGTCGTCCTTTCTATGAACTGTTAAAAGGAGGAGCCAAATTCAAATGGAACGCTAAGTGCCAGGAGGCCTTTGATGAACTCAAGAGTTACCTTATGAATCCGCCCGTGCTGCAGGCGCCTGTCCCTGGGAAACCCTTAATCCTATATCTGTTAACTATTGAGGACTCCCTAGGAGCTGTCCTTGCACAACATGACGATTCTGGCAAAGAAAGGGTAGTCTATTACCTATCTAGGCTCTTCAATCCTTCCGAGCTCAAACTCACCACAATGGAGAAAACATGTGCAGCACTAGTGTGGATAGTGCAGAAATTGAAGCACTACTTTCTAGCCCATAGGGTGAGTTTGATTTCTAGAATGGATCCTATTAGGTATCTCCTGGAGAAGCAAGTCCTCGCCGACAGATTGGCGCGTTGGCAGAGCTTCTTGTCCCAATTCGATATCACCTTTGTAGTCCAGAAAGCTATAAAAGGGTATGCCATTCCTGAGCACCTCGCTCCACTTTGATGGGGCTCTCAATTCTAGGGGATGGGGCATAGGTGCTGTCTTGCTCACCCCAGAAGGGATCACCATTCCACTTGCATATCAACTCCAGTTCCCTGCCACCAATAATGTCTCCGAGTACGAGTATGAGGCTATCCTAGCTGGTCTAAATCTTGCCTATCTCTTAGGTGCGCGCCATCTTAAGATCATAGGAGACTCTCAACTTGTTCTCCGACAGGTTCTTTCTACCTATCGCACTCGTGACCCTTAGCTCAAGCCTTATCAAGATCTGGTCACGCTCCTAGCTAAGCAGTATCCACACTCCTCGCTCTCAGAATATCCTGGCCGATGCCCTGGCATCCCTGGCCTCATCTCTCTCTTTCCCTCTCAGCCGCAGCGCTGAGATAATCATTGTTCAAAGATTAGAAGCTCCCTCCACTCAGGACCCTTGGTTCAATAACCTTAGGAGCTCTTTAGTCCTGAAGGCAGAGAAAATAGAAGCGAAGGAAGTGTTGTTGGTAGAACTAGGAGAAATGATGGAGGAAGAAAGGCCATGGTACCACGAAATTGAGCTGTACTGCAAGGACGGTACTTTCCCAGAAGAATCCGAGGCCTAGGATAGGAGAGCCATCCATAGAGCGGCGTTAAGATATACCATTGTTGGAGAAGTGTTGTATAGACGCGCTTTAAACGGAATGCTCCTCAGATGTTTGCAAGATGAAGAAGCCTGGAAGGTGGTGGAAGGAGCCCACTCTAGTGAATGTGGAGGGCATGTGAATAGCCAAATGTTGGCTAAGAAGATCCTTAGGCAGGGCTACTACTGGCCAACCCTAGAGGAAGACTGTGCCATCTACGTCCGTAGATGTGTCAAGTGCCAGCTCCATGCCGATAAGATCCATGCTCCGTCCTCTTCTTTGCATCCACTATCTTCTCCTTGGCCTTTCTCCATGTGAGCCTTTGATATCATTGGACCTCTTGGTGATCCTAATGCTCAAGTAAAATAGAAATCTTTCATTCTTACTGCTACTGAGTACTTCACCAAGTGGGACGAAGCAGAGGCATTTGCAGAAATCAAAGGCTCGATTGTGTGCAGATTCATCATGAAGAACATCATCTCGCGGTTCAGGGTGCCAAGCGGCTTCATCATCGACAATGGACCCCAGTTCATATCATAGGAGCTTCAGAACCTATGTAAGAAATTCAACATTTCTTTGCATCATTCGTCTCCATGCTACCCGCAGGGCAACAACCAAGCCGAAGCCACAAATAAAACTCTTTTAAAAATTTTAAAGAAAACTTGTGAGTCTCATAAGTTCGCTGATTGGCCTGAAAAATTGATTGAGGCTCTGTGGGCCTATCGTACCTCCGTTCGCACGCCCACTGGGCAAACTCCCTTTTCACTTACATACGGGATGGAGGCCGTATGCCCGCATGAGATCCTCATTCCTTCGCTAAGAGTTCAGCTGGACAAAGAACTTAATCCCGACGAACGTCGAGAGGCGTTACTTACATAGCTGGAACTCCTAGATGAATGACGTCTAGCCGCGGCCGATCATGTGCTTTCATATCAAAATAGACTCTCAAGATCTTTTCAAAAGAAAGTGATTGAACGCAAATTCCAAAAAGGAGATATGGTTTTGAAGTGAATTTTCATAAAACCTGGAGGTCCTAGGTCAAAATTACAAGCAAACTGGGAAGGGCCGTACGTTGTTAAGGAAGTGTACCCTGGGAACGCGTATAGGCTTATCAATGCCGATGGTGAGGAGCTCTCTCACCCGTGGAATATGTTGTATCTTAAAAGATTCTACCCCTAATAAAAGGTTTTCAATAGCAACATCATTTTGCAAAAGAATGTTAGCAGCTGTGTGTCTCACTCCCTTTCATTTGTTGTCAAATGACCCTTATGCTCAGTCTCACACACACCACACGGCAACCCATGGCTAATTTTCCTTAGTTAGTGGTGTTCCTGCCTAGCCCTAGTGTGGGGTGCGAAGGTCAATTCTCTACTTGCTCGGACAAGGTCTAGGGGCAAAAGGACGCTAACTTGTGGACTAGGGGAGGTGTAGCTCATATGTATGAAGTCTCAAAGAGAGACAGTCTGTTAAAAAAAAAAGGAGAAATGAGAAAATTGATAAAAATGAGAAGTAAGCGGAAAATTGAAAATAGGGGCATGTCAAAGAGTGGCAGTACAGTTCTCCGCGGGACGCCCTTGAGCCCGGTCATACGCATGCCCCAGACAAAATAATGACCACAAAGTCTCTGGATAACAGACGGATTCCATGCGAGCTATACCCTTGCAAGTCATACAAGCTAGTCTCCCAAGCACCAAGTCCAAGTCTTGTCTCCTTTAAGTCTTCCTATCCTCGCTAATGACTAGAGAACCCCGCATTTGGTCTACGTTAGAACGTTAGTGACTAGAGGCAAGTGGCCTTTGGGGAGCCAAAAGTAAATGCACATTGTGCTTGGGGATATTTGACAAACATAAGTTAAGAATGAGATCTTTAGCCAATCATTCAAATGCAAAAGATGTTGTTATCAGATAACCTCAAAAATAAAATAAAAATCATAAAACCCAAAAAATAAAAAAATCAGAAACCCAAAAAATCCAAAAAATCAGAAAACCCCAAAAATAAAAAATAAAAAAACCAAAAATCCCCAAAATAAAAAAAATCAAAAATTCCAAAAATAAAAAATTAGAAAATCACAAAATCCAAAAAAAAATTTCTCAAAATCAAAAAAAAATGTGTGTACATATCGCTTTCTTTTGACATGAGTTATTTCGATTTACTTTTCACCTATTTAAATAAGGCTCAGCCCCTTGACAATTACGAAGTTAAAAGTCATTTTACTTAGCGCAAGGGGCTGAGCCAAAGAACAAATCTAACCTGTTTTCCCAAGTGTGCAGGGACAGGGAATTTTTTGGAACGTGCGCAACAATGTACTCATAATACTCTCTTTCCCTATCTCTTATTCGGATCTTATCTCTCACTCGTGTCAATTGTAAATTCATTCATTTTTATAAATATTGACATAAATTAAAAGATCCATTAAAAGATAAGTATTATGTACAAAGATAAGGGGGAGGTGGCTCGCAAACTCCTCACTGCCTACCGCCACTCTCCCCGGATCCCTCATGTCTGTCAGGAGGTGGTGGCATCTCACCACCGCCCCGCCCGCTCCTGGCGCTCGTCTTACCACCGAGGCGCCTCTCCTCATCCTCGTTCCTTCGCCGACTGGAGGAACCTGCTAAGTACTGGCGGACTGAGGCGCTGCTCGCACCAGTCGCCCCACTCGTGCCACTCCTGCTCCAGCTCCGTGACCGGTCTATGGCCGTCATCACCTCCTGAAGTCCTCGCGCTAGGGTCTGCTATGCGTGCAGATCAGCGCGCAGCCGGGCCAACTCCTCCTGGTCCACCGATGACCCTTGCACTCGCAGTGTCTCTAGCTCCCTCGTCGCCTCTGCCACGCGTGACTCAGCTGCCTCCGCCCGAATGCGCAACTGATCCCTCTCTCCTGTCACTGTGTCGACCTGCCCCTACAGCTGGGTCGCTCGGTCGGTGGCAGTCCTCAACTCTGTCTCCTGCAGAAAACAGTCAAGTCAATACCAAGTTTAAATAATTTTCAATTTAAAATCAGTGTCTCACTTACCCGCTCGGCTGGCTCAGCCCGCGCCTCCTCGGCCCTCCTAACTGCATCTGCCAGTCGGTCCTCCAGATCTGACTGTGAGCTCTTTTCTGCTCTGGAGGAGGATGCACCAGACTGTGCCCTCCTCACCCTCTCTAGCTCTGCACGCTGCACATCCAACACACGTCAGATTCTAAATCAGCTATAAAATTGGTAAAGTACTGAAGTCTGAGTAGGTATTTACCAGCTGGTCTGCCTCCCTCTGAGCTATCTCCCGATCCTGCACCACCGAGTGGAGCAGGGCCCGGAGTGAGGCGATCTCGCCAGCCACGTCCACCTGCAATTCATTCCAAAATTGTCAGTTCTGTTCAATAAAAGAACAATTCATGGAGTCTGAGTTTAGGAGATTTACCTGTCGTCGTGCGCCTTGTAGACCCTCGCCCCGTACTTTAAGGCGAATGACTGAAGGTACGCGTCGTCGGACGTAGCGGTGGACTTGACTTGCTTGCTTCGGCGCTCCCAGTTTTGGATCTCCTCCTTGTCTTGCTCGTGCCAGTCGGTGGTGTCATGAAGTCCCCGGAACCTCCGACCTGGTCTGGGAGTCCGGTCGTGGCCCGGAAACTCCACTGCGCTCTATCGAAGGCCGAGCAACCTCTGAATCAGGAAGTGGTGGAGAGGTAGCACAAGGTTGAGAGCGTGGATCGACACCATCCTACCAAAGTAGGGGCGGGCCAGCTCCAACCAAGGCTGTCCCTCATCCGCCTCCCCTAGATAGGGTTGCCACACCACCTGCACATCAAGCACATCTTGTCAGTAGTTGAGCAATTAATGAAAATCAAGTTGAATTCATGAGTGGGGTTAGAACATTTACATCTATCTGGGGGTAGAGGTCGATGGCATCCTGGTGGGAAGCCAGTTGGTCCTCTAGGGGGTGCGTGTCCCTACACGGCACCCAGCGTCGAGCAAGGGGCACGACGCCCGGTCACTCCAGGATCCCCCTCCTCAGGCCAGGGAGGTGGAGGTAGGCCCAGACCTGCAAGAGCATGAAGCCACAGTTAGATCACAATTATAATATCAAAAGGGCAATTTAAGTAAAAGGGGCAAGAGAAGAAGAGTGTACCTGAAGGAAGGGATAGAAGCCACTAATCGCGGTCTGCCGGTCTGAGGAACCCAGGCTCTAGAACTGATGTGCCAGGAACGCTGCTCCCCACGCATAGCCCCCTACCTCACCTAGGTCCTCTAGCAGTGGTAGGAACCGGAAGTGGACCGGGTTGCCCCTCGTGGCAAACAAGAGTCTACCAAAGAAGAGGATGAGGAAGCGACGTTGGTCTAGGTCTGCCTTGTTGCCCGGTTGGCTAACCCAGAGGGGGGGTGAATGGGTCTTTAAAAATTTATCTGATAAAAACCTGAACTCAAACAAACATAAAGAGTTCTTGAAAGGAATTAGTAATGGTTAGTAAAAACAACAATCACACAAAGAAGACAATCACACAACACACAGATTTATCCTGGTTCGGATCTCCTCTCCTTAGGAGTCCTACGTCCAGTCCCTGAGCAACCCTCAGGATTTCACTAACTCGGGTACAGTCCCCCTATGGACAAAAACAACCACCCAGCTTAGCTGGTCTTCCTTCACCCCTGAAGGGAACACAACACCACCCTGGAAACCACCAGGTCTTCCTTCACACACGAAGGGAATAACACCACCCTGGAAACCACCAGGTCTTCCTTCACACATGAAGGGAAAAATTCTTGAGAGAAAAAGACTAGCCCCTAGATCAAGCTTTTACAAAACTCAATCTGAAGCTACAAGCACTGAGAGACGAAGATCTACACAAAGTGCACTCTCTCAGAACTAAACTAGCTCTTCCTTAATTTTTCTTCTCACAGCACAGGGAGCTAAGAGCCAAGATTGAAAAGACTGAATTTCTGGCTCTAGAGAAAAATTCGAAGACTTGAAAGCTGCAGAGTTCTAGCCGCTCTTCAATATGAATTGAATTTTCTCAAATTGCTTTGTCTTCCGAGCTTCATCTTGTATTTGTATCTCCGATTTGAATGAGGACAAGGAGATGACCGTTGTCTCACAGCTTTGGTGTACGTTAGACTGAAGGTTTTGTGGAAGCTTCCTGTCAACAGTCTTTTGTTCTTTGGAGCACGCAAAGAGATAAGATCTTCTGAGTTTGCTTGTAGTTCCTTTTGTGTCCGTTGTTGTAGGATAGTACATCCTTAAGGTTCTGCAAGGTTGAGCTTTAATGGTAGACAGCTATACTATCTCCAGATGTCAATCAACGTCAAAGCAGATAGACACAAAAATAGTAGTAATACTTTATCGTTCTAAAAGATGCATGCAGAGAATACACCAGAATGGAAGATATGTTCTGTGTCCATGCAGAGATACGTTCAGTCTTTATTAAATGCATGGCAGTCAATCAGACGAGATGCGACTTTGACTATTCAACGTAGATTAAATCAAGGAAAAACGTTTAATTAATGGAAACATGACTTATGCAGTCGTTGTGAAAATCTGATAGAATCGTTATGATCAAGTTGCTGTAGACTGATAAGAAGTCGTTATGATAACTTATGAAATCGTTACCACAACCAAGTCGTTCTATAACAGATGATAAAAGAAATCGTTATGAGACATGGCAAGTCGTTGTAACTTCTGAAGAAGTCGTTACGATAACTTACAGAGTCGTTATAATGAGCAAGTCGTTATAACTTCTGAAGAAGTCGTTACGATAACTTACAGAGTCGTTATAATGAATGAAGGAATTATTATGGCTCTTCTGAAAAGAGATGTATGTAAGACTTACCACACATGCTTGACTTTCTGTAGGTAATTCCTGTGCTTATGGCTAGATAAACAAGGTTAGAGAAACTTTTGACAGTGTTTTGTTTATCACCAAAATAGGCAAGTAATTAATTTAAAAGTACATGGGGATGGACTGTTCATCAATCTCCCCCTTTTTGGTGATGACAAAACTATGATCAATATTTAAGTAGTACTGAGTATTAAACATGAATTAAAGTACTTGAGTCATGATTCAGGAATGTGTCAGACACAAGTAGGTAATCATTCTCCCCCTTTTTGTCATTAAGCAAAAAGCAAAAGGAAAGAGACAAAGAATAAGAGACAATGAGGAGAAGGAGCACAATCCATTCAATTAAGATTGAGGAGGTACAGGCAAATAATAAGCAGGAGAGAGAAGGGAGGCATAATGAGAAATAGCTTCCCAGGCTTGCTCTTCCTGACGCTTGAAGAATTGCCTAAAGGCACCGCTCTCAATGGAGAAGGATGGTCCCATGATTGGAGCCATCTTGGATAGATAGAGGCTGCGCTGCTTGGTAAGAAACAGGTCATACTCGTCTGGATCCATGGAGGTGCAGGTGATGATTGTTTTACCAAAACTTGCACAGGCAAGAAACTGATCCATGGTGACAGGGTAGAAAATCTGTTTGTCCTTGAGTTCCTGGCGAAGAGCTAAAAACACTTTGTATCTTTCAGCCCAAACGAGGTAGGGATCAAGGACCAGCTGGATTGAATTCATATCCAAGAAGGTTGCAGGAGAGATAGGAGCTTTTCCTTCCCTGGCTTGAGCAGCATTCAGATGTGCTAGCTGCTGAGCAGACAGAGAGTAAAACTTGGACCAATCGGAGGCATTCAGCCTTTCACATTCTGAGAGGAGAGGGGCAAGGACAGCAGAGTTGACAAACCCTCTATGGTATTCCCGGAAAAGAAATCTAGGAAAACCAACCTGAAGGCCTTTCTGAATCTTGATTCTGCCCATAACCCTTGCAAAATGCTCAAAAACGATGGAACCAACCGAAGATTCCATAATCAGGAAATGAATCTGAGGCAGGAAAATCTCTTCAGGTAAATTAAGAGTGGCAAAATCTACTCTGATTTCCTCAGACTGCTCAGAGTGGGTTAGGACCTTGATGGCTCTCTTGAACTGGCTGAGCTGAACTTCAGGTAAATTGTTGAGATACCTGTAGTTGTTGAATGTTTGGAAATGCCTGACCAGCTTGATGAGCTTCTGAATGGCAGGAGCCCAGGTGTTCTGGTGGTGAAACTGAAACCACTCAGAAAGGGTCAAGGAGTGATCCCTGGGTGGAAACCTTGCTGCCTTAGCCTGAAGGAAGCGACTGTACAGATCTTTATGAGATTTAGCCCATTGCTCCTCAGTTTTGGAGTGGGCTGAGGAGAAGATTTTGGATTTGTCGGCTTTAGACAGAGGAGTATAGGGAAGAATAACATCTAAATGGTCAGAGAGGTTAAGAAAAGGAAGATTGTGAAGAGTGGCAAAGACAACCTTTTGAAGGTATTCTTTGTACAGAGAGGTATGCTTGTGGGTGACTGTAAGAGAAAACCACAAGGGAGGGTAAAGAGGAGATGTGGAGGAAGAAAGCTTTCGTTTCTTGGAGACAGTACTGGAAGAGTCTGTCTTGGAAAGGTGGTCACCTACCTTTAGCACAGATTTAAGAATGACCTCTTCAAACTCATCCTTGATTTTATCAAGAAAGGGTGAGTCGACTTGGACATCTGTAGGAATAATAGTGATAAAGGAGGGAGGTGCAGGGGGGTTCAGAAATGCATCAGAATTGAGAGATCCTACTTCTGGAAGTGAAGATGTACCAGAAGAGGATGAGGCTCCAGCTGAGGATGCTGGAGGGGCCTCAAATTCTTGAGCAGAGGAAAGATGAGAAGTAGAAGAAACAGGAGAGGATGTGATGGGATGAGGAGGAAAAGGTGTGGGAGAGGAAATGGGCCTGGATCTGGGCTTTTTGAAGGGAGGTGGAGCAGGTGGAGCTGTGGAGTTAGAGGGTGGAGAAGGAGGAATGGGAGTGTTGGTAGAAGTGGGAGCAAGGGGTGGAGGATCTGAAACCACTTCTTCAGGCAAGGGAGGCAAAGGATCCAACACTGCCGGCCCTGGTGGCCCTGATTCCATCACAACTGGCCCTGATGGCCTTGAATCTTCAGCTGGCCCTGACTCTTCAGCTGGCCCTGTTGGCCCTGACTCTTCAGCTGGGGCTTCTGCTGCTGCTGCTGACTGCCCGGAGGGCTCAGGTACACTTGAGTGAGGCTCCTGAGCTGCTGGAGGAGCAGGAGCTTGAGCTCCAACTGCCTGAAGGATGTCAGATAGCATATTCTTCATGGTCCCCATTTCCTGATGAAACCATGTCATGGCAGAGCGAATCTGAACCAATTCCTTGCGGGCTGAAGCTTGGCTTAGAAAGATGGAGTTCACATCAGTCTGAAGTGAGCAAAGCAGCTCACCCTGAGCATCCAACCTCTCAATCACAGGTTTTAAATTGATGATAATCTTTTGCTTGACCTGTCTTTCAAATGGTGCATCAGCTAAAAGGGGTACTTCAGGAGCTATATCTTTCTCTTTGCCCTTTGTAGCTGGAGGAGGTGGATTATTGTCCTCATCAGAGCTTGATGAACTAGCTGTCTCCCCTTCTCTGCATCCAAATTTTCAGACTCTCTCTGGTCTTCCTCCTGATCGCTGGTGGCTGGAGGTGCAACATCTGGTGTCTCTTGGGATTGCTCCCCCTCAAGTGGAGCATCTTCTGCAACTGCACCAGTCTCCCCCTGACAGGGAGCATCCATTTCCATTGAATTATCCTTAGGATTTTGCTGCTCTTCTTCTACTGGACCGTCTACAAAGATGTGGCCTGATGCCACAGACTGCTCCATAACAGGCAGGATGTCTTCAGGAAGAATGTCCTCAATTCTCCTTTCAACAGGAGGCACAACTGGATCTGCTGTAGCTGGCCTGTCTTCCTCTGCCCTCACTGCTGTTGCTGCCTCTGACTGATTTCTGGCCATAGATGGCCCTTCCTGCTCTGTTTCTACAAAGACTGGAACAGAACCTGATTCCAGTGGCAATTCGGGCATCACAGAATCTGCCTCTGACTGGGTTTGAGTAACTGAAGGCTCACCAATGAGACCTTCACCTTCTGCAACTGAAGCCTTGAACCAGACCCCATTGACTACTGAAAAACCGCTCTTCTTTAAGTTTCTGGACCTGATAGCTTGGCCCATCTTCTCCACAACTGCCCCTGAGACATCTACACCGAAGTGTCTGAAGATTCTGGTGAGTAAATGGGCATAGGGAAGGGACACATTCAACTTGCTTTTAGTGTCCCAAATCTGCTCCCTGGCAAATTTCATTCTCTCCATCATCACTGCGGCCATATTGATTTCCTCATTTTTAATGGCCCAGTACATCAGATCGGAGTCAGCCTTAGTGCAAGCGGAGAAGGTTGCACTTCGGGGAACCAAAATCTGACAAACGATAAAGTGAAGGAGGCGGTTGAAGGCACTTAACTGATTGATATCTAGCTTGCCATCCCTCATCTTGAACCCTGGCCCAACAATCCCCAAACCCTTTTCTTGGGTATCTACAGAATGAATTCCACTGAAGCCCGATATGCTTACTCCAAATAGCATCCTAAGCAATTCCTGGTCGATTCTGATTACGGTGCCCTTGACTGAAGAAACGAGGGCCCCATCTTCTTCTGTTCTTAAGCATACAAAGAACGCCTTTACCAGGTCCGGATAACTTACCTCTGAGCAAGTGGTAAGCCCTTTCCACTTCATCTGGTCGATCTTCTCAATGAGGCTGCTCATTCCATTTTTCTGCAGATCTGAAACATCTACTTCCTTGTGACCACAGAGCTTTGTCTTCACAAAGGTGAAACGCTCCTCCTGCGCTGGGGAGAGGTATTCGGCGCTGTAGCCACCCACACTTCCGGCAATAGCTGGTGCGGCCATGGATTCAGGTGGGAGAAGGTTTGAAGGGGTGACGAGAAGGGTGATGAGAGGAAACCCTCAAACGATTTCGCGGGAAGGAGATGGAAGCTTCAAATTTGCAGAGGGTAGAGGCAAGAGTCGCTAGGGCATCGGCTCATGCGTCGGGACGAAAGAGGGAAAAAGTGAATGAGGAAGAGGAATCGTTAACGCATCGATTTAAAGAATATAAATGCTCCAAAAGGTGAGGCGTCAGAAAACGACAAGCGAGGTTGACCGCCTTGAAGAACTATGACTTATCGGACGGAACGCTTAAACTGAGACTTTTGAATTGATTTTGACACAGAAAGAGAGAGAGAGAGAACCTTCTTAAATTCTGAGAATTTTTATACCAGCTTTAAATGAAGATCTTTTCACAAAATACACATGCCTAACTCCCTTCTAAGAGATGTAAATCTCTCTTCAGGTAAGGCCTTTGTGAAAATATCTGCTAGCTGATTATTTGTATCAATAAACGATATTTCAATATTGCCATTTGCTACATGATCACGAATAAAATGATATCTGACCTCAATATGTTTGGTCCTGGAGTGCTGAATTGGATTTTTGGTGAGGTTGATAGCGCTGGTGTTGTCACATAGCAGAGGAATTTTCTTGACTTTGAGTCCAAAATCCTCAAGTTGTTGCTTTATCCATAAGAGTTGTGTACAGCAACTTCCAGCAGCTACGTACTCGGCTTCAGCTGTAGATAGTGCTACTGAATTTTGTTTCCTTGAGGACCATGAGATTAAACACCCTGCAAGAAATTGACAGCAACCACTGGTGCTTTTTCTATCTACCTTGCATCCAGCATAATCAGCATCAGAATACCCTACTAATTTTACATCACAGGAGTTTGGATACCATAGTCCTAGATCATGAGTCCTGGCTAAGTATCTGAAAATCCTTTTGACAGAAATTAAATGTGATTCTCTAGGGTCGGCTTGATATCTAGCACACATGCATACACTAAATAATATATCAGGTCTACTTGCGGTTAGATAAAGTAATGAACCTATCATACCTCTGTAGATCTTTTGATCTACTTTCTTACCATCCTTGTCATTGTCCAACCTAGTTGATGTACTCATTGGTGTTGACAGTGGCTTGGTGTTTTCAAATCCAAATTTCTTTAGCAGTTCTCTGGTGTACTTTGCTTGACAGATGTGAATTCCTTCCTTTCCTTGTTTGATTTGAAGTCCAAGGAAGTAGTTGAGCTCTCCCATCATACTCATCTCAAATTCCCCCTGCATTAGCTTTTCAAAATACTTGCACAAGGATTCATCAGTAGATCCAAAGATGATGTCATCCACATAAATTTGAACCAACAGTATATTTTTGGCTTTTGTTTTTATAAAAAGAGTGCTATCTACTTGACCTCTATTGAAACCATGTTTTGTGAGAAAAGAACTAAGTCTTTCATACCAGGCTCTAGGTGCTTGTTTTAAACCATATAGAGCCTTATGCAACTTAAAAACATGATTCGGAAAGTCTGTATCATCAAAACCCGGCGGTTGTTCCACATAAACTTCTTCTTTTATAAAACCATTTAGAAATGCAGATTTAACATCCATTTGAAATAACTTTAAATCTAATGCAGAAGCATAAGCTAGTAGCATTCTAATGGCCTCAAGTCTAGCCACTGGTGCATAGGTTTCATCAAAATCTATGCCTTCCTCTTGACAATAGCCTTGAGCCACCAGTCTGGCCTTGTTTCTTAGAATTACACCAGATTCATCCAATTTGTTTCTGAACACCCATTTAGTGCCGATCACAGGATGGTCTGATGGTCTAGGAACAAGTGACCATACTTGGTTTCTCTTGAATTGATTTAATTCATCTTGCATTGCTATTATCCAGGATTCGTCAGTTAGGGCTTCATTGACTGTCTTAGGCTCTAATTGAGAAACAAAAGCGAGGTAATCACAAGGAATCAAGTTACCTCTTGTTCTTACCCCTACCGATGGATCACCAATAATGTTTTCAGGTGGGTGATCTTTCTTGTATCTCCATTCCTTTGGAAGAGATTCATGAGAAATTTCTTCTTGTTGCATTTCTTCCAGAGGCGGATCATCCTTATCTTCAAGTGATGTGTCTTTCAGTTTATTGGACAGTTCATCTGCGTCATCGATATCACTCTCTACTTCCTTTCTCAAGGAGGGATTAGTTTCATCAAAAATAATGTGTACAGACTGTTCAATCAATAAAGTACGTTTATTAAATACTCTATAGCCTTTGGGTTTAGAGGTGTACCCCATGAAGATGCCTTCATCTGATTTGGCATCCAACTTACCAATATCCCTTTTTCCGTTGTTGTGAATAAAGCAAGGACATCCAAAAGTTCTGAAATGGCTGATCTTTGGTTTCTTCCCTTTAAACAGCTCATATGCAGTCTTCTTCAGGATTGGCCTGATCATGACTCTGTTGACAATGTAGCTGGCTGTGTTGACTGCTTCTGCCCAGAAATATCTTGGTAACTCATATTCACAAAGCATAGTTCTTGCCATATCCAAGAGAGTTCGGTTCTTCCGTTCGGCTATACCATTTTGCTGCGGTGTCCTTGGTGCTGAGAAATTGTGCTGAATTCCTTGATCATCACAGAATCTAGCAAACTTTTCATTTTGGAACTCACCACCATGATCAGATCGAATGGATACTATGCTGAACTTCTGATCTTTCTGGATTTTTCTGCTGAAACTAACAAAATTATCAAAAGTGTCATTTTTATGTTCTAAGAAAGATACCCATGTGAATCTTGAGTAGTCATCTACTATAACAAATCCGAAATTCTTTCCTCCAAGACTGGTAGTTCTCATTGGCCCAAATAGATCCATATGTAGGAGCTCTAAGGGTTTTGAGGTGGTCACCACCGTCTTTGACTTGAAGGAACTCTTAGTGTGCTTTCCCTTAGCACAAGGTCTGCAAACACTTTCTAATTTACCATTGATTTTCGGTAGTCCTTCCACAAGGTTTCTCTTTCTGAGCTTGCTCATGCCATCCAAGCTGCAGTGGCCTAACCTTCTGTGCCACAGATCGGTTGATTTGTCTTTGCTGGCTGCCAGACACACATTTTGCTCTTTGAGTTCTTCAAGGTAGAGCACGTACAGATTCTTCTCTCTATTTGCTTCAAAGATGACTGCTCCATCCTTTAGTATGCTGCATTTTGACTCTTGAAATTTGATTTGATGTCCTCTATCACACAGCTGACTAATACTTATGAGGTTGTGCTTTAAACCTTTGACTAACAGTACATCTTCTATGACTGTTTTTCCTTTGCTGTTAACTGATCCACTGCCTACTACAGTTCCTTTTCCATTATCTCCATAAGTGACTGTTCCTTCTTCATCTTGAAGATGGGAGAAAAGCTTCAGGTTTCCTGTCATGTGCCTTGAGCACCCACTATCCAAATACCATTTGGATGCTCGAAGGTTAGCCTGAAATAAAGACATCAAGATTTAGGTACCCAAGTTCCTTTGGGTCCTGATGGGTCAGTATCATTATTTTTACTTTTTATTATCCACTTCTTATGTCTTGTTGGACAGGTGGATTTTAAATGTCCTAGCTTATTACAGTGATTACAACATGATGTTATTGTCACTCTTTCTATGTATTTAAAATTCGCTTTATATGCCACATCTTGTTCTGGAGTGAACTTAGGAGTTGGATATTTTTCTGGATAGATTATTTCTTCTTCATTTTCTGGCGGTATGTAACCTAAACCTCGTTTATTCTTACCAGATCTTCTAGCACCTTTTAATAATAAGGAATTCTTTCCATTTGTAAACTTTTCTAAGGTGCTTGCTAGTGTATTGTTTTCTTCATTTAATTCATTTACCGTTTTTCTTAAATCATCTGAGCTTTCCTGTTTTTCTAGGTCAATGATTTTCTGTTCTTGTCTTTTAAGTTTTCACATAATAGTTCATTTCTTCTCTTAAGCTCAATTATTTGTTTTTCTAGTTCTTCATTTTCAGATTTTAAATCTGAGTTGGTATTTTCGAGACATGTGATATTTTTCTTGCTTAGCTTAAGTAGTTTACACACTTCTTTATACTTATCGTAGAGTTCATTAAATGCACTTTCCAAATTATCCGAATCTGAGTCATTACAGGAATCGAAAGAGGAATCAGATGTTACCTTATCCTCGGTATTTGCCATAAGAGCCAGGTTGGCTTCTTCTTCTTCACTGCTGGAGCTTGACTCACTGTCTGAGTCGCTGCTGTTGTCCCATGCAGCTGCCATGGCTTTCTTTTTGAATCTTCTGAACTTCTTGGAGCTGTCCTTCTTCTTGTGATCATTTTTCTTTAGCATTGGACAGTCTGCCTTGATATGTCCAGGTTTCTTGCATTCATAGCAAAGTGGCTCATTCCTCTTCTGATCTTTTCCATCTGGTCTCTTGAGATCTTTGTTTTTCTTGAAGTACCTCCTACCAGACTGGAACTTCTTCTTCTTTGCCAAGATTCTCTGCAATCTTCTTGAGAGCATGGCTTCTTCATCATCACTATCTTTGCTATCTTCACTGTTATCTAAGGATTCTTCTGATGAGTCCCCATTAGCTTTAAGCGCATTTGACTGCTTCTTTCTACTGGAGGATTCTCCTAGTCTTTCCATGTTTATTTCATGGGCCATGAGAGACCCGATGAGTTTTTCTACTGACATTCTCTTAAGATCATTAGCTTCTTCGATAGCTGTGACCTTTGCCGTCCATGAAGATGGCAAGGATCTGAGAATCTTCCTTACCATATCTGCATTCTCATATGACTTTCCTAGACTTGCTAGGCCATTAGTGATGTCAGTAAATCTACTAAACATTTGGGTAATAGACTCACCTGTTTGCATTTGAAATCTTTCATACTGAGTGACAAGAATGTCGATTCTTGTCTCCTTTACTTTGTCTGTACCTTCATATGTAATCTTAACTTTTCCCACATTTCCATGGAGGATTTGCATGCTGAAACTCTGTTGAACTCCTTCTTGCTTAGAGCACAACATAGAATGCTCTTAGCTTTACAGTTCAAGGAGATTTTCTTTCTATCTTCATCTGTCCATTGTGCTTTCTCATTTGTGACGACCAGATCACCTTCTTCCACTATTGACCAGATTTGATAATCGTGGCCTTGTAGAAAGTATTCCATCCTGGTCTTCCAATACGTATAATCTTCACCGTCGAACAAAGGAGGTCTGTTGACAGACTGACCTTCGAAGTGACCTTGGGCTGCCATGGATCTTTACTCTTCAGATCGTTGGATCTTGTTCTTTGTCGAAGAGACTCGCTCTGATACCACTTGTTGCCCGGTTGGCTAACCCAGAGGGGGGGTGAATGGGTCTTTAAAAATTTATCTGATAAAAACCTGAACTCAAACAAACATAAAGAGTTCTTGAAAGGATTAGTAATGGTTAGTAAAAACAACAATCACACAAAGAAGACAATCACACAACACACAGATTTATCCTGGTTCGGATCTCCTCTCCTTAGGAGTCCTACGTCCAGTCCCTGAGCAACCCTCAGGATTTCACTAACTGGGTACAGTCCCCCTATGGACAAAAACAACCACCCAGCTTAGCTGGTCTTCCTTCACCCCTGAAGGGAACACAACACCACCCTGGAAACCACCAGGTCTTCCTTCACACACGAAGGGAATAACACCACCCTGGAAACCACCAGGTCTTCCTTCACACATGAAGGGAAAAAATTCTTGAGAGAAAAAGACTAGCCCCTAGATCAAGCTTTTTTCAAAACTCAATCTGAAGCTACAAGCACTGAGAGACGAAGATCTACACAAAGTGCACTCTCTCAGAACTAAACTAGCTCTTCCTTAATTTTTCTTCTCACAGCACAGGGAGCTAAGAGCCAAGATCGAAAAGACTGAATTTCTGGCTCTAGAGAAAAATTCGAAGACTTGAAAGCTGCAGAGTTCTAGCCGCTCTTCAATATGAATTGAATTTTCTCGATTGTTTGTCTTCCGAGCTTCATCTTGTATTTGTATCTCCGATTTGAATGAGGACAAGGAGATGACCGTTGTCTCACAGCTTTGGTGTACGTTAGACTGAAGGTTTTGTGGAAGCTTCCTGTCAACAGTCTTTTGTTCTTTGGAGCACGCAAAGAGATAAGATCTTCTGAGTTTGCTTGTAGTTCCTTCTGTGTCCGTTGTTGTAGGATAGTACATCCTTAAGGTTCTGCAAGGTTGAGCTTTAATGGTAGACAGCTATACTATCTCCAGATGTCAATCAACGTCAAAGCAGATAGACACAAAATAGTAGTAATACTTTATCGTTCTAAAAGATGCATGCAGAGAATACACCAGAATGGAAGATATGTTCTGTGTCCATGCAGAGATACGTTCAGTCTTTATTAAATGCATGGCAGTCAATCAGACGAGATGCGACTTTGACTATTCAACGTAGATTAAATCAAGGAAAAACGTTTAATTAATGGAAACATGACTTATGCAGTCGTTGTGAAAATCTGATAGAATCGTTATGATCAAGTTGCTGTAGACTGATAAGAAGTCGTTATGATAACTTATGAAATCGTTACCACAACCAAGTCGTTCTATAACAGATGATAAAAGAAATCGTTATGAACATGGCAAGTCGTTGTAACTTCTGAAGAAGTCGTTACGATAACTTACAGAGTCGTTATAATGAGCAAGTCGTTATAACTTCTGAAGAAGTCGTTACGATAACTTACAGAGTCGTTATAATGAGCAAGTCGTTATAACTTCTGAAGAAGTCGTTACGATAACTTACAGAGTCGTTATAATGAATGAAGGAATTATTATGCTCTTCTGAAAAGAGATGTATGTAAGACTTACCACACATGCTTGACTTTCTGTAGGTAATTCCTGTGCTTATGGCTAGATAAACAAGGTTAGAGAAACTTTTGACAGTGTTTTGTTTATCACCAAAATAGGCAAGTAATTAATTTAAAAGTACATGGGGATGGACTGTTCATCATGCCTGAGCCCCTGGCTCACTAGCTAGACTCTCTCAACAACCCTCCGCCAGCCGCTGTAGCTGCTCGTCTACAAACTCGGCTACCCTCCTTCAAGTCTCAAACAACCCTAAGCTCTCCTGAAGCTCGACCCTAGAGACGAGGGAGGACCTTTGCCCTACTGTTAAACCTAGCAGCCTATACGCCAACTCTCAGTAGCAGGGGTAGGTGAAACCGCTCACCGGACACCCGTGCTCCCGCAGCCCGGTAATCCTACCCGCGTCCTCCAGGTTGGGGATCATGTGTCCCCATGGGCGTACGAAGGCGGTCGCCTCCGCATCTCACCTGCTGTGCAGAGCCTGGGTCAGGGGGGCATCCGCCCTCATCCACTCCATGCGGAGGACCTCCCCAAACCCCATCTCATCCAACCTATCCCTCTGGAACCCGGGAAAGGCTAAATACACTGCTAACACTAAGATCCATGAAACATGGGCCCTCATTTCTCCCTGCAAGCACAAATTATAATCATCAGTCAGTTTCATCCTGTTCAGGTTTTGGTCTCGGTTGAGATTGCGGCGGCCCAGAGGGTCACGACCTTGTCATGACGCCCCGATGCGTCGCGAGCTGGTCGCGCCCCCCTAGTAGACCGCGACCTTGTCGCGACGGCCTTGGCCGACGCTACATGGTCGCGGCCCGTTGACCCGTCGCAACAACTGGTGTCTCCATAGGCCGACCCGTCGTGATATCAGAATGCAGACCGACAGGATTTTCCCTTGTCCAGTGGCTGTTTCCCTGGGCATCGCGCCCTACATTGGGCCCTCTAGGGGCTTCCCCACTTCCACATGTAGAAATTAAAGGGTTTAGGGTTTGAGATCTTACCTTCTTCATGGCATCCTCGCGAGCCCTTGCCGCCGCTTCGAAGTCGACCATCGGCGTTTCTTCCTCCGCCATCTCGACCTTCGAGATCTCCTCCTCCACCGGAGGCGCCACCTCCCGTCACCGGGAACTCCTCCTAGCTACCGGCCGTTTCCCATTTCCATCGCCGCTTCTACCACTGGATCCCTCCATTGCCACCAAGAACTAGGATGAAATAGAAAGGAAGGAAGAGTGGGGAAGTGAGTGAAAGGAAGAGTGAGAAAGCAAGAGAGAGGGAGTCGGAGAAGTGGGGGGGGGGAGGGGTTGATCGCCAGAGAGAAAGGGAGTTCTTGCACGATGAACGCACAAAAGGGGGGAAGAAAGGGGGGTTCTGCATATTTGAATCACCGGTTGATGACGCGACTCCTTTGGACGTCGCGTTCCTGTTGCGACGGATAGGTAGGCCGCGACAATGTCGCGACCTACCGCCCTGTCGCGACCTTAAGGCGGCATCGATAGGGGTCGCGTTATCAACAAAGCATAGTGTGCAGAATGTAAAATTCTGAATTTTATTGATTCAATTCATTCATTACATTGTCTAATCTTCCTTACAATCAATCAAATGCATTTTCCTGCCCTAATTACCATATGATATCAAGCCTACATCAATCTAATCCATCTCAAGCTCCCCGTGCAACTGGACGGACCCTTTTCAATGCCTCGAGGTACTCTCAGGTCATGTCCTCATCCTCCACCACCTCCGCCTGAAGGAGGCTCGTGGCGCATCCCTCCCAGTGGACGATGGCGCTCCGCACGTCTTGCTCATCTTGATCATCATTCCTCTTCCGTTCCTGAATAGGCGGGTAGTGAGAGAGCAGAAGCACCACTGTGCGTGCAACGCTGCACTGAAGGTAGCAGCGGTCCAGGTTTTAGTGGACCAGTGCTTCATTGCCCAAAAGTCATAATGCTAACCCGGGGCGCTGTGGTAGGCAGATCATCTTGTTATGGAGGAAGCATGGGCGCATGTCGAACTCCGCCACTGTCATTGCCTTGAAGTAATCGCGCCATCCTTTCAGCCCTTTCACTTGCGCAGTCTTGCACCACGCCTGTGGTGTCATGTAGAGAGGTGCACCCAAAAAAACCAAGGGATGATGTAGCATGCTCTTGCACTCAGTAGAAAGGTTGTCCATCGCCCGAAATTGAATATGCATCCCCATCCAGAGCTTGAGGGCGATGATAGAACCATAGAAAGGGCCTCCGGTGGCTGCAGAAGATAGTCCAGCATAAAGATAACCAAGGATGGCTTGTGCAATACTCATACCTTCGGATATAGAATCAATTATGCTCAGGTTGGGGAACGAGATGGTGCCGTCTTCTTCTAGGAAGAGAATAACGCCGTAGATGCAGATGGCGGCGGCTTTGGCTATAGCAAGGTGGTTCCCAGTCTTGCACTTGCACTGGGAGACAACCCACTGGGAGATGGGAAGGAGATGGACGTGGCTTCGGCTAGTCATGCTGTAGAGGTCGGTCTTCTTAGTGGTGATCTCCCCAAGTATGCTCCACACATCAATTGGAGCCACAGTATAGGAAAAAGCATGCTCTTCTCCCCTCTTGTACTTAGGGAGACCCAGCATCAGCTCAAGCTCCTCTAGCAGGATGGTGGCCTCGAATCCAAGGAATATGAATGTGTGCGTTTGGGGATGCCACAACTCCACTAGTGCAGTAATGCTGTCCCACATATGCACAATCTTGTGGTATTGCTTTTCCAGGATGAGTACAGTCGTGAGCCCCCACTCACGCAGATGATGGGTAGAAGCCAGAGGGAGCATATCGATCATGGGCGCCAACCACGGGACTTTGGAGAACCTCCTATGACCTGGAAGGATCTGGAATACAGAAGAAAAGAGGAAAAGAGGGTTGATAGCAGCAGGAGGAGAAGAAGAAGAGCATGGAGAGAGAGAAGAACTAGAAGAGAGAGAAAGTGCACTTACTTGGAGTTTCGGCCTTGCACAAATGTGCCCGGGCACGGAGGAGAGGCGCTGCAGCTCGGCATAGGACTCTCGGGCCACCTTGGGGCCTGCATAGGGCTTGATATCATCCTGGAAGGCGGAGAAAGACCTCTTCATGGATGAGGAGAGAGAAAATTGAGAGAGAGGAGGAAAAAGAGAGAGAGCTACGATTTGGGCCCCCCTACAACTCTATTTATAGAGCTCTAGGGTGGCAAGTCCATCCCAATCCCGTACCTAGGTGTTTGAGTCATAGTGGGCTAGGTTTAAGAGTCCTAGGAGAGGTCTAGGTAGACCTAGATAAGGATAAGATCGGATTTTTCCGTCTTTATCCCGCGACTGGTGTCGCGACGCCGCGATGCGTCGCGTTAAGGTTGTGACCACCAAGGGCGCCGCGACCCTGTTGCGACCCCCAGGTGCGTCGCGTTTTAGTTTGTTGTGTCTGTACATTGTTTGTTTATGATTTTTATTTGTGTGAATGTATATATTTTACCATTGTCATGTTTGTTTGCTTTGATTATTCTCCAAAAAAAAATTCATCACAAAAAATTAGAAAATCAAAAATAAAAAAAAATGGGACTTCATAGTTAAGTCAGGTAAGTGTTTCTATCCCTATTCCCTTGCATTACTATATGGTATTCTACTTATTATATTATTTCAAGGACCGGCTGGTTCTCAATGTGCTCTGGGATTTGAGTTCCCATTCACCAAAAATAGTGATAATCTAGGAGCATATTGTTAATCGTTGGATAGGCCGTTAAGTCAGGTAAGTTTGGGAACGACGGACTCTATCTTGTACAGTGGTTGTAGGAAGACTCTCGACCCATTCTTGTCTGGTTTATTAATATTATCCTTGATATATTTTCTATTTTCTATTTTCTTTGCATTTGATTTAATGATTTCTTTTCTTTAACCCAGCATGCATCATGTAGGACTTTGAGCTTTCATGTCTCATCCCTGGCTAATGGTGAGCCCTTATTGAGTGCCCAACCATTCTTCATTTTCCGAAACAAAAAATCCTATTCCACTCCGAATCGGAAGGTCTACCTCTGAGTGAGTTGTTCCTGTCGGTTTGTCAAAGTTTTCCCTGTCTGGATTCCCTAAACAATTTTCATCCTTATTCCTTTTGATCCATTTTGGTTGCGAACCGCTCCCAAGATAGAGTCATGAGTTACCTGCCTGGCACGCACATGTCCTTCCAAAATGAAACCTGCAGGCCAATTGGCTAGGGTACCTCTTAATCGAGGGGTTGATCGTCCTTTTCTTTTCTCCTTCTCGTCCAGACTCGTGTTTTCCTTGCATTCCGCTCGAGCAGCTAACTCGAGGCTTTCACGAAGATTCTATTTGCTTATTGATTAGATCGGGTGTCTCTTTACCTTGGCTCCCACTTTTCAGTCCACTCCGCGTCATTTCCGCTTCGCTGTCACTTCATGACACCTTTCGTTATACTTCCGCTTCACTCCCTTGCAAAGTGGAAGTCAAGGAGGCGCAATTTGTAGACACCCGATTCTGGCCTATAAGTCGAACCACATTTCTTATTATCTAAGTGAGCCCCAAGTTGGTCACTCACCTTGAGCCCACCATTAGCCTTGCTTTGAGCCCATTAAAAGCCCAATTTTCATGAAATCCCGTCCATTATCTCTTAAAAGAGTCCTTGAGCCTTAAATGCCTATTATTCTCCCATTTGATTGGCCAATAATTCAAGAATAATCGATTTTCCTTAACGCGACGGGTCGTGGCGCCGCATTGATCCTTGTCGCACCCCCTATGGCCGTCGCTATAGCCCATGCATATCCATGCATGTGGCCTTTCTGTCGCGCCCCTCCAGGCCGTCGCGTTAGTCCCCGTCGCGCCCCTACAATCCGTCGCGATAACAGCCGCGTGTGCTGACCTCCGCAACCACCTCCACTTTATCCTCCAATGGCCTTATCCTCATCCCATGCAATCCCTCAACCCTCCTAGCCGCGGTTTGGGGTTGTGGGCCTCTTTGGGAACCTCCTTTGGACTCTTCCTACGAATTTGCCTCGGATTTATCTCTCATTTTGGTCTTTATCTCCTAAAAACAAGATTTTCTCTCTCATGGTCTATATAAGCAAGGTCATCTCCTTCAGAGGGAAGAGAGCCCCCATTTTCCACCCCGAAGGGCTGCCGAAATTTTCGGTCATCTGGACTTAGCCTCGTGGCCACCACATTTCACTCCATTCTCTCACATTTCTCTCACTAAGCCATGCATGTTTCTTCATCCTTGGAGCTTGATGCATGAGGAGGGTGACCCCCACATCTTCTGGAGCATCTACGTCGACTTGTGAATGCCATTAACGTCAGGGAGTTGCCCCATTGGGGCTCCTTCTCCTTCTCCCTCTCCTTTTCACTCTTTCATGCATGTTGTTTCCTTTTCTTAGATAGGTTTCATTTGGTCTTTCCTCCCACGTTTCCCACACATCCAAGGGGTTAAAAATCACCCCCAGGTTAGTTCCTACCATGCTCTTTTCTTCCACTTCATTTGTAAATAGATTCTACACGTAATATGTTCTAACAGGGTTTGTTTATTTATTTCTCTTGTTTTGGCAGGTATTCAGGCAACATTCTACGAGCAGCTCTTGTTCTCTGGCCGGCCGGAGGGCAGGAAGAAGGTCCACCAATCAATCTCCCGCACTGCAGAGGACGTGGCAGACGATGGCGATGCGACAAGCTTGACGCACCCTGTTAGGGCGTCACGACATCAGCCTGTCGCGATCTCAGGTCAGTGCCCCGTTCTCTCATCCCTTTTCCTAGCTTTTTTAGCCCACATCATTCTCTCTTATGGCAGCTAGTTAGGTGGCGATCACATCCATGTTTCCATACCATTAGTTTTAATATCCTGTCGCGTGTTTTGGGGGCGCACATTCCCCGTGATTACACTAGCTGCTCTGCTGGCTGTTCTGGTACAACTCTTTCTTCTTTTGCGGCTACCTGAGGGGCACTGCTCTTGTCTTGACTACATACAAACTAAAAAAATAGGTCTTTTAGCTATTCAAGCTCAGCAGATATAAAGTCAAACTTGACATCCATTGGATGAATTTGCATCTACAGTACATTGAGCATTTCTTGCCACTTGAGTACCAATTCAAACAGATCATCCATGGTCCTATTTGTCTCACCCTGAGACCTTGGCTGGGTCTCTATAGGTGGTGGAGAGACATGATGGTGATCTTCCTCCATTAAAGGTTCATGAGCAGTAGAACTTAGAGGACTACCTTCATGAACAACTGACTTTCCTTTAAGATCCCTAATAACTTGAGCAACTATTTCTTCAGGGATATCTAGTTCAATAGTTGGTTCTACTTGTACTTCTTCATCAATACCAGCTTCTTCTCTTCTATCTTCCGCTGGTTAAATAGGAGAGGTAAATGATGATGTACCCTGCACCAAATCAGGAAAAACTTCATGTGTGCAGTCTGGTACAGAATCTTTAATCCACAAATTTTGGGCTTTATCCTCTAAAGAGTAGTGACTTATGCAAAGAGTGGATAGCCCAATCTTCTCTTTGACTGGGGTTGATGTTTCTTCTTCCAAGTCCAGAGTCTTCCATCTCAATAATACTGTCAACAAGGATCCATAAGGAAGAGATTCATGTAAGAGTCTTGACCCTGACATTCTTTCCATGATAATAGATGTCAAACTGACCTAATGCCTTTGAATGAACCAGAAGAGGAAGTTTCCATCTCTGGTCGTGATGGAGGAATAGGTTCCTACTTTTGGCGTCATAATAGTTGTAATGATGGCATGGAGGAGTCTCTTCTCAGCAGAGAGTCAATTGATTAGAAGCCCCTTTTTCTGAGTACTTCCTTTGCTATTGATGATGCCCAATCTTTGCTTATCCAAAGGTACTACTTCAATTATTCTGTGGCCAGAGGTAGGGCAATCCAAAATTTCTGCTAAGATGTCTTATGAAACAATGATTTTATTTTCTTTGACATAGCCTTCCAACGAACCATTTGTAGTTACTGATAGAGTCACATAAAAGGCCTTTACTGCATCCTCAAATGTTGGCTCTTTAAGCTCGCACAGACTTCTCCAACCCATGGCTTCCAATGTCTCGGATACTAAACTCAACTGACCGGTCAGCTAGGAGAAATCTACCACTTTACTAGGACAGATGGAGGTTTTGGTGGAGGATAGCCTTTGGAATTGCTCTGAAGAAAAGGAAGAGGCATCTATAGCCCTAGAAGAGGCCATCTAGACAAATGCGATAGAAATGTCTTTGAAAGGTTTCAAGGAAGGTATGAAATGATTTGAATAAGTTCGAAGATCCTACCTTTCTTCAGAAAGATTTACAAAATTGAGATGATCACCATAAAGGTTCTGTCGTAGTCGAAGATGGTCGTGGGAATCAGGAAAGAGACAAGAGGAGTCGGAGCAGTTACAAATGGGGTGATTTGGAATGAGAAGGGGAAAATCTATATATAAGAGAGTGAAATTTGTCGAAGACCACAGATCGTGAGATCAACGACTGAGATTGATTAGATGAAAGTGATAGACAAGAGAATAAATAAACATTTATCATTCAACCCCCCCAAAAGAAAATAAATTCAAATTTAAAATTTGGCTTATGACTACGACTACCTAAACTCTGACTTGTGATAAGTCGAATATGTAGGAGTTAAAAAAAAAGAGAGATAATTTATAAAGGAATATAATCACAACAATAGGCATAATTATTCAAGATTGCACATCCTTATTTCTCTTCTATTTGAAGTAAACATTTCTTCAGAAGGAGGTTCAGTAAGGATATCAGCTAATTGATGGTATGTAGCAACAAATTCGAGTAATATATTGTAGAGCCCTAGATCTCTTGCTTGTCTATTTTTGTAATTGTTTGTGTGTATGTTTCAGCACTGTGTAGGACTGTGTATTTTGATGAAGTTAACGTCACAGTCTACTGCCGTTCACTAAAGTAGACGGCATGATCGATTGCCATCTACCTATTGTAAATGACAAGGATCTGTGCCGTTAATCTGTTTCTAAATTTAGTTTTTCAGTCAGACATGTTAATAGCATGACTGATTGTCATTTACCTCATGGTAAACAACAACATGTGTTGATGTTAACCTGACTTGCTAGTTATTGCGGCTACCGTTTTGGAGCAAAATGATCGGCCATTTTCTTGGTGTTTATTCGATGGATTGGGACGTTTTTAGTTCAATGGTCAGGATTAGAGTTGGGTAAACCATAGGTGGTCTTTAAAAGACTCCGATTTGGCTCTTGGGAGAGGGTTTTTCGTTGGTTTGGTGGAGAGAGGAAAGGGCCGAGAGAGAGGTTGCTGTGCGACCATCCGTGCAGATCACGGTGCGTGGGCACAGTGGTGACTTGGAGAATCATGCTCAGAGGGACTGCTGACTGAGGGAATCATTCTAGAAGTCGGATTGGGTGAACGAAGACGACAAAGGGGAATATCAGCTTGATTTTGTGCTACTCCTTTTCCTCTTAAATCTCTTAGCACCTGATTGATGGTTTCTTCTGGTGCATGTTGATCTGGAGGGGAGACAGGAACTTGACTTTGCTGAAAAGGCTCTTCAAACTGATGAGCTTCTTGTTGCTCTTCTTCTTGAACATTGACTTCCATCCTCTCTTCTTGTCTAGCTTCTTCTTCTTGCTGATCAGCTGGAATGGATGAGGAAACTTACGCCTCATCAGGATAAACTTCATGTGTGCACTGGGGCACAGAGTCCTTCAGCCATAAATTCTGACTTCTGTCTACCAAGACATAATGGCTTCTTCTCAAGGTAGATAAGCCAATTTTTTCTTTAACTCCAGTAGAGATTTCACCACTCAAATTCACTGAAAATTTCTTGAAAATCAAAGTAAGCAGAGGTCCATAAGGAAGGGACTCCTGCAAATTTTTCGAGGCTATCATTTTGTCTCAAATAACTGCTGGCAAATTTATCCTATGCCTTTGAATGGCCCAAAAAAGCAAACTACCATCCCTGGCAGTTATGGAAGAATGGGTTCCAGCCCTTGGAGTCACAATATTTGAGATGACTGAATGGATGATCCTTTTCTCTGCAGATAGCATATTTACTAATAGACCCTTCTTGCTAACTGTTGCCAGGCTACCAATAATGCCCAATTTCTGCTTGTCCATAGGGACTAACTCACTAAGCTTGTGCCTGGAGTTGGGACAATCTAACAGTTCTACTAACAAGTCTTCAGAAACTGTAACTTTGGTCCCTTTCACATACCCAATGATTGACCTTTCGGAGGAGACTTGGAGAGAAACATAGAAAGCCTTAAGTGCATTATCAACTGTGGGCTCAGAAATCTGACACAATCTAGTCCAACCCATTACTGCTAGGGTTTCTTCTACCCATAACAGGCTACCATGCAAATGAGAAAAGTCTACAACTTTTCTTGGACAGACTGAAAACTTAGCAGAGGAAATGCGTTGGAGTTGATCAGGGGTCAACTGAGTTTCTTCTGGAGCCCTAGATGATGCCATCTAGACAGGAAGAAAGGGAGAAGACTCAGGAAATTGTCAAAGGAGTGAGAGAAATGCAGTTTAGAGTTCAAGGATCCTATCTTTCTTTAGAGAGAAATGAGGGTCTTCGAGTTGCTCTGAAGATGGTTGCCGGAGAAGATGAACAGTGTAGGCACGAAGAGGAGGAAGACGACAAGAGAGTTGAAGAAAGAGTTTGAAAGGGTGTCTTCGGATAGGAGAGGGTAGTCCTAATAAAGAGGTTGAAAAGAAACTGACTAGAGATTTCGGGGTGAACAGACGCGATTGATTGATTGAACCGTTGCGTAATAAATGTGTCTTAATTTCATTTATTATTTTAAATTAATATGCACCTTTTCAGACTTCGACTCTAGGAAGTCGGATTGTGTCTCCGGTTGCAAGAGTCAAATACATTATTTCAACATGAGTCAGATTATGTCGCCGACTACAAGAGTCGCAGTTCTGGGACTTAGAAAAATTCACAGTGAAGATTCAACATACAATTTATACATGAAATATTTCACAGAAATTTCTTAATACATGATTCAAGTATGAATACATCTTAGCAATTTAATCAGGATTACACATACCTATTTCTCTTCTAATAGATGTAAATCTATCTTCAAGAAGCAGTTTAGTAAAGATATCAGCAAGTTGATTTTCTGTAGAAACAAAATCAAGTAAAATATCACCATTACTTACATGGTCCCTGATGAAGTGATGTCTAACCTCAATTTGCTTTGTCCTTGAGTGCTAGATAGGATTTTTGGATAAATTAATTATGCTTGTATTGTCACACAACATTGGAATTTCTTGAAGTATGTGACCATAGTCTTCCAATTGGTGTTTGATCCACAGCAGTTGAGTACAACAACTTCCAGCTGCAATGTATTCAGCTTCTGTTGTGGATAATGCCACTGAATTTTGCTTTCTGGAAGACTAAGAGATCAAGCACCCTGCAAGTATTTGACAAGTACCACTGATGCTTTTTCTATATATTTTGCATCCAGCATAGTCAGCATCACTATATCCAATTAATTTGAAATCTGACCATCTGGGATACCATAATCCTAATTTACTTGCATTTATGAGATATCTAAAAATTCTTTTAACAGCATGAACATGAGATTCTTTAGGATCAGCTTGAAATCTTGCGCATAAACATACACTGAACATTATATCTGGTCTACTTGTAGTAAGATAGAGTAGTGATCCTATCGTGCCTCTATAGACCTTTTGATCTACCTTTTTGCCAAGTGGATCACTATCTAACTTAATTCCTGAACTCATGGGTGTTCCTAAGGGCTTACACTTGTCAAAACCATATTTAGAAAGTAAATCTGAAATGTATTTGGTTTGACAAATGTGAGTACCTTCCTTGGTCTACTTAATTTGCAACCTAAGAAAATAATTAAGCTCACCCATCATGCTCATTTCAAACTAACTTTGCATAAGGTTTTCAAAGCATTTACAAAGTGATTCATTAGTAGATCCAAAAATAATGTCATCAACATATATTTGCACTATTAAGATTCCTTCTGAAAATTTCTTAATAAATAATGTGCTATCAACTTTACCTCTTATAAAATTATGTGATATAAGATAAGCACTTAATCTTTCATACCAAGCTCTTGGAGCTTGTTTCAGACCATATAGTGCTTTCTTTAAATGGAAAACATGATTTGGATATTTAGTATCTTCAAAACCTGGTGGTTGCTCAATATAAACTTCTTCTTTTATAAAACCATTTAGAAAAGCACTTTTAACATCCATTTGAAATAAATTGATGTTTAAAAAGTATGCATATGCTAACAAAATTCTGATTGCCTCTAATCTAGCTACTGGGCATAAGTTTCATCGAAATCAATGCCTTCATCTTGGGAATATCCTTGAGCTACAAGTCTGGCTCTGTTCCTGGTGATTACTCCAGATTCATCTATTTTGTTTCTGAAGACCCATCTGGTCCCAATAACTGGATGGTCAGAAGGTCTAGGGACAAGAGTCCAAACCTGGCTGTGTTGGAACTGATTAAGTTCCTCTTTCATAGCAAGAATCCAAGATTCATAAGCCAGTGCATCATCGATTGTCCTAGGCTCAATTTGAGAAACTAAAGTAGAAAAATCACAAGGAATGTTCATACCTCTTATTCTTACCCTATCTTGAGGATCACCTATTATATTTTCTCTTGGATGATCTCTGTGATACCTCAATTCTCTAGGCAGTCCTTCTTGTTGTTCTTCTTGCTGTTGAAGTTCTTCTAGTGGAGGATCTTCCTTCTCTTCTTCTTTTTCTTCATCTTCAAGAGATGTTTTCTCTAGATCCCTGCATAAATCTTCAACACAATCATCTTCTTCTATTCTTTTGATAGAAGGGTTAGTTTCATCAAATAATATATGCACAGTTTGTTCTATGGTTAAAGTTCTATTAAAAACTTTATATCCCCTAGGTTTTGAAATATATCCTAATAAGAATCCTTCATCACTTTTAGCATCTAATTTTCCTAAATTATCTTTACCATTATTTAAAATAAAACACTTACAACCAAAAGGCCAAAGATGACTGATGTTGGGCTTCTTTTCTTTGTAAAGTTCATATGGGGTCTTCTTTAGAATTGGTCTGATCATGCACCTGTTGATGATGTAGCAAGCCGTGTTGACTGCTTCTGTCCAGAAATATCTTGGTAAATTGTATTCTGTGAGCATAATTCTGGCCATGTCTAGCAGTGCTCTATTCTTTCTTTCTGCTACTCTATTCTGTTGGGGTGTACTTGGTGCTGAAAAGTTATGTTCAATTCCATTCTCTTCACAGAACTTTATGACCTCTTCATTCTTGAATTCTCCACCATGATCAGATCTGATGCTGACAATCTAAAATTTCTGATTCTTTTGAACTACTTTGCTGAACTTCAGAAAAGCTGAAAATGTTTCTGATTTGGCTTCCAAGAATGATACCCAAGTATATCTTGAGTAGTCATCCACTATTACATAGCCATATACCTTTCCTCCAAGACTAACTGTTCTTAAAGGTCCAAACAAATCCATATGAATGAGTTCTAGTGGCTTGGAAGTTGTAACCACAGTTTTGGACTGAAAAGATGTCTTGGTCTACTTTCCTTTTGCACATGCTGAACATATTCCAGATTTCTTCATCTTCATCTTTGGAAGACCTTCAACTAGGTCATGCTTAATAAACTTCTTAATCACTGTAGTGCTTGCATGCCCCAATCTTCTATGCCATAAATCAAGTTCTCCACTTTTGGTAGTTGCAAGACATAAATTTATTTCTTTTAATTCTGCTAATTGTAATGTGTACAGATTCTTCACTCTTTGAGCTTCAAACACAGTCTTTCCATCCTTTTGAATAATACACTTATCATTCTGAAATGTTACTAGATGACCCTTATCACATAATTGACTAATACTTATAAGGTTGTGCTTCAATCCTTCTACATACATGACATCTTCTATCAAATTCTTTTCTTTATTACCCATTGTTCCACATCCTAAGACTTTTTCTTTACCATTATCTCCATAAGTGACTTGACCACTTTCATCTCTAAAGCTTGTAAACAACTTCCTATCACCTATTATATGCCTTGAGCACCCACTATCTAAATACCATTTGGATGCTCTCAGCCGACCCTACAAATAAAGTTAAGTTGTAACTTTTGGTACCCAAATTTTCTTGGGTCCTTGATGGTTAGTCTTAGGAATCCAGTGCAAATGTCTGGTTGTGCATGTGCTAACAGTGTGTCCAAACTGATTACAATGACTTCAGCATAAATAAAAAACATTCTTCATATGTGCAGTGTTATTAAATTTTTGTTTTTGTTTATAAGCATGCTGATTAACCTTTTTAGGATTTTTAATTTCTTTTTCTTATACAAATTGAGGTGTTGGATATTTTTCAGGATGCACAACATTTTCTTCATCGTGAGGAGGTGTATATCCTACTCCATATTTTTTCTTACTTGTTCTAGAGCCTTTTAATTTGACAAACAAGGAAGTTTTGCAGTTAGAGATTTTCTCTATAGTAGCTCTTAAGTAATTGTTTTCTTCTTGTAATTTTTCTTCATCCTTAAGTTCTTTCAGGTTTGACTCTAGTTCCATGATTTTACTGTTTTTTATTTTTAAGTCTTCACAAAATAATTCATTTGCTCTTTCACTTAAACTTTGTCCTAACCTTTCTGCTACATTTTTCAGAAATGTGTTAGCATTTTCTTAGTTTAGCAAATTTAATTTAACTATTTTCATTTACTTAACTACTGTTTTACATTTTTCATATAGCTCATTGAAAGCATGTAGCAACCTGGATTTTTCAGAAAATAAAAATTTAATAAAAATAAAAATAAAAGTAAATAGAAAATCAAATAAAAGAGAATTAAATAGGGAAAATTAATTAGGGGTCCCTGTCAGAGGCTGGTACTTTTTTCCTCGTCCCTGTCAGAATACTGGTAAACATAAAGTCCCTCCTTTTTGTCCGATTTAATTTCCAGTCCTTGCTTTTCACACGTCACCATTTACGACCCTCCACGCACGGTTTCCGTCTCCTTCGCTTCCGTCTCTTTTTCCCATTCCCGTCTTACCCTTCTGTCCTTCTCATCGCCTCTTCCCCAAACGACGCTGACACGAAGGCCCGTGAACTCTGACCGATGGGAAGTTACACTACATAGCGTGCGGATAAGTGTTACAGCAATCAATAACAGCACTTACAAACAGCGTTCGGAGGACCGTTCTTTACACTATAAAAGAAACCCAGGGTCATACCTATCCTTCATCACAAGCTTCTAAAGTTCTTGTTCTTCCTATCTTTCTTGCTCTTCTTCTTCCTCTTTATTCGCAGATGTCTTCATCTAACCGTGCTCCCCAGAGGTATGGCAAGGCACCTGCCTCACTGGTGCCACCGTCGCCCCCGGCTTTCCCGGCTCTACCTTTCCAGGAGACGTACAGCTCCGACTACTGGAACGGTTTTTACGTTGGGTGGACGATGGCTTTACAGAAAGCCTCTCGGCTGTACCACCACAAGGGCCTCACCAACATCCTCCCTGACATCGGCCCTAGGGTAGAACACATCTGTTCCTCACCTTCCTCTCGTCCTTCCCTGGCCTATTCCTCCCCTCCCGCGTCCACCGAGTAATCGAGTTAGGGAGTTTAGAATGTCTCCCTCCCCGACCGTTCCTCCTCCTCCCCTCCCTCCCATCCCGGTCCTTCCTTCTCCTCCCCTCCCCTCCCATCCAGGTCACTCCTTTCCCTCCCTCCCCTCCCCTCCCCTCCCCCGGCCCGTTCCTCCTCCTCCCCTCCCCTCCCTTCTCTGCTGTCCTTATTCCTCCCCTCCCTTCTTTGCTGTCCTTATTCCTCCCCTCCCTTCTCTGCTAGCTGTCCTTATTCCTCCCCTCCCCTCCCCTCCCCTCCCTTCTCTTCTGTCCTTCTTATTCCTCCCCTCCCCTCCTATCTCTGCTATCCTTATTTGTCCCCTCCCCTCCATTTCATTCTAGTGTCCATGCTATCGGGATACGGAGTTTATATTGTAACAGTGCTTGTGTATGGAATATACCTATTTTCCTTTTATGCAGTCTTCTGTGGGCTTGTATGTGCTCTCTATGATGCGTGTACTGTAATACTAACAGGTTCCTCCAAAGTGGTCAAGCTGTACTGCTGGAACTGTAACCCCATAGCATGGACACTGTAATGAAGAAGGGCACATACTGTAACACGGGAAACTATTAATGTAATAATGTAGTTGTAGGTTTAGTTCTCGAACTGTAACCTCCTATCATGCATACTGTAATGATAATATGCAGCTATTGTAACAGGTTTGTACGTATATTGTAATAATGTAGTTGTAGGTGTGCGGTCAAAGCTAAAGAAACGATGTACTGCTCGAACTGTAACCTCATAGCATGTATACTATAATGACAATAGGTAAGTATTGTAACAGATTTCAACTTATACTGTAATAATGTGTTCTGGAACTATAACCGCCTATCATGTATACTATAAAAGTATAGGTAAAGACTGTAACAGGATTCTACATACACTGTAATGAGGTACGCGTAGCTGGGCGCTCAAGCTATAAGACTGTACTTCTTCAACTGTAACATAGTATTATTTATACTGTAACAACAATAGGTAAAGACTGTACAACAAGTATCATTACAATGGTTAGGAATTAGTACGTGCGACAGTTCTCCCTCAGTTGTAGACGCTATGAACGCCCTTGTCCATTGAAGTACGCTTTGATGAAGTGGAGGGCCAGTTTTGCTCGCACTAAAGGCATGTCATCCTGACTGAAGGGAAAATCTTGAATGTCCCTACATGCTAGACATTCCATGTATTTGCAAGTAAAAATTCTGCAGTCGTCTCCTGATCCTTGTTGTGGGCATGGGTCGGGGTAGCGTAGCGGCCATTTATCTGCATCTATGTGCTTGCCCTTCAGGTATCTTTTCAGTTCCTCCACCTACATGAGAGAATGAACAAAAGAGTTCCAGCAACTTAATGTAGATTTAATGTTACTGTTACATCTGTAACACAAGTGCTCTCGCACTGTAACGAATGTAAGCATTGTATGTAACACGCGTCACTTACATATTGTGAAATGTCAGCACGATGTTTGCTTCGTAATGAGTCGTACACCTGGAACTCTTTTTCCTTGATGTGGATTACCAAAAGAGCCCAATGGTTCGTTCCAACGTTCATGGGGGAGAAGATGAGGTCGAATTCATTTGGGGCGCGGTCCAATGTCTTGAAAGCGTATTCGAAATGTTCTTTCTTGCTCTTGTCGTCTCTGCAAGATTGGACATAACCCTTTAAAATGGATCCCAAATATCTAAAATTCCAAAAAATGTTCGGGTTCTTTTCACGGGGGCGAAACAAGTAAGCGTTGACGTAGCAGTCAATTACGAACGATTCGCTTTCCCTTGCGAACAATAGCTCCCGGATGTCACGAAACGAGAGGAAATTGTCGAGTCCTTCCTCAGAGCCGTTGAACATGAACTCTCTACATGTAAGAAAACATGTTTGGCAAGAATTAAGACTGTCATCAGTAATAGACGAAACTGTAAAGATGGTAGACATATACTGTAAAGATGGTAGACATATACTGTAAACATGGTAGACATATACTGTAAACATGGTAGACATATACTGTAAACATGGTAGACATATACTGTAAAGATGGTAGACATATACTGTAAACATGGTAGACATATACTGTAACACGTACTCACTAATGATGCACTCATTAAGAAATCGTTCAATCAATGACTTTTCGGCCACTCCTAATGCTTCCCGGGCGACGTAATCACGTCTCTCCTCTTTCTTGCCCCTTGGAAGTGTGCCTGTACTCTCTTGAGAGTCAACAAATATCATTTCGGAAGTGGACACATTCACTTTCATGGCTTTGTGGTGCCGAAAATCGTCTGGCTGCGATAGAGTAAGTAAAAAAGAATGTTCTGTAAAATGATTATAATGTAATTGTAACAGACTCTGAATAATACTGTTGTGTCATGAAGGATTCTGTAACCGAATGCTCAGCTTATGTATATTCTGTAAGGGGAAACCATACCGTATAGCACTCTGTTGGTCGTCTTATCCTCGTCCTAGCTGAAACACGTCGGGACAATGATGATGGGGATATCTGACGCCGCTTCTTCTTCTTTTCTTCTTCTTCCTCCTCCATCTTCTTCCTGTGCTCGTCCTCCTCCTCCTCCCTCTTCCTCTCCGCCTCCTCCTCCTGCTTCTTCCTCTGTGCCTCCTTCTTCCTCTGGTCCTCCTCCTCCTTCTTCTTTTTTCTCTCCGCCTCCTCCTTCTCCTTCTTCTTCCTCTTCGCTTCCTTTCCTCCTCCTCCTCCTTCTTCTTCCTCTCCGCCTCCTCCTTCTCCTTCTTCTTCCTCTTCGCTTCCTTCTCCTCCTCCTCCTTCTTCTTCCTCTCCGCCTCCTCCTCCTCCTTCTTCTTCCTCTTCGCTTCCTTCTCCTCATCCCTCTTCCTCTCCTCCTCCTCCTCCTTCCTCTTCCTCTCCGCCTCCTCCTCCTCCTTCTTCTTCCTCTTCGCTTCCTTCTCCTCCTCCCTCTTCCTCTCCGCCTCCTCCTCCTGCTTCTTCCTCTCCGCCTCCTCCTTCTCCTTCTTCTTCCTCTTCGCTTCCTCCTCCTCCTCCTTCTTCCTGTCTGCCTCCTCCTCCTCCCTCTTTCTGTCCGCCTTCTCCTCCTCCCTCTTCTTCTCTGCCTCCTCCTCCTCCTCCTCCTCCTTCGTCTTCGCTTCCTCCTCTGCCTCCTTCCTCCTCTTCGCTTCCTCCTCCGCCTCCTTCCTCCTCTCCGCCTCCTCCTCCTTCCTCTTCCTTTCCGCCTCCTCCTCCTCCTCCTTCCTCTTTCTCTGCTCTTCATCCACCTTCCTCTTCTTCGCCTCCTCCTTCCTCTCCGCCGCCTCCCCCTCCTTTCGCCCCCTCTTTTTCCCCTCCTTCAACTTCGGGATGTGAAAGTCCAAAAATTTCCGCCGCGACCTTGTTTGGACGGTTCTCCTTCCTGTAACTGAGAATACGAAAGTCTGTAAACGTCTATGAAAGACAGCTGTAAACGTAGAAAACAATTTCTGTAACTTCGTATATGAAAGACTGTAAAAATTAGGAATTCAACTGTAAACGTAGACTACATGAGTAATACTAGGTATACGAATGACTGTAAGAGTGAAGGACTCAAACTGTAAACGTAGAAAGCATAATCTGTAATAAGAAAATGAAACACTGTAAGTACACAAAACGTTTACCTTGACGTTGGGAACTCTTCTCTGCCACGACATGTGATCGTACAGAAGCTGTTGGGAGCTCCGGTGGCGGTAGGGCTAACATTGCAGATTCTGTCTTTGGGGGGGGGGGATGTTGCCACTGAGGCTGCCGCTCAAATTGTTCCTCCAGTCTATGTAGCCTTCGGTCCATTGACTGGAGGATATTGTTCTGCCGGTGTAACTGGTCATTCTGCCGCTTTAATTGGTCATTCTGCCGCAATAACTGGTCATTCTGCCGTTGTAACTGGATAAGAATGCCATGTATAGAGTTATCTGATGGAGGGGCTCGGGAAGTGGTTGACGTCGATGCCGTCAATCGTCGCAAAGCTGTAGGTTGCTCATCCCTCACATTAACCTCCAAATAGACCTGAATTAACGCAGGTACAGGTATATGGTATAAGTGATATACGAAGATAACACACTTCCATGGGTAAGTTACACTTACATCAGAGCGTCGCAACCCCCGTAGTAGGGCGGATAACTCCGGTCCCTTACCCCGGCAATCCCAACGGAAAAATGGGGCATCTCTTTGGGGATGATCTGGTTTCCATTTTAATTGGTGCATCAAAAACCATGCCTACATCATTAAGAAATAGATAATACGTATGAGAAGTGTATCGTAAACGTATGGAACAGATACATATGTCCTCTGTAAAAGGAGTCTACTCGTACTGTAATAGGTACGTATGTCTTCTGTAATAGACACCGTCAGGTACTGTAACAGAGGACATCTGTAAACGTATGTAATAGGTACATATGTACTCTGTAAAAGGAGTCTATGCGTACTGTAATAGGTACGTATGTCTTCTATAATAGACACCGTCAGGTACTGCAACAGAGGACATCTATAAACGTATTTTACAGATACATATGTCCTCTGTAAAAGAAGTCTTCACGTACTGTAATAAAGACCGTTTGGTATTGTCACAGACAACTAAGGGTACTGTAACAGTACTTATGAGGTATGTAAAAGCATACTCACACCGAGAGCGGGAACGCAGCCGGTTAGGAAGATGGTTTTGCTGGAACCAGCTGCTGTTCTGAATGCCTTCACCCCCGATATTAGGTACTCGTGGATGGCAGCAGCCCAGTTGGCGTTCTTCATCTCATGGAGGTCGTCCAGGTATGGCAGAATGGACAGCAACCCCGACCTCCCACTTGTGGGGAAGAAGAAACAGGAACATAGGAGCGCAACCCAAAGCTTTACCGAAATTTCAACCGCTAGCGCACCCTCCTGTGGAACGTACTCCCTAAGTTTCAGATGGATATTGTGCCTGTCCATCGTTTGTTTGGATCCAAGGATGCGGTGCAAACTAGCTTTTGTCCCATCCGTCTTCAGGTCGATAGGTGAACCAACATTTGGTATACCTATAACTGTTGCTATGTCCGAAGGGCGAAAAGGCAGGCTGCATGAGCCAATCTTAAAACGCTCTCCATTGAAACGTGTCATAAGATCGACAAGGAGTGAAATCGGGTAGGTGACCATTTGGCATTTCACATACGCGTGAAATGGTGAATTTCTCATCAACTTCAGATGCGTGCTCCTAAATTGCAAATCATGCATAACGGAGCAGTACCACGAAAGTGAGCATTGCGTATTAAATTCATTCTTTTTTGCAAAGAGAAGATTGGATCTTAAAAAAAAACAAAACATGCATTCGACAATGATCTGTCTTACGGTAAGAAGAAATTACTATTTCGGACGACTTGGAGTCTGGTTTCCTCAACTTCCACGGACATCAGCTCTTGTTGCACCGCATCTGCCGCGATGCTCTCAATGTTAGCGCTCGTAGGAGATCGACGTGGTGCCATCTTAGAGGGGAGAGAGGGATTGCTTCGTCTGGAGATGTAACTGAAGAATGAGAAACTGTAAGAGAGAACACGTCTGGTGCAGGAATGGCGGTGTAGGAGTAAGGGAGTAAGGGAAGGGGAAAAGTCAAGATATATGAAGGGATGGATTCGGTGGACCCGACGGGTGGACCCACGGGATGGCGGTGCCATGGAATGATGAACATCGGGGCGGCTGAAAATAGTCGGTACGACGGACGATGGGACGTGAAGGATATCACAGTCGTTCGTATAGAGCTTTCCCGCCATTTATGCTAGCCTTATACGCACTCCCGCCAATTTGACCCCCCGTCCAAACCAGTCATTACATGCTATTTACGCACCCTATTTCGTTCATCGTCCACGAAACGTTCGTCTTCCTCTACGACCCAATGGAGCAGCTCCCTGGAAGATGTTCATTTGGAGATCAAAGTTTCATTCTTTTCATAGGGAGGGACACGGATTTGGCGTCCATTCATAGCAAGGTTTCCCAAAGGTTGGGTGTAAACATGCAGGAGAACATACTGAAGTATCGTCTTCCCATGGATACCGACGTTGAACAGGTGTTGCTTGACGATGGGGATGTCCAAGCTATGTTTGATCTTCACAAGTGCCAAGGAACATCATTCATAAATCTACAAATTCATGCGGTGGAAACTCGTTGCCTTAGTACGCATACTAGTCGTCAGTCAGGTGATCGGCAACCACTTGATAGGTACGTACTCCATGCATTCTTCACCAGCCTTCATGTTATCCCATGCATTCTTAAAAAGCCTTCGTCTTATCCCATGCATCTTGTACGTATGTATGTACATAACTTGCAGAAGTTCTTCAAACACGCATGGCGGTTCTTTGGAAACCACCGAACCCCTTCAATTACTGGGAAGCAGTTTGGAGTTGTACGACCGAGGACAAGGAGCGGAAGGTGTAGTACCAGTGTTGACGCAATATTCCGTAGGTAGAATACACTCGGTAGGACAAGTCTTCATAAGCAAAGAGCTATTGCAGATGGAACTGACAAATTACGCGATCGCACGAGGATTTAATTGGAAATATTTGAAGCACGACTCTGTACGATTAACTGTACGTTGCAATGTCTCTGTTTGCCCATGGCGCCTGCATGCGTCTGTCGTTCGTGGAGGTCCACAATTTGCAATCAAAAGTCTCAACAACATACACACCTGTGGATGTGACATTATGAGTGACGGACATCCACGGACATCTAAGAAGTTGGTAGCAAATGCTGTGAAGGGGAAACTAGTTGATAAACCCACCTACAGAGCAAGTGAAATGATGAGTGACATATGTCGGGAATACGGTATCTGCATCCCTTATCATCAGGTATGCATTGTAACAACTGTAATCATTTCCACGTATACTGTAACAATACCTCCTGGCCACATGTAACAACTGTAATCATATACTGTAAGGATATGTAAGAATTAATAACTGTAATCATTTTGACGTATACTGTAACAATATCGGCAGGCCACTGTAACCACTGTAATCATATACTGTAAGGATATGTAAGAATGAATAACTGTAATCATTTCGACGTATACTGTAACAATGCTGGCAGGCCACTGTAATCACTGTAATCACATACTGTAAGGGTCTGTATTGTAACAACTATAATCATTTGAGCGTATACTGTAACAACTTAACATGGCTACTGTAAGGTATAAGGACAAGTACTGTAACCATCTTACATAACATGTATAATCATTTGAATAGGCATGGTGGGGAAAAGAGGTTGCTGTCAGTTCAATATACGGTGATTTTAGAACAAGCTATCATATGTTGAACTGGTACAGCGAACGTGCATTACAGTCAAACCCGGGATCGATCTTGTCTCTGGAAGTGGACCCGGAGACTCAACGTTTCAAACGGTTTTTCATATGCTTCGAGGCGTCTGCATATGGGTTCGAAGTTGGTTGTCGACCTATGCTCTTTTTGGACGGAACTCATATCAAACAGCATAGAGTGCAAGGGGTTATACTTGCTGCAAGTGCCTTAAACGGTAACAATGAGCTATTCACTGTAGCATACTCCATCGCAGATTCGGAAACATATGACAACTGGGTCTAGTTTCTACAAAATTTGAAAAAGGCATTGCTATCAGATAGAAGGATCGCGTTCCTATCTGACAGAGGGAGAGGTCTGAAGGAAGCGATTCCTGACATATTTCCGAATGATCATCACGGCTACTGTTTCCAGCACATCATGCAGAACTTCAACGACCAATGTGCGGGAAAATATGCCGCCCCTTTCAAAAAATTACTTAGAAAAATTCTCCAGCGCATTGCCTATGCTGTTACTGAACAAGAGTACGAAGACGCAATGATGGCAATGGAGCTTAATTCTGCTGATGCCAAAGAATGGGTGCTCCGAAATGATGTCGAACACTGGTCCCATGCTCGTTTCCCGGGACAAAGGTTCGGCTCTTTAAATACACAAGTGATATGTTCTATTACATTCTGCCATTTATGGGCTTACAGTTATAGGGATAATCTATTACAGAACGTGTTAAATAAGGTTACAGTATGTAGCGGACACTTGTTACAGATATTTGATGTTAACCTAATTTCCTTCACATTGCCATACAGGTTTGGGGAGTTATACTCTAATTTGGCAGAGTCATTCAACAATTGGATACATGACGCGCGAAGTCTACCAATACTACAGATGGTTGACAAAATTAGAGTGCAAATGATGGAAATGGCTGCAAAGAGGAAAATTGATGCTGCCTTGTGGGATACACCATACTGTCCTAAAGTACAAAAAATCATCGAAAAAAACCTTCAAGAAAGGAGAAGCTTAGCAATCCGTCATTCAGATGGAATCAAATTTGAGGTTGTTGAAAGTATGAAGACGTACGCCGTAGACCTCCATCTACAAACATGCTCCTGTGGACACTGGCAACTTGTCAAGATTCCTTGCAAGCATGCATGCGCAGCAATTGGCAGTAACAAGGAGGCCGTTACTCAATATGTTTCGGCATTTTACAGCACAGAAGTGTATAGGGATGCATATGAAAGAAACATTCAACCTATCCCAACATTTGACATGCCGGATCCGCCTCAACCATCAGAAGTTCTAATTAAGCCACCGACAACAAAAAGGTTGCCAGGAAGACCGAGAAAGAGGAGAATACATTCAAGAGGAGAAGTAGATCATGCATATATTTGTTCACGGTGCAAACAAACAGGTCACAACTGAAGAACTTGTAGCAACCCACCCCACAATCCTGACGGATTTTAAATGTTGTATATTAGTTACAACAGAACGTCATCCTGATATTCCAATATTACAGTGTATGTAATACATTATTACAGTCTACGCACTACGATGTTACAATTCTACTACTACGCTATTACAGTTTCAGTAATACACTTGCACAGTTCGCGCACTTACAATTACGTTTTGTTGTACAGTGTACGTAACGAAGACCTGTGTACCGTATGTTAGATGAAGACATCTCAGAATAAAGAGGAAGAAGACGAGCAAGAAAGATAGGAGGAAGAAGAGCACTGTCTCCTCACGATTTCTGTTACAGTATATGTAATAAGATGTTGCAGTTTAAGCACTAGACTCTTACATTTTCAGCACTACACTCTTACAGTTCCAGCACTTACGTATTCTGTTATATTATACGTAATAAAATGTTACAGTTTAAGTACTAGACTGTTACAGTTCGAGCACTACAGTGTTACACCTAAAGAACAGCCCGGTTATAGTTTGAGCACTACACTCTTACAGTTCAAGCACTACAGTCTAACATACAGTTTTACATTATATGTTATAATTTCTTACAGTTGTTGGTCATGTTGATTATACTATGTATGAGGGGATGTTACAGTGTGTTATTGGTAACATGTTGAGTTTGCATGATACAGAGCACATACATAAGCACACAGAAGACTGCATCAAACGAAAATGCTTATCATAAACAAGCCATGTTACAATAACTCTCTACCTCTACTCTACCGACCACTCGGTAGAGCACGGAGGGGAGGAGGCGGAACGATCAGGGGAGGGATGGGAGGAAGGGGAGGAAGGGCAGGTGCCGGAACGGTCAGGGGAGGAAGGGCAGGTGCTGGAACGGTCAGGGGAGGAAGGGGAGGAAGGGATGTGTTCTACCCTAGGGCCGATGTCTGGGAGGATGTTATTGAGGCCCTTGTCGCCGTAATGCCGGGAGGCTTTCTGTAAAGCCATCTTCCAGCCCATGTAAAAACCGTCCCAGTAGTCGGCGCTGAAGGTGAACTGTCGCAACGGGGGAGCCGGGGGCGACGATGGCACCGGTGAGGCAGGTGCCTTGCCATCCCTCTGGGGAGCACGGTTAGATGAAGACATCTGCAAATAAAGATGAAGAAGACGAGCAAGAAAGATAGGAAGAAGAAGAGCATACATCGGGTTGAGGGAAAGACGTACTGGGCCCTAGCTAGTCTTGCTTTCCAGTGCCTCACTTTAGAGAGCTTAGGCCAGAGTCCCTAAAGGTGCCAGGCATGGGCCTGCAGTTGTGTGTGGTCTGCAGGTGTGCTGTTGGTTGGTCTCCACTGTTCTTTGGCTTTACTGTGTGGTTGTGGAGCGGTAGTTGAACCTTTCGTCCGTGATTGCGAGACTGAGAGGTAGTTCTTGTGTTTTGTTGTCCGCGTTAGATACTGGAGTCATGAACCAATGGTTCGTTCTCCTGTGGTGGCATCGTTCTCTCCGACTGGTGCTTTGCCAGCAGTTGTGGCTTGTGAGTGGTGACCCACTGATTGTGGTTTGACTCACTGTGGTGTGCCTTGTAGGAGGCATAGTTGTGTTGCGGTTTTCTGTGTGGTGGTGGTTTGTTGTGGTACCTCGTGGTTTTAGGTACTCGTACCCTGTGTGGGTTGTTGGTTGTTGTGGCACACAGTGTCCTAGTCTTTTCAAGTGTTGAGGTGGATCGGTTTATGTGGAAGTCGCATTGTGTGCCCTTCCATTTGTGGTGTTGTACCCTTGTGTGGGTAGTTCTCCGATGTGTTTGCTATCGTGGGTATTGTGGTGGACTAACCTTTGTGGTTAGCCCCATTACCTTTCATTGGTTGTTGGCCTGTCTGGCCTTGCATCACTCGTTCATTTTGTGAGGGACTAGATCTTTGTTGTCAGTCTCATTACCGTCAGTCAGTGGTTGGTCTATATGGCTTGTGGCGTGGTTCTTTCAGCTATCGTGGTGGACTGGTGTGTCTGTACTAGTCCTGTTGCTTCTTTTATTTCCTGTAAACCGTGACAAATATTGTGTTCATATTTAATGCAGTTCCATTATATTTATTGTTAGTACGTTTTACTTCTTGTATGCTTTAGTTAGTGCTCCCAGTGAGACCCTTAGAGGTTGAGGACTTGGTTCCTTGTCACGCCCCCAATTTTGTTTTAGCAGCCGAATAAATTGGAAGACGTGACGAATGAGCAAGTATTCAGAAGCTATAGACCAATAGCTTTTTCAAATAGGGCCCACAATGCAATAATCAAAATTTCTTCCTTTATTTATGAAAACAAATATTACAACCTCCAATGTCAAATGAAACACTCCTTGCTCACCAATCTATCTATTTCTCAACGAAAAGGGAAATTACGTTCATGACCAATCTAAATAAAAATAAGAATGGACTCTCTAAGTGTACTCCATGCTCGACGCACAAGTCCTATCATTTAGCTTTACCTTCACTACCTGAAATGTCAAAGAGAGCAGGTATGAGCGCACTCGCTTAGTAGGATTTACATCTTCCGGCAATGATATAAGTATTTAACAGTTTAAAAGCTAGAAGGTAAGAACATGCTATGTACAATGCAATTAAAACGGCGGTAGTAACACATGTGCAATGTATCCTGCAAGATTGTGAGATCAAGAGATGTAAAGATCAATCTAGCAATAAGGTTGTATTCAAGAGTTCAAGATATTGTGAACAATGATCTAGCAAGATGCTAACTTCATGAACAAGGGAAAGATAACATGTAACAAGATGGCCATTTCACTAGCAAGCATTTTGAGTAACCCACTCGGAGCACTCCACAAGAATATCATGCAGGATCTACTGGTGCCTCATGCAAGTATGTCCTTCAGCCACTCGGGTTAAGGACTAGCACACAGTAGCAGGTAACAAGTAAGTAAGTTTATCATGTATAACAAGTACGTGCCATGCCAAGCACTAATCATGATTCCACACCATGCCAGGCACATGACTTTGTTAGGGGATCAACCTAACAATCAACTCCTGGGGTAATGAACATCTTTGGGAAAACTGGGCAATCAACACCTTGAGATAAACAAGACTTTTTTGGGGGCGAATCCGACAATCACACCTATAGGTAACATGACTTTGCCAGAATCTCCAGAACCACATATGGGCCCTCAGTCAGGTTCGTATTGCGCAACACTCGCATTTGTCCCAATGAGCCCATCAACTCATAGGTGACAAGAATGAGTTTTGAGTCCATGAGTCCAATATCATTAATGTACTTCAAGAATGTATCACAAGAAGGGAATGTGTGTCAATAAAGATAGACTGGTTGAGAAAGTTTAGAACTATCATGTCAATAGTAATGATTGTCGAAAGTGTCATGTCAATAATGATATAGAGTTCAAGGGTACGTTGGGAATATCAAGTCAAGAGTTCAATCCGGAAGCATAACGACACATTCACATAGATTCTATCTTTAATAACTTGGTTTCATGTGTTATACTCGATCACTATGAGAAAGTCAAGATGAGAAGAGAAAGATCTCGTCAAGAATGCCAAAAGAGAAGAGATACGCGCGCAGTAACTACCGGGTACTTCATTGGTACAACCTGCTCGTCGTCCATGTGGTAATCCATGGTCAGAGGAGACTTATGGAGGCCTCGGAAAAGGGGTCACTAGTATGGTAGAAGGAATATCCGACGGAGAGTTCACCACAATCCAAGAAGGGGCTTTCCTATCGTGCTAGAGTGTATGCACATGCCGCGCATGAGAATCGCTCCAGTGCGTGTGTGAATCCGATTATGAAAAGTCTAGTTATAAAAACTCCATTTATGGAAACTTCATGCTTGGCAAGTATCATGAGTACTAAAGTAGGAAAACACTAATCATGCATGACCAATTTTAGCAAGTATCACTGTATGTTTGGCAAGTTCGATAACAAGGCAATATGTGAATAATCGGTAGATAGATAACATGGTCAATAAAGATCAATTAAAATTCATGTAAACATGTTTTAAATCATTATATGTGTTGATATATGCATGATATCAGTAACTAACTTCATACAGGAGAAGACGGGGCATGAAAACGACGTCAAACGGGCTAAACAAGGCTGATCTGCCCAGGGGTACTTTATAAGGGGTTTTTCCTAGTCCTATTCAAACTAGGTTTGACACCTGTGGTTTTGAAAAATAAAAAAAAATGCTAGGGTGATCCAAATCAGGTGAAACCACCTTTGTTACTTATAGTACTTCCAATACTTTGTATAGTATAAAATAATTGAAAAACAAAGGTCGTTTGACTGGGTAATAAAATGTATTGTGACAAACTACATGAATCTGACACAGTGCTCATTTTCGAGCTAATACTCTTAGTACGATCAAAGAAAATTGGAGAAACCAGTGCCAAATGAAAGTAGACTCATAGAGTAACAAGTTCTATGTTGAACACTCAGTCAAAAACAACTCTACAGATAGGTATGGAACTCGTAAGACAAGGCAAGGTTAAACCACGACTGTATAGCGTCAAGATCATGCAAGATTTAATTCGTGAAACTCTAAAAATAAAAATTGGGGAAAACATTAAGAACATGATCTATACATATAGATGCAAGCATGGATGAGTTTAATTTGAGTTTGGCATGGAGATGACCTACCTTTGGAGTTGAATAAGATTCACTCTCCAGAAAGCCCTAATTCTGACCGTCTGGAGGAAAACGCTTAATACACCCGATCTATTGAATGAAAATTAGGAAAACCAGTGGGATTAGGAACTAGACTCGACCCTCTTTCCAGGGGTATAAGTCTTGCACATTTTGGTTAAGGTTTGGCCTACCTTAGGTTGACTCCAAGAAGAACTGTCACTACAAGAATAAGCGGCGTTACCGACGGATTTTTCCGACGGATAAATTCTGTCGGAAATACCAACCGATATACCGACAGAAATAATTCCGTCGGAATATCGGTCGGCAATACTGACTGATTTTAATCAGTCGGAAACATCCGTCAGTAATAGTCTTAGGAAGAGGATTACCGACGGATATGTTCGACAGAAATATGTCCGTCGAAAATATCCGTTGGTAAACCCCCCAATTTCCCTCCCCCACCATCCCCGCGAAACCCACCTGCATCCCGCGAAACCCAATTTCTCTCTCTCTCTCTCGCTCTCTCACCATCGCCCGTCGCCGTCTACCGCGCCACCGCCGGCTCCACCGTCGCCCGTCGCCGCCTGCCGTGGCACCGCCAGCCGCCACGACTGGGACCGTCAATGCCTCATCGCCGACCTTCACCGTCGATGCCGCCGACCTTCACCGCGAGCTAGGTATACTGGACACCCACCGGCCCCTCCCTCTACTGGACCCCCACTGGCCCCCATCCCCCCTCCCACTTCTGGCCCCCTCCCCCTCCACGACCCCCACCCCTCAAGCCCTCCCACTTCCGGCCTCCTCACCCTCCCGACCCCCACCCCTGCCAGCCACCCTCCCCTTCCGACCCCCTCCCCCTCCACAACCCCCACCCCTGCCAGCCCCCCTCCCACTTCCGGTGTCACGCCCTGATATTTAGCAACGGAATAAATACCGGGGGACGTGAACGATACAAATAGACGTATCATAGTTGAATAACGCAGAGTCACAATTGAACAAAAAGACACATTTGAGACTATAGTATGGTCACCAAAAATATACTTTATTCCATTCCATTCAACTAATTACAACCCTACATAGAAAGAACCAGCTAAATGGTCCATTATTCAAATAAAACTTCTAGAAAAGTTTCACTATTACATAGACTACTCAAATATCTACTCCTAAACTGTCAACTACTCATATGGCGGGTGCTCATCACTCTTGCCCTGTCCCATCCGACTCCTCTGGTTCCTCATCACTACCTGAAAAGGGCAGGTTGAAGGGGTGAGCGAACTAGCACAGTAGGATTTACATCTCAATATTGTGCGGGCACTAATATACATTATTAACATTTTATATAGGCAGATATGCACATGAATATGATGACAATGCATGATTTTCTAACAAGTTGAACAGAGGAATAGAACGGATGACATATCAAATCAAATATCGAATTGTATATACAATGGACAGATATTTCAAGAGTAGAATAATATCAAAAGAGATTGACCATATTCACAAATATCATGTATTCAGATGAACAGACGTATCATATCAAATCTTATCATATCAGATCAAATCAAACTTATCATATCAAACGAAGGCACATTTCCACTAATCTTGCTTATTCGTTGTGCTATGCCAAGCACCAGAAGTCCATACTCCCGTGGTTAATAAGTATGTTGGGGCGCTCCTCCCCAGGACCGGACCAGGCCCCTTTTGCACATGCATTGGTCAAATGGACCTAAGTCCCATATTGTACCGAACAAACATATTCATATTATGGTACAGAGTTTCAATGACAAGCTCATAGTAAAAGGAACAAGATCATTCATAGAGTCAAAGTATGGCAATTAGCTCAAGAGAACAAAAGGCAGTATAATGACGTATCAGGTTTCATAATCCATTAATGTCTTGACATGAGGATGTTTCAACAGACAGATCGTATGCAGGACATGTGCTTTCTATCTCCAGGGTACTTCATGGTACAACTAGCTCGGCCTCTATGTGGAAATCCATAGAGAGCGGAGACCTACGGAGGTCTTAAGGAAAAGATCGCTAGTCTACCAATTCAGAATAACCGGCAGAGAGCTCCCAATTCCCCAAGAAGGGTGTGCCTAGTCGTACAAATGTGTAAGTGACGAGTCACGGATCTTTCCTAGCATGTATGCATATGGACAATTAATTAATTGAACACTGGAAAACATGTAACTATTGAAACTCATATGCAAATCATGACATTAACTCCACTAACAAGTCCATACTAACATGTATTCATCCCCACATTCATATCATATTCTTATCATATCAGTTGACAAAGAGGAAAGATCACAAGATAATCCAATGAACATAAGGACAATCACAATTACACATTAGAATTATATTCGTATCATTACCATTTTTCTTCAATGGGTTGATTTCTTTTAGGTCCATGCATACTATATAACATCATGCACATGCTAGTAGACACCATGCAATGATCAGACCCAAAACATGCAATATTTTTGCAAAGGTAGTGTCGACACACCCCTTACTGGTGTCGACACAATGCTTCAAACACAAGGCAAAATAATGAAGAACTGGTCAAGTAGTGTCGACACTAGAGACAGCTCCCAGAAAAACTTCTAGCCAATTCTGGACAATGTGTCGACACTAGATCAACTAGTGTCGACACTAGAGACCGTCCCAGAAAACCTTCTGGCAAATTCTGGACAGTGTGTCGACACTAGATCAACTAGTGTCGACACTAGAGACCTTCTCAGAACACCTTTTGGGCTGATTTGGGACAATGTGTCGACACTAGATCAAATAGTGTCAACACTAGAGGCCCTCCAGAAAAAAAACATATAGGTCAAGTGTAACCCGGAAACACATCTCATGCAGCGAGTTACTTACCCTGCTTATAACTCTCTAATGAATGTCATTTAGAAAAAATGTTCAACACAAAATATGACGAGGACAACTAGTAGACGAATGTTGATGTTGGGGGTTTGATCTAATTCGGTCTCGAACTCCGAGAAATACATGTAGAACATAAAGCTATGTGAAGCCCAAAATCGCAGTATCAGACAATGACTCTCTTACCACACTTATAACTCTCTAAAGAAAGACTTTTGGAAAAAATATCCAACATAAAAGATGATCATGACTACAAGTAGAAGAACTTTCATGAAGGAAGTTTAGTCTAATTAGGTCTCTAATTGTGTGCATATAAGAAGAATGGGAAAAGCCCTAACTGTGCGCGACTTAGGGAAAACTACGAATACACAATGTGTACTCCATGAAAATTAGTCAAACCAAGTGAAAATGAACCTAGACTCAAAGATCTACATGATGGTGTTGGTTTTCTTTAATCTTGGCTCGAGAACACCTACCTTTGAATGCTAAGAACTCTCTGCAGATTTCTGGGTTGATGCAAAGCGAGGTTGGGGAAGACCACGTTTTCCCCAGCCGTTCTCCACTCCTCCAGCGCTCCAAACTTGCTGCACACGACCCCAACATGTTGCTAAACCTTCCCCAAGAGTTTCAGAACGAATTCTTATAGATTAAGGGTGTACCAACAAGTCCTAACGGGACTAGGAAAGGGGCTGCGAATTCTGTTTCCTACTTTCCATAAAATCTGGGATTCTCTCACCCAAAGGAGGTAGCAAAGGTTAGGAAACCACCTCTTAGGGTTGGGTTCCGTTTTGGCTTACCTTACATGACTAAGCACCCATATTTTAACCCTAAATTGCCCTCCCTAATTACTGCATAATTACATACACAAATTTCTGGGTATTTCCTTGTCCCAATTTTTATCCTTGGGCCAAATGTGCTCCATTGGCCCAATCTTGTTAATGGGTCATTAATACATAATGTTGTAAGTCTCTGCAACTTGTTTATTTAATTTATGGTTGGGTTATTTTTCCCGCATTAACCATTTTCTCGATGTGTTTCCTCTCGTACGATAATGGTACGTAAGTTTTTATCGTTCCAATAATTACAGAATTTATTTATTCTCCTTAATTCTAAATCACTAAATTCCGGGGTGTTACATCCTCCCCCCTTAAGAAATTTGGTCCCCAATTTACACATAATGGTGTAGTTCGTACCTGAGAATAGTTCTGGGTGGTTTTTCTTCATTCTGTCCTCTGTTTCCCAGGTAGCGTTAGTAACTCCGTCTCGACTCCATTGGACCTTCACCATAGGTATGGTACTATTCCTGAGTCGTTGAATCTTCCGATCCAACAGTTTGATCGGCTTCTCTTCATAGGATAGGTCCTCCCGAATCTCCAAGTCCTCATGGTTGATTACGTGGTCGGCATTGAATAAGTACTTCGTCAGCATGGATATGTGGAACACATTATGCACGTTTGCCAGCTGTGGAGGTAGTGCAAGTCTATACGCCACCTGACCAATCCTTTCCAGAATTTCAAATGGCCCTATGAATCTGGGACTCAACTTCCCTTTGATCCCAAATCATTGTATTCCCCTTGAAGGTGAGACCTTCAAGAAAACATGTTTACCAACCTGAAACTCTAGTTCTCTCCTTCTCTTGTCTGCATAACTCTTCTGTCTAGATTGTGCTATCTTTAGACGTTCCCGGACAATTTGAACCTTTCTGACAGTCGCCTCAATTAAGTCAAGTCCAACCCATTGGTTCTCTCCAACCTCTTCCCAACAAAGGGGTGATCTGCAACTCCTGCCATATAAGGCTTCAAACGGAGCCATCTTGATACTTGCCTGATAGTTGTTGTTATATGCAAACTCCATCAGGTACAACTGATCATCCCATTGACCTCTAAAATCCAGCACCAGCGCACGAAGCATATCTTCCACAATTTGATTGGTCCTTTCGGTTTGTCCATCAGTCTGAGGATGGAAAGCAGTACTAATGTTTAGCTTAGTACCCATTGCTGCTTGTAAACCCTTCCAAAAGTGTGAAGTAAATCTAGGGTCCCGATCCGATATTATGTTAGATGGAACCCCATGCAATCTGACTACTTCCTTAACATATAGTGCAGCCAACACATCCACTGACCAGGTACTCTTGATCGGCAAGAAGTGAGCCGACTTAGTCAATCGATCAACTATTACCCAAATTGCATCCATACCACCTCTAGTCTTGGGCAATCCTATGATAAAGTCCATACCGATGCTATCCCACTTCCATTCTGGGATTTCTAGTGGTAGCAGTCCACCAGCTATACGGAAATGCTCGGCCTTGACTTTCATGCATGTTAAACAGTATGACACATGATCGGCCACATCCCTCTTCATGTTTGGCCACCAGTACGACCTTTTTAAGTCTTGGTACATCTTTGTTGATCCTGGATGAATCGTGTACTTGGACTGGTGAGCTTCATTTAGTAACCTCTTCTTGAGTTCTCCATGATCAGGGACACATGTTCTAACCCGGAATAGTAATCTTCCTTTAGCTGATAGAGTAAAGTCAGGTCTCTACTCTAGCTTCTCCCTGATCTCAACTAAGAATGGATCCTCTCCCTATTTCTCCTTGATTTCGGTCAGTAGATCGGATTGTATCTGGAGATTGGAAATCATTACTTTGTTGGGTTGAGTGTAATTTCATATTATTATTTCCCTCCTATTTTGATGATGACAAATGTGATTTGAATGCAAATTATTTGGAACATGATAAATACATTTTACCTAAAATTTATATTCAAAAAGCATGCTTCAAAGCACACTTATCATTTGTACTCATAATAAAATATTTTACTAATGATATATGTGTTTAATTTTCAGGTACAAACACTTTTTGCAAAAGAAGTGTCGACACACCCCACAATGGTGTCGACACAACAACCCAGATTCAAAGGCAAAAAGGTGAAGAAATGTTGAGACTGTGTCGACACAAGTCAAAGAGTGTGTCGACACGAGTTGCAAATTCCAGGTATTAGACTACTCAGGTCGACTCACTCTCAGGGCAGGTCGACACTAGACTCAGTTCCCAGAACAGCATGTTTGCAGAATTGGGACAGCAGGTCGACGCAGGACCAGAGCAGGTCGACACTGGACTCAGTTCCCAGAACAACATGTTTGCAGAATTGGGACAGCAGGTCGACGCAGGACCAGAGCAGGTCGACACTGGACTCAGTTCCCAGAACAGCTGTTTTCAAAACTGGGACAGCAGGTCGACACAACACCAAAGCAGGTCGACACTGGATCAATTCCCAGAACAGCATGTTTCAAGATTTGGGACAGTGTGTCGACACCACCACCAGGGCAGGTCGACACACTACGGAAAGATTGCAACTTAAATTGGATGTTTGCCACGTGTCAGCCTAGGGCGATGGTGTATCAACCTAGGATCGTGTGCCCTTGTACCTAAAGGGTATCTTTGGAATCTTTTGGGTATAAAAGGCCCCCAATTGCCCATCCATCATGAAGAGACCCCAACGAACTCTCCAAGCCTCCAGAAAAGTTCCCTTTGGCGGCGAGAAGAGTTCATCTCCCTCTTCTGCTCTCCTGGTGTCTTCTGAAGACCAATTCTCATCAATTCGATTGTGAGAATTGGAGTTTGATCCTTGAAGAATCAATTGAAGTGCCTCAAGGAAGCAGATCAAGTAGAAGCATCCGTTGGAGAAGATTTCAAGGAAGATCCCCAAGTTCAATTGTGCAGAGCATCGGTTGGAACTTCAAGGATTCAAGCCTCTTCCCAATCTGAGCTTCGACAAGGGAGTACACTGAAGAACAAAGCCTTTTAACACTATTCTCAATGTACTTTTGTTCTTCTGAGACATCTTGAGATTGTGCAAGTGCTTCTGCATAACTCTCATGAATTCTCATGTCTGACATGATCTGCTGCTAGAATCCATGTCGTGTGTTGGTGTCTAGCATAGTCATTTGTGAGCCGTCGTGCTCAGTTTGTTGTCAAACTCAAGTGGTTGTTGAGCAGTCTTGCTCAGGGATCTAGAGTAGTCTTGCTCTAGAGGTGTGTGAGTTGTAAACTCAAGTGTTGGAGTTGTCTGGCTCCAGTGGGTGTCTTACCCAGGTGTTTAGTGAATCCTCCTGGGTGTGAGGGGTGGATGTAGGAATCACATGGGTGATTTCCGAACCACCTAAAATCTCTGTGCACTTGTCTTGTGGTTTGATTCTATCATCTGTTAGATGCTTGCATAGGATCGAACAAGATTCACTTAATCAACTGGTTTTCATATCTATTTCATCAACTCACTTAACATTCATCAGATCTGTGTTTTTCACTGTTAAAATTGCCTATGATTCTAAAAGTATTTTAAATTGCTTAAGCCTCCGCAGAAAGTGGCATAGATCTATTCATCCCCCCCTTCTAGATCTTATCCACACCTTTTCCTCGATCCTTCAATTGGTATCAGAGAGGGTTTATACTTGATCTGATTTGATTTGAGCAGTTTTTGATATTGTGTCTGATTGCTTGCTTGTTTGCTAAGTATTCTTTCTGTGCTTTCTTTTTAACTCAATGGATTCCAAAGTTTCATAGCTGAGGGCATTCCATAAATAGGCCACCATTCTTTAATGGAACGGACTATTCATACTGGAAAAATAGAATGCAAGTCTTTCTAAGAGCCCAGAACTATGAAATTTGGAAAGTGGTTGAGGTTGGTCCCTATGAAAACCAGGGAGAGGAAGAAACCTGGACTAGGGAACAAATAGAAAAGCCACATTGAATTATAGTGCCATGAATATGATTCAATGTGCTGTTCATCCCAAAGAGTATTCGAGAATCTCAATGTGCAAATCTGCCAAAGAGATGTGGGATAAACTCGAATTACTTATGAGGAACATCACAAGTAAAGAAAACTAAGACAATATTCTTGTTTCAGAATATGACATGTTTATGATGAAGTCTAATGAAACAATTCTGAAATGTTTACCAGGTTCATGGTCATGTCAATGGACTCAAGGCCTTAGGTAAGGACTACATAGATGCAGACTTGGTAAGGAAAATCTTACGTTCACTCTCTTCTATTTGGCACACAAAGGCCACTGTCATTGAAGATTCTAAGATTGTCCAAAATGTCTTTGGATGAATTGATAGAATCTTAATGACATATGAAATCAATTGAAAAGAAATGAAGACATATATTAAACCAAGCCAATGGCACTTAAGGCCTCTTCAAGTAACAAAGATAATAGTCAAGAAAACAAGTTCTGAAGAGTCTGAGTCAAATGATGATGAAATTGCCCTCATGACCAGGCAATTCAGAAAATTCTTGAATATAGAAAATGAAAAATGTCTGGGAAAAAGAAGTTTTCCACAGGTAAAGAAACACTTCCTCTTCTAATTTCAACAATAAAAAAAACTGACGAAACTGTCATTTGTTACAGGTGTAAAAGAAGCTAAAGGCCATGGTGGCCACTTGGTCTGATGAAGATTCAAGTGAAGAAGAAGAAGACAAAAAAATCCTCAGCTCAAGATAAAGAGTGAGGAAATCTGCTTCATGGCCAACAATTCTGAAGAAAAGGTAAATACCTCTTTTGAAGACTTCACTGTTGAGATTGGCAGGATGTTTATGCTGAGCTAGTTGATAAATATTCTGAAATAAGAAAAGAAAAACAACACATCAAAAAGGAAAATTGAAAATCTTTATCATAACCAATCTTCAAACAACAGAACTTGTGAGCTAGAATGAGATAACAGAATTAAATGAAGAAAAAGGAAATCTCATGAATCTAATTGATGATCTAAAGCTTACCTCTCAAAAGGCCACCCAAGAATTCAAAGACTTATCTGAAAAGCGGGAAATTGAAAAACAAGAAAACAACAAAAGATTGAAGAAATTAAAAACTCTTCAAAACCAGCTAAAGAAAGGGATGAAGTTATCCAAACCTTCACAAAAGGTAAAGATAACTTGGAGGCATTGCTTGGAACAAACATGACAACAACTTCTCATGGATTAGGATTCAACAAACAAAAACCAAAGAAAGACAAATCTGGTGAGAAAAAGGGCAAAGTACCATTAATTAAATTTGTCAAAGGTCCTAATCTTGAGAACACAGAAATCAAGCAGACATCAGACAAAACATCAAACAAAATACAAAACAAATTAAAAACTCAAAAACAAAAGAAGACAACCAGGTCGACACAGTCTTCTGACAGGTCGACACCAGTCCACAAGAAGAGGACTTCTGTGGTTGCTGTGTCGACACCAGTCATGGAGAGGTCGACCTGCTCAACATCAAAAGCCTCAACAACTCAAAAAAAATTTGAAAAACAAAAAAAGACAAAGACAAAGGAATCAGTTATAAAGAACCTTGGACCTCCAAGAAGCATTCAAGATGAATAGACCAATCCTTGGAGCCAATGGTATGACAACCGCTGTTGTATCATCCTCATTCTTCTATCCAAACTCTAGGAATGTACCAACAAAATCCATGGTTCCATCACTCATCTGAACTCCTATGCTCAAATGAAAAACTCCCCCTCCCACTAAAAACAAAAATGTTGGTGCTTTTTCCTAAGAAAAAGAACAAACAGAAAAAGACTGAAAAACACCAATGTAACAAAACAAAAATAAAAAACAAGTCAAATTGGGGTGAGAAAAGATTTACTAACAATGTTCAAACATTCTGATGGTCCCTCTGTTTGGGTACCAAAATCTTCTCTCCACTGATCTTTGCAGGAAGGTCGTGCATCCAACACCAATGTGTGGTTTCTTGACAGTGGGCGTTCACGACATATGACGGGAGACAGAGCCAAATCTCATTCCTGCTTGAAAAGGAGGGAGGGTCAGTGACTCGGAGGTAAAAATAAAGGAATGATCATAGGATCTGGTAAGGTTGGTCAAATCCTCACAACTGTAGATAATGTTTACTAGTTGATGGTCTTGATTATAATTTGCTCAGTATCAACCAACTATGTGACAAAGGTCACAAAGTTGTGTTTGAATCTGATTTTTGTAAGATAATTGACTCATCAACTGATAAAATCAAATTCTTTGGAAAAAGAGAAAAAACATGTCTACATGATCACACTAAATAAATTTTTTCTGAAAATCTTTGCTTTGTTGCTATAAAGATGAAATTGCATGGACTTGGCACAAAAGACTTGGCCATGCAAGTTTCAGAACAATTAATAAGTGTTAAGATTGAATTTGGTTAAGGGGCTTCCTGAATCCTTCTCTAATGTTGAAAATCAAGTCTGTGGGATCGTTCTAAAGGAAAACAAACAAGAAAATCCTTTAAAAACTCAATGAGGTACTCACATCTAGGCCACTAGAATTACTTCACATGGACCTTTTTGGCCCTACAAGAATTCTAAGTCTAAGTGGCAAAGAGATAGTGTTTGTAATCATTGATTTACTAGATTTACTTGGGTTATTTTCTGTCCCATAAAAGTGATGCTTGTCTTGAATTCACGAACTTTGTACCACTGTCTTAACACTTATCCATATAAAAATCAAAAATATTTTGACTGATCATGGTGGTGAATTTGAGAAACACATCATTTTCTGATTTTTGTGCTGAATTTCAAATTTTCCACAATTTTCTTCACCAAGAACTCCAGAACAAAAGGAGTTGTGGAAAGAAAGAACAGAACTCTTGTGGAAATGGCTAGAAACATGCTACTTAAGAGTAAACTTGCCCAAATCCTTCTGGGCTGAAGCTGTGAACACAGCCAATCACATACTCAATAGAGCATTGGTCAGACCAAAAATCAGAAAACCCCCTATGAATTATTGAAAAACAAAAAGCCAACTGTTTCCTATTTTAAAATCTTTGGGTGCAATGTTATGTACACAACAATAACAAAGAAAACCTTGAACAAATTTGATGCTAAAAGTCAGGAAGCTATCTTCCTTGGCTATTCTGAGTGTGTCAAGGGCTTCAAAGTGTACATTCTTAAAACTAAAACTGTTGAAGAATCTCCACATGTTATCTTTGATGAAAATTCCTTTTCAACTAACAATTCTAAATCTTGCAGGGAAAGACAAGACACTGAAGAGGATGAATTTGTTGTGGACTCTTCACCAACTGTTGAGGAGTTTGAAAACATTGAAGAGAACCTGAACACACCATCTCCAAGTGGCTCAGGTAACATTGTCCCAAAAGTGGGTACTTCTGAACAGGTAATTTCTGAACATAGGTTTTAAGAGATCACCCATTAGACAATGTGGTTGGCAATGTACTTGATAGAGTAGGACTAGATCATCATTCTTGCATGATAATGAAGAAGACCCACTAGCTCTAATCTCCCAAATTGAACCAAAGTCAATTGATGAGCCTTATCAAGTTCTGATTGGATAAATGCCATGCATGATGAACTTCATCAATTTGAAAGAAATCAAGTATGAGAATTAGTACCTAGACCTAGTGACCAAACAGTCATTGGCACTAGAGGGTTTTAAAAAACAAATTGAATGAATCTAGTCAGAATTAGAAATAAAGCTAGGCTAGTTGCAAAGGGGTACAATCAGAATTTGGAATTGATTTGAAGAATCATATGCCCCTGTAGCTAGACTGGAAGCAGTTAGAATTTTCCTTGCTTTTGCATCCTCATGAATTTCAAAGTTTATTAAATGGATGTCAAAAGTGCTTTTTAAATGGATATATTAAGGAAAATGTTTTGTTGACAACCTCTGGATTTGAAAATGAAATATATCCTAACCATGTTTTCAAGCTCAATAAGGCTCCTATGGTCTTAAGCAAGCTCCAAGAGCTTGGTATGACCGTTGAGTACCTTTTGCTTGAAAAAGGATACTCCAGAGGAATGTTGATCAAACTTTGTTCACAAAAACAGTAAGAAATCAAATAATTGTGGTCCAAATTTATGTTGATGACATAATTTTTGGCTCCACCAATAAAGGCCTATGCACTGAATTTTCAAATCAAATGAAGAAGAATTTGAAATGAGTTTAATGGGAGATTTAACATTTTTTTGGGATTGCAGGTTAACCAAACATCTGAAGGGATCTTCATTAGTCAAGCCAAGTATGTCAAGGAACTTCTCAAAAGGTTTGACTTTCAGACCTCAAGCATTCAAGCACACCTATTGCCATAAATGCTAAGCTAGAAGAAGACTCAAATGGTAAGTCAGTAGACCCAAAGACCTACAGAGGTATGATTGGCTCTCTACTCTATCTTACAACTTCTAGACCATATATTCAGTTTAGTGTGTGTTTGTGTGCTAGATTTCAGTCTAATCCTAAAGAAAGTCACATGTTAGCTGTTAAAAGAATTTCAAATATCTTGTTGGAACATGTGATTTAGGAATTTGGTATCCTGCTAATTGCAAGCTAGATTTGATTCCTATTGTGATGCTGACTATGCTGGGTTGTAAATTAGATAGAAAAAGCACAAGTGGCTTGTGTTTATTCCTAGGTGGGTGCCTTATTTCTTGGGCTTCCAAGAAGCAACATTCAGTTGCTCTGTCAATTGCAGAGGCTGAGTATGTTGCTGCTGGTAGGTGTGGAACCCAAATTCTTTGGGTGAAACATCAACTTCTCGATTACAACCAAGATTTAGGTTGTATACAGATTCTTTGTGATAATACAAGTGCAATAAATCTGTCTAAAAACCCCATTCAGCATTCTAGAACCAAGCATATTGAGATTAGGCATCACTTCTTGAGAGATGAGGTTGCAAAGAAGTCCTTTGAACTCCATTTCATTGAAACTGAAAACAAGTTGCTGACATTTTCACCAAACCCCTTCCTGAAAACAGTTTTCATCCTTGAGAAGAGAACTTGGTCTTTGTAAATGTCCACATTCATGATCTCTCTTTAGGTTGGGTTGAGTGTTATACACTGTCTAAGGGAGAGTTCTTTTCATATCATAACCCTGCTTCCTCCAGTTACATTGTCCATATCTCTCTCAATTCCACTTCCATTTCCTTTGGACAATAAAGTCTTCAACTCTTATTGTATTGAAATTTCTTGGTATATCAAATGGTGACTTGGAGAAGGACAGGTTATGCTTGTCTGAACACTTCACTATGCGAGAGTATATGTCTCCGCCAAGTACTAAGAAATGAATATGCAATTGTGAGGGGGAGCTTTATTGTTTAAAGAGAATCTTTCTTGATTTCAAAATCTTGCATATCTTTATTTTGATGAAAATGATGAAATCATCATCTAGGGGGAGCTAGAAAATTCACAAGTCATGATTTTTTGAAAAATTCATAACTTTTCTTGCATTTCATCAATTTCCTGCATGATGTCATCATTCAGATGTCTAGAGTCTCCAAATGATCCTTTGAGTGATCTATCATATTTTTTACTAATCAATTGTCAACTATATTTTTCAACCCACAAAAAACTCAGAATTCTTCCAAGATTGAAAACAACTTGTCTCTTGAATTTAAAACGACTCTTGTTTGCAACTGATGTTGGATAAAATTGATTTCTATCTTACAAAACTCTCAAATTTTGAAAACAACAAGAGCAATGACATTTGAGCTGAGAAACTGCACACCTTCACAATGAATGAAGTGTCATGCATGTCATGAGGCACTAATGTATCTCTGTTCAAAGGGGATAAAAATTCAAAATAAATTCAAATACAACAAAATTGTGCTATACTTTTTGATGATGACTGAGTAACTAGAAATATTGGCGTCTACAAAACGTATATTTCATGTCAAAAGGTCATCATTTACCACTTTGAGACTTAACAATGAATAAATCTTAAGTATCCAGGGACTATGGTGTGTAACAAGCACTAGTACTTGAGTGAAAAAGATTTATATCATTTGATAGTCTGTTGAAAAGACAAAATATATATGTGATGGAGTTTGTTTAGAAAGAACATTTCATTCATCATCATCAATTGTTTATTTAAGATTGTGTTTTATTTTCAAAGCAATTGTATTCAGTCTAGAGGATCTCTTTTATTTTTTTAAAGTTGAGAAATATGGTAGATTATAGTTGATTGTTAGATATACTATATCCTCAAATCATCATTTCATTGACTCAAGTCTTTGAATGCTCATATCCTATTGAAATTGCTTAAAACTTGAATTGTGATGAATTTTTGCAAAATATCACAAATGAATTTTTAAGTCTTCTTAAACATCCTTGAAATGACTATTTCTCTCATTAGTTTATCATTTTAAGGAAGTCCCAGAATAATTTAAAAAAGCTCACACAAAAATTCAAATTTCTTCAAAGGCCAGGTCGACACCATCCTATCTCGTGTCACACCATCCTAGGTCAGGTCGACACCATTCTTGCAGTGTCGACACTGCCCTCTTGCCAGAACTTTTAAATCGTGGGTTCCGGATAAGCCTTGTTGTTCCTGCGGGGTATTGCAAACTGCAAACCCTTTTTAGGCATCAGGTCGACCCGACGATGCTTTTCTTCTCATTTCGGCAAGAAATCCCCACACATTTCTCCCTCAATCAAAACATCCTTTCTCAATCTCTCTCTTCTCCTTCATCAAACACCCCGATTCCACTCCATCCTTGCAACCATGGTGAGAAGTTGGGTCCTCGCCGTGGAGCAAGATCTCAGGCCTCGTCTAGGCAAGCTCCGGCAGAGGATGATGTTCCTCAGTCGAGAAGAAGAACCAAAAGGCGGAATGACCCTGCAGAGCAACCCGGTCCTCTCTGCACCTAAGCCAGCAGCCAAGAGAGGTAGACCCTCTTCTTCAGGCAGAGGTAGGTTTCTAGACCAGAGATCTGGGCTCCCTTTCTGGAGATTCTACAGAGTCATCATCATCATCTCATTTGAGTCTTCCAAGTCTCAAGACACAACTAGTGAAGCAAAGCTCATTCTAAAGCCCAGGATAGTGGTTTATCAGATATTCAGCTAGCAGAAACATTCCAGAAATTCAGACCTTTCTCCTTTCAATCTGGTTACTATTATTTCTGAGTTTCAAATCAGTTATCCAAGACTTGTTAGGGAATTCTACAAAACCTGAAATGCACAGAAGGTTATAAACAAAGGTTAAGGGCATAGTTATTGACATGCCAACTGATAAAGCTGCCTCTATTTCAAAATACCAGATAAAGGGGCAGATTATCATGACTTTGAATTTGATCTACATGAAGCCTATTCCATCATGACATGCCTTCCTGCTGAGGATGCCTTGATCTAAAACAAACCCATGTTACCAGATTCAACACAAAATCATTTCCCCATGTGTGAGAGTCATCCACCACATATTGACCACAATCATTACCCCTCAAGGTGGTGGAAGAGACAGGCTAACAGATATATAGAGGTTCATTCTATATTGCATGGTAAAAGACATCAAAATCAACCTCCATGTAATAATGTATCAAATAATATCTGAAACAACAGGAAAGACCTCAAGAGATCTCTTCCATATGCTGCACATCTAACCTCAGTGTTCCAGCACTTTGGTGTGCCCTTGGAGAATGAGAAATCCCAGTCTATCCCTAAGTCCAACATCTATACCTTAAGAATTCAGAAATCATGGGATTTAGACTGGAGGGCAATCAAGTTAGGAGAGGGCCAGTTGTGGTTGAGGCCTCAAGCTCAAGAGGAACAGCCTCAAGATCAAGGGGACCAGCCCCAAGCTCAGGAGGAACAACCTCAAAATCAAGGGGACCAGCCCAAGCTCAAGAGGACCAGCCTCTAGCTGAAGGGGACCAGCCCCAAGGTCAAGAGGATCAGCCTCCCTTGAATGAGGATCAGCCTCAAGTCCCAACTGAAGGTGATATCCCAGTTCATGCCCCACTCTCACCTCAGTTTCAACCCTCATTCATACAATCTGAATCTCCAAACCCACATTTCAACCATCCACATCCTCTGGTGGGCCTTCTGTTCCACCAGAGTGTTTCCTTCTTAAATGAAAAATTTGAAACATTGAACTCCTCCATTCAAACCAGTCTGAAATATTTGAGTTGAGGATCAAAGATTGGAGAAAACTGTATCTGCTAAATTCATAGAACAAAAGCTGCCTTAGACTATGCAGCTCAAAGATTCAACAGATTGATTGGTACAATGGCAGATGCCTCATTATAGCTGAAGGAGCACCATCAAAAATTGAGACAGTTCTCAAGGGAATTTTGGCAAATTTCCAAGCTGATGTCTTCAACACCAAGCAGACATTCCATGAGATCACCAGCACTAGACTGTCTTTTGCTCATTTTGTGGATGATTTGGAGAGCATGAGGAACTTCAATGCACACATTGATACACAGATATCTGATTGACAAAAGAATTCAAGATCATGCAAAGGCCTGGTTGGTCAGCTGGATCATCTTCCTCTTCACAACCCATTGCAGCTGATCTAGCAAGAATTCAAGCTACCTTGATAGAAAATTCAGACAGAATGGAAACACTTCTTGCTCACAAAACTCACAACCATTCAAGATCAAATCAAGTCCAGCTTGACCTCATGGAGAAAAGATTGTCTGACATTGAGACCATTTACTTCCCATTCATCCTCCGCCTCCATCTTCTATTAATGTAATTTTTCTTTTGATGATGTCAAAGGGGGAGAAGAAAGAAGAGCAAGAAGAATGTTTGTAATCTTTTTGGAATGATTGTAATGGTTCTCTTGAATGAAATGAAATGCATTTTGCTTAGCTTGAATGAATTTCTCAGTTGTGAATGTGATTGAAAATCTTTATGTGAATGTGAATGAATGAATGCTTGTCAAGTTGCTTGACCTTCTTTATGCACTAACTTACTTCAAGTTACATTGTACTTCTCTAGTACAACCATCAATTGTGAATAAGCCATATTTAAAGGTCTTTAACAAGCATGAACATGAACAAAAATAAGGATATTGAATAACAAAAAATTGCTTAAAATTACATCTCATCAAAACCTCATTGTCATATGGATTTAATGTTGCCATCATAAAAATGGGGAGATTTTTGGGTTGAGTGTAATTTCATATCATTTCCCTCCTATTTGATGATGACAAATGTGATTGAATGCAATTATTTGGAACATGATAAATACAATTCACCTGAAATTTATATTCAAAAAGCATGCTTCAAAGCACACTTATCATTTGTACTCATAATAAAATATTTTACTAATGAGATATGTGTTTAATTTTCAGGTACAAACACTTTTTGCAAAAGAAGTGTCGACACACCCCACAATGGTGTCGACACAACAACCTAGATTCAAAGGCAAAAGGTGAGGAAGGTGAAGAAATGGAGACTGTCGACACAAGTCAAAGAGTGTGTCGACACGAGTTGCAAATTCCAGGTATTAGACTACTCAGGTCGACGCACTCTCAGGGCAGGTCGACACTGGACTCAGTTCCCAGAACAACATGTTTGCAGAATTGGGACAGCAGGTCGACGCAGGACCAGAGCAGGTCGACACTGGACTCAGTTCCCAGAACAGCATGTTTGCAGAATTGGGACAGCAGGTCGACGTAGGACCAGAGCAGGTCGACACTGGACTCAGTTCCCAGAACAGTTGTTTTCAAAACTGGGACAGCAGGTCGACACAACACCAAAGCAGGTCGACACTGGATCAGTTCCCAGAACAGCCTGTTTTAAGATTTGGGACAGTGTGTCGACACCACCACCAGGGCAGGTCGACACACTACGGAAAGATTGCAACTTAAATTGGATGTTTGCCACGTGTCAGCCTAGGGTGATGGTGTATCAACCTAGGATCGTGTGCCATTGTACCTAAAGGGTATCTTTGGAATCTTTTGGGTATAAAAGGCCCTCAATTGGCCATCCATCATGAAGAGACCCCAACGAACTCTCCAAGCCTCCAGAAAAGTTCCCTTTGGCGGCGAGAAGAGTTCATCTCCCTCTTCTTCTCTCGTGGTGTCTTCTGAAGACCAATTCTCATCAATTCGATTGTGATAATTGGAGTTTGATCCTTGAAGAATCAATTGAAGTGCCTCCAGGAAGCAGATCAAGTAGAAGCATCCATTGGAGAAGATTTCAAGGAAGATCCCCAAGTTCAATTGTGCAGAGCATCGGCTGGAACTTCAAGGATTCAAGCCTCTTCCCAATCTGAGCTTCGACAAGGGAGTACACTGAAGAACAAAGCCTTTTAACACTATTCTCAATGTACTTTTGTTCTTCTGAGACATCTTGAGATTGTGTAAGTGCTTCTGCATAACTCTCATGAATGTTCTCATGTCTGACATGATCTGCTGCTAGAAGATCCATGTCGTGTGTTGGTGTCTAGCATAGTCATTTGTGAGACGTCGTGCTCAGTTTGAGTTGTCAAACTCAAGTGGTTGTTGAGCAGTCTTGCTCAGGGATCTAGAGTAGTCTTGCTCTAGAGGTGTGTGAGTTGTAAACTCAAGTGTTGGAGTTGTCTGGCTCCAGTGGGTGTCTTACCCAAGTGTTTAGTGAATCCTCACTGGGTGTGAGGGGTGGATGTAGGAATCACATGGGTGATTTCCGAACCACCTAAAAATCTTTGTGCACTTGTCTATTTGTGGTTTGATTCTATCATCCGTTAGATGCTTGCATAGGATCGAACAAGATTCACTTAATCAACTGGTTTTCATATCTATTTCATCAACTCACTTAACATTTCATCAGATCTGTGTTTTTCACTGTTAAAATTGCCTATGATTATAAAAGTATTTTAAATTGCTTAAGCTTCTGCAGAAAGTGGCATAGATCTATTCATCCCCCCCCCTTCTAGATCTTATCCACACCTTTTCCTCGATCCTTCATACTTGTTTTTCCTTCTTTCCCAAGTCTAAGTTCAAGCTTGTAAATTACTCTAGTAACTTCCATTCGCCCAACATCATACTAGCTAGCATAGCTCCTGGTTGTCTACTTAGAGCGTCTGCCACTACGTTGGCTTTCCCAGGGTGATATTGAATGGTAAAGTCAAAGTCCTTAAGGTACTCTAACCACCTTCTTTGTCTCATGTTAAGCTTCTTCTGTGAGAATAAATATTTCAAGCTCTTGTGGTCAGAAAAGACTTTAAATTTCTCACCATAGATAAAATGCCTCCAAATCTTCAAGGCGAATACTACAACTGCTAACTCCAGGTCATGAACCAGGTAGTTCACTTCGTGGATCTTCAACTATCTTGAGGCATAAGCTATTACATTCCCTTGTTGCATTAAGACGCATCCCAGACCTGTTCCAGATGCATCTGAATAAATTTCAAATCCTCCCTCTTCAGTGGGTAAGGCGAGGCAGGAGCAGTAGTCAGAGACTTCTTCAAGTTGTTAAAGCTTTCTTCCCATCATCGGTCCACACAAACAGATTTTCCTTCCAGGTCAGCTTGGTTAACGGCACGGCAGTCTTTGGAAATCCTTTATAAACCTTCGTAATATCCTGCTAGACCTAGGAGCCCTGATCTCTGTGATGCTTGTCGTCCGTTCCCATTCAGTACAGCCAACCTTTGATGGATCAACCGCGATACCATCCTTGGTTTCCACATGCCCTAAAAAGGATACCTCCTCCAGCCAGAATTCACAGTTACTTAGCTTGGCATATAATTTGTTCTCCCTTAAAAATCTATAATGAGATCCTAAAATGCTCCTCATGCTCTTCCCATTGTCTAGGAATAGATCAATATATCATCGATGAATACCACCACAAATTTTCAAGATATGGGCGATAAATGCTATTCATCAACTGCATGAAAACTGCAGGGGCATTAGTTAGTCCGAAGGCATAACAATAAATTCATAATGCCCATACCTGCTTCGAAAGGCTGTCTTGTGAATGTCTTCTCCTTTGTATCCTCAATTGATGATAACCGGATCTGAATCTATTTAGAGAAGTATCTAGCTCCAGATAATTGATCAAACAACTCATCAATCCTTGGCAGAGGGTATTTTTCTTGATATTAACTGGTTTAGTTGTCTGTAATCTATACATAGCCTCATCGACCCAACTTTCTTCTTGACTAAGAAGAGGACAGGTGCAACCCCATTGCTATATGCTTGGTCGGATGAAACACTTCTCTAACATTTCCATCAGTTGCTCCTTAATTCCTTCAGTTCTGTGGGGGGACATTCTATATGGTGCCCTAGATACTGGTGCTGCTCTGCCAGGGACCAACTCGATGGTAAAATCGACCTCTCGCTTAGGAGGAATCCTGGCAAGTCTTCGGGAAAAACATCAACGTATTCGCTGACAACATGGATGTCCTCGCTCTTTGACTTCCTTTTTGTGATGACCACATTAGCAAGAAAGGCCATACAACCTTTCTCCCATCGTCACCACTATCTGCTTTCCTAACTCTTTGGCTTTTTATCAGCTAGTTCATTTACCCCGCCACTGGGCCTTTTCTTCCCAATGGTCGGCTGATACCTTCCTGTAAAGACACTTGCTCCCTTTTCCACGAGATTTCCCTTAATTCTTTCAGCAGTCTCCATGGCATCTTCCAGTACTGAGCCTTCTTTACATGTCAGCATAGGTCCTGAATGTCCATTGGCGCCAGTTGAGTGATGAACTGGGGCCTCAGACATTCAGAAAGCATTTTGCCTTCATCCTTTCTGTCCCATTAAGTGAACAACATATCGGACAGACGAGAGAATTGGGCTCATACTCGGCCACATTGAGTCCTCTCTGCTTCAAAGCCGCAAATTCGGCTGCTTTCCGCTCTTGGACCCTCTCAGAGAAGTACTTGGTGTTGAATTGCTCAATGAACTGAGCCCACATTAGTTTCTGACCATTCATGTTGCTTCTACCGACTCCCACCATGCCCTGCATCCTTTTCTAATTGGAAAGTCGCCAGCAGTACTTTGTTCTGGTCCATGCATTGCATGACCCTGAATATCCTTCAATTTCCTTAACCAATGTTCATCAACATCTGGGTCAGTACTCCCCCCAAACCTAGGCGGATCCATATTCAAAAAATTTCGATGGAGATCACCGGCTCCGCTGTTACCTCCACCGGGTGGCTTGTAGATATAGCCTGAGTCAAGTTCTTATTGTTAGTTGCATGTTCCTAGCCTGGGCACGTTCAGCGGCCATTGAGGTAATAAGTCCTTCAAGATAATATGAGTCAGTCATCTAAATGTATCACATGTGTCTTCTATCCCCATGGTTCTACCCATGCTCACAATAGGTACGACAGATGTTGACTCGTGTGATCTAATTTCATTCTATGTGCCTATTTCCCATGGACCCTAAAGTTTAGGCTGTGATACCAACTGTCACGCCCCGATATTTAGCAGCGGAATAAATACCGGGGGACGTGAACGATACAAATAGACGTATCACAGTTGAATAACGCAGAGTCACAATTGAACAAAAGGACACATTTGAGACTATAGTATGGTAACCAAAAATATACTTTATTCCATTCCATTCAACTAATTACAACCTTACATAGAAAGAACCAGGTAAAGGGTTCATTATTCAAATAAAACATCCAGAAAAGTTTCACTATTATATAGACTACTCAAATATCTACTCCTAAACTGTCAACTACTCATATGGCGGGTGCTCATCCCTCTTGCCCTGTCCCATCCGACTCCTCTGGTTCCTCATCACTACCTGAAAGGGCAGGTTGAAGGGTGAGCGAACTAGCTCAGTAGGATTTACATCTCAATATTGTGTGAGCACTAATATACATGATTAACATTTTATATAGGCAGATATGCACATGAATATGATGACATGCATGCTTTTCTAACAAGTTGAAAGCAAGGAATAGAATGGATGACATATAAATCAAATATCGAATTGTATATACAATGGACAGATATTCAAGAGTAGAATCATATTAAAAGAGTTGGCCATATTCAAGAATTCATGTATCACATGAACAGACGTATCATTCAAATCTTATCATATCAGATCAAATCAAACTTATCATATCAAACGAAGGCACATTTCCACTAATCTTGCTTATTCGTTGTGCTATGCCAAGCACGAGAAGTCCCTACTCCCGCGGTTAATAAGTACGTTGGGGCGGTCCTCCCCAGGACCGGACCAGGCCCCTTTTGCATAGGCATTGGTCAAATGGACTGAATCCCATATTGTGCCGAACAAACATATTCATATTATGGTCACAGAGTTTCAATGATAAGCTCATAGTAAAAGGACAGAGCATTCATAGAGTCAAAGTATGCAATTAGCTCAGAGACAAAAGGCAGTTAATGACGTATCATGTTCATAATCCATTAATTTCTTGACATGAGGATGTTTCAACAGACAGATCGTATGCAGGACTGTGTTTTCTATCTCCAGTGTACTTCATGGTACACCGCTCGGCCTCTATGTGGAAATCCATAGAGAGCGGAGACTACGGAGGTCTTAAGGAAAAGATTGCTAGTCTACCAATTCAGATAATCGGCAGAGAGCTCCCAATTCCCCAAAAGGGTTGCCTAGTCGTACAAATTGTAAGTGACGAGTCACGGATCTTTCCTAGCATGTATGCATATGGACAATTAATTAATGAACACCGAAAACATGTACTATTGAAACTCATAGCAATCATGACATTAACTCCACTAGCAAGTCCATACTAACAGTATTCATCCACACATTCATATCATATTCTTATCATTCAGTTGACAAAGAGGAAAATCACAAGATAATCCAATGAACATAAGGACAATCACAATTACACTTAGAATCATATTCGTATCATTACCATTTTTCTTCATGGGTTGATTTCTTTTAGGTCCATGCATACTATATAACATCATGCACCTGCCTAGAAACACCATGCAATGATCAGACCCAAACATGCATTATTTTTGCAAAGGTAGTGTCGATACACCCCTTACTGGTGTTGACACAATGCTTCAAACACAATGCAAAATAATGAAGGACTGGTCAAGTAGTGTCACACTAGAGACAGCTCCAAGAAAACCTTCTGTCCAATTCTGGACAGTGTGTCGCACTAGATCAACTAGTGTCGACACTAGAGATCCCCCAGAAACCCTTCTGGCCAATTCGAACAGTGTGTCGCACTAGATCAACTAGTGTCGACCTAGATGTAACACCCAGAATCCCATTACCAGTAACAACCAGTAACCCGAATTCTGACCCGCTAACCCACGAGACAAGCTCGGAAGGGTAGGAAGTGAAGTCCGAGGAGACTATATGTAAGAAGATACACACCATGCAAAGCAGTAAATTCCACTATATGAACATATCATACCAATCTCAGAGTCTGAGACAAGTACAGAGTACAGAAGTACAACAAAAAGGTACAACTCACTGCAGCTAGGGAGCACCAACACCGGAGTGGCTAGACTCGCCTGGAACGGGAGTCGACGAAGACCCACCTGAAAGGGAAGGGAGTGAGAGTCTCAAGAAAAGGACCCAGTAGGGAAAAGTAACCCCACCGACACTAAACTAAAGTGCGGAAAGTAAAACTGAAAGTAAGTACACTCGCACCACAACAAAAAACTGTAAACCACGCGGCTCAGTAACACACACTCACACACATAGCAAGTAGGACTCAGCTAGGGTCTGTGGCTCGGCGTCCCGTCACCACAGAGGCTCTCAACCCCAGCCACGTGTGCACACTACAGACGCTCTCTCCGCGTCTGGTCCACGACTGTTTTTTCCCCTACGCTTGACCCTAGCGGTAGAGAAGGGGCTCCACGGAGACCGGCTCAAAACCACCAAAAGAGTACGCACAGGACAGAGTCGCACTCGATGTCCCGGCTCACTAGCGGAGGACAACCACACGCTAGTCGTCTAGACGGAGTCGCACCCACGCCTAGGTAACACAACAGAAACGGGTACACGGTAACGCAACGCGCGTACACAACAGACGGAACACACTCAACGTCTGAAACCCCGTACAGTGTAAACACCTCGTGCCACAAACAACTACTCTTATGCACAGGCGGAGTCACACTCTAAGCCTGGCCCACTTGTGCTATTAGGGCGGACATCACATGTCAATCGCCTCTAATCACACAGCTTAAGTCTGCTGGGAGACAGGATATAACGGCCACATCGATTGCCGCCAATCAAGATAAACGGCAACCCCTATGCCGCCAAAAATAACTAAACGGCAATCGACCTTGTCGTTTAACTCATCCCTGAAGATCTCAACGTCAACAGATGTGGACGTTGATATCTTCAGTCCCCCATACCCAGAACTGAACCGAATCAGTCTCAATGGGCAGAAACACTTAACTAAACTCTGACTGATGGAGGAAACACTTCCTCTCATCAATCTCACTACCAGAACATCAAAATAGACAATCTAACACCTAGATTATCCAAACCACCCTCAATTCCGGCATGATATAACCCAACCCTAAACCATGATTTGCACATCAATTAAGTTATTGGACATGCTGGTTTGATGGGGAAGGTTATAGGGGTTAAGTCCCTACCTCAGAACGCTTAATCATCCCAAACAACCACCAATCGCGCCGGATCTCCCCGAAGACTCCGCGCAAATCACGCCAAAACCTTGCGATTCCCGCCCGATCTAGCAACGCCACGATCCAGGGGCTTTCTACGAGCTCAAATCACTCAACAGATGCTACAGGAACAAGAAAGGCTAAGGTGGAAGGAAGGAGAGGAAAGGAAGAAGAAGCTCTGCTCTCGGGCTGTCCTATTTCAACAGGACTGGTTAGTCGACGTCAACATCTATGGCCGCCAACTGAACCGCCTACAGATTAACGTCCACATAGCTTGTCGTTGAGTTCAAGATCAAACGTCCACATCGCTGGACGCTGACTCAGACTCAATGGCAAGCCCTGGCCGTCAACTACACAGACCTCTACAGACCCAATAAGGATCCTTAAAGACCCGAGACCTTACAGCTCTCCCCCCTTAAGGAATTTTGTCCTCAAAATTCAAACAACACAAGGAAAGAAGAACTCACCAAAGAGGTACGAAAATGCTCGCGCATTTCGTCCTCCCGCTCCCATGTCGACTCACCACCGGAGTGCCGCTGCCACGCAACACGAACTAAAGGGATTGCCTTGTTCCTCAACCTCTGAACTCGGCGATCCTCAATGTGCAATAGAACTCTGGTACAGTCAACACTGGAGTCACCTCAGACCACTCTGCACTCTGCAGAACGTGAGACTCGTCAGCAAGATATCTCCGAAGCATCGACACGTGGAACACGTCGTGCACTGCTGCCAACTCTGACGGAAGCTCAAGTCTGTACGCCAAACCTCCGACACGCTCAGAAATGGTGAAAGGCCTAATAAAGCGAGGACTCAACTTTCCACGCTTACCGAACCTCACCACTCCCTTCATAGGAGACACACGAACAAACACCTGGTCTCCTACCTGAAACTCGAGCGGTCGTCTGCGCTGATCTGCATAACTCTTCTGCCGACTCTGAGCTGACTGAAGCCTCTGTCTCACAAGCTGAACTACCTCACTGACTGCTGAACCAACTCCGGCCCCGTGACAACTCGTTCGCCACCTCGAACCAGTCAAGAGGAGTGCGACACGGTCGTCCGTACAAAGCCTCATATGGTGCCAAACCGATACTGGAGTGGTAACTATTATTATATGCAAACTCGACCAACGGCAAGTGAACTGTCCACGACCCCTGCCACTCCAGGCAACAAGCTCTAAGCATGTCCTCCAAAGTCTGGATAGTCCGCTCTGACTGACCGTCTGACTGAGGGTGGTAGGCGGAACTAAAAGCCAACTCTGTCCCCAAAGCTCTCTGGAAACTGCGCCAGAACCCGAAGTGAAGCGAGGATCTCTGTCTGACACAATAGAGATCGCACTCCATGCAAAGGAACAATCCGCTCTACGTACAACGCGGCCAACCTACTCACACACACCCCAACTAGTCCTGACAGGCAAGAATCTGCAGTCTTCGTCAATCTGTCCACAAGAACCCAAATGCTATCAAAACCTCCAGCTGTCCTCGGCAAACCACAAACAAAGTCAGTCGTAACATGGTCCCACTTCCACATCGGAATCTCTAACGGCTGCACAAGTCCTCCCGACGCTGATGTTCGGCCTTCACCTGCTGACAGACCAAACACCTAGCAACAAACCGCTATGTCTCTCTTCATCCCAGGCCACCAAAACTGACGTCTCAACCTGTGGTACATCTTGGTCGCCCCTGGATGAATAGAGTACTTGGAACCATGTGCCTCCTGCAACACGACTCTCCTAATAGACTCCTCAACAGGAACATAGAGTCTACCTCAGAACCTAACAGTCCCGTCCTCACAAAGCTCAACCTCTGGAAAGCAACACACTGCACAACTCGGGATCTGCCTGCTGAGCCTCAGCAACCTGTCTCACAACGGGAGCTGCTAACAAACTGCCCAACACACACTGATGACGACTGGAAGAAACTCTGAAAGATCCCTCTGTCGCAGACTGCCACAACTGCACACTCTCTAAGCATCAGATGACTCATCTGTGCTTTCCTACTCAAGGCATCTGCAACTACATTCGCCTTTCCAGGCTTATACTCAATGCTGAAATCATAGTCCTTCAGATATTCCATCCATCGACGCTGCTCATATTCAGATCCCTCTGAGAAAACACATATCTCAAACTCTGGTGGTCGGTACGGACTACAAAACTCACTCCGTACAGGTAAAGACGCCAAATCCGCAAAGCAAACACCACAGCTGCAAGCTCTAGGTCGTGGGTCGGGTAACTCTCCTCGTGGGGCTTAAGCTGGCGAGACGCATAAGCCACCACTCGGCCTTGCTGCATCAAGACCGCACCCAAACCAACACCTGAAGCATCTGTGCAAACCTCAAAACCCTCCTCACCTGAAGGTAAGGCAAGAACTGGCGCCGACGTAAGCAGACGTTTCAACTCTATGAAACTCTGCTCACACTGCCGACCACTCAAACGGAACTCCCTTTCTCGTCAACCGAGTCAAGGGTGCAGCAACCTGAGAAAATCTCGAACAAACCTGCGGTAGTAACCTGCCAAACCCAGAAAGCTACGAATCTCAGACACAGATCTGGGACTCTCCCACTGCAAAAACTGCCTCAACCTTCGCTGGATCTACTGAAACTCCCTCACCTGAGATCACGTGCCCCAAAAGTGAACCTGTTGTAGCCAAAACTCACACTTGCTAAGTTTAGCATACAACTGGTGCTCTCGCAAAGTCTGCAACACGATCCTCAGGTGCTCGGCGTGCTCCTCCTCCGAAGCGGAGTACACCAGAATGTCGTCACAAACACTACGACAAACCGGTCCAAGAACTGGTGGAACACCCGGTGCATCAGATCCATGAAGGCCGCTGGAGCATTGGTGAGCCCAAACGGCATCACCAAAAACTCAAAGTGTCCATATCTGGTCCGAAAAGCAGTCCTCTCAATGTCCGAATCTCTAATCCGCAACTGATAGTAGCCCGACCTCAAGTCAATCTTCGAGAAGACACAGCAGACTGAAGCTGATCAAAGAGATCATCAATCCTAGGCAAAGGATACCTATTCTTGATGGTCACTTGATTTAGCTTCCTATAATCGATACACAATCTCAGGCTACCATCCTTCTTCCGGACAAACAAAACAGGTGACCCCCACGGAGAAAAGCTAGGACGAATATAGCCCTTCTCCAACAACTCCTCAAGCTGCCTCTTCAACTCCCTCAACTCTGCTGGTGCCATACGGTACGGTGTCTGCGCAAAAGGTAAAGTGCCAGGAACCAACTCTACAGTAACTCAATCTCTCTCTCTGGTGGCAAACAGGCAACTCTTCCCTGAAAAAATCCGGAACTCACACACTACGGGAATGTCTCCCACTCCCGAGGCAATCTGGTCAAGAGTCCTGCAGAAACTAGGAAACCCTGACAACCAGAAGCAAGCAACCTCCCTGCCCTCAAGCAGAAACTAAAAAGCGAGAAGTAAGAGGTACGATACCCTGGAAGTAGAACGCCGCTGCTCCAGGTATCCGCAAGTGCACCCTCTTCTTCTGGCAATCCATACTGCACCATACCGCTCTAACCAGTCCATACCCAAAATCACATCATAATCATGCAACTGCAGGCAAACAACGGGCTAACAAAACTGATCCTGCAACTGCACAGGTACCTCCTCGAGACAGTAGGACGTAAGGACAAAGTCCCCCGTCGGCAACTCCACTGCTAACTCAACAGACTCTCCCGAACTCAACTCTCCAAGGGAGTCTAAAAGTCCTCAGACACAAAAGAGTGAGAGGCACCGGAATCAAACAAATCTAGTTGCATAACCAAAACTGAAATAGTACCTTCCACCAGGTGAGCTGCCTCCGCGTCTGCACGAGTCAAGTGGGTAACACGACCTCTACCTCTCGACCCCCAGAACCTCCGGTCTGCTGACGCTCTGCTGCACGGTGCCTGCTGCTGCTGCTGCTGCTGCTGCACTCGGGGCTGCGACTGGGTCTGCTGCTGCGGCACACGAGGTAACAAAGGACAATCTCGCGCCATATGACCCATCTGGTCACACCGGTAACACTGCCCAGCAAAAGTACGCTGTACCTACTGCGAAGGCTGACCTGTCGGCTGCTGAACACTCCCAACCGACTGCTGCCTCTGCTCTGCCTGCCTCCTATCACGCCGAAACTTCCTCCGAGATCCTGACTTCGCCGACGTCCCAGTAGAAGTGGACGCGTAAGAAGTCGTAGTCCTCGTGGTCGTCTGCACAGTACCCTGCTGCTGGCGAGGCTGGGAAGGAACTACCTGCGTCTGAACCTCTGCGCTCCGAGCACGAGTCCGCAAGGTGTCTGCCTCCAACGCTGCCGCTGTCTGATAGGCCGCATCCAAGTCTGTGACACGAGCAACTATCAGCGCCTGCCTGAGCTCTGGCCTCAAGCCTCTCACAAACTGCTGAGTCCTCAGACCCTCATCTCCCATAATCTGCGGAGCAAGTAACAACCTCTCCGTCCGGACGTAAGTAGGACAGAAGGCTCTCTCAAAGAAACAACAAACTCCTGCCACGGATCTGTCTCAGTGGGCGAGACTGAAAAGTAGTCTCCCACTCAGCGGACCACCAAGTCAACGCCTGCGCTTGCAACTGGTAACTGGCTAGGAGCACTCGCTCCTCTGGAACACACTCCATGGAACGAAAAGTCCGCTCCACTGCATCTAGCCAAGCTCGCGCTACATCTGGATCAGGCTGGCCCAAAAACTGAGGAGGCTGAAACTGCAAAAACTCCCTCAACACCCTCCCAGTACCACCCTGGGGTACCGGCGCGTCACGGTGCTGAGCAACAAACTGAGCCATCCCCTCAAGAAAAGAGTCATGTCTAATCCCTGAGCTACCTGAGGTGGAGGTGGCGGCGGAACAATACCACTATGTGCGTCCTGTGGCAAAGGCTGCGTCTGCTGAGGTGGCGGAGCATCTCCAACCTCCGGACGAGTCGCCTGCTCGGCTACTCCCTCTCTAGGACGTCGCCTAGGCGCCATAGAACTACACACAGAACAAAAATACACACATAAATACACTAACTAACTCCGGGCTACATAGCTGCACTGTACTCTTTAGACTCTGAGTTAACATGATGGGTATTTCCTTATATATATCTCATCAGACCACGCTCTGATACCAAACTGTAACGACCCAGAATCCGCATTACCAGTAACAACCAGTAACCCGAATTCTGACCCGCTAACCCACGAGACAAGCTCGGAAGGGTAGGAAGTGAAAGTCCGAGGAGACTATATGTAAGAAGATACACACCATGCAAAGCAGTAAAATTCCATTATATGAACATATCATACACAATCTCAGAGTCTGAGACAAAGTACAGAGTACAGAAGTACAACAAAAAGGTACAACTCACTGCAGCTAGGGAGCACCAACACCGGAGTGGCTAGACTCGCCTGGAACGGGAGTCGACGAAGACCCACCTGAAAGGGAAGGGAGTGAGTCTCAAGAAAAGTGACCCGTAGGGAAAAGTAACCCCACCGGCAACTAAACTAAAGTGCGGAAAGTAAAAACTGAAAGTAGTACACGTGCACCACAACACAAAACTGTAAACTACGCGGCTCAGTAACACACACTCACACACACAGCAAGTAGGACTCAGCTAGGGTCTGTGGCTCGGCGTCCCGTCACCACAGAGGCTCTCAACCCCAGCCACGTGTGCACACTACAGACGCTCTCTCTCGCGTCTGGTCCACGACTGGTTTTTCCCCTACGCTTGACCCTAGCGGTAGAGAAGGGGCTCCACGGAGACCGGCTCAAAACCACCAAAAGGAGTACGCACAGGACAGAGTCGCACTCGATGTCCCGGCTCACTAGCGGAGGACAACCACACGCTAGTCGTCTAGACGGAGTCGCACCCACGCCTAGGGTAACACAACAGAAACGGGTACACGGTAACGCAACGCGCGTACAACAGACGGAACACACTCAACGTCTGAAACCCCGTACAGTAGTAAACACCTCGTGCCACACAACAACTACTCTTATGCACAGGCGGAGTCACACTCTAAGCCTGGCCCACTTGTTATTAGGGCGGGACATCACATGTCAATCGCCTCTAATCACACAGCTTAAGTCTGCTGGGAGACAGGATATAAACGGCCACATCGATTGCGCCAATCAGAGATAAACGGCAACCCCTATGCCGCCAACCAAAAATAACTAAACGGCAATCGACCTTGTCGTCTAACTCATCCCTGAAGATCTCAACGTCAACAGATGTGGCGTTGATATCTTCAGTCCCCACATACCCAGAACTGAACCGAATCAGTCCCAATGGGGAAGAAGAAACCACTTAACTAAACTACTGACTGATGGAGGGAAACACTTCCTCTCATCATCTACACTACCAGACATCATAATTAGACAATCTAACACCTAGATTATCCAAACCACCCTCAATTCTGGCATGATATAACCCAAACCCTAAACCATGATTTGCACATCAATTAAGTTAATTGGACATGCTGGTTTGATGGGGAAGGTTATAGGGGTTAAGTCCCTACCTCAGAACGCTTAATCAATCCCCAAACAACCACCAATCGCGCCGGATCTCCCCAAAGACTCCGCGCGAATCACGCCAAAACCTTGCGATTCCCGCCCGATCTAGCAATGCCACACGATCCAGGGGCTTTCCACGAGCTCAAATCACTCAACAGATGCTACAGGAAACAAGAAAGGCTAAGGTGGAAGGAAGGAGAGGAAAGGAGAAGAAGAAGCTCTGCTCTCGGGCTGTCCTATTTCAACAGGACTGGTTAGTTGACGTCAACATCTATGGCCGCCAACTGAACCGCCTACAGATTAACATCCACATAGCTTTTCGTTGAGTTCAAGATCAGACGTCCACATCGCTGGACGCTGACTCAGACTCAACGGCAAGCCCTGGCCGTCAACTACACAGGACCTCTACAGACCCAATAAGGATCCATTAAAGACCTGAGACCTTACACTAGAGACCTTCCCAGAACACCTTTTGGGCTGATTTGGGACAGTGTGTCGACACTAGATCAACTAGTGTCAACACTAGAGGCCCTCCAGAAAAAAAACATATAGGTCAAGTGTAACCTGGAAACACATCTCATGCAGCAATTTACTTACCCTGCTTATAACTCTCTACCGAATGACATTTAGACAAAACGTTCAACACGAAATATGACGAGGACAAAGTAGAAGAACTTTGATGTTGGGAGTTTGATCTAATTCGGTCTCGAATCCCGAGCAATACATGCAGAACATAAAGCTATGTGTAGCCTGAAATCACAGTATCAGGCAGCGACTATCTTACCATGCTTATAACTCTCTAAAGAAAGACTTTTGGACAAAACGTCCAACTTAAAAGATGATTGTGACTACAAGTATAAGAACTTTCATGAAAGGAAGTTTAGTTTAATTCGGTCTCTATTCGCGTGCATAATAAGAACAACGGGAAAAGCCCTAACTGTGTGCGACTTAGGGAAAACTACGAATACACAATGTGTACTCCATGAAACTTAGTCAAACCAAGTGCAAATGAACCTAGACTCAAAGATCTACATGATGGTGTTGGTTTTCTTTAATCTTGGCCCGAGAACACCTACCTTTGAATGCTAAGAACTCTCTGCAGATTTCTGGGTTGGTTGATGTAGGGAGGTTGTGGAGGACTACGTTTCCCCAGCCGTTCTCCACTCCTCCAGCGCTACAAACTTGCTGTACACGACCCCAACTTGTTGCTAAACCTTCCCCAAGAGTTTTAGAATGAGTTCTTATAGATTTATGGTGTACCAACAAGTCCTAACAGGACTAGGAAAGGGGCTGCGAATTCTGTTTCCTACTTTCCATAAAATCTGGGATTCTCTCACCCAAAGGAGGTAGCAAAGGTTAGGAAACCACCTCTTAGGGTTGGGTTTGGTTTTGGCTTACCTTACATGACTAATCAGCCATATTTTAACCCTAAATTGCCCTCCCTAATTACTGCATAATTACATACACGAATTTCTGGGTATTTTCTTGTCCCAATTTTATCCTGGGCCAAATGTGCTCCATTGGCCCAATCTTGTTAATGGGTCATTAATACATAATGTTGTAAGTCTCTCCAACATGTTTATTTAATTATGGTTGTGTTATTTTTCCCGCATTAACCATTTCCTCGATGTGTTTCCTCTCGTACGATAATGGTACGTAAGTTTTTTATCGTTCCAATAATACGGAATTTATTTATTCTCCTTAAATTCTAAATCACTAAATTTCCAGGGTGTTACATCCGGCCCTCTCCCCCTCCACGACCGCCACCCCCTCAAGCCCTCCCACTTCCGGCCCCCTCCCCCTCCACAACCCCCTCCCCTGCCAGCCCCCCCTCCCCTTCCGGCCCCCTCCCCCTCCACGACCCCCACCCCTGCCAGCCCCCCTCCCACTTCTGGCCCCCTCCCCCTCAACGACCCCCACCCCTGCCAGCCCCCCTCCCACTTCCGGCCCCCTCCCCCTCCACGACCCCCACCCCTGCCAGCCCCCCTCCCCCTCCACGACCCCCACCCCTGCCAGCCCCCCTCCCACTTCTGGCCCCCTCCCCTTTCGCCCCCTTTCGCCAACCCTCCCCCTCCACGACCCCCACCCCTGGCAGCCCCCCTCCCACTTCCGGCCCCCCCTCCCCCTCCACGACCCCCACCCCTGCCAGCCCCCCTCCCACTTCTGGCCCCCTCCCCCTCCACGACCCCCACCCCTACCATCCCCCTTCCCACTTCCGGCCCCCTCCCCTTCCGGCCCCCTCCCCCTCCATGACCCCCACCCCTGCCGAAGACTTATTTTTCGGTTTTCAATCAAGGCCATCTGCAGAAAAGAGAACACAAACTATTGTATCTGTGTAAAAACTTTCATGTACATATCATATTATTTTATTTTCAATCAAAGCCATCAAATCTCCTTTAGAATCATGAATTGCATTTATAAAACTACATACATACATCTCCATACTATAATCCATCCTGTCTTAATTCGTATATTAGAATAAAGGGTGGAAAATAAAGTCAACCTTAATTTTCAGAAAAGAAACCGATGGCCAATGAAAGTGGATAGTACACTAGAAAACTTCCAAAAAAGTGGGCTTGATTGGTGTATTGGGTCTATTTCTCTTCAAACAACAATCGTCGTATTTCTAAGTCCAGACTTGAGCCCAATCCATCTGCACCGGTCGGCATATGCTGACAGGAATGTCACTGTTCACAAGTCAAAGCAGAATCCTGATGCCATCTGCTAACACAACTATGGGACACTGTCAGCCGTATCGAGCCAAAAAGTTCATCTGATTTAAAGCCTCTAAGAAGACTAAACAGAGATACCATTATTCAGGGACCCATCTGTGTTCCCATACAAGAGGTGTAAAGCGCACTTGTAATTATATATACTACGATAATACATAGAAAAAAAAAAGATTTTAGAATAAAACTTGATGCACCACATGCACTGTTGCGCATTTTTTTACCCCCCTGCGGTAGCTAAGATTGTAGGGCGTCAGTATACCAAGACAACTCGATCTGGCTAAGGCCATTTGACTCATCAATGTTGAGCTGTAGCCTGGAGGACAAGTATGTGGTTTGGTCGGTCTGAAGCCTGTCTTTTTTCCCCTTGGGGATCTTTGTCACAGTGAAGAGTACAACTCAGACATTAGAAAGACTCACCTACTTAACCTACAATATTTAAATTTGGTGGCTGATCCATCTAGTTGCTCAGCTGGGGCAGTCGGCTTGTTGTGTGTTTGAAACCCCTTCTGCTTCCCATAAAAGTATGTTTACATAATTATATATTTCGGGTTAATTTTTTCATGTGGAAGGATTAGGTAAGTAAGAGAAACTACCTACATACATCTCCATATATGTATAGATGGTCCAAAAAAAAAAAAATAGTACATCCCAATTTAGGAAAAAAAAATTAGTACAAACTCTTCATTCTAGATATTAGTTTCTTTTACCCTTAATTGTTCACTTTCAGTTTAATGATTAGTATTACACATCTTATTTTAATATATTTGTTTAGTATTGCACATGTTTATATGTAATTCATGTACATGTATGTATGAATTTGGTTTATTATTGCACTTGTTCACATGTATGATTTTGTTATCATATTCCTTTCATATTTATTTGGGTTCTAAATTTGATCTATGCATGTATAGCATTTTTTCACTGCACACACCTCACGAGTGCGTGTTAAGCCCGTGTCAATGAACCTTCCCATTCAAAACTTTGAGATTGATGTGCACGAGTCTTATTTTCAATGATGAGAACGTGTATATCTAACTCAAAGTCTTGAATTGTCCCGTTTTGGACAGTCTGTGAATGTTTGATCGCAGTTAGGTGGTCATTTATTATGTGTTTATATTATTGGTTAAAAATTTCGGGTGCGTCTACTCACTCCTCTTTGATATACCTTTATTGATTTAGAATATTTTCTTAACCACTTATTAGTAAGTGTTGAAGAAAATATCTTGATCAATAAATATTTTTGGTATATCGGAGAGGTGTGGGTAGATGCTGCCGAAATTTTCAGCAAATAATACAAACACATAGTAAATGGTCATCTAAGTGCGATCAAATATTCACAGATCGGTAAAAAGTGATATTCTAAATAATATATCCTACCTATTCATTTTGACTTACTCGAACGATGTGAGGGTGTGTTGGATTTTAACTCGTGACATGACATTTAATCTGTGTAGGAAAAATGTCTTATGAGAATCGGTCATGGATGTACCGTGGAATAGTGAATGGAGTTGTGACCGAGGAGTTTAAAGACGGAGTTGACAGTTTTATTCAGTTTGCATTGAGTAATTCATCAGTAGCAGTTGATCCGATGGGTAACATCCGATGTCCGTGTTCGACTTGTAAGAACAGAAAGTGGATATCGACATGGGATGTGCAGCATCATTTGTATACGAGAGGATTTATTTCCCATTATGAGTTATGGTCGTCTCATGGTGAGCTGAATATTCAGTCGTCTGCACCAGCTAATTACTTTGCCTCCACAAGTACGTACGTAGACATGGTTGTCGATGTTGCTGGTCCGGAGTTCAATATTCATGAAGATCAAACAAATGAAGAAGTGTTGAATGATACAGCTCAAAGATTTTATCAGTTACTTCAAGATGCTGATGGGCCATTATGGGATGGTTGTGAGAAGGATACACGGTTGTCTACAGTGTCGCAGCTACTGAATTTGAAATCTGAATTTCATATGAGCGTCAGTTGTTTTGACCGGCTTCTCTTACTCGTCAAGAGTATGCTTCCTTAATCAGAGAGGTTACCTGCTGACTTTTACCATGCAAAGAAGATGGTGAATGATCTGGGGCTTGGTTTTATGAAAATTGATACATGTCCGAATCACTGTATGCTGTACTACAAAGATGATGCGGAGAAGACATCATGCTGTATTTGTAAACATGATAGATTCAAGCCCAAGAGAGGGGACAAGTCAAAGCAGAAGGATGTTCCGTATAAGTCATTGCGGTACTTTCCGATCACACCCAGATTGCAGCGGTTGTTCATGTCCCCGAAGACAGCTGGACATATGACTTGGCATGCGGAAACAGTCCATCGTGACGAAGGTGAAATGAGTCATTCTGCCGATGGTGAAGCTTAGGCTCATTTTAGCCGTACTCATCCTTACTTCTCAAGGGATCCACGCAACGTGCGGCTGGGTTTATGCACAGACGGTTTCAATCCATTCGGAGGCTCGGTGGCATCTTACTCATGTTGGCCAGTATTCCTAACACCGTATAACCTTCCGCCAGGCATGTGCATGAAGCGTGAGAATCTGTTCCTTTCATTGCTGATTTCGGGTCCAAAAAGTCTAGGAAAAAATAGAATTTCAATTTGAAGGCTGCATTAATGTGGACAATAAGTGACTTTCCAGCATATGACATGTTATCTGCTCCACACAGCCAGCACCTCAGGTCAGTATTAGTATTAATTTCATATACTTTGGATGAGATGAATCCACTAAAGAATGTCAACAGTGAAAAAAAGAAATCTAAATTAATTAACCTAACATAAGTGTAAAGGGCGTTCAATTGACGGATCTTAAAAAAACCTGTCTAGAGGGTCAAAACACACAACCCGGTGGTCCAAAATCCCAAATAGGGATCCGATCGGTGTGCCGTTTTCTCCGACACGACCGGGTGGGTTAAAGTGACGTGTGGGAACTGACGGAATACAATTTGGATCCCCGGATTGTGTTCGGCGTTGAAATGACGAATATAAAAAATAGCCAAGTATATATAAAGGGCTAAAACCTACAAGCCGAGGTCCAAAATCTCAAATAGGGATCGGATCGGTGTGCTGTTTGCTCCGACACGACCGAGTGGGTTAAAGTGACGTGTGGGAACTGACGGAATCCAATTTGGACTCCCGGGTTGGGTTGGGCGTTCAATTGATGGATCTAAAAAACACCCAAGTATATATAAAGGTTCAAAACCTACAACCCGGGGGTTCAAAATCCCAAATAAAGATCAGATCGGCGTGTCGTTTGCTCCCACATGACCGGGTGGGTTAAAGTGAAGTGTGGGAACTGACGGAATCCAATTTGGATCCCCGGATTGGGTTCGGCGTTGAAATGACGGATTTAAAAAACACCCAAGTATATATAAAGGGTCAAAACCTACAACCCGGTGGTCCAAAATACCAAATAAGGATCGGATCGGCATGTCGTTTGCTTCGACACGACCGGGTGGGTTAAAGTGACGTGTGAGAACTAACGGAATCCAATTTGGATCCCCGGATTGGGTTCGGCGTTGAAATGACGGATCTAAAAAACACCCAAGAAACGACGTATCTAAAAATTGTATCTAATTAAACTTGAGAAATAATCACATATTTTAAATTTAATTTTTGAAAATAATGTATGTGTTTTAATTTTTATTAATATTTCTCATATTATTATTTTTTAATATAGGATCCACCTCCGGCACCCGACGATGACGAGGCAGGGACGGTAGACGATCGAGCAGATCTGTCCTGATTTTTTGTATTTATTTTTCTGTATGATTTTATATTTGTTGTATTTTATGATTTTATGATTTTATGTTGATCGTGAGTATTTGTGAAATTTATAAATATTGTAGCAGGTTTGAAAAATCCATTTTGTATGTCAATTTAAAAAAAATATATACTGCACATTCCGACGGCTTTTTCGACGGATAATTAGACGTCGAAAATTTTTAATTACCGACGGAAAAAATCCGTCGGTAATTCCGTCTATAGTTCTGATGGATTTGTTCCGACGGAGTTTGTGTCAGTATTTACCGACGGGATTTACCGACGGGAATTCCCGTCGGTAAATACTGACTAAATTTCCGACGGATATTTCCGTCGGAGTTACCGATGGATTTCCGACGGAATTCTTGTCCGTCGGTAATTTCTGACCAATTGTTTCCGACAGATTATTTCCGACGATCTTCGGACGGAAAGCTGTTGGAAGGATTATTTTCCGACCAATTACCGACGGATTTCTGACGGATTCCGTCCGTCGGAACAACTGCATTTTCCTGTAGTGTATTTGCACAGATCGATGCAGATGCAGTAGGGTAGAAAGCTCTGAGTTGGGGTGATTTCCTCCACCTTTGGTGCTCAAGAACAGCCTCCCACGACCCCAACAATGTGTAAATTAATCCCCTAGGGTTTCATGACAAGTATATATGCATTTAGGGTTTTTAGAAGTCCCATTGGGTGTAGGAAAGGAAGGGTTGCGGTTTTGGGTTAACACCTTCCATTTTTTGATGATTTCTCACCCCAAAAGAGTGTGTGAGGTTTTAGGAAACCTCCCACCATGGTTAGGCATGAATTTGGGTTGCCAAGAAAGGCTAATTGCCTTAAGATTTGCCCTAATTACCTCTTTCTATTTTCAGCTCAATTAGGGTTACGAATTTCTGGTTATTTTTCTTGCTCCATTTTATTCTTGGGCCAAAAGTGATCCATTGGCCCAATTCCGATAATGGGTCATCAATGCATGATGTTTAGTGTCTCTCCAACATTTTTATTTAATTTACGATCACGTTTTATTTCCATGGTAACGGTTTTCTGACTTGGTTTCCTAATTAGGATAATTAGTCACAATAACTCTTAAACCTAGCTCAAATGATTTTTATTGAACCAAATTTCTTGATGGGTCATTAGAGGATATTATTTGAAGTCCATCAATGATTTTTATTTAATTCTATGACTCATCTAAGTACGTGTGATAATGATTTTTCAACTTATTATTACGATAATAAGTCGCAATAATTCTTAAACTCAATCCAAAAGATTTTTATTGGCCCAAAATTTCTTTATGGGTCACTAGAGAACACTATTTAAAGTCTAACTATGATTTTTACAACATTTTTAGATGTGTTTTTACATTTAGGATAACGACGTGTACGTATTTAACTAGTTTTAAATTATTAAGTGGTCATACTTTCTATTTATCTCAAATTTTCAATTACTGTAATTCTTGGGGTGCTACATTCCTTCTTTCAGTTGTTGGTTGTGATTTTTTTTGGGAGGTTCCTGGTGAGCCTGTGACTTGTTGAGGCTCACTCCCCTATAGTTCTTTTTAGAGCTTGCCGTGTGTTTGGCTTGCAACGGCGTTGTGGCATACTTGTACCACCAGCAGCTGAGTAGTAGTCGTGTACAGTGTGAGCTTTGCTCCCTCGGGGTATGCCCCAAGTAGTTGTACTTTTCTCTTAGACATGTAAAAATGTATTGGGACAATGAAAAATTGTGGTAAATGAGTATAGATACATGTAATTTCTTGTATATTATACTCTCGTGGTTGTCTTTTATATTCTTACTGCACACTTGTGTGAGATATCCCTTGCGAGACTCCAGTCCAATCGCGGGAGGCGGACTTGGATATGGAGCCTTATTGGGCATAAATATCTAAGGCCGTTACAGTTGGTATCAGAGTATGGTCCAGTTAGAATATGAAAAGACATTAATGTTACAACGTCCTAAGACATGGTTTAATGTCCACTTCTAGTAGTAAGTCTACGATTTTGTGTGATTTTTAGTGTGGGTTTTACGTGAGTTTTTGGCATATATATTGTGTGCATATGTTGGTCAGCTTGACAGTTGCTAGTGGTGGTAGAGGGATGGTGTGGTTGGTAATGGTATAGTTTGTTGGGTGTTGTTTGTAAGCTGGCTTGTTGTAGAGAGATATGATTGTGTAGAGATTTTCTGTCACGTCCCGAGAATTATGCAGTGGATAATATTGTTGAGATAATTGAAGTCGATATTCTGAGACGTAAGCAGTTGGCAAATAAGCCTCTAGCTAGCAAGTACTAAATGTGTATCAACACAACATAACACTAGAGCCCAATTGATGAATTCATCTAAGCTTGTATTCAAATTTCAAACACTTTGTTTCATCTCAAAATAACTAATACAAAATCTCTCATTGCCGTACTACAAGACTATGATTCAATAAAAGGAAAGTACATATAATCTAACTTCCTACTACATTGCTCTAACACTCAAAGTAAACAAATAATAACTCTATGGTTGGAACTCTCATCACTCAGACGCATTCCCATCCTCAACTGGTTCTTCTTCTTATACTTCATAGTCACCTAGAATGTTAAAAGTAGGTAATGAGCAAACTAGCCCAGTAGGATTTACATCTCAATGTGCGAGCAATGATATAGTGATTAGCAATTTAGAACTAGGTGAGCATGATTATCAAGATATGTATGTGTGAATATAACTCATTAAACATGACTCGAACAAGATAGATTGAATGATAATGGTAGAGCAAGATCTAGGATGATATAACAAGCAAGAGTTATCAATAGAGTGGCAAGTAACAAGCACGCAAGATATCACTTAATTGCAATAATTGCAGGATGGCCATATCACACAAGCAAGCAAGCAAGCATGAACTTTTAACTTGATTCACTAATCAGGCACGTAGACACTAATGTACACCAAGGAAAGATCCACCTTAAAATACACACTAGGACACGTGTATGTGGTTATTGTATCTAGCATTCAACACACAAGTACTCCCAGCGCAGATGCAACGCCAGTAATCATTATACCCTATGGTTAACAGTATATATATGACTTGCCGTCATTGAGGCTAGACTAGAGCCCTTAGTGTAACGACCCTCTTTATACCGGTACGATTATACTAATCCACATCGGTACAAAGGGCGCCATCACAGTGGGACATTTACCCAACACTATACAGTAGATTGAGATGTAGACAAATATGAAAACAGTACAGCGGAAATAAATAATTATTGTCATTCCATCATCATCACATAACTCACAGTCTATATAGCAATAAAAGAACTAACAATGTCCACATTATTACATGCCCAAATAATGTACATTGTTCATCACATTTAATTAAATACTATGGAAGAAAAAGTAACTAGGTAGCAATGTCCTCAAGTGAAGCTACTCCTCGCGCTCAGAGTCGCTCCTCACTATGTCCTCCTCAAGAACGGGGACACCTGTCTCACCTGTACGCCAAAGCAAATATGAGTCTTCTAAAAAGACCCAGCAAGCAATCCAAAGATAACCATACACATGCTATTTTCCTTTAAAATGAAAGTAACACATGGCACATGCTTAATGTCTAATTACAAATATCCATAAACAACCTACACATGCTTTCTACACATAACATACGACATGATTCATGGTTCAACTCTATCCATATTATAGCACAATTCTACAAGTTTAGATGATGAAAATATGTACAAGATAAATAACACACCTAGCATGATATTTACATGCTATTATATCACTTATTCACATGTTTAGCTTGCTGTTTTAACATAAATAAATCACATTTACTCAAATTCACATCCTTTCACATACTAACACATTCACATTACACTATCACATGTTCACTTTTCACATTTGCACATTTTCACACTTTACAATTAATTTGCCATGACACATAGTCCGAACCACCATAAGAAGGACACACATCACATACACATACCTGTCACCTAGGCAATACAGTGACGAATCTTGGTTAACTGCGCAGAACTGGGAGAAGCCCTCTCCATCCTAACCGGCGGTATTTGTCCACCTCCAGGATTTCATCCTAATGCCCATAGGATATCACACACATTGAGTCTTCCCATAGAGACTTTACTACAGTACGGCTCCACAGCCCTCTATGGTAGCAGTGTCAATATCGGCACATATTACACATTGTCACTTTATCACATTCACTTATATACATAATTTATTCCTTTTCACATGCACTTTAAGTAAAATTCATACCACAGGTTAGAGAACTTAATCATGTTGTTTCACAATGATAACTAATCATAACAGAGCCCTAATCATGCTGCTAATAACTGAATTCCACATGATTAAATTTAAACATGCTTATCATGGTCAATTGCTCTTGTTAAACTAATAACAGTACCTACTGTCATCAAAATAGCATGTAATTTTTATCATAGGCTTCACACAGGATATGTATCACATACCTAAATTTTTAGATTTTTGGCATAGTAAAGTGAATTTTCATAATTTTAACAGACTTCATGATAATTTAGCAATTTATTCATTTAAACATGGTTCACAGCAAAACAGTCATACCCAACAGTTCTAACACCTGAAAACAGTTATCATATGAACATGGAAAATTTCTGAAACCCTAACATGCGACAATTTCATTTATTCAGAATTTAACATGGTCAAATCATGCTCATTTCTCTAATACAGAAATGATATTAAATAAAACTATGTACGGAAATTCGACTGAACCTTATGATATGACCTAATGACCATGCCTGACCAGCCATAAAATTTACATCATGAACAGACGACTATAAGTCCGAAAATCACAACATATAGCTCCAATACATATTTTTGAAAAATCTGAAGAACTTGGCGGCAATGGCCTTGCCGCCAACATGGGTTAACAACACACAATGTTGCCACCAACTCAAGATCTTGATGGCAACAAGCTTGCTGTCAAGTTTCGGTTTGTAGAAAATGCAGATTGAACGCACATAACATGGAGAAATTGGGGTTCCAGGACACGAGGAAAAATCCACAAAAGTCCTAGGACCTAAAGGACATGTGTAGGGATGAAATCCCTCAATTACTTGCCTTTGAAAAATTCTCTAATGGGTTAATTAGGTCAAAGAAGCTCTCCTCGGCCAAGCCAAGAAGATGCACAAACTCCTCCTAGATCTGGTCTCTGCATTGATGTAGGTCGATCTTCGGAGTCCGGGAAGGTTCACCAATGATGGGAGCACCTCCCAGTCGATGTAGATCGCCGGAAGAAACTCCCAATCTCCATATCAAGCTCGCTAAAGTTCAGTTATCTCCACAGAAACCCTAGTTTTTTTCTCAAGAGCCAAAAGACCTAATCTTGCCCAAAGCTAGGTGTTTCATAGGCTAGAGGGGTCGGGGTACGCATTACATAGGATTTCCTACCGTTGGAGGGTAGTTTCCTAAAAAAGAAGGGGTAAAATGCAGTCATTTCCCAATCTAAAATCACAACAAAAATGGAGAACTAGATGGCCACTTTGCTGTCGTTTACCAAAAGTTAGCGTCCATCAATCTGGACGTCGACACTGAGTCAACGGCACACTGGTTGCCGTCAACCTGCCCTCAATGTCAAGGGATATTGACGTCAACTGGCATTTCAGCTAGAACACAGAAAATTACATAAACATGCATTCACATATTAAGTACTTACATTATACATCATATTATTTAAATACAATATACACAAACTTACATAAGGACAATATGTACATAATTAAACATGTATATGCATATACACATAAGTAAATAAATAATTATAGAATACACAAAATCAAATACGCATATCATGACAAAAGTTCAAATAAAAGAACAAAGTTTGAGGGCCTTACACCCTCTCCCCCTTAAAGAAAACTTCGTCCTCAAAGTTAGAACGAAATTACTAACCAAACAAGTGGGGATACTTCTTCTTCATGGCATCCTCAAGCTCCCATGTAGCCTCCTCTCGCGAGAAGTTCCTCCATAGCACCTTCATGGACGCAATGCTCTTGTTACTGAGGTGCTGAACCTTTCGGTCTAGGATAGCTACTGGTTGCTCTACATACGAAACGTCTGGCTAAATCTCCACTGGCCCGTGTCTAATAACATGAGACAGATCTTGCACATACCTCCTGAGTATAGATACGTGGAAAACTGGGTGTACACTAGCTAACGCTAGGGGAAAGCTAGCTCATATGCCACGCTACCCATCCGCCTAAGAATCTCAAATGAGCCAATGAATCTAGGACTCAACTTGCTATGCCTGCCAAACCTGACAATGCCTCAAGTAGGCAAAACCTTCAAAAAAACATGCTCGCCAACCTTGAACTCCAAATCCTTCCTTCTGCTGTTGACGTAACTCTTCTACCTACCCTGCACCGCAACAAGCCTCTGCATGATAAGCTGAATCTTATCCGAAGTCTCCTGCACTAACTCCGGACCAATGAACTTCCTATCGCCTATCTCCTCCCAGCACAAAGGAGATCTACAGGGCCACCCATATAAAGCCTCAAACAGAGCCATGCCAATGCTCGCATGAAAACTGTTGTTGTAGGAAAACTTCACAAGAGGTAAATGACCCTCCCAATCACCCTTCCAATCCAGCACGCACGCTCTCAACATATCCTTGAGCATCTGGATAGTCCTCTCAAACTGGCCATCCATCTGGGGATGGAACACCGAACTAAGCTTCAGCTGAGAACCCAAAGCCTCCTGAAGACCCTGTCACAGCCTCGAGGTAAATGTTGGGTCTTGATCCAAAATAATGGACTTTGGCACACCATGAAACCTCACAATGCTGTTAACATACAACCTAGCCAAGTTCTCCACGGACTGCTTGTTCTTCATAGCCAAGAAATGAGCAATCTTGGAGAAACGATCTACAATAACCCAAATCGAGTCATTGCCCTTAACTGATCTAGGCAAACCCATCACAAAATCCATAGTTATTGCTTCCCACTTCCATACCGGTGTCTCCATTTTCTGCATAAGCCCAGATGGTCACTGACGCTCAGCCTTCACTTACTGACACACTAAGCATCTAGACACAAACTCGGCCACATCCTTCTTCATACTAAACCACCAGAAAAATCTCTTCAAATCCTGATACTTCTTGGTGTTTCCTGAATGAATGGAGAACCTCGACCTGTGAGCTTCTGCTAACACACACTCATGAACATACACAACATCAGAGACACAAACTCGGTGCTGAAATCTAATAACACCTTCCTCATCATGAGCAATGCATGCCTTGCCCACCAACTCCTGAAGTCTAGGATCAGCTCTCTGCTCCTCGATCACCTCATCCAAAATTGTAGATCGGATAGATAATTGAGCCACAAAAGCCTGACACAATAATGGCTCTAACTCAGTCATCGCACATGCAACATCCTCAAGCATCCTCCAATCCTGCTGGAGCAATGACCTCTTCATGTTGAGAGCATCCTCCATGACATTCGCCTTCTCTGGATGATACTGAAGCTCGAAGTCGTAGTCCTTAAGGAACTCAATCCACCTCCTTTGCCGTAGGTTCAACTCCTTCTGCGAAAAGAGATACCTCAGACTCTTGTGATCAGTGAACACCTCAAATCTGACACCATAAAGATAGTGTTTCCAGATCTTTAGTGCATGAACCACTGCCGTAAGCTCCAAATCATGGGTCGGATAGTTATGCTCATGCTCCTTTAACTGGCAAGAAGCATATGCAACTACCTTACCATGCTGCATCAACACATAGCCAAGACCAATCTGAGAAGCATCCGAATAAATAGCAAAACCCTCTGCACCACTCGGCAATATCAACACGGGTGCAGATGTAAGCTTCTTCTTCAACTGCTGGAAACTACTCTCGCAATCCTCAGACCACACAAACTTCACCCTTCCTGGTTATCTTAGTCAAAGGTGCGGCGATAGATGCAAAACCCTCAATGAATCGCCTATAATAGCATGCTAAACCAAGGAAACTCTGAATCTTCGATGGGGTCCCTGGAATCTCCCAATCTAACACTGCCTGGACCTTCGCCGGATCAACTGCAACTCCAGCACCTGAGATAACATGCCCAGGGAAAAGAACCTCGCGCATCCAGAAATCGCACTTGCTGAACTTAGCATACAGCTTGTACTATCAGAGAACCTCCAGAACAACCCTTAAATGCTCACATTGTGTAGCCTCATCGGGAGAATAGACTAACACATCGTCAATGAACACCACTACAAAACTATCCAAATAAGGCCTAAACCTCCTGTTCATGAGATCCATGAACGTTGCAGGGGCATTGGTCAGACCAAATGGAAGCATAAGAAACTCATAGTGTCCATAACGAGTCCTAAAGGCCGTCTTGGACACATCTTAACCCTTAATCCTCAACTAGTGATAGCCGAACCGTAGATCAATCTTAGAAAATACCGATGCATTCTGTAGTTGGTCGAATAAATCATCAATCTGCAGTAAGGGATACCTGTTCTTCACTGTCACCTGGTTGAGCTTCCTATAATCAATGCACAACTTGAGGGAACCATCCTTCTTCTTAACAAACAATACAGGTGCGCCCCATGGTGACACACAAGAGCAAATGAATCCCTTATCCAGTAAATCTTGCAACTGCTTCCTCAGCTCAGCTAACTCTGCAGGTGCCATCCGATATGGACACTTAGAGATAGGAGAGGTGCCTGGAAGCAACTCTATAGTGAACTCTATCTCCCTAGCCGGTGGTAATCCAAACAAATCATCAGGAAACACATCTGGAAACTCCTGAACTACTTCAATCTCCTCAAGGGTCAGTGACTGATCAGCCTTTGGTACTAAGACCACGCTGGCAAGAAAAGCATCACAACCCTTATTCGCCATCCTCATCGCCTTCATGGCGGAGATTACAAACCTTCCCGCCAAGTTCCTTGGCAACGGATGTGAAAACTCATCCTCACCAGGAATACGGAAAGTAATCTTCTTCCCTCTACAATCCACTAAGGCATAGTGCTCCTCAAGCCAATCCAGACCTAGAAAAGCATCATAGTCAAGTAGAAGCGCCCAAATAATCCTCGGTCCTCAATGCACACAGGTAAAGATGAAAAACACTTCCTAATCGATACCATTCCTGCTAGTGTGTGCATAGACAAAGGGACCTCTAACTCTTCAACCTCTACCCCAGACTCTGCTACTAATTGCTTCACAAACTACTCGGAAATGAACGAGGGTGTGGCACCCATATCAAACAACACCCGAGCAGAACTGTACCTTCCGTGACGTTCTCAGCTTGCTCTGCATCCTCTCGTGCAAGTGCAAACACTCAAGCTTGGGCTTAAGGCCTTCATGGTTTTCTTGTCACTGGTGCTGCTGCTGCTACCGCTGCTGGGGCTGGCGCTCCATGCTGCACACCCTGTTGAAGTCTAGGGCAATCCCTGATCTGATGCTCGATTCTGCCACACTTGAGACACTTCCCCGCCAACTTCCAAGACTCGGTGCCGCCATGTGCTCTTCCACAGTGGGGACACATCTTCTTATCGCTGGGCCTGAAGTCAGGGGACTGCGGTGCAACTGCTTGCTGACTAGTAGCCACCACTGGATGCTGCGGTGACTGGTACACGGCCTTCTTCCTGTCTTTCCATTGGAAAGGTGGCGCGGACCTCTTTTGCGATGCCTTCTTCTCCTCGAGATACTGATCCATCTCACTCTCATGCCTGCATGCTGAACTGAGAGCTTCATCTAGAGTACGGTGGTCAAACGCCACAAGCCTCAACCTTAGTGATGGTTTAAGGCCCATCACAAACTTCTTCACCTTCCTGCACTCATCAGCAATTATATGGGGAGCATATTTGGACAGTTCGGCAAACATGGCCTCATACTCTAGAACCATCATGGAGCCCTGAGTGAGCGAGAGAAACTCCTGCTCCATCTTGTCCTGGACATGCTTGAGGACGAACTTGGCCCGAAATAGCCTCGTAAACTTGGCCCAAGTCACCTCAATCGTGCCATCCTTGAACCTAGTGCGAAGTAAGGAGGCCCACCACACATCGACTCTCTCCTGCAAAGCACAACTTATAAGCACCCAACTAGACAAAACCTAAACTTAATACAAGTACATATATGTATTTTAAGTACCTGTAGCATGTAGGTGGCCAAGCTAACTTTGTCTTCCTCGGCACACCTAATGGCTCGAAGGATCTTCTCTACTTCCCTCATCCAGCTCTCTGCTAAAAGGGGCTGACTCTCCCCCTTAAAAGAAGGCAGAACCATCCTCTTGAACCTCTCCATGATGGAAGGACCACCATGGCCATGGTCTTGGGGAACTTGAGCTGGAGCCTGAGCCTGAGACAACAAGCAACATATAAGGAACGTAACAATCATACATTTAATAAAATAGACTACTTCTATTTACCAATTCTAACTTGAGCCTGCAGCTGAGCCTGCGGTGCCGCCTGAGTGTGCGCCTGTGTCTGCATTGCCTGTACCAGGCCATGCATGAACACACCATAATTCACAGGTGGTGGTGGAGGAAGTACAGTAGGACCCTAGGGTGTTGGGGCTTGCTGCTCACCCCTGTCCTCACGCCTCTACTCATCCTCCCTGGCCTGAGCACCACGCCTACCATGGGTAGCCATAGCCTGTAAAACAGATAAATCTAGTTAGAAACTAAGTTATTTAGTCCTAACTATTTTCCTAACTATCTTTCATTCATTATTAGTACTTTCTACATATATGGACAAATTCTATAAAAACTTTACAATATTGTGGATATGATGGTTTATTCATGTACAATCTCAACCTTGGCTTTGATACCAATCTCTGTAACGACCCTCTTTATACTGATACGATTATACCAATCCACGTCGGTACAAAGGGCACCGTCACAGTGGGACATTTACCCAACACTATACAATGGATTGAGATGTACACAAATATCAAAAGAGTACAACGGAAATAAATAATTATTCTCATTCCATCATCATCACATAACTCAAAGTCTATATAGCAATGAAAGAACTAACAATGTCCACGTTATTACATGTACAAATAAAGTACATTGTTCATCACATTTGATTACATACTATGGAAGAAAAAGTAACTAGATAGCAATGTCCACAAGTGAAGCTACCCCTCGCGCTCGGAGTCGCTCCTCACTATGTCCTCCTCATGAACGGGGACACCTGTCTCACCTGTACGCCAAAGCAAGTATGAGTTTTATAAAAAGACCCAACAAGCAATCCAAAGATAGCACGCTTACACATATCACATACACATGCTATTTTCTTTTAAAATGAAAGTAACACATGGCACATGCTTTATGTAACATTTTGTTCCCCTTGTGGATCAGCTCTCTAGCTAAGGTCGCGACATGTCGACTCGTCGCCTTCTGAAGGCGACAGAGGTGACCATCGCGTTCTGATTAAGAATGCGTCGGCCGCCCTTGTCATGATAAGCCTCTGACAGTAGACTGTTGGTTTGTCATTTTGCTGCAGGACGGTGGAGACACTTGTCGCCATGCATGCATGATCGCGACATGCTGGACCGTCGCGTTCAGATTTCAGGACTGCATGCATGCCACATGGTGGCTTTGACCATCAGGACCACTGGCGTCTTCAGATCGTGACACAGGTGAGTGTCGCGTTAGCTTTGCTAACACGACGGCCAGGGCCATTGCATTCGCAACGCCAAGGTTTAAGTGCTTCAACCTGAGAGCAACCCCTCTTTTCGCCCCTTGCTCTGTGTTCTTTTCCCCTTCGATGACCTCCTCTGTGTTTGGTGCTTCATGGGGAGCTTGGAAGGGAGGGTTGCTTGGCTTGGAATGGTAAGTGTGTGGTTTGCCTTGTGTGTGGTTTTGATGCTGGTTGAGGTTTCCTTCTCCTTCTCCCTTCCTCACTGTGCATTGCCCTTCTCTCTGTGGTGCATGCTCCTCTCCATTGACTCATGAAGGAGGTAGTACTCGGCTCGTAGACGGCGGCTCTTGGGGAAGTGGAGCTCAGAGGAGGAGGGGTGCAAGCCTACGAGAAGGCCCCTCTGGGGTGGTTCTTCACCTCGAGGTAAGGATTCCAACTTTCCCCTAGTTCTACCATGCTAGGGCCAAACCCCTTTCTTCTAAGCCTAGAATCATGCTAGGTGCTGCTTAGCTTCCTATGATCCATGTGTGATGGTTTCATGGTGTTTATTTGGATGGATTCATGCTTGATGAGGGGTTTGTATGAGGTGAGATCCATGTTGCATGTGAGGATAATGAGTGTGGTTGGCTTTCCTTGACATGCATGGGGTTTCTTAAGGGTGGTTTGGTGTTAATTGAGCAGTTATATTCATTTGTTATGCTCCCCTCCCCTTGTTGTACCTTTTTGATGTTCTAGGGTTGGGTTGTGATGCCTTGTTTTAGCACTCGGCTGAGGTCGCGACGGTTTTCCCAGTTGTGACCTGGTCGCGACGTATTGTCGTGTCGCGTTCTCACTGAACGTGCCCCAGCACCCGTCGCGTTTAGAAGACCCGAGGTTGTTGCAGCAACCTTAGCCGTCGCATTGCTATCGCGACGGCCCTGAGGGCTGCGTTCTGCTTCTTGTCGCGACAGGCAAGATCGTCACGTTCTAATCGCGACGTATCATTGCGTAGCCTCTCTGACCGAGAGGGGCTGGCGATAGGTTTTGATGTTCCGCTTCTGCTACGACTCGATTTTCTTGACACCTGTGCTATTCCTAGTGCTGTGCTACCCCAGTCTTTTTGCCCGGTGCTAGGCACTTGAGGGCTTGTCCACGAGACAGGTTGTTACCGTTACTTGGGACCCCGGATCCCCGTGTACCTGTTAGAGGGAGTTCTCTAGGTGGCAGGTTTTGCTCGAGTCACGGACTCTAGTAGCAGAGGAGAAAACGGTGGGGACAGCGGCGCAGAGTCATTTGTAGAGCTCTCTTAGCTAGGTCTGGGTCGCCGAGGTTGTTGTGGCGCTCTATCGGTGCGGACCAGCTAGTCCTTTCTCACTGCCTCACTCTACGTGGTTCTGGAACCATTTAGAGGGGCCAGGCGTGGGACTGTTGTCGGCCAGACTACGATGTTGTGGTTACTTTAGTTCCGCATCTTACTCCGACGGGAGGTGCGATATATGGACTGTCGGTCGAGGGTAAGGCGCGTGGCGCACCTGACTGGTTGACTAGTGTAGTGTTCTGTAGCTAGTGTTAATATCCAGACAGTCTTTACTGTCTGAGTTTATAGCCTTGGGTTTTCTTTGGTGCCGTGTTTTACACGGGTTTTCCGGTCCCGACATGTAGCCTAGACCGATGACCGTGTAGTTCTTTCACGCTTCAGCACTTGACTCTGTTTAGTAGAATAGAATTTACTATTTTATTTAATTACTGCTCTTAGTTCTATTATGCTGTTAGAACCAGTGAGAGATTGGTAGCCCCTATTGGGCTTCTCCATGAAGCTCATCCCCTCTTTTGCTGGTGAGACTTTACAGCAGCTCCCTCCGCAGCGGACTGAGGAGACGGGCCTGTAGTAGACGGCGTCCCTAGTGAGCAGTGTTCCCCTATGCAGTGTACTTCAACCTCGGGGTATGCCCCTAAGGGATGTGTTCTTTCCCTTTATTTCAGCACTTGTACTTTATTTACTTTGGGACTGTACTAGAATGTTACTTAGTGTTGGACTCATTTCCCTTACTTGTTGTACATTTTAGTGCGTTTGTTGTTATTTATCTCTATTACATATCTTGTTAGACCGAACCGTTGGCCGTTCCGGGTCCCTGGACCCGTGGGCGGCGGTGCCGATGGTTTGGTGTTAATTGAGCAGTTGTATTCGTTTGTTATGCTCCACTCCCCTTGTTGTACCTTTTTGATGTTCTAGGGGTGGGTTGTGTTGCCTTGTTTGGGCACTCGGTTGAGGTCGCGACGGTTCTCCCAGTCACGACCTAGTCGCGACGTATCGTCGCGTCGTGTTCTCTCTGAACGCGCCCCAGCACCCGTCGCATTTAGAAGACCTGAGGTTGTTGCAGCCCCCTTAGCCATCGCATTGCTATCGCGACGGCCCTGAGGGCCGCCTTCTGCTTCTTGTCGCGACAGGCAGGATCGTCGTGTTCTGATCGCGACGTATTGCTGCGTCGCCTCTCTGACCAAGAGGGACTGGCGACAGGTTTTGATGTTCCGCTTCCGCTATGACACAGTTTTCTTGGCACCTGTGCTGTTCCAAGTGCAATGCTACCCTAGTCTTTTCGCCCAGTGCTAGGCACTTGAGGGCTTGTCCACGAGACAGGTTGTTACCGTTACCTGGGACCCCCGGTCCCCGTGCGCCCATTAGAGGGAGTTCTCTGGGTGGCGGGTTATGCTCGAGTCACGGACTCTGGTAGCAGAGGGGAAAACGGTGGGGACAGCGGCGAAGAGTCGTTTGTAGAGCTCTCTTAGTTGGGTCTGGGTCACCGAGGTTGTTGTGGCTCTCTTTCGGTGCGGACCAGCTAGTCCTTTCTCACTGCCTCACTCTACGTGGTTCTGGAACCATTTTGAGGGGCCAAGAGTGGGACCATAGTCTGGCCAGACTACGGTGTTGTGGTTACTTTAGTTCCGCATCTCACTCTGACAGGAGGTGCTAGACATGGACTGTCGGTCGAGGGTAAGGCGCGTGGCGCACCTGACTGGTTGACTAGTGTAGTGTTATGTAGCTAGTGTTACTGTCCAAGCAGTCTTTACTGTCTAATTTTATAGCCTTGGGTATTCTTTGGTGCCGTGTCTTACAGGGGTTTTCCGCTCCCGACATGTAGCCTAGACCGATGACCGTGTAGTTCTTTCACGCTTCCGCACTGAAAGGTTGCGGAATTATACTATATGGTAATCTAGAAGGGGGGTTGAATAGATTACAGCCAATTAAAATTTACTACCACCTTCTTTTGATGAAAAACACAAACTTTTGAGACTTGCAACAGAGTGTAAACTAAACTTAGATGTGTTAGTTATAGATAGATAGCGTAGCAATTTATCTAGCGTGTGTGAAAACAACGTGGCTACCAAATATCTAACGTAAAGACGTGCAAACCACAGGACACGAGGTTTTAAGGTGGTTCGGAGTGCACAACTTGTGTATCCTATGTCCACCGCCCGCATAAACACGCAAAAACACTGCTTATGAGCTAGTTCAAAACTACAACTCACACACACAAATTGTCTGATGTGAAACCACGATCAGATCAACACAAACCACGTAGATCAAGTACAAGAATCACTTGATCCACAACCACACACACATAAGTGAAAATAGAGACTTAGAAGGGTTCTGAGTTGGAGAATCAAATCCTTATGTAGAACTCTTCTACAGGTCGTCTGGATGATCTTCAAACTTCGTCTTGACAGGTTCAGGTTAATGTAGAAGCTTGAATCACCGACAAACTGACTTCACCTACACTTGGAAGATGGATCTTCTTGTTTTCTGGGCGGCAGGTTGAAGCAGAGCAGCAGAGAAACTTCTTCTCTTGGATTTTCTTAAGGTATTGGATGGTGGCTACTTCTGTACGAAATTAACTCCAAAGAGTTCCTTTTATATGGGTGTTCAAGTATAGAGAGTCGTGGAACAAGGAAACACCCACATAGGAAACATATGGAGATCTCGTATTGAGATTTTGTTTACATCTGTCGACAGGTCTTAGATCAACTATCGACAGTTAGAGATAGATTTGCATTTGCCAGATTTCTGAACTTCCGGGAAGGGTTTTCCTGTAGGTAGCTGTCGACAGTCGACTGGGATCTGTCGACAGATGGCTATGTTCAGAACCTGGTGTTTTCTGTCTACAGTTTTCTGTCGACAGGCAGCTGAGGAGTTGTCGACATGTGCTTTTCTTTAGTGCTTTTCTTGATCTTTTTGCTCTTGTTTTAACACACTATTTTTTCTGCAATCTCACCTACATGTAAGACCATTGTTAGTGAGATAACATGAACATTTAAATGATCAAGTTGAACATGTGTTTGCATGGTTCATGAAGTGTTCATCAAGTACTCTTGTATTGCTTATCAATTGTTCATCATAAAAACAATCATCAAATATAAATTCATGGAAACCCAGCACGCACTTGACTCTATTTAGTAGAATAGAATTTATTGTTTTATTTAATTACTGCTCTTAGTTCTATTCTACTATTAGAACCAGTGGGAGATTGGTAGTCCCTACTGGGCTTCTCCGTGAAGCTCATGCCCTCTTTTGCAGGTGACACTTCACAGCAGCTCCCTTCGCGGCGAACTGAGGAGACGGGCCCGTAGTAGAAGGCGTCCCCATTGTGCAGTGTTCCCCTACGCAGTGTACTTCATCTTCGGGGTATGCCCCTAAGGGACGTGTTCTTTCCCTTTATTTCAACACTTGTACTTTATTTACTTTGGGACTGTACTAGAATGTTACTTAGTGTTGGACTCTTTTCCCTTACTTGTACATTTTAGTGTGTTTGTTGTTATTTATCTCTATTACATATCTTGTTAGACCGATCCGTTAGCCATTCTCGGTCCCTGGACCCGTGGGCGGCGGTGTCGATGGTCGGGTCCTTGGTGGGAGCAATGTGAATTTTGGCTAAAAGAGGTGCACTTCTTGGGTCACGTTGTTTCTGGTGCAGGTGTGGCGGTTGATCCCGCCAAGGTTGAGGCCGTGGTTTCTTGGAACCAGCCCACTACAGTTGCAGAGGTTCGCAGTTTTCTAGAGCTGGCAGGCTACTAAAGGAGGTTCGTTCAGGACTTCGCCATTGTTGTTGAGCCTTTGACCAAGTTGACCAGGCAGAGACCCGGTTTGTGTGGACAAAAGAGTGTGAGCATAGTTTTCAGAAACTAAAGAGCCAGATGACTTCAGCTCCGATCCTTGTTGTACCTTCTGGCAGCGGCGGCTTTGTTGTCTACACAGACACATCAAAGACTAGTTTGGGTGCTGTGCTGATGCAGCACAGTCGAGTAGTTGCCTATGCTTCTCGTCAGCTGAAGAAGCATGAGCAGCACTACCCGACAAACGACCTGGAGCTTGCAGCAGTCGTGTTCGCCTTGAGGTTGTGGAGGCACTACTTGTACGTCGAGGTGTTCGAGGTTTTCACAGATCACCGGAGCTTAGAGTACGTCTTCACCCAGAGTGATTTGAACCTCAGGCAGCGCAGGTGGTTTGAGTACTTGAAGGACTACGACTTTACCCTTTCCTATCACCCGGGAAAGGCTAATGTCGTAGCAGACGCTTTAAGTAGGAGATCCCACATGAGTTCTTTGTTAGTTAGACACTGGAGCCTTCTGGAAGATGCCACTCAGTGTGTGTTCATGCCGTCGAGCCTCAGGGAGAGAGTAGTATTGGCCAGCATGACAGTTCGCACGATGATTTATTAGCAGGTGATCGAGGCATAGAGTGCAGATGTAGACTTGGTAGACGTGTTGCAGTTGCCCGAGGTGGTGCTGAATGAGGACAGTGAGGTCAGGTTCCGAGACAAACTCTATGTTCTAGAGGATGTCAGGGAGGAGGTACTAGCTGAGGTGCACAGGTCACGAATGCGGTGACCCTCCTTATACCAGTATGATTATACCAATCCACGTCGGTATAGTGAATCTCGTCACAGTGGGACATTTACCCAAGCACTAACACACATGATTGAGATGTACACAAATATGAATACAGAGTAGCGGAAGTAAAAGAACTACTGTCTTTTCATTTCATCATCCACATTAAACATACATGATCCATATAGCAATTTAAGGAACTAAGTCCACATAATGAAATACAAAATTCAAATTACATTGTTCGTCTACAAATTACATAAGCTTCAATTACATAAGTCTCAATTATATACTATGAAAGTGAAAGTACAATGATGGTGACTCCACAACACTCTACTCACCTCGCTCGGAGTCACTCTCAACGGTCTCCTCCAAGGAAGTAGGGTCACCTGTTAAACCTGTAGACCGAAGCAAGAGTGAGTCTAAAAGACTCAGCAAGTAAACTCCATACACATCATACATGCATACATCACATGCAAGCCTTACATTCGATTGCATTAACTCAAAACAGGTAGCAAGGTTGAACAATCTTAAGAAAACAATCTCTCATGATATTTCTACCAATTTCCTAACACAAGATACATGGTTTATGCCATTCCAAAATAAAATTACTACCGCATGCTTTCTACTTATCTATCCACATGAGAGATACATTTACATTTAAGCTACAATATGATAGCAAATTAAGCATGGGATTTTCACACATGAGAAGGAAATGCTCCTAACATGGATTCTACATACTTTTTCACATGTAAATCACCATTATAAACACATTAAGTTTGCTGTTTTGACATGAATCTAACATTATCATATCATAAATCACAATTTCACATTCTAACACATTGGTTTCACATGTTTACACATTTACACGTTCACATGTTCACTTACACATTACACATTCACATGTTCACACTACATAATTTCAGATATACACATTCACATTGTTCACATTTAGATGCCGTGAGACATAGTCCAAACCACCACTAGAAGGACACATTCACATAACACATAACACATGGACACCATCTAGGCAACACAGTGACGGCTCTTGGTACTGCGCAGACCGGGAAAAGTAATCTCCACCCTAACCAGTGGTACTTGTCCACCTCCAGGATTTCATCCTAATGCCCTTAGGATTTTAACACATTGAACCTTCCCGTGGGGACTTTTCCACGGTACAGTTCCACAGTCCTCTATGGAAGCAGTGTCACACACGGCACAATTTACACATTTTCTGATTTAACACACGCACAATTTTACACAATTAACACACCATTTCCATTTTCGCACTCATGCACATGGTTCAATTTTTCCCTAACATGATACTACTGTTAATAGAATTTAACACTTAGGAATCTGCACTAATCATGTTGGAAATTCATTAACGATCATAATCACAACAAGCATGCTTTAATAACTCACTTTTACATGAAAATGTCACAATATCATCTACTGTTGCCCAATTCATACAAAAATTTGACCACATGTTGTTTGCAAGTTTCAGATCACACTTGCAAATTCTCACATTTTTTTGAGCTATATTGAATTTACAGAAAATAAAATACTCATTCACATGCTATTCATAAATCAATTTATTATAAAATCACAATGTCATGGTCGAAACTAACAGTTCAAAAACCTGTGTCCAATATTCACACCATCACAGAAATTTTTCCCAAATTTATTATGCAACATACCATTTACTGGAATTTTAAAACAACCTACATATGCTCCCTATTTCTTAATACAGAAATTATAACAAATAGCATGGTCATGGGAAAATTCCCATATTTTCAGAACCAAGGCTGACATACATACACATCACCTAAAAATTTTGCATAGATCATATGAACAAAAATCTATCACATTCAAGACCTCATCCAACGTGCCTTTCACATAAATCTAACAATTTATACTAATTACATAAATGCATAAAAATCTAACAACACATTCCATTATCTATTTTACATAACGTATAAAGTTTACAATATATCCTGATGCGAAGGAAATCTGGAAAATAATCATATAGAAGGGAGAACAGCTCACTGTTCTGTCCTGAAGAACTAAACGGCAAAGGTTGGCCGTTCATAGAGGTTAACGGCAGCATCGTCTGCCGCCAAATCAAGAGCTTAACGACAAGAGATCTTGCCGTTAAGTTCCTGTCTGTGCAGAAACACAAACCGAACTTCAAAGATGGGTGAATGTAGGGGTTCCAGGACACGAAATAAATCTCAGAAAATACCTAAGACCTACTAGACATACACATGGACAACGGGTAAGGGTTACTTGCATCAGTAAAAATCTCCAAGGGGATCTAAATGGCTAAGGAAGCTCTCCTTGGGCAGTGCCAAGAAGCCTCCACAATCCTCTTGCTCCGGGTTCTAGGTTGATGTAAGCTACAACCAGTAATTGGAGAAGCCTTCCTCTAGGTCCAGACTCCCTCCTAGTCGTGGTAGAACACTGGAAGAAGCCTCCAATCTCTGGATCAAAGCCCACAAAGATCAAGTTTTCTCCTGTTCTCTCACAGCTAGGGTTTCCCTCTTTGCAAAGAGCCAAGAGAGCTCTTTCAGTCACAAGGAGTGTGTTTTATAAGCTGGGGCCTTGGGGTTTCACGCACTGGTGATGGGAGAGCCGTTGGAGACGTCACCCCAATCGGTGAGCAAGACCAATCCGGGATTTCTGGATCTGCTGCGCACAGAAATTCAAAGAAGTAAACGTCCACATACATGGTCGTCTGCTTTAGTGTTGGCGTCCATCGACATGGACGTTTACTCATCATAAACGTCCACTGATGTTTCCGCCAATTTGCTCTTCGGCCAAAACTTAAAACCCATGCAGAAAACCATATGTCCACTATGTATATGCATGCAATATATGTAGTATAACATACACACTACTACACCATGCAACCGAACAATATTTACAACTAACATACACATGCATACATAAGTACACCTAGCTAATATGTACGTAGATATCTACATATGCATACATGAAGTTACACACAAGCGTGACTCAACACGCGGCAAAACAAAAATGACAAAAATTTCGAGGGTCTTACACCCTCTCCCCCTTAAGGAAACTTCGTCCTCGAAGTTTAAATAACACTACTCGAACAAATGAGGATACTTCTTCCTCATCGCATCCTCAAGCTCCCAAGTAGCCTCCTCCCGTGAGAAGTTCCGCCATAGAACCTTCACCGATGTAATACTCTTGTTCCGGAGATGCTGGACCTTCTGGTCAAGAATAGCTACTGGCTGCTCTACATATGACAGATCTGGCTGGATCTCCACTGGCTCGTGAGTAATAACATGAAACGGATCTCGAACATACTTCCTGAGCATAGATACGTGGAAAACGGGATGAACGCCAGCTAAAGCCGGAGGCAAAGCTAGCTCGTAAGCCACGCTACCTAAACGTCTGAGAATCTGATACGGGCCAATGAATCTGGGACTTAATTTGCTATGCCTGCCAAACCTAATGACACCTCGAGTAGGTGAAATCTTCAAAAGACATGCTTACCCACCTCGAACTCCAAATCCTTCCTCCTGTTATGGGCATAGCTCTTCTGCCTATCCTGTGCCGCAACAAGCCTCTTCCTGATAAGCTGAATCTTATCCGAAGTCTCCTAAACTAACTCCGGACCGATCAACTGCCTATTGCCGGTCTCCTCCCAACATAAAGGAGATCTGCAAGGCCTTCCATACAACGCCTCAAATGGAGCCATACCAATGCTCGCATGAAAGCTGTTGTTATATGCGAACTCCACTAGAGATAAATGGCGCTCCCAATCATCCTTCCAATCCAGCACTTACGCCCTCAACATATCCTCGAGCGTCTGGATAGTCCTCTCAGACTATCCATCTGTCTGGGGATGAAATGCCGAAATGAGCTTCAGCTCCGAACCTAAAGCATCCAGAAGACACTTCCACAACCTTGAAGTAAATCTCAGATCTCGATCCGAAATGATCGACTTCGGCACACCATGCAATCTAATAATGCTACTGACATACAATCTAGCCAAACTCTCTACTGACTGCTTCTTCTTCATAGGCAAGAAATGCACAGTCTTCGAGAATCTATCTTCGACTACCCAAATTGAGTCATTACCCCATCTGGATCGAGGCAAACCCGAAACAAAATCCATAGTGACAGCTTCCCATTTCCATACTAGGATTTCCATCTTCTGCATAAGACCAGATGGTCGCTGCTGCTCGGCTTTCACTTGCTGACATACTAGACACCTAGATACATATTCCGCTACATCTCTCTTCATGCCAGACCACCAAAAAGACCTCTTCAAATCCTGGTACATCTTGGTGTTACCCGGATGAATAGAGAATCTCGACCTATGAGCTTCTGCTAAAACATGCTCACAGACATCTACCATGTCAGGAACACATGATGGTGGAATCTAATCACACCATCCTCATCGCGAGCAATGCCTGCCTTGCCCACTAACTCTTGGAGTCTAGGGTCGGCCTTCTGATGCTCGATCACCTCATCCAACACCGTAGACCAAATGGACAACTGAGCTACAAAAGCCTGACATAAGGGCTCCAACTCAGTCATCGCACATGCCGCATCCTCCAACATCTTCCAACCCTGCTGGAGCAAAGACCTCATCCTGCTAAGAGCATCCGCTACGACATTCGCCTTTCCTGGATGATATTGAAGATCGAAGTCATAATCCTTGAGGAACTCTATCCATATCCTCTGCCATAGGTTTAGTTCCTTCCGGGAGAAGAGATACTTCAAGCTCTTATGGTCAGTGAACACCTCAAATCTGACACCATAAAGTGCCTCCAGATCTTTAGTGCATGAAGCACTGCCGCAAGCTCCAAATCATGAGTCGGATAGTTACGCTCATGCTCCTTCAATTGGCGAGAAGCATACGCCACTACCCTTCATTGCTGCATTAGCACACAACCTAAGCCAATCCGAGATGCATCCATATAAATGGCAAAGCCTTCAGCACCACTAGGTAATACCAATACCGGAGCGGAAGTAAGTTTAGCCTTCAATAATGGAAAGCTACTCTCACATGTCTCAGACCACACAAACTTCACCCCTTTTCTAGTAAGCTGAGTCACTGGGGTGGCGATGGATGAAAATCCCTCAATGAATTGCCGATAGTAACCAGCCAAACCAAGAAAACTATGAATCTCCAAAGGGGTCTTGGGGGTCTCCCAATCCATAAATGCATGGACCTTTGCTAGATCAACTGCTACACCAGCACCGGAGATAACATGCCCAAGAAAATGAACCTCGTGCAACCAAAAATTGCACTTGTTGAATTTTGCATACAGCTTGTGCTCACGGAGAACCTTTAACACTACCCACAAATGCTGACGGTGTGTGGCCTCATCCGGAGAGTAGACCAACACATCATCGATAAGTACCACAACAAAGCTATCTAAGTACGGCCTAAATACCATGTTCATGAGATCCATTGTCACGCCCCGATATTTAGCAGCGGAATAAATACCGGGGGACGTGAATGATACAAACAGGCGTATCACAGTTGAATAGCGCAGAGTTACAATTGAATATAATAACACATTTGAGACTATAATATGGTCACCAAAAGTATGCTTTATTCCATTCCATTCAACTAGATACAACCTCACATAAGAAGAATTGACTGAAAAGGTTTATTAATCAAATAACAACGTTTCTCTAATACATCGACTACTCAAATATCTATTTCCAAGCTGACAACTATTCATATAACAAGTGCTCGTCACTCTTGTCTTGTCCCATCTGACTCCACTGGTTCCTCATCACTACCTGAAAAGGGCATGATGATAGGGGTGAGCGAACTAGCTCAGTAGGATTTACATCTCAATATTGTGCGAGCACTAGTATACATGATTAACATTTTAAATAGGCAGATATGCATATGAATATGATGACAATGCATGCTTTTCTAACAAGTTGAATAGCAGAGTAGAACGGGTATCATATCAGATCAAATGTCGAGTTTCATATACAATGGACAGATATTTCAAGAATAGAATCATATCAAAAGAGATTGGCCATAATCAGACGGATATCATGCGTTCACATGATCAACGTATCATATCAAATCATATCATATCAGATCAAATCAGACTTATCATATCAAACAAAGGCACATTCACACAAATCTTGCATATCGTATCAGTGCCATGCCACGCACCACAAGTCCATACTCCCGCGGTTAATAAGTACGTTGGGGTGCTCCTCCCCAGGACCAGACAGGGCCCTTATTGCACAGGCATTAGTCAAATTGGACCGAAGTCCCACGTTGTGCCGAACAAACATATTCATATTATGGCCACAGAGTTTCAATGGAAAGCTCATAGTAAAAAGGAACATGATCATTCATAGAGTCAAGGTATGACTAACAGCTCAAAAGAACAAGGCAGGATAACGACGTATCTTCTGCTTCATAGTTCATTAATGTCTTGACATGAGGATGTTTCTAAAGACAGATCTTATGTAGAACATGTACTTTCCTAACATGTATGCATATGGACAGACAATTAATTTAACACCAGAAAGCATGTAACTATTAAAACTCATATGCAAATCATGATATTAACTTCACTAACATGTCCATACTAACATGTATTCATCCCCATATTCACATCATATTCTTATCTTATCAATTGACAATAGGTAAGATCACAAGATAATCCAATGAACATATGGACAATCATATTCATCCCCATATTCACATCATATTCTTATCTTATCAATTGACAATAGGTAAGATCACAAGATAATCCAATGAACATATGGACAATCAAAATACCATTAGAATCATTTTCGTATTATTACCATTTTCTTCAATGGGTTGATTTATTTTTAGGTCCATGCATACTATATAACATCATGCACATGTTTGTAGACATCATGGAATGATCAGACCCAAATATGCAAAATCTTGTAAGGGTAGTGTCGACACACCCCTGACTGGTGTCGACCATGCTTCAAACACAAGACAAAATATGCAAACCTGGTCAAGTAGTGTCGACACTAGATCAAGTAGTGTCGACACAATGCTTCAAATACAAGGCAAATGATCAGTAGTGTCGACACTAGATCAAGTAGTTGTCGACACAATGCTTCAAATCAAGGCAAAATGATCATAGTGTCGACACCTAGATCAAGTAGTGTCACACTAGAGACAGCTTCCAGAAAACCTTCTGGCCAATATGGGACAGTGTGTCGACACTAGATCAGCTCCCAGAAACTTTTTGGGTCAAATTGGGACAGTGTGTCGACACTAGATCAGGTAGTGTCAACACTAGAGACCTTCCCAGAACACCTTTTGGGCTATTTTGGGATAGTGTGTCGACACTAGTTCAGGTAGTGTCGACACTAATGGCCCTCACAGACAAAAACATATGACTCCAGTGTAACCAGAAAACACGTCTCATGCAGCGATTCACTTTCCCCCTCTTATAACTCTCTAACGAATGACATTTAGACAAAACTTCAATATGAAAGATGACGAGGACACCTCGTAGAAGAACTTTGATGTTGGAGGTTTGATCTAATTCGGTATCTAATCCTGAGAAAACATATGAAGAACAGAAAGCTAAGTGTAGCCCGAATCGCAGTATCATGCATGACTCTCTTGCCCTGATTATAACTCTCTAACGAAAGACTTTTGACAAAATGTCCAACATAAAAGATGATTGTGACTACAAAGAAAACATTCATGAAGGAATCTAGTCTAATTCGTCTCAATCATATGAATAATACGAAACGGGAAAAGCCCTAACTGGGCACGACTTAGGGAAAACGACTAATACTCCATGCATACTCCATGAAAATTGGGCAAATCAAGTGCAAATGAACATAGACTCGATGCTCTACATGATGGTATATATTTTATTTAATCTTGGCCCGAGAACACCTACCTTTATGAAGATCTAAGACCAGTGACGTTCTGAACGCAGCAGAGGTTGAAAGGGGATGAAGCTCCGGGTTCCTAGCCTTTCTCCTTCTCCTCAGAAGCTCTAGCCTGCCTCCAAACGACCCCAACTCGTTGTTAAACCTTCCCCAAGAGTTTAAGGATGAGTTCTTATAGATTTAGGTGTATTTACAAGTCCTAACGAGACTAGGAAAGGGGCTACGAGTTTGTTTCCTACTCTCCAAGAAATCTGGGTCTCTTTCCTCCAAAGGAGTAGCAACGGTTTAGGAAACCACCAATTGGGGTTGGGTTCAGTTTTGGCTTACCTTAAATGACTAATCACCCATATTTTAACCCTAAATTACCCTCCCTAATTACTGCATAATTACATACACGAATTTCTGGGTAATTTCCTGTCCTAGATTTCATCCTTGGGTCAAATGTGCTCCATTAGCCCAAATCTTGTTAATGGATCATTAATACATGGTGTTGGAAGTCTCTCCAATTTGTTTATGTAATTTATTCCCTTTATTTCTAAAATTTTTTAATCACTAAATTTTTGGGTGTTACATCCTCCCCACTTAAGAAATTGGTCCCCAAATTTACGCATAATGGTGTAGTTCGTACCTGAGAATAGTTTCTGGGTGGTTTTTCTTCATTCTTTCCTTCGTTTCCCAGGTAGCATTAGTAACTCTGTTTTGACTCCATTGGACCTTCACCATAGGTATGTACGATTCCTGATTCGTTGAATCTTCCGATCCAATAGTTTGATCGGCTTCTCTTCATAAGTCAGGTCCTCCCGATCTCCAAGTCCTCATGGTTGATTACATGGTCGACATTGAATAAGTACTCTTCCCAGCATGGATATGTGGAACACATTATGCACGTTCGCCAGCTGTGGAGGTAGTGCAAGTCTATACGCCACCTTACCAATCCTTTCCAGAATTTCAAATGGCCCAATGAATCTGGGACTTAGTTTTCCTTTGATCCCAAATCTTTGTATTCCCCTTGAAGGTGAGACCTTCAAGAAAACATGTTCGCCAACTTGAAATTCTAGTTCTCTCCTTCTCTTATCTGCATAACTCTTCTGCCTGAATTGTGCTATCTTCAGACGTTCACTGACAATCTGAACCTTCCTGACAGTCGGCTCAATTAAGTCGGGTCCAACCCATTGGTTCTCCCCAACCTCTTCCCAACAAAGGGGTGATCTGCAACTCCTGCCATATAAGGCTTCAATGGAGCCATCCTGATACTTGCCTGATAGCTGTTGTTTATATGCAAACTCCATCAGGTAACAATTGATCATCCCATCGTCCTCTAAAATCTAGCACTAGAGCATGAACCATATCCTCCACAATTTGATTGGTCCTTTCAGTTTGCCCATCAGTCTGAGGATGGAAAGTAGTACTAAAATTTAGTTTAGTACCCATTGCTGCCTGCAATCCCCTCCAGAAGTGTGAAGTAAATCTAGGGTCCCGATCTGATATTATATAGATGGAACTCCATGCAATCTGACTACTTCCTTAACATATAGTGCAGCCATACATCCACTGACCATGTACTCTGATCGGCAAGAAGTGAGCCGACTTAGTCAATCGATCAACTATTACCCAAATTGCATCCATACCACCTCTAGTCTTGGGCAATCCCATGATAAAGTCCATACCAATGCTATCCCACTTCCACTCAGGATTTCTAGTGGTAGCAGTCCACCAGCTGTACGGAAATGCTCGGCCTTGACTTTCATGCATGTTAAACAGTACACACATGATCGGCCACATCCCTCTTCATGTTTGGCCACCAGTACGACCTTTTTAAGTCTTGGTACATTTTTGTTGATCCTGGATGAATCGTGTATTTGGATTGGTGAGCTTCATTCAGTAACCTCTTCTTGAGTCTCCATGATCAGGGACACATGTTCTACCTCAGAATTAATCTTCCTTCAGTTGATGGAGTAAAGTCAGGTCTTTACTCTAGCTTCTCCCTGATCTCAACTAAGAATGGGTCCTCTCCCTTTTTCTCCTTGATTTCGGTCAGTAGATCGGATTGTATCTGGAGATTTTGAAATCATTACTTGTTTTTCCTTCTTTCCCACGCTAATTCAAACTTGCAAATTGCTCCAGTAACTTCCATTCGCCCAACATCATACTAGCTAGCATAGCTCCTGGTTGTCTACTTAGAGCGTCTGCCACTACATTGGCTTTCCCAGGGTGATATTGAATGGAAAAGTCAAAGTCCTTAAGGTACTCTAACCACCTTCTTTGTCTCATGTTAAGCTCCTTTTGTGAGAACAAGTATTTCAAACTCTTGTGGTCAGAAAAGACTTTAAATTGCTCACCGTAGATATAATGCCTCCAGATCTTCTAGGCGAATACTACGGCTGCTAACTCCAGGTCATGAACCGAGTAGTTCACTTCGTGGATCTTCAACTGTCTTGAGGCATAAGCTATTACAGTCCCTTGTTACATTAAGACACATCCCAGACCTATTCCAGAAGCATCTGAATAAATTTCAAATCCTCCCTCGTCAGTGGGTAAGGCGAGGACAGGAGCAGTAGTCAGACACTTCTTCAAGTTGTTAAAGCTTTCTTCACATTTATCAGTCCACACAAACGGATTTTCCTTCTGGGTCAGCTTGGTCAATGGCACTGCAATCTTTGAGAAATCCTTTATAAACCTTCGATAGTATCCTGCTAATCCTAGAAGCTCTTGATCTCAGTGACGCTTGTCGGTCTTTCCCATTTCAGTACAGCCTCAACCTTTGATGGATCAACAACGATACCATCCTTGGTTACCACATGTCCTAAAAGGATACCTCCTCAAGCCAAATTCACATTTACTCAGCTTGGCATATAATTTATTCTCCCTTAAAATCTGTAATGAAATCCTCAAATGCTCCTCATGCTCTTCCTTTGTCTTGGAATAGATCAATATATCATCGATGAATACCACCATAAGTTTATCATGATATGGGCGATAAATGCTATTCATCAACTACATGAAAACTGCAGGGGCATTTGTTAGTCCAAAAGGCATAACAGTAAATTCATAATGCCTATACTTGCTTCAGAAGGCTGTCTTGTGAATGTCTTCTCCTTTGATCCTCAATTGACGATAACTGGATCTGAGATCTATTTTAGAGAAGTATCTAGCTCCAGATAATTGATCAAACAACTCATCAATCCTTGGCAGAGGATATTTGTTCTTGATAGTTAACTGGTTTAGTTGTATGTAATCTATACATAGCCTCATTGACCCATCTTTCTTCTTGACGAAGAGGACAGGTGCACCCCATGGCGACGTACTTGTCGGATGAAACCCTTCCCTAACAGTTCCATCAGTTGCTCCTTTATTCCTTCAGTTTGCGCGGGGACATTCTATATGGTGCCCTAGATACTGGTGCTGCTCCAGGACCAACTCAATGGTAAAATCAACCTCCCGCTCAGGAGGAATTCCTGGCAAGTCTTCGGGGAAAACATCAGCGTATTCGCTGACAACATGGATGTCCTCAACTTTGACTTCCTTCTTTGCGATGACAACAGCAGCAAGAAAGGCCATACAACCTTTCCTCATCATCCTTTTAGCTTGTAGTGCAGAGATAAGTGACAATCTCCTGCAGTTTCTATCCCCGTGAACACTAGTTTTGGGTAATGGTTAAAGGTTACCCGACTTCTCTTACAATTGATACTAGCCCCATGTTCAGACATCCAGTCTGCTCCCAGTATTACATCATACCCCGCCATGTCCATACATATTAAATTTGCTGGTAGGTTTGGGTTTCAATCAACACTTCACTGGATGGCATATGGTTTGTAAGATTGGTGCCAGGACCATCGGGGTGACACAACTATTCTGGATTTCATTGGGACGTTTCACAGGTAGGGTATCAACAATGTTTGAGATATAAAGGAATGTGTAGCTCCCGTATCAAAGAGGACATATGCGGGTCGGGAAAGAAGTAAGTGTACCTTCTACGATACCTCCTTCCTCGTAGCTTCTTGTTCCTAAATAGCTTGCAAGCGGCCTTGCCTCTCTGTCCATTCAGACGTTTTTCCTGAGGGGCTTGTTCTTTCAATATTGGGCAGTCCGAGATCCTATGGTCATGACTCCCGCAGCGCAGGCATCTCCCTTGCGCTCTCCAGCATTGTTTAGACCGGTGACTAGCTTTGTCACAATTTTCACCTTTCTCCCGTCGTCACCACTATCTGCTTTCCTAACTCCTTGGCTTTTTATCAGCTGGTTCATTTACCCCGCCACTGGGCCTTTTCTTCCAAATGGTCGACTGATACCTCCTGTAGAAGACACTTGCTCCCTTTTCACAGATTTTCCCGTAATCTTTCAGCAGTCTCCATGTCATCCTCCAGTAACTGAGCCTTCTTTACCATGTCAGCATAGGTCTGAATGTCCATTAGCGCCAGTTGAGTGATGAACTGGGGCCGCAAGCCATTCAGAAAGCGTTTTGCCTTCATCCTTTCTGCCCCAATCAAGTGAGCAGCATATCAGGACAGACGAGAGAATTGGGCCTCATACTCGGCCACATTGAGTCCTCTCTGTTTCAAAGCCACAAATTTGGCTGCTTTCCGTTCATGCACCCTCTCGGAGAAGTACTTGGTGTTGAAGTGCTTAATGAACTGAGCCCATGTTAGTTGCTGGCCATTTAGCGTTGCTTCTATCGACTCCCACCATGCTCTGGCATCCTTTTCTAATTGGAAAGTCGCCAGCAGTACTTTGTTCCGGTCCGTGCATTGCATGACCCTGAATACCCTTTCAATTTCCTTAACCCAGTGTTCAGCAACATCTAGGTCAGTACTCCCTCCAAACCTAGGCGGATCCATATTCTGAAAATTCCGATGGAGATCACCGGCTCCGCGGTTACCTCTACCCTGGGTGGCTTGCAGAATAGCCTGAGTCAAGTTCTGTATTGTTTGTTGCATGTTCCTAGCCTGGGCACGTTCAGCGGCCATTGAGGTAATAAGTACCTTCAAGATAATAATATGAGTTAGTCATCTAAATATATCACATGTGACTTCTATCCCTATGGCTCTACCCAAGCTCACATTAGGTACGACAGATTTTGACTCCTGTAATCTAGTTTCATTCTATTTTCCTATTCCCTTGGACCCTAAATTTAGGGCTCTGATACCAACTGTCACGCCCCGATATTTAGCAGCGGAATAAATACCGGGGGACGTGAACGATACAAATAGGCGTATCACAGTTGAATAGCGCAAAGTCACAATTGAATATAATAACACATTCGAGACTATAATATGGTCACCAAAAGTATGCTTTATTCCATTCCATTCAACTAGATACAACCTCACATAAGAAGAATTGACTGAAAAGGTTTATTAATCAAATAACAACGTTTCTCTAATACATCGACTACTCAAATATCTATTTCCAAGCTGACAACTATTCATATGACAAGTGCTCGTCACTCTTGCCCTGTCCCATCTGACTCCACTGGTTCCTCATCACCACCTAAAAAAGGCATGATGATAGGGGTGAGCGAACTAGCTCAGTAGGATTTACATCTCAATATTGTGCGGGCACTAGTATACATGATTAACATTTTAAATAGGCAGATATGCATATGAATATGATGACAATGCATGATTTTCTAACAAGTTGAATAGCAGAGTAGAACGGTATCATATCAGATCAAATGTCGAGTTTCATATACAATGGACAGATATTTCAAGAATAGAATCATATCAAAAGAGATTGGCCATAATCAGACGGATATCATGCATTCACATGATCAGACGTAATATCAAATCATATCATATCAGATCAAATCAGACTTATCATATCAAACAAAGACACATTCACACAAATCTTGCATATCGTATCAGTGCCATGCCACGCACACACAAGTCCATACTCCGCGGTTAATAAGTACGTTGGGGTGCTCCCTCCCCAGGACCAGACAGGGCCCTTATTGCACAGGCATTAGTCAATTGGACCGAAGTCCCACGTTGTGCCGAACAAACATATTCATATTATGGCCACAGAGTTTCAATGGCAAGCTCATAGTAAAAAGGAACATGATCATTCATAGAGTCAAGGATGACTAACAGCTCAAAAGAACAAGGCAGGATAACGACGTATCTTCTGTTTCATAGTTCATTAATGTCTTGACATGAGGATGTTTCTAAAGACAGATCTTATGTAGAACATGTGCTTTCCTAACATGTATGCATATGGACAGACAATTAATTTAACACCGGAAAGCATGTAACTATTAAAACTCATATGCAAATCATGATATTAACTTCACTAACATGTCCATACTAACATGTATTCATCCCCATATTCACATCATATTCTTATCTTATCAATTGACAATAGGTAAGATCACAAGATACTCCAATGAACATAAGGACAATCAAATTACACATTAGAATCATATTCATCATACCATTTTCTTCAATGTGTTGATTTATTTTAGGTCCATGCATACTATATAACCATGCACATGTTTGTAGACATCATGGAATGATCATACCCAAATATGCAAAATCTTGTAAGGGTAGTGTCGACACACCCTGACTGGTGTCGACACAATGCTTCAAACACATGACAAAATAATGCAAAACTGGTCAAGTAGTGTCGACACTAGATCAAGTAGTGTCGACACTAGAGATAGCTTCCAGAAAACCTTCTGGCCAATATGGGACAGTGTGTCGACACTAGATCAGGTAGTATCGACACTAGATTAGCTCCCAGAAACTTTCTGGGTCAAATTGGGACAGTGTGTCGACACTAGATCAGGTAGTGTTGACACTAGAGACCTTCCCAGAACACCTTCTGGGCTGTTTTGGGACAATGTGTCGACACTAGTTCAGGTAGTGTCGACACTAGTGGCCCTCACAGACAAAAACATATGACTCCAGTGTAACCAGAAAACATGTCTCATGCAGCGATTCACTTTCCCCTCTTATAACTCTCTAAAGAATGACATTTAGACAAAACGTTCAACATGAAAGATGACGAGGACAACTAGTAGAAGAACTTTTATGTTGAAGGTTTGATCTAATTCGGTCTCAAATCCAAATAAAACATATGAATAATAGAACTAAGTGTAGCCCGAAATCGCAGTATCAGCAATGACTCTCTTTCCATATTTATAACTCTCTAAAAAAGACTTTTGGACAAAACGTCCAACATAAAATATGATCGTGACTACAATTAGAAGAACTTTCATGAAGGAAGTCTAGTCTAATTCGATCTCAAATCATATGAATAATAAGAAGAACGGGAAAAGCCCTAACTGGGCACGACTTAGGGAAAACGACTAATACTCCATGCATACTCCATGAAAATTGGGCAAATCAAGTACAAATGAACATAGACTCGATGCTCTACATGATGGTATAGGTTTTATTTGATCTTGGCCTGAGAACACCTACCTTTATGAAGATCTAGGACCAGTCGACGTTCTGGACGCAGTAGAGGATGAAAGGGGGATGAAGCTCCGGGTTCCCAGCCTTTCTCCTTCTCCTCAGAAGCTCTAGCCTGCCTCCAAATGACCCCAACTCATTGTTAAACGTTCCCCAAGATTTTAAGGATGAGTTCTTATAGATTTAGGTTGTATTTACAAGTCCTAATGAGACTAGGAAAGGGGCTACGAGTTTTGTTTCCTACTCTCCAAGAAATCTAGGACTCTTTCCTCCAAAGGAGGTAGCAACAGTTTAGGAAACTACCAATTGGGGTTGGGTTCAGTTTTGGCTTACCTTACATGACTAATCACCCATATTTTAACCCTAAATTACCCTCCCTAATTACTGCATAATTACATACACGAATTTCTGGGTAATTTCCTGTCCTAGTTTTCATCCTTGGGTCAAATGTGCTCCATTGGCCCAAATCTTGTTATTGGATCATTAATACATAGTGTTGGAAGTCTCTCCAATCTGTTTATTTAATTTATTCCCCTTTATTTCTAAAAATTTTTAAATCACTAAATTTCCGGAGTGTTACATCCATGAACGTTGCAGGGGCGTTGGTCAATCCGAAAGGAAGGACCAAAAACTCATAATGTCCATAACGGGTTCTAAACGCCGTCTTGGACGCATCCTCACTCCTAATCCTCAACTGATGATAACCAGATCGCAAATCGATCTTAGAAAAGACTGATGCATTTTGCAGCTTGTCAAATAAATCATTAATACGAGGTAAGGGATATCTGTTCTTCACTGCCACTTGGTTTAGCTTCCTATAATCGATGCATAACCTAAGTGATCCATCATTCTTCTTTACGAACAAGAATGTGCGCCCCAAGGGGAAACACTAGGGCGAATAAATCCCTTAACTAGCAATTCCTGCAACTGCCTCCTTAACTCGGCTAACTCCGCAGGTGCCATCCGATATGGAGCCTTCGAGATAGGAGAGGTGCCCGGAAGCAACTCTATGGTGAACTCTATCTCTCTATCCGGTGCAATCCAGACAAATCATCGCGAAAGACGTCTGGAAAATCCTACACTACCTCGATCTCTGCAAGAGTAGGTGACTCACCAGCCTCGGGTACTAACACTACGTTGGCAAGAAAAATATCACAACCCTTGTTTACCATGCCATCGCCTTCATGGCAAAGATGACCAACTTTCCCGCCAAGTTTCTTGGCAAGGGATGAGAGAACTGTCCTCCTCACCAGAATGCGAAAAACAATCCTCTACCGACGACAATCTACTAATGCATAGTGCTCCTCTAGCCAACTAGACCAAGAAGCATCATAGTCCTTCATCCTTAGCAAGAAGAAACACCATCTAAAACCTATCCCAATACACACAGGTAACGACGGAATACACTTCCCAGTCGATACCGTACCCGGGTGTGTGTACAGACAACGGGACTCTATAGCTAACTGCCTAGCAAACTTCTCGAAAATGAACGAGTGAGGGCACCCGTATCAAACAAAACCCGAGCGTGCACACCTAGAAGTAAAACTGTACCTTGGGTGACATGCTCCGCCTGCTCGGCGTCCTCTCGTGCTAGGGAAAACACTTGAGCTTGGGCTCGAGGCCTTCCTGGTCTTCCTGTAGCTGGCGCTGCTGCTGCTACCACTGTTGGGGTTGGCGCTCCGTGCTGGACTTCCTGCTGAAGTCTCGGACAATCCTTGATCTTGTGGTCACTACTCCCGCACTTCAAGCATTTTCCCGCTACCATCCAACACTCCGTACCACTGTGTGTCTTCCCGCAATGGGGACACTCGTTCTTCACACCAGGGGAATGTTGAGAAGGTACCCGAGTACTGCTGGCTGCCACTGGACGCTGCGGTGTCTGGTATGCTGCCTTCTTCTTATCCTGCCGCTGGAAAGGGCCGTAGGTCTCTTCTGCAAAGCTTTCTTCTCCTCGAGGTACTGCTCCATTTCACCCTCCTGCCTACAAGCAGCGCTAAGGGCCTCGTCCAAGGTACAATGATCGAACACTAATAGCCTCGTCCTCAGTGATGGCTTAAGGCCCATCACAAACTTCTTTGCCTTCCTGTGCTCATCAGTTACTATGCGAGGTGCATACTTAGATAACTCAGCAAACCTAGCCTCGTACTCGTGTACAGTCTTAGAGCCCTGAGTCAAGGAAAGGAACTCCTGCTCCATCCTGTGCTAGATATGCTCGGGGACGAACTTGACCCGAAAGAGCCTTACGAACTCGTCCCAAGCAACCTCAATAGCACCATCCTCAAATCGGGTACGCAGTAAGGAAGCCCACCACACATCAGCTCTCTCCTGCAACACAACCTTCATAAGCACCAACTAATAGCTCTAATTTAATAGGATAAGCAAGCATATAAAACTAACACATACCTGTAGCATATAGGTGGCTAAAGTAACCTTGTCCTCGTCCGCACACCTAACAGCCCGGAAGATCTTCTCGATCTCCGACATCCAGCTCTCGGCTAGTAATGGGTCGCTCTCCCCCTTAAAAGAGGGTGGCAACATCCTCTTGAATCTTTCCATGATGGAGGGTCCACCATGGTCCTGAGCCTAGGGAACTGGAACCTGGGCCTGCTACGACAAACAACAGCAATGCATATTCAACACAACATCATGCAATTAAATAAAACAAACTACTCTTTATTTTATTATTCCAACCTGAGCCTCCATCTGAGCCTGGAGTGCAGCCTGGGTGTAGGCCTGCGTCTGCATGGCCTGCACTAGACCCTGCATGAACACTCCATAATCCACAGATGGCGGTGGGGGAAGTACAAGACCCTGAGGTGCCGGGGCCTACTGCTCAGTCTTCTCCTCACGCCTCGGCTCGCCCTCATGAGTAGGAACACCACCACGTCTACCGCGTGAAGCCATATGCTGCAGTAATTTAGCCACTATTAGAGACTACGTTATTTAGTCCCTAACCACTTTCTTATCTATCTTTCATTCATTATTAGTCAACTCTACACATATGGACAACTCTATAAAGACTTAGCATGTAATGGAGATGATGACTTATGTATATTTATGTACAATCTCAACCAGTCGGCCGCTCTGATACCAATCTCTGCGGCAACCCTCCTTATACCGGTACGATTATCCATCCACGTCGGTATAGTGAGTCTTGTCACAGTGGGACATTTACCCAAGCACTAACACACATGATTGAGATGTACACAAATGAATACAGAGTAGCGGAAGTAAAAGAACTACTGTCTTTTCATTTCATCATCCACATTAAACATACATGATCCATATAACAATTTAAGGAACTAAGTCCACATAATGAAATACAAAATTCAAATTACATTGTTCGTCCACAAATTACATAAGCTTCAATTACATAAGTCTCAATTACATACTATGAAAGTGAAAGTACAATGATGGTGACTCCATAATACTCTACTCTCCTCGCTCGGAGTCACTCTCAACGGTCTCCTCCAAGGAAGTAGGGTCACCTGCTAAACCTGTACGCCGAAGCAAGAGTGAGTCTAAAAGACTCAGCAAGTCAACCCAATACACATCATACATGCATACATCACATGCAAGCCTTACATTCGATTGCATTAACTCAAAACAGGTAGCATGGTTGAATAATGTTAAGAAAGTAATCTATCATGATACCAATTTCGTAACACAAGATACATGGTTTATGTCATTCCAAAATAAAATACCTACCGCTTGCTTTCTACTTATCTATCCACATGAGAGATACATTTACATTTAAGCTACAATATGATAGCAAATTAAGCATGGATTTTCACACATGAGAAGGAAATGCTCCTAACATGGATTCTACATACTTTTTCACATGTAAATCACCATTATAAACACATTAAGTTTACTGTTTTGACATGAATCTAACAATATCATATCATAAATCATCATATCATAAATCACAATTTCACAATCTAACACATTGGGTTCACATGTTTCACATTTACATGTTCAAATGTTCACTTACACATTACACATTCACATGTTCCACTACATAATTTCACATTATCACATTCACATTGTTCACATTTAGATGCCATGACACATAGTCCAAACCACCACTAGAAGGACACATTCACATACACCATAAACATAGACGCCACCTAGGTAACACCAGTGACGGCTCTTGGTACTACGTAGACCGGGAGAAGTAATCTCCACCCTAACCAGTGGTACTTATCCACTCCAGGATTTCATCCTAATGCCCTTAGGATTTTAACCCATGAACCTTCCCGTGGGGACTTTCCACAGTCAGTTCCACAGTCCTCTATGGAAGCAGTGTCACACACGGCACAATTTACACATTTTCTGATTAACACACGCACATTTTACACAATTAAACACACCATTTCCATTTTCGCACTCATGCACATGGTTCAATTTTTCCCTAACATGATACTATTGTTTACAGATTTTCACTTAGGAATCTGCACTAAGCATGTGGAAATTCATTAACGTCATAATTACAACAAGCATGATTTAACAACTCACTTTTACATGAAATATCACAATATCATCTACTATTGCCCAATTCATACAAAATTTAACCACATGCTGTTTGCATTTTCAGATCACACATGCAAATTCTCACATTTTTCTGACCTGTATTGAATTTACAGAAAATAAAATACTCATCACATGCTATTCATAAATCAATTATCATAAAATCACAATGTCCATGTTGAAACTAACAGTTCACAAACATGTGTCCACATCACACCCATCACAAAAAATTTTCCCAAATTTATTATGCAACATACCATTTACTGGAATTTTAAAAAACCTACATATGCTCCCTATTTTTTATACAGAAATTATAACAAATAGCTGGTCATGGGAAAATTCCCAGATTTCAGAACCAGGGCTGACATACATACAATCATCCCAAAATTTTATGGCACTGAATTTTGCATAGATCATATGAACAGAAATCTATCACATTCAAGACCTCATCCAACGTGCCTTTCACATAAATCTAACAATTTATACTAATTACAGAAATGCATAAAATCTCACAACACATTCCATTACCTATTTTACATAACGTATAAAGTTTACTATATATCATCATACGAAGGAAATCGGAAAAATAATCATATAGAAGGGAGAACAGCTTACTGTTCTGTCCTGAAGAACTAAATGGCAAAGCTGGCCGTTCACAGAGGTTAACGACAGCATCGTCTGCTGCTTTTCAAATGAGAGCTTACAAGAAGGATCTTGCCGTTAAGTTCCTGTCTGTTCAGAAACACAGACCGAACTCCAAGATGGGTGAATGTAGGGGTTCCAGGACACGAAAAATTCTCAGAAAATACCTAAGACCTACTAGACATACACATGGACAACGGTAAGGGTCCTTGCCTCAGTAAAAATCTCAAGGGGATCTAAATGGCTGAGGAAGCTCTCCTTGAAGTGCCAAGAAGCCTCCATATCCTCTTGCTTCGGGTTCTAGGTTGATGTAAGCTGCAACCAGTCGTTGGAGAAGCCTTCCTCTAGGTCCAGACTCCCTCCTAGTCGTGGTAGAACATTGGAAGAAGCCTCCAATCGCCAGATCAAAGCCCACAAAGATCAGGTTTTCTTTTGTTCTCTCACACTAGGGTTTCCCTCTTTGCAAGAGCCAGAGAGCTCTTCAGTCACAAGGGTGTGTTTTATAAGCTGGGGCCTTAGGGTTCACGCACTGGTGATGGGAGAGCCATGGAGATTGTCCCCATCGGTGAGCAAGACCAATCCGGGATTTCTGGATCTCGTGCGCCAAGAAATTCAGAGAAGTAAACGTCCACATACATGGCCGTCTACTTTAGTGTTGGCGTCCATCGACATGGACGTTTACTCATCATAAACACCACTGATGTTGCCGCAATTTGCTCTTCGGCCAAAACTTAAATCCAGCAGAAAACCATATGTACACTATGTAAGCATTTGCAATATATGTAGTACACATACACACTACTACACCATGCAACCGAACAATATTACAACTAACATACACATGCATACATAAGTACACTAGCTAATATGTACGTAGATATCTACATATGCAAACATGAAGACACACAGCGTGACTCAACACGTGGCAAAACAAAAATGACAAAAATTTCGAGGGTCTTACATTGATACTCTATTCATTCGGGCTCCACCAGGATGACAACAACTGAGGGTACTGTTTTGGTGGCCGAGATGAAGAGAGATATCGTTGAGTTTGTTTAGCGCTGCCTTACCTGTCAGCAGGTGAAGGCAGAGCACCAGCGTCCTGGTGGTGAGTTGCAGTCGCTCCCTATTCCCATGTGGAAGTCAGAGCACATCACCATGGACTTTGTTTCTGGCTTACCTCGCACTTCACATGGGCATGACAGCGTTTGGGTGATCGTCGACTGGCTGACGAAGGCAGCTCGCTTCCTACCGGTCAGAGCAGCGTGGTCAGTGGACAGACTTGCTCAGTTGTTTGTGGACAGAGTGGTGTCTTTGCATGAGACCCCGATCTCTATTGTCTCAGATAGAGATCTAAGGTTCACTTATTTTTTTTGGCACAGCTTTCAGTGGGCACTTGGCACTAAGTTGAGGTTGAGTTTAGCCTACCACCCACAGACAAACGGGCAGTCGGAGAGGACCATACAGACCCTCGAGGACTTGTTGAGAGCGTGTTGCCTAGACTGGGGCGACATGTGGGAGTCGCACCTTCCCATGGTGGAGTTCGTATAATAATAGATTTCACTCCAGCATCGGGATGGCGCCCTACGAGGCTCTGTATGGTCGGCTGTGCAGGACACTGTTGCACTGGCACGAGGTTGGCGAGAGGCAGTTGCTGGGTCCAGAGTTGGTGCAGCAGTGTGCAAACACCGTGAAGCTGTTCAGACAGAGGTTGCAGACAACCCAGAGCAGACAGAAGAGCTACGCCGATGTTCACAGGAGGCCACTCTAGTTCGAGGCAGGCGACAATGTGTTTCTTCGAATCTCGCCCACCAAGGGCGTTCTCAAGTTTGGAAAGAGGGGCAAGCTCAGCCTGAGGTTTGTTGGCTCATTTCCCATCATGGATCGGGTTGGCGAGGTCGCTTATAAGTTGGCGCTTCCATCTGAGTTGGCAGGTGTTCACGACGTCTTCCACGTCTCGTAGCTGAAGAAGTACATGCCAGATCCGTCGCACATACTTGACTACTCGCAGCTAGAGGTAGTTGCTGACCTGTCCGTACCAGAGTACCCAGTCAGCATCATGGACCACAGGGTGCAGCAGCTTCACAAAAGGTAGATTCCGCTCGTCAAGGTAGTTTGGGAGCACCGCACTAGCGGCGAGGCCACTTGGGAGTATGAGGACGAGAGCGGGAGCAGTTCCCTTACCTGTTCGAGAGACAGGTACCTTGTTTGCCCTCTTCCCCCCCCCCCCCCCCCTAGTTTCGCCCTTAATTTAGAGGATGAAATTGTTTTTTTGTTGGTTAGATTGTAACATTCCGTTCCCCTTGTCGTCAGCTCTCTGGCTGAGGTCGTGACATGTCGACCGTTGCCTTCTGAAGGCGACAGATGTGACCGTTGCGTTCTGATTAAGAACGCGCCTGCCGCCCCTGTTGCGACAAGGCTCTGACAGCAGACTGTGGTTTTGATAACCAAACTTTCCCCTATAAAATTAATTCACTTATTATATATTAATTTGATGATTAACAAAACAATACTAATGAATTACTTGAACCTTGAGGACAGGAAATAAAAGTAAAAGGAAGTTCAAGACATCATGAAACTCTCACTTCATATTTTCCCAGTCATTGCATCGACTTCTTCATACTCTACAACGATTTCTTAAGACCTCGTAACGATTTGCTCGTCGCAACGATTTCTGAAGTTGTCATAACGACTTCTTTAGAACTCGCAACGACTTGCTCGCCGTAACGATTCTGTAAGTTATCATAACGACTTCTTTAGAAACTCGCAAACGACTTGTTCGCCATAACGTGTGACGGCCCTCATTATACCGGTACGGTTATACCAACCCACGTCGGTATAGCAGAGTTCTCACAGTGGGACATTTACCCAAACGATACTAACAGCTGAAATACGCGAATATACAAAGAGTAGCGGAAGTAAAAGACCCATTGTCTCCATCATTCATCATCCATTTAACATACATGAAGTTTGCAATTAACAATAAGGAACTAAAGTTCACATAATTTAAATTGCTGAAATAGAAATACATAATGTCCACACTTATACATCCCTTTCATGATAATTCTAGTACAATGTTCAAATTACATACTATGAAATACACGAGTCACAAGAAACTCCAAAACTAGCTAATCTCCGCGCTCGGAGTCCGTCTCTGCTGCCTCCTCCAAGGTGCCACGTCACCAATTACACCTGTACGCCGAAGCAAGGAGTGAGTCCAGAGACTCAGCAAGAAACACTACCCAAACATACACGCATAAGTCTTAGTGGTTTCTACATGCACATTTACAATTTGCAACACATGGCATGCTAGTCATTCTAAAGTTTAAACCTATCATGAAAGTTCTCCCATTTTATACATAGATCATGCTTTCAGATTTCTAAGAATAAAATTCACCTATCACATGCTCTCTATTCAAATTTACTCATGAAACTTTATCTTTAAAGAACTAAGACATGAGAGCTACAACATGAACATTATGCATACATGGAAGGGGAACACAACTAGCATGGATCCTACATGTTTTTTAAACACATTCATAGACATTTTCACATGCTTTAAGTTGCTAGTTTCACATGGTTTCATGGCTGCAAACCTACACATGAGAGCTACAATATCGCTTAAAGCAAATCATATGAATAAACCAATCATGCTATTTGTACACGTACTCATTATTATCCCTAACATGGATTCTAGGCATTTTGCACACATACACATGATAATAACCACATGAATTTACTGATTTTCACAGGGTTCAGATTTGTCTCACATGGATTTCAACAACATATTTTACCATTTAGAAGTTCACATTTTCTTTACACAGTTTTCTCTTCACATGGTTACACTTTACACATACCATTCACATTGTTCACTTACACATTTACACATTTCACATAACCATTACACATTACACATTTTAGGTGCCATGACACATAGTCCAAACCACCAAAGAAGGACATTACACATCACATTACACATAGACGCCATCTAGGCATTCCAATGGCGACTCTTGGACTGCGCAGACCGGGAGAACAAGTCTCCACCTAACCAGTGGTACTTGTCCACCTCCAGGATTTCCCCTAATGCCCTTAGGGTCACTTACACATTGAACTTCTCAGGGGGACTTTTCCCTGATACAGCTCCACTGCCCTCTACGGAAGCAGTGTCACATTGGCACAGTTACACATTTACACATTTACCGTTTTACACATGGTTTTTACACTTCACACTTTTCATCACATTCACTTTCTCACTCACATGACTATCTCTGTTTTTCCTGACATGGCACTACAGATTTCAGGAGTTTAACATACAGAAAATTTTCACTAATCAAGTTGGGTTTAGACAATAACTAACCACATTACAATAATATACGTAGATTATCACATTCACATGAAAATACATAACTTCTTATTTACTGATCCAAATGATCTGAAATTTTAACCACATGCTGTTTTGGGTTCCAGATCATACACTCAAATTTTCAGATTTTGCTGAGCTAAATAGAATTTCAGAAAATCAAACACTTATTTTACATGCCATTCACATTCAAGCTACAGGGAGTTTAACACATCATGAAATGTTGTCACTCACTGTTGAACAGAGGTTCTGTCACATACATGTCTGCGGATGCATAATCTACTCTAAATCATAATCTATAGATCGATCACACAGACCATTCTTGCATGCTTTTATTTTATTCTACTAAACCGAGTTATTAGCAATTCATACAAGCATTGACATTATCAAAACTGAGTACATATAGCTGATCTACTAACCTTCATGATCTAATAAAACCAAGGCATTCAGACCAATCCTACTCATGAACCTAAATTGGCAAGATCATTAACAAGTCATGCTTACAATTCATGGGAACAATATTCCTACATTCACCATCACACAACACATTCCTCCACACACCACAATTGACTACTATATACTAAGTATGGGATTACCATATATCCTCATCACGAAAACCATACCGAAATTAATGTAAAGGAAGGGCAGAACAGTTCACTGTTCTGTCCAGAGGAAATTGGCGGCGGTCTCTGGCCACTGACTCAGGGTCAGCGGCATGGTCGTTGGACGCCAAGATGATATCGGCGTCCATTGACCTTGCCGTCAATGGGTCTGTGCAGAAAAAGACCCGAACTCTCAAACTTGGGTGAATGGGAGGGTCAAGGACTCGAGGAAAAATCCATAAAATGATAGAACGATAGACACATAAGGGAACATATGGATAGGTCACTGCCTTTTAAAAATTCCTCCAATGAGTCTAGGGTGTTGGTGAAGCCCTCCTTGGGCAGTCCAAAGAAAGGCAGAACTCCCTCCTAGATTTCTGCCTCCGGGCTCCTGGATGATCTCCACAGCAAGGGGGACATCGGGGAAGCCTCTCCTTTGCTCCAGCACTACCTTCTTGTCGGGAAGATGGCCGGATCAAGATCCAAGAAAACTGATTTTCGGGGTGCAAAAGTGGGGTTTTTTTTCTCAGTTTTCTCTCTAGGGTTTTTTCCCTCTTTTCTCCTTGCAAGGGTTAAGAGAGGAGTGGAAGAGGCCATTTTCGGGTCAGACTAAGGGAGTCTCTCTTCACTCAACGGTGACTTGACAGCCTTAGAGCCGTTGGGGACAGTCCCCCAATGGTTGGCTTTCTTGTTTCAGAAGCTTGCAGCTCTGCGCGCATGCAGGCCAGAGAGATTGGCGTCCATATCGCCTGGACGCCAGGATTAGTGTTGGCGTCAGGTCTGGACGCGAAACCACCTAAAACGGCCTGGGGTGACGCCAAGATGGCTTCGGCCAGAAGTCTAAAATATGCAGGGAAAACCATGTTACATGAAAATATACATGCAATATGTATATGGCAGTATACCCACTATCACCACAATACATACATTATTTATAGTTAATCTAAACACATGAACACGTACTTATAACTAATTAATAGTAGTAAATATGTACCATACATACACAAGCCAAATATGAAGAGTTATGCGGAAGTACACAATACGGTAATCTAGAAGGGGGGGGGTTGAATAGATTACGGCAATTTTAAACTATTGATGGCTTCTTTTCGATGCTACAGCGATCTTAATGAAATTTGATTCAAATTCAATTAAGTGTGAGACCGCTTGAGTTGATTTAAGTGAGAACAGAAAATCAAACGTGCGTATGAACACCGTGCCTACCAATCATCTATCGCAAAACGCGAACAAACCACAGAACACGATGATTTAAGGTGGTTCGGAGTACACAACTCGTGTATCCTACATCCACCGTCCACACACACACGCAGAAACGACTGCTTATGAGCGAGTTCAACACTACAACTCAACCACACACACGTTGTCTGATGAACCACGATCAGAACAACCACAAATACGTGAATCAAGCACAAGGGATGCTCGAAACACAACCACACACACACACGATGGAATGGAAATTATGAAATGGAGAAGAATTGGGAATTAGGGAACAAATCCGGTTGGAATTCTTCTCGTGGATCGTCCAAACGCTCTTCAAACTTCGATTGGATGTAGATTGATCGATGTAGAAGGTTGAATTGATGACGATCCGGCTTCAGCTCCGCATAGATGGTGATTCCACGTCGATCTGGGCGGAAAGTTGAAGCAGAGCAGCAATTTGGGGCTTTTCCTCTTGGTCCCTTGGAGGCTCTTGGATGGGAGGCTGCTCTCTGCGAATTTGGCTCCAAAAGGATGCTTATATAGTGTTAGGTAAAGGTGGGGGTCGTGGAGGAAGGAAACACCCAAGTGGGGCCGGATTTGGAAACCCAAAATCTGAAGTTTCCGTCGGCTGTCGACAGGTGCACTTGCATCTGTCGACAGGCAGACTCAGGCTGAGAACTGGGTTTCAGGAAAATGAGTTTCTGAGTGTATCTGTCGACAGGCAGTTTGCATCTGTCGACAGATGCACTCAGGAATTGAAAACCTGAGCTCTGTCCTGGGTTGTCTGTGTGTATCTGTCGACAGGTACATTGCATCTGTCGACAGATACACTCAGAGATGCAAACCTGAGTTCTGTCTTGGAATGACTGTATGAATCTGTCGACAGGTAGAGTTCATCTGTCGACAGATACACCTCTTTGACAGATTTTTGTGCTTTTTGCTCATCTCTTCAATGCCTCTTCAATGCTCCATGTTTCATGCTTGTGCACCTACATGCAAATACATTGTTAGTGATATACATTGTATGATTTAGCAATGTTTAACTCAATCACTTTCATGGTGTTTTTCATGTTAGTTAGCACATCAATTTTGCATTAAATCAATGTTCAAGGGTGTTAATGTGATCATCAAAAACATGATATATGAAAAACCCAACAATCTCCCCCTTTTGATGATGACAAAAACATTCAATTGATGCATATATTGATGTTCTCCCCCTTTTTGACAACATGCAAAAGGTCAAGTCATGCACATTTAGAGACAAATAAACATGAACTGAGTTTTCATTGATTGATCATTGAAATTTCACAGTACATTTGATAATCATTACATGACTCAATAAAAAGAAAGGGAAATAACATGAACAAGCAAAAGATGATAAGACAAGTGAGACTAATTCCCATCTAAGACTCTTAGTGACCTCTAATGACCCTGAGACCCTCTATTCATCGTCATGTCCAGCAGGAGGAGGGTGACGGGATCCATCTCTCTCGGAGTAGAGGTGGTCAAGACGGTCATCTAAAGTGTTGAGGCGAGCGTCCACTTGATCAAATCTTGACGTCATCCGAGCAAATCCTGAAATCATTTCTTGATGGATTTGTGCCAAGTAATCATGAACGGATTGTTGTGGAGGCACAGGTACATCATCAAACTCTTGAGCTTGGTCAGGCATTTGCTCATCTTGAGGGTCTTCATCACTGCCCTCATTTGCTTCATCATCTTCATTGTCTTCTTCACCGGTTGACACTTCAGCTCCTTGTGGTTCCTTTCCCTTGAGAGTCCTTGTGACGACGCCGTCTACAATTTTGTAGCCCATGCGGTTGGCGGCGGTGAGGTCAAAGGCACTTCGGGATTTTAGTGAGATGAGCTCACTTGGAGGGATAGGAATGCCAAGGAAAATAAGAAGAGAAGTGATGGGGCAAGCATATGGCATTGATCTTTTGGTGTTAGAGAAACACCGACGGATGAGGCTTATCATGAGTTCAGGAAGATTGATTTCTTGACACTTGAGGAAAAAATGAATAGGGATTTATGGACCTCGGTGACTAACTCTCGACTTCCATCCTTCGGGACGATCAAGGTAGTGAAGATGTGATGGATCATCCGGATCAAGGGAGGAAAGGAGTTGGCGTTGAGACGAGCAATCTCCTTGGTAGTGTCATAAGGTTCCAACGTGAGAAGCTCATAGTACTCAGAAGCAGAGGGATTGTAGTTGAAGATTTCAACTCCTGAGTTTGGAATTTCAAGGGCTGTGGAGAGAAGATTTGCGGTGAGGCGAAAACGAGTGCCTTTCACCGAAGAGTAGATATCTCCCTGATCGGAAAGCCCTAAGTTATTGTAGAACTCGGATACGGCAGTTGGAGAGTATTGCAAGTGGGAGTATAAGAAGGATGTCCACCCTTGAGTGTCAAAATAAGGTAGGAGTGAGGGGAACATCGGTGCTAAGGACTCGAAGTCCACATACCGGGATTGGACAATCTTCTTGAAGGTGCCGTTGGGTCGGATAAGACGGAGACCTTGAGGAACGATGAGTTCCGGCAACCGATCCTCACGATGCTTGCTGCGGCGTTCAGAAGGAGCCCTGGAGCTTTCTCCGGCGTCCGTCGGAGCGCGACGACGGCGAGCGAGAAGCTTCGATTTGGGTGCCATCGCAGGAGGAAGGATGAGAATGGTGTGAAGGGAGAGTGGAGGGATCCCAGACGAGGAGCAGGATCGTCGGAGACGGAGCCCTGAAGGGGAAAGAGAGGGGGTTTGGAGAGGAGGAGGAGGGAACAAGAGAGGAGGGTGAAAAAGGGTCGTGGGTGGCCTTAGAATGGTTTGGAGGGTTTTAAAAGAGGCCCCACAAAAAGGAGGTGAACCGGCGCGAGGTTTTCTTCAAAAACGGATCTGGGCCGTCGTCTGTCGACAGATGCCAGTCTATCTGTCGACAGATAGCTCCTTTTTGGTGAAAACTTGATTTTTGTCAAATTTTTCAAAGGGACAAGTGTTCATTTGTTGTTTTAAGGCAAAATGGGTGTATGTGCAAGACAAAAATTCATATCCATTAAGATGAAGACATGACACAAATCTAAAATGATTTTGAATTAAAAATGATAAGTTCTTTAATTAGATCATGAGGAACACATTTCACAAAACCAGTGAAATTAAATAACTCTTTTGATTAAGGCCGTTGAAGAAAAACATGCATTTAATAGAGATGATAGTCAGATGACAATTGAATTAAATGGCCACAAGAACGTCTTACCGAAGAAACACATTGGACTTGACATAAAAATTTCGGAGGCTTCACTCTATTTCTGGTATGATTTTGAATCTTTAAACAACGAAGATGGAAAAGAGTGGCAATGAGGAGCACTTTCACTTTTTCATGTGAAGGTAGACATTTGTGATGCCAATACCCCCAGTTACTCAATGTGAGTGTCCATCAAGCCATTGTATAGAGATAATGAAACAACCTTTTGACGCGAAGACTGACATTGGTGATGCCCATGTCCCCGGTTACTTAGTGATTTTCATCATTGCTCTACCTCCATCCCACAAATGAAAAACAAATTTGTTGATTGAACCGAAGAAATAGGTAGCTTTTCTCCCTTTTTTTTTATTATTTTGCTTTTTGTCAAGTACATGAGATTTCTTTAGGCAAGTTGTAATGTAGAACATTAAATTCAAGAGCTTTCTGATTTTTCAAATCATTTTAGATTCATGTTTAACGACAAGGGAGTTATTCAAAGAGATGTTTAAAAATCATTTGGTTTGCTCATTGTGTTCAAAATGATCTAAAAAGACCTTAATCAGAATTGCATCAAACAACATTTAGACTTGGTTCATGACTTTGACATGAAGTGGATATGAAAGGTTATATTGCACACAACCAACCAAGGTTTACCTTTAAATCAAGTAAGGAACACTTTCTTGAAAAGTATGAAGAGGATTGAAAAATAAAGAAGAATGGGTGTATCTGTCGACAGAAGAAGTCTGTCTGTCGACAGATGCACACAGACTGAGGAATTGAGGTTTCTGCCAGAACAAGACTGATTGTATCTGTCGACAGATGGAATGTGTCTGTCGACAGATATGAACAGAGTGGATTTTTCTGGTTTCAGATTGATTGCACATTGAGTTCAAGGAAGTGAGAATTCAACAAGTAGATTGGAAGAGTTTCCTCAAGAAAATACTCAACAATCCTTAACTTACTCCCCCATAGTGTGTGCACGTGTTGACACAACATCTAAGCAAGGATTCACACAAGCATTTGATACAAAACAAACATGATCATTTAAAGAAAGTAACACACAAGCACATGGTCACAAAAAAAACATGTTTAATGGAGTTAACATGATAAAATGTAAGGAAACTAAAAATCCTATGTGAAGTACAGGACCTTTATATGTAATGGGACTATGGATACTTGGCGGAGAATATTTCCTCACGCATGATGATAGTTTCCAAACAAGCCGAACTTGTTCTTCCACAGTTCACCATTTGATATACCACATAGTCATTCACACATAAAGAGCATGTACTCCAATATGGAGAGTTAGTTTCATTGCATTTTACACAAACCCAATTCTCTTCTTAAGGATGTGAATCTATCTTCAGACAAGGGTTTGGTGAAAATATCAGCCAATTGTTTTTCTGTGGG